>CM060733.1:16385938-16985938 GCA_030704615.1 Takakia lepidozioides
CAGGGTCAAGCACAATCGGCTGACGTGAGGACAGTGTGTGTGACAGGACGACTGACAAAGGTGTCGCATGTTTTGAACCAAGGAGGCATCAAAACAGACTCCGATACTTACGTCTGTCTCTTGAAGGAGTGCATCAAGATGAAAGACCTAGCACAAGGAAAGCAGGTGCATGCCCACATTATTCAAAGTGGAGTGAAGCCGAACATCTTCCTATACAACACCCTTGTCGAAATGTATGCCAAGTGCGGGAGCCTTGCGAATGCACGCCAAGTTTTTGACAAGATGCCAGAACGAAGCTTGCTTACATGGAATATTATGGTGGCAGGATATGCCAAGCATAACTGTGGTAGGCAGGCTTTGGAGATGTATGAGCTAATGCAACGGGAAGGGGTGACACCTGATCGGGTTACGTTCATTTGCGTTCTCCAGGGGTGTGCCAGCGTGGTAGCTCTGGGAAAGGGCAAAGAGGTTCATGCTGACATAATGAAAGCCGGAATTGCAGCAGATATCATTCTGGAGACTGCACTTGTCAACATGTATGCAAAATGCAGGAGCATGAAGGATGCACATCAATTGTTCAACAATATGGCTCAGCGAAATGTTGTCTCATGGAGTACAGTGATTGCAGGATATGCTCAGAATGGGTTCGGCAGGGAGGCTTTGGAGATGTATGAACAAATGATAGGGGAGGGGGTCTGGCCCAACAAGGTCACATTCATCTGCCTTCTCAAAGCATGTGCTAGCCTCGGAGCCCTGGAAAAGGGAAGAGAAGTTCATAATGGAATTATAAAATTTGGGATTGTGCCAGATATCATTCTCGACACTGGCCTAGTCAACATGTATGCCAAATGTGGAAGCATGAATGATGCACGCCTATTATTTGAGAACATGGCTGAACGAGATGTGGTCGCATTCAGCGCAGTGATTGCAGGATATGCTCAGCATGGGTGTGGTAGTGAGGCTTTCGAGATATATGGTCAAATGATACGTGAAGGAGTGACACCAGACAAGGTAACGTTTATTTGCATTCTGAATGCGTGTGCCAGTTTGGCAGCTCTGGAAAAGGGCAAAGAGGTCCATGCAGATGTTATTAAAGCTGGAATAGCCTCATACATAAACTTGGAGACTGCCCTTGTGAACATGTATGCCAAATGTGGGAGCCTGAAGGATGCACGCCAAGTATTTGACAATATGGCTCAACGAAATGTTGTCTCATGGAGTGCAATGATCAAAGCATATGGTCAGCATGGGTGTGGTGGGGAGGCTTTGGAGATCTATGACGACATGATACGGGAAGGGATGCCACCTGACAAAATCACCTTCATTTGTGTTCTCAATGCTTGTGCCAGCTTGGCAGATCTGGAAAGGGGTAAGGCAGTCCATACTGATATCATAAAAGCTGGAATTGCAGCATATATTGATCTAGAGAATACACTTGTCGACATGTATGCCAAATGTGGGAGCTTAAAGGATGCTCGCCAAGTGTTTGCAAATATGGCTCAACGAAATGTGGTCTCATGGAACACGATGATTGTAGGATATGATCAGAATGGGTGTGGCAGGGAGGCATGGGAGATCTATGAGGAAATGATACGGGAAGGGGTGACACCTGACAGGATCACATTCATTAGTATTATCAATGTGTGTGCCAGCCTGGCAGCCCTGGAAAAGGGCAAAGGGGTCCATGCTAACATCATCAAAGCGGGAATTGCATCAAACAAGAACTTGGAGATTGCCCTTGTGAATATGTATGCCAAATGTGGGAGTTTAGAAGATGCACGTCATGTGTTTGACAATTGTGCACAACAAGATGTGGTTTCACTCAACATAATGATCGCAGGATATGGCCAGAATGGGCGTGCTAGGGAGGCTTGGGTGATGTATGAGCAAATGATATCAGAAAGAGTGACACCCAACAAGATTACGTTCATTTGTGTTCTCAAGGCATGTGGCAACTTGGGAGTGCTAGAAAAGGGCAAAGAGGTCCATGCTGACATCATCAAAGCTGGATTTGTGCCGGATGTCATTCTGGAAAACACCCTTGTGAACATGTATGCCAAATGTGGGAGCTTAAACGATGCACGGCAAGTATTTGACAGCATGCCTCAACGGGATGTTGTTTCATGGAATGCGATGATAGCAGGATATGGCCAGCATGGGCATGATAGGGAAGCTTGGGAGATCTATGAGGAAATGATACGGAAAGGGGTCATGCCTGACAAGGTCACATTCATTTGTGTTCTTAATGCATGTGCCTGCCCAGAAGCCCTGGAAAAGGGTAAAGAAATCCATGCTGACATCATCAAAGCTAGAATTGCACCATTTGTGAATTTGGAGAACACCCTCGTGAATATGTATGCTAGATGCGGGAGCTTAAAGGATGCTCGTAATGTATTTGACAATATGACTGAAAGAAGTGTGGTCTCATGGAGTGGAATGATTGCGGCGTATGCTCAGAAAGGATGTGGTAAGGATGCTTTGGAGATCTATGAGCAAATGATGCGGGAAGGTGTGACACCCAACAAAGTCACTTTCATTTGCGTTTTCAATGCATGTGCTGGCCTGGCAGCCCTGGAAAAGGGTAAAGAGGTCCATGCTGACATGATCAAAGCTGCAATGTTGCCAACTATCAGTCTGGAGAACTCTCTTGTTGATATGTATGCCAAATGTGGGAGCATCCATGATGCTCGGCAAGTGTTTGACAACATGACTGCACGCAATGTGGTCTCATGGAATGCGATGATTGCAGCATATGGTCAACATGGGCGTGGTAGGGAGGCCCTCCAACTATTTGACCGAATGCAACGGGAATGCTGGATGCCAGATGGTGCCACCTTTATCTGTCTTCTCCGTGCATGTAGCCATGTGGGTCTAGTGGATGAAGGTTGTCACTACTTTGAGTCCCTGAGTCAATATCATGGCCTGGCCCCTGCAGTGGAACATTTTAGCTGCATGGTGGACCTTCTTGGCCGTGCAGGGCGACTGGATGAGGCGGAGAAGTTAATTTACAATATGCCGATCAAACCAGACTCTTCTGTGTGGAGGGCCTTGCTTGGTGCCTGCAGACTTCAAGGTAACCTGGAGATAGCAGAACGTGCAGCAAAAAGCCTTCTCAAGGGGGATCCACATGACGCTGCAACGTATGTGCCGTTATCAAACATCTATGATGCAGCTGGCTTGTGGGGTAGTAAAGCAAAGGTGAAAAAAACAATGGAGGACAGAGGTGCCAGAAAGGAGCCAGGGCACAGCTACATTGAGGTTGACAATCAAGTGAATATTTTCGTTGCAGACAACACATTGCATTCAGAGAGTGAGGAAATCCATCTTGAGCTGAAGAAATTATCCGAGTGGATGAAGGAGGATGGGTATGTGCCTGACAGCCGCTTTGTATTGCATGAGGCTGATGAAGAGCGAAAGGAATTATCCTTTCTCACCACAGAGAGAAGTTAGGCATTGCTTTTGGGCTATTAGCACGCTCCCTGAGAAGCCTATCCGAGTAAGAACCTTTGGATCTGTGGTGACTGCCACACTGCCACCAAGTTCATGTCGAAGATTGCTAGCAAGCAATCACTTCTTGTTTTTGTGGGGATCGCTGGTAAAGCAAGCAACACGCATGTAGGAAAATCCAGATTGCCTGTAATTGGTGATGGTTCACTAGTTAGTGCCGTACTTTTCTTGCGATGAGATGAGAAAACCTGGACTACATGGAAGTTGCGGTGGTCAATGGGTGCACTGTCCCAAATGGGTGTGATAGGTTCTTCACGTGCCCTGGACTTTCAGGGTCCTCCACCACAGGTGGAACGACTGAATTTTTTCATCTTCCAAATTCAAGAACCTGATTAATAACTTCAGTTCCTTCCTGAATCTCTGGCCTCATACAGAAAAAGAAGAAGCCCGTGGTTAAAAAGGGCCCAGTCAAGAGTACAAGTACCAACACTTTTGAACAGTCAGCATTCAACACTGGGAACCAGTTAGACTTCTGATCCTCAATGACAGAAATGCAGTAAGTTCCTTTCTCACTTTTCAATTCTTGTTATGCTTGGCATTGCTATGAAGATACCTCATATGGCTATTGTAAGACCTTCATTTTGGAGCCTATCCCCATTCACAGATTTTACTCAAGAAGATTTGGAGATCTTATGTGCGCTTTAGTGTAAGGGTTTACAATTTTAAATCGCACAGGATGGCGGGGTTGAATCAGGCACAGTGGTCTGGATCAGTCGTTACTATCACATCGACTGCTTTTGAAAGAGGACCAAGAGACGGAGTCAACAGCAGTTCTTCTGGCAGGAGTTCTTGTGGTTCTGTGACGACATTGTCTAAGGCAGGATGCACTGCACCTTCTGAACCAGCAGTGCATTTCGGTAGACTGCAAGTGCACGCCCACATCATTCAAAGTGGATTCAACCCAAAGATCTTTCTATTCAACACCCCTGCGATTATGTATGCCAAGTGTGGGAGTATGATGGATGCACGGCAAGTGTTTGACAAATGCCTGAATGAGGTATGTTTACATGGAATATCATGATAGCAGGACATGCAAAGCATGGGTGTGGTAGGGAAGCTTTAAGCTCTACCAGCAAGGTACGCTCAGCATGAGTGTGGTAGGGAGGCTTTTGAGATATATGAGCAAATGTCAGCTGAAGGGGTGATGCCCAACAAAATTATGTTCATTGGTGTTCTCAGTGCATGTGCAGCCTGGGCAGCACTGGAAAAGCATAGAGGTCCATGCTCACATTATTAAAGCTGGAATTGTGCCAGATATCATTGTGCAGACTGCCCTTGTGGACATGTATGCCAAACATGGGAGCATAAAGGATGCTGGGCCTGTGTTTGACAACATGGCTCAATGAAATATGGTCTCAGTTGCAGGGTATGCTCGACATGGTTGGCTTTGGAGATTTAATGACAAGGGCAGGCGTGACACCTAACATGGTCACATTCATTTGCGTTCTCGATGCGTTGTGCCAGCCTAGGTGCCCTGGATAAGGGTAAGGAGGTCCATGTTGACATCATCAGAGCTGGAATGGTGCCAAGCACACTATAATTTTAAAAGTAAGTTGTCGGGACCAACTAAGTTAGTCCCTCTCTTTCGGTCACCCTGCCAACAGCAGGCATAGGTGATAAGCCATGATTCTCCCTCCTTCCCTAGCTCTTCAAATCTTTGCACTAACCTCACAGACAACATACCAAAGCAAAAATATTTTCCAAAGCCAGCTACTTTTTGAAGGGTGTGCATGGTCAACCTGCAGTGCAGAGGTGCTGAAGTGCTACATTTTGAGAAGTCTCAGCTTTCAACTCTTAAGAAGCCGCCCGTCTTCGAAACCAGAGGAAACCATTCCATAATTCTTACGTATCGTACAATGGGGTTTGTGATTCAGCTGGTCAAAAAGTTATACCATTATAAATTCCTAAAATTTTCTGCTTTTGGTTCTACCTACAATGTTGTGCTCCATGTTCTTTTCGTGTTGTTTATATCTTTGAGTACTCTTTGTTCTCCTGTATGACACCGGCATTTTCCAAGTGCATAGTCTCGTTCTACTAGTTACTCGGATTTTACAGGAGTTTCCCTTTGGCTTTTCAACTTCATGTGTATGCAGGGTCAATTGTGGGACGACTCTCCATTATGCCTTTACTTCCTCAAACATGTTTTCCTTGAGCTCGTAGGCAAGCACTATTTAGGGCTAGAGTTTATGTGGACGATAGTGCGTCCGAGCCTCAAGAATGTAGTTCTGGTTCAGATGGTTCATCCCCCTGAGTTTTATGTCATTTATACTTTTTGTGCTGGTATTTGATTGTGTGGTTACATCCTGAACTTGGGACTTAGTGAATTTGATATTAAATTCTTTCTTGCATTTTCTAATCATTTCCAACTTCCAAAATCTGCGCCAAAAAAAATAAATCCGTATGTGTGTGACACCTTCCATGCCTATAGGGCTTTCCATAAACATCGTGTCCACATGAATAGGGCCGTGGCACATGCGACCACTAAACCTTGCTTCTTGCAATAAACCAATAAACCAATAAATAACCCCCCTCCCTCGCAAGGGATGGAAGGGCAGGGCGGAGGAGGGTTCTCTGCCTGGAAGGTAAACCTACCTATTATGGTGTACCTTCCGGAATTAGAGCCTCACAATCATTAGCCAATATGCTTTTACCTCATGCTCTTCTTCGGTGTCTTAGGCGTAGAGGAACCACACCAATCCATCCCGAACTTGGTGGTGAAACTCTACTGCGGTGACAATACTGTAGGGGGAGCTTGCTACTTGCAATAAACCAATAAACCATGACGACATGAACCTGCTCACGCCGTCGCATTCCAGCAATTTTTGTGGGGGGTGGGCAGGTTTAGAGTCAAGTACTATCTCATTGTTTCCTCGTATGAAATAGGCTCAGCTTTACATTGGTGTGGCCTGATTGTGTTCCAAATAGCCCATATTGCATTCCAGAGTGGCGATCCGATGGATGTAGGTTTGTAACCATGGGTAGTCCAAACATGTATGTTTTTGGTTTAAAAAGCTATGGATTGAGGGGATATGAAGGTTTGTCGTCTCAAGGCAACATGCTTGGCCATAGAGATTGCACTCTCTCAGGGACGATCAACCCTGCAGCTCAATACAACACAAAGCTCCAAGTTACCATTGCCTCCCTCTCGCCTCACATTGCAGAGCTGTGGGTCACTGTTGGGGGGAGGGTGGATTTTCATCTTCCCCTCTTATTATTAGTAATAAAATTTAGAGGGCCACTGTCCCCTGTTCTTCTTTTCTTTTTTTCTTTTTTTTCCCTAAAGAACAGGGGAAAGTTTGTTCATTGAAAGTGGATCACTAAAAAAAAGAAAAAAATCATTGCATGCATCCCATGAGACCATGCCACATGTCAGGATTCCATGAGCCCAAGTGTAAAGAGTAAAGCTAGAGGGGACCAGCAGCATCCATCCATCCTTCATCCACCAGTGGACGAAAATGTGGTGAACTGGCAACGGATGGCGTGCGTTGGCTACTAAGAGCTACGCATGCCCCCCGACACGCAACTGACCTACGACCTAGCCTGCGGGGTGCTGGACGGCCCGATGACGTCCACTCCGGAAATCGGACGGTTCGAAGTGGGTAGGGGGTTAAGCAGCCCGCACCGCTCCCTGCCCCCTCCATGTGTCTGGCAGCCTGTCCTCGATCCCTTCAAAATCTCTCGGCACCTGCTTCCATCAGCAGCCGCAGTGGATCTGCATAGATTCAAAGCGTTTTGAGAATCATCAGACAGGTGCGTGGATTGCACAGCGGACGTAATCGGGAGCTTGTGTGTTGGATGTTCGTTGGGAACCTTGTCTGCTTCGCGGACAGGAGGATCTTGTTCATTTGGTGCGTTTGAGCATGTCTTGTTGACCTAGATTAGTAACGAGTTGGAGGGTTGGGAGATCTTAGATGCTACCGTGTCTGTGACTGTGAGGTATTTTCATTTGGGAGGTAGGGTTTTTGGAACTGACTGCGAATCTTGTCTCCGCCTTGTATCAGGTCCTTGAAACTGTCTGGAACCGCATTCTAGAAGTGGGTCTTGCATTGCAACGAGGAAGAACAGCGCGATGTCTGAAAATTCGGATGTGCCTACCGTGGCTGCCGCTGCCAATTCAGTGGCAGACACTGCGTCAAAGCTTCCTGCCTCTACGTCTGCCCCCTCGGGGCAATCTGCTCGTCTCTTCGGCAGGCAGAAGACTGTCCATGAGCTTCTTGGTGGTGGAAAACGTAAGGGTGCTCTTGATCACTGATGACGACATTTGTATCTGATTTTCTTGTATCTCGACCTTGTTACGAAGGTCTGAACCCTCCTACTTGATGATATTCGAGTTTCAGGGACCCTCCCTGGTCTGGATCTTCATTTGCATGTTAGCTCTGACCTTACTCTGTGATTTTAGGTATCGCAGCAAAGACGGGCACTTATTTTATGGTGCACCATTCAAGAATTTAGTCAATTGAAGTTACCAGCCATGCAATTCTCAAGAGTATTGTTCTTATTTTTGCAGGTGCTGATCTGCTTTTGTGGAAGCAGAAGTACCACGCCATCGGCATTCTTGCGGCAGCAACGCTTACATGGTTCTTGCTTCAGAAATCAGGATATACAGTCCTTTCACTCGTCGCCAACGCCCTTCTTGTCGTTATTGTTATCCTCTTTGTATGGGCAAATCTGGCATCTCTCTTAAATAGGTAAGCCTTCTTTTTGGCACATTTTTTGTTTGAGAAGGCAGGTTACACTCTCCCTTTACTACTCTTCCATGAACTCGTCTAGTTGTTACTCTTTGAGAAGAGAGTTATATGCATGGACTTTGTCTTGCACTGAACCCTTTTCATGTGTAGTCCTCAAATTTACATATTCCAACTCCATGATACAAAAAAGATGCTGTGGATGAATATGTTTTTCATATGGATTGTGCTTGAAACGGATAAGCAATCGTTTTCATATGCTGCTATGGTCCTTGCAGGTCTCCCCCTCCTTTGCCCGAGATGTCACTATCCGAGGATTTTGTCTACAGCACAGCCAAAAATGTTCGCCAGGAGCTGAACAAAGTTCTGGCGATCGTGCACGATGTAGCTCTAGGCAAGGATTTCAAGCTGTTCTTGAAGGTGCACATTTTATAAACCCCCAAAGTGTTTGCACTTGTTGCCACAGTGGAAGTTGGTCTCAACTAAGCATTGCACAACTTTTCCAGGTCATTGCTGCGTTGTGGATTGTATCAACTGTCGCAGCAGGGTTCACCTTCTTTACTCTTGCTTATCTTGGTATGCACACAGCTTTACTCTTGGTTACTATTTACTGCCAGTTTATGTCCATTTGGTGAATTTAGGTTCATGTAATTCTAAGTTGAGCATAAAGACCATCTAGTGTACTTTTAGTGCAAGTGAATATTTTGAACCCAGCATTTGGGTCACATGGTGGTCTCCTCTGGCAGTCCCTTTTCTTTTCTCACACATGCTGGGTACCTTACAAGTAGAGGACTGAAGGGTGATGTCAAGTTGCTTAGAATGAAGGGAAATTTGTCAGTAAACTCACAAGTGTTTGTATCCTCTGGAAAGTGGTCTTTCTCTCCAGTCTACTGTATTTTGTTGGGCTCTGACTGTCATGTATTTCTTTTCCAACAGGTATTCTTGGTGCCTTCATCTTGCCCGTCCTCTACAACAAGTACGAGAATGAAATAGACAAGTACGTGAAGATTGTAGGTGATCAGTTTCACAAATATTACCAGAAATTTGATGCTGTTGTTCTGAGGAAGATTCCTAGAGCAAAGGAGAAGAAGTTGCAGTAGGTTTGTGTAGGCTTGGTTCAGTGTGTGCTACCACTACCACGTTTCCAGGCATGACATGTAAATACCAATTAGTAGAGCTGCTCTGTAGATGCCTGTTGTTTTTACAGAAGAGTCACCATGTTTCAGAGTTGGGTTATGTGCAGCTTAGTAAAGTAACCCTAAGACTCATATACGGCAACGATCAACTTTTCCTACATTTAGAAATTATATATTGGTGTGGTAGGAGACTTTGTTACTTGGTTATTGGGGAACTAAGCTTGCGGTCCAGCACCCTTCCTAGAGTGTCACCCTGTTTGATCAGCCTTTACTAAGCTTGTGTTGACCCAAGAAGGTAGCCGGGGAGGTGGTCTGTGCATGTTGTCATGTAATATTAATGCTTGGGAGGTTGACATTTTGGGACTTCATTTGTATTTGAGCAGGGATGTATACTTCCATAGGAAATTCCATGAAATAAAAACCCTAAGGGCTTTTTTCAGGTTTTGACTGCAAAATCTGGCCACCCTTATATTAACTTCTAACATGCCCAGATGTACATACTTGACCGAGGAGTTATGCTTACATACATTTCTACCTTACACTAAATTTCACGGCATTTTACTCTAATTGAAATCTTTGTTGACATGAAAATTGTTGCAACCTCTGCTTGAGGCTCGGGTTGGCTAGGATGTTTGATCACTTATCTGGAGGTTCTCAGAACAGTAAAGACCCCTACTGGGAACATGCCTCATCATGTTGGTCACCTTCTTTAACTTTTTAGGTTTTTGGTATATGATTTTGTACTAATCCAGGGAAGTGGGTCTGCAACTATATTTTCTGCACACGGTTACCTCTAAAGTATTGTTTGGAAAACTGGCCGGTGGGCCTATTGTCATTCAAGTTGGGAAGGTCCTCCTGAATTTTGATGTTGAATCCATCCACGGTTCATAGGGGTTCTGTAAACACTTTTCTCTCTTAGGACTCCAATGGCCAGACTGCACAGGGCGGACTCCCACCCCCTGACCAATTGTCCTGTGGCAGGTACCTTTGGAAAGCCCTTGCACCAGGTTACATTAAAGCTACTTCATACATGGGGTTAGATTAAAAAAGAATAAAGATAAAGATAAAGTTTCTTTAACGTCCAGTGAATTTACAGAGCCTACAGAGATCAAAAATTTACAGAGATTAAAAAAGGATGTGACTGAAACGGGTTATGTAGGCCTTTGCGGGTTGATAGACATAGCGGACTGAGGGCTGTTAGTTTTCCCTTCACTGCTATTGGGATATGGTTATCGGAAGGAATCAATCCCTCCCCTCTTTGCGGGGATAACTATCTCTTTGTTGATCCTCTACCTTTGGTAACAATATGTAGAGCAGTTTCATTCGGGCCCTGATTTTAGAGTGGTCCACGAATTACTGCGGCCCAGGAATTAGAGGGGGGCGCTTATGTAGGAAGGCCACGTGTATTAAGGAATGAGATGAGGGGTCAAAAAAAAGAAGGGAAGAATTGGCCAAATTTAGAATAGGGAGTTTTGTAGGGTAGACATGTGTCCAGGGCCTTCTAGAAGGGTCCCAGGTTCGGCGGGCTTCTAGAAGGGTCCCACCGCCGTGAGAGGGTATATAAAGGAGGGCCCCCCTCTTACTACCTACTAACTTACTACTTACTAAATTAATAAATAGTGGGCTCTGCAAAGGCAGGGCCCCCAAAAAAAAAACAGCAAACATGAATCAATTAATTATTTATTTAATCTCTTGTCATTGTTCTCAGGAATCTCCTCCACGTTCTCCGTGTGTCTAAGCCTTATGGCAGCCTAGGAGGCATGTAAGGGTTTAATTTTTTCCCTTCAATAATTAGAACAAAGTAACCAGGGCCTCTGCCCCTGTCCGAGAAAGAAAGAAAAAAAAAAAGTCTTCCGGAGTTCTGGTCCTCCCAAGTTTTTTTCTTAAAAAAATATAAAGGAAACCTGGGAGCGACAGGCCCTCCTTGAGTAGGGGGGGAAATTAACCCCCTTTCATTTATGGCCCATGAGACCTACAGGACGATTGACACCCAGACATACTGTCATGAACATTCCCACACATGGGGCAGGGCAGCGGGTTTGAACCCTGAGCTACCAGGGCGACACACCTGTGCACTAACCAGCTGAGCTACCAGCCAATGTGCCAAAGTTGACATTTTTTCTTAAGAAAAAATGCTGCAAAGGATTGCAAATTGGTTAAAATTCTTTCCAACATGATAGGATCCTTGTATTCTGGACAAAGATACAAACATCATTATATGTCCCTAAGCTATTTTTTGATATCAAAGGGTGCAACATAAATTGGGTGCACGTTATGAGAAGGAAGACTGAAATCTTCCATGCACATGCGAACTCTATATGATATAGCAATCAATTTCAATCAGTTCAACGTTGAAGCATAAAACTCTGCAAGAATTTGTGTAGATACCGACTTCACACAATGCTTTGCAAGCAATTGTGTCTATTCCAATTGTGTGAAGTCTGTACGTCTGTACCCAGACGATGTACCCAGACGATTACCAGACAATTAGTAAGTGAGAATCGACACATCTGACTGCGCTCACTGTGACCCTGTAGGCAAAGACAATTCAGGGATAAAGTCTCAGAGAAACAATGCATACTGGCATATAACCCCAGGTGAAACCCAGCTCTGAAAAAGTAGAAGAATAAAAGACGATATTAATTGGTCCGCACAAATTTGGTAGCTTCTATACAAAGATTTATGTACAGAGGTTCAAGAACACATCGTAACAACCTGTGTTAACTACACATTTTTTTCACTGTTAGTTTTTCATGGGAAAATGATTTATGGTCTATGGTGGGCGTGGTAAGGGTGAACACCTAGGGATTCTGACTGCGGAAATCTAGCCTCCAGCTTATTGTGTTGTTATTTGGAATCTGAATTGACCTCAAATACCTTCCTATTGGTGGCATTCTACACCTGCGCAACCAAGCAAGGAAAGGGGTTGGCTGGCTTTACTATACAGTTTACAAGCCAGCGCAACCTTCCTTTACCAAAGCTTTACAGATAACCATAGCTGCCCAGCTAAGACTCCATACCAAAAACTGCACTCTTCCACCACAGTGAGTCCTCCAATCTACGTCCAGATGGTGGTTGCATCTGCACCTGGGTTGCTGGCACGTCTAAAAGGTCCTAACCAGCACAAGAAGAATAGGCCTAGATTTTCTTTGAAGCCGATTTTTCCAATTGGGATATTATGGCAACCCTGAAATAGAGGCGCCCTTGGTTTTCAATGGAGGTGGCTGCGCACAGCCTGTCTAGTACACTGACCAGCATTTGTGCCCTCTGACATGGCACATAGTTGAATCTCAGGAGCTGAGTGGCGAAGGGGAAACAGCTTAGCAGAAGCATAGGAGGAGAACGGTGCCAAGGATGAAGAATTGCTGACTGGAGGTCGGGGACAACCATCTGAAAGTCTTGGTTTTTGTCACTCGTCAGATGTGAAACCTGCCCATAGAAGGGCCCATAAATGGCCTAGCAATCTGTTGATTATGCCAAACAAGTAAACTGATCACTGTCAGAATTTCCTCCCCATGTTAGTTCCTTTCACAAGTTACTATTATAGTATCTCATAAAAGAGTTTGATTGTGACAGCTACCACTGTTGCCCTTTACTGCAGTGATCCCATGTGGGCCTCAGCGAGTGAGCTTGGCTGCAATTCTTTCAAGTATCTCTTTCCAAGGAAATTTTGACTACAACAGACACCTGGCAACAGGGAGGGAAAGTTACTGGTTGCTTAGATTCCAGGTGCACACTGTTGCAGAGCCTTGGGTAATCTAGCAGGGGGCAATCACCAGACGCTTCATGCCCGACTTCCACATGGGCATTTGCTGGTGCTGTTGTAAGTGAGAATAACCTCTTGCGATGGGGGTGTCTTTCAGAAAGAACATTTTGATACCAGCTGTTAATCTGTAGCACAAGGAATTAAGACTAGACTCTTAATGGGCAACTAATCCGAGGGCAACCCAAATTCCAACTCATGGTCCCCCTGGCTTGTCCGAGCAGTCACGATGAGGACACTCCAATAACCATCGGCCAGCAGCACATAAAATTTTGCAGAGTACTTGTTAAAGATTGTTTTGGCTGACCACTGCCAGGTACCAAAGGTAAAAGCAAACCATGTAAGATAACATTTCAAACATTCAATCCTTTGAAGGAAAGTAGCTTACCTTCTTCACAAAAAGGAAACATGGCACCTTCCCATACATCATCTCCTTGCTCCCCGCCCTCATTGTCTTCACTCTTACTGTGCGCATCCATACTCTCAGCATCCTCAGTGGCTCCATTCATGTCTTCCTGTGAGAGGCTCCCATTCATTCCCCCCTCATTTGCAATCCCACTATTCCCGAGGTGCCTAGCATGGGTGAAAAGAAATGAAGGTTCAAACGATGGGTCTGAGTCTGACTTGGAGTTTGAACTCCCTACAGTCTGCAGCCCCTGTGGAATTGGAGTGCTCCCAATAGACTGAAGCACCTTGGCTTTGGTCATCACCATGTCCCAAGAAGCCTTTCCATTCCCTGCCAATGCCGCAGGGTCCAATTCCTGAGTGGCGCCCGGATTTTGCAGACCTCCATCAAACAAAGAGGGAGGGCATTGCCCGCTCGGGACATCCAAAGATTCATTGTCTGCTGATGTGGCAACAATCTGGGCCATCGATTGACCCATCTGGCCATCAGTAGAAGCCTCCAAGGAAAGTGGGCCCCCTCCACTCCTCTTCAGGCCCTCAAGGGAGGTATGATTGGCATCCCCACCTCTATCAGTTGGTCTACCAGATATATACCCAGCAGGAACTCCAACATCCCTGTCAGATGTTCGATCAGGCATGCTATACCCAGTGAACCTTCCTACGTCCCTTCGACTCGACCTTGGAATATCGATTGGTGGAGAACCAATCACAACAGCACCAGTCTCTGCACTGGTTGTGTGCACTGGTTGTGTAGTAAAACCGGCCTGGTATAATTCAGAAATACTGGGCTGTGGGCTCAACAAAGGCCCCTGGGATGATACTGGTCTGCTCATGGGTGGCAGGCCCGAGCCTTGCTGGGTTTGATGGAAAAAGGATGGCGATGAAGCAAACGTCAATGGCGGTGAGCCTGCCCCTGGTATCTCTGGCGAATCTGCACAGCATCCCACATATGTAAATTGGTGCAATCGACACACATTAAGCTGTGGGAGTGTTCCCATCTCTCATCATCCTGGCAACTGCAAAAACATGATGATACCATCAAAACAAATACAGCATATAAGCTCAAAGAAGACAAAATAAAGCTCACTAGCTTGAATATACCAGAAGAGATACGGCTGTACTCACTAAATCAAGCATGACATCTATATGCCCTACCTTAAAATACTCAGGAGGTAGAGAGGCAAGAGGAAATGAAGTGAGCAAATCACCAAGCTGGACTTGCTTGCTCTGCTATGGACCCTGTGCCCACTTTTGTACGAGTTGGAAAGGAGCAGGAACAGAGAGGGAGAAGGTAAATGACAAGAGGGAGAAGGAAAATATCAATATCAATATCACTTTGCTCCTATGCAGCGACACAACTTAAGAGAGCAGAAGGAAGAAAGTCACAAGAGAGACATCCAGAGTTGAAGATGTATGTAGTGTTAACCACTCTGCAAGAAGCCTTTTGATATTGGGCACTGCATAACACTCTCTATCCTTGCCCTTGCACCTGAGAGTGATGCCCCGCCCATGGAATCCTATCTAATAACTGTTCACAACACTCATTCCAATGATGTTGTACAATCCTGTTGAACGCTACGTGTTCTATGCCTAGCTGTCCTCAGAGACACAGCCTACATTAGTAACAACTCCAGTACAAGGACCCAGATGGCTCCTTTGATATTTGAGTACACTGGCAGATATTATAGTATGTTCGCCCTTCCACCAGTCCATCCCTTCCTTGAAACCACAGGTGGAAGAGACTATGGAGGGAAACCTTGGTAGGCATGGTGAAAGCGATTCATGCCCACAGCACTGCCACAAAAAGAGGCCCCCTCAGAACCGAAGCTGCTGCCGCTGCCAGTTCGCTGGATTGGCAATCCCCCCAAGCCTCCACCTATCAACCCATCTTGTAATCCCTCAACACCAAGTAGCTGGTCGTGTGTGGCAGACACTCCGGGCGCACTATCTGAAACCATTCCTTCCCTACACAAACCAGACACTAGAGATCTCAGACATGCCAGCTTCCCAGGCAGATGGTGCATAGATGGACATGTTATACTGTTTTGCAGAGTTACCGTAAATTACAAGTAACACAGGACACTGTAGAAGCAGATGTCCACTGAGCGTTTTTCCATAGGGCAGTGGACAATTACTTTCTCAACTTCACAGGTCAACTATCTAGTAGGGAATAACCGTCCTTTGATGTCATACCGAGCACCCTGAACTTTTGAAAAATTATGAAGCCTCTCAATAACAGGCACCAAATCTTTCCGGCGGACTTCAACCACACGGGTGGGGATTTTTTCTATCTCCATTTCTCCTCCCATGCCATCTCCATCATCGCCCTCAACTTCCTTGGGGTCACCCGACAGCATCACATGAAAGTATATCTGACAACCACTACCAATTGTTTCATTAAAATGCTCAGGTCAAGAAGCAACAGATGTGAGAAATAAAATGGGAGAGGTGGTGAAGGGGAAAAAAAAACACTAATTGCATGACAAAATAAAATCACGGTGCACAAATAATATGACGGGCGAAAACAAACATGCCTTGGATTTGGCCCAGATGGGCACTGGCCTGGCCTGATGCATCTGGACTTCAGCATTTGACATGAACCACCGCTGCATCTCTTCAGTCGTCACACCCTCCTTCCCCAACCCCCCTGTCGTCCCTACTGAGCTCACCACTTGGCCACCCCCACTTTTGGGGCTCCATTGGCCCCCTCCCCCAACTTCCTCAGAATTGGCTGGTTGGCATTCAACCCTCTCCTCCCGCTCTACCCAATTTGGCCGACGACATACATCCCACTTCTCCACAGGCTCAACCAGTACCTTCCATTCCTGTGCTAAACCAGGGCTCCCTGGTGGTCCCATGCCTGTCATTCCTGAAAGACCATTGCTGTATGCCCCTTCCCCTCCTGCCGATGGACGCAACACATAGCGGAGAAGGTGCCCAGTGGGACAGAGCACCCATAGCTGATCCTTAAGTGTTCCATTCCCTATGTCTGACTCAACACCAGGCCCCCCCCCATCATGGAAAACAGCAGCTACTGCACCTGCAAGCCCATTCGTCCGCCCTGTTGCAGCAGCTGCAGCACTTGTCACCGTTCCACGCCAACCCCCATTCCCATTCTTTATCCTACCGACAACATTTAGGTTGATGGCAGGTGGGGGAGGGGGGAGAGCCTGCTGGGTTACTCTAAGAGGGCCTGTGCTAGACCACCAAGGAAAGGGGGGGGCTGGTGTGAGAGTAGGTCCAATAAGTCCATCGAGGGGAATTGTTCCATGTGTTTGGGGTCCCACCACTCCGCCAAATGGAGAGATGGCAAATAAGTGGTTGGTGCCCCGTGATGAGCTGACAGCAATCCACTGGCTGTCATTGCTGAAACTAATATCCTGGATGACCTGTTGCATTGGCGTAGCACCACATGTACAAGCTCGTAAGTTCTTGCTGTTGTCTATCATCACAGAGAGATACTTCAAAACTCACCCGCACACACACATAAACACAAAGATAAAAATGCAGGTGAATCAGAACATAGCACTTACCGCACTAGTGACCCCACGGTAGAGTTTATACAGATGCACATAGGATGTGTTGGCATCAAAGCTAGTTGTGCTGGTGCCACTGGCGGAGGAAGGAGGGGTGAGACGGAAGACATTCAAGTTGTGACCGTAGACAGATGCAGTCACCAGAAGAGTACCGCTAGGATCAAAAGAAAGGGCGGAGAGTGGGCTTGAGTGTGCCCTGAACTGCGCAACTATGGTCTTGCTTACAAAATCCCGTACGATGACCTGCAAGGACATCCAAAGAAGCCCATGGTCAACAACAAATCTGCCTATGAGGAACAGCTACCTCAAGAACAGATGGAGGTATACGTACCAGCAGTAGTACACCCTGGCACTGAGTGAGTAACTAAAGTTATCTCAATACAACTTAGGGATGTAAACCCTAAAGCTTGTAAAGAGAGAGATATGACTCACAGTTCCAGCGTACTCTGGTTCAAGGGAGACACCGCTTTGCCAAGGAGAGTGGCCATTACTGCTACTCTTCCAACTGGGGCTGCCAGACCCTGGTGACCCGGTGCCACCATCTGGCATAAGCTCCGAACAGTACCTCGAGATGGTCTTGTAGCCCATGTCACCAAGCGTCACCACTCCAGCCACAATGTGCTTGCTGGACTCCTTCGCGTAGTGGGCCACCAGGCTACCATTTGCTGGTGAAGTTGATGGGCTGACACCTGGTGAGGGTGTCAGGTGCTGGGGTGAGACTCGCCCTGTTGTGGACATGAGTGGCTGGTTTGCTGCATAAGCCAGCCACCGTGGCCCAACTGCCATCGCCCCGTAGCCTGCGTGGCTGGAACCTGGTGCTGGTGCCAGAGTAGGGTAGGTCAAGACACTGAAGATGTTTTGAAGTGTTGCAGCGTCAAAACAATATATCTGCACATGTGGTCGACAAGCAATGCAATCAGCACAGAAGCAAAATATTTTTTCAATACCACGAGTTGTATGTAGTGCTACTGAAATGGTGTCACCTCTTGGTATACGAGGCAAACTGGAGCGAGGAGCCATGCTTTGCCTGCCAAAGTTAGGAGACTGAGTTGCTTCCTCGGCTCAGAATCCTTTAACTTCGTTACTTTCGTGTGTGGAGCACTGCGGCTTCAACAAACGTATGATGTGTGACCTAAGAGGAGCCAACAAAACAAGGAGCAGGCTGGCGGTTATCTCAAGCGCCTTAGAGCATCATGACTCATGATGCCATAGGTAACCGCAAGTCAAAAGTGTCTGAAATGATGTGTTACCAAACAAAGCTACACTGTCATCTCATACTCCTTAGTTATGCACCTCTGCGAAAACCTTCAGAAACCTCAAAAACAACAAATGCATCGGCAACTATGGTCAGCTTGTTCACCGCCTATATATTCATTCCCAGCACTTGTGACCAGGAGCGAGGGATACACCACGCTCCAGACAGACAGAGAGGATGTCCTCCATGACAATCCCTGCAGACATAGGTTACAACGCACCTTAAGGGCACAATCCCCCAGGGACATCAAGCTGGTTGGTGGGATTTTGACCCACCAGGGTATGGAGAGTCAACCCAAAATTGCATTACTGCTGGTGCAAAGCCAACTAATCAAGTGTCAGGGTACTGAGTGTTACATGACCTGGCTGGAATGGGCAACACTACAAGAAAACAAAGATCATTCCATCAGAGCAGCTGCCACCTCGAAGACTTCACACACACATGCACACACAAAGAATGTACTCATAAAATGTTGTTTGACGTAGCCTTCTAGCTATACAACCAGCAGCCACCTTGGCAGGAACAACAGGGATTAGACACTACCTCATGCGCATACAGAGAAAGACAGGAAGAAACCATTTTCCCACCAGTGTGTGGATAGTCAGCCCAAAATTGCATTACTGCTGGTGCAAAGCCAACTAATCAAGTGTCAGGGTACTGAGTGTTACATGTACTGGCTGGAATGGGCAACACTACAAAAAAACGAAGATCATTCCACAGAGCAGCTGCCACCTCGAAGACTTCACAAACACACATGCACACACAAAGTATGAGGGAACAGACACTACCTCATGCACATAGAGAGGAAGACAGAAAGAAACTTTACATCATCCACAGGGCGCCAAGGGCCACAGGATAGAATGTACTCAGAAGACGTCATTGCTGCAGCCTTGTGGCCGTACACCCCACACCCAGATTGGGCGGAACAAAGGGAGCAGACACTACTATTGTGAGGGGCTCACTCCACTAGTTGGACTTACCGTGATATGGACAATTTGTTCCGGCTTTCCAAATTTCCTCTAGAAAGCTATTCACACAAGCATAGCACAAGCATCAGTCTGCTGTGTGTGGTCTGCCCAGCAGTTATACCCCCAAAAGGGCCAGGGCTTTAGGCTCAGCCTCGAGATTATGAGAGTTGGTGAACAGAGGTGCAGGGACCATGTTCTTGACACACCTAAAGAGGGTTGACACTATAAAAAATGGATACTGTCTTCATGACCGCACATCGGGGAATTGACAATCTCCTTTTCCTCTCTGCATCTGTTTAGAGGTAGACTCCCCACCGTGACTGTAAATTTAAGACTAGTGCCCAGAGTATGTAGGCACTTCAGGTCATCCTTAAGGTCCTCAGCCATGTCACAGACTGGAGATTTTATGCCTAACGTTGCTAAGGTGACTGTAAATTTAAGTCCAGTGCCCAGAGTATGTAGGCACTTCAGGTCATCCTTAAGGTCCTCGGCCATGTCACAGACTGGAGACTTTATGCCTAACGTTGTTAACCCCCACCCAGTTTGGGCAGAAGAAGAGGGAACAGACACTACCTTTGTGAGGGTCTCTCTCCAGTAGTGGGACTTACCTTGATATAAGAAATTAAGGGCCACAAGGTAGACAGACAGACAGACAGAGAAAGAGACGGGGGGGGGGGTGGAGCGGCACATGCACCTGGGAATGCAGTGCCACCGCCACAACTCGTGGGCTGCACCGGACTGCATAAATTCCTGTCCGAAACCTCAACACATGCACATAAGCATGGTTCCGCAGCGAGTAGAACCGAACAACTGTGGGAACCAGGTGGGGGGACCCTGCTCCTGGTGGGCTCCCAATTCCACCTGCACTGTACCCCCCTGGGAATCCTCCCGGGCTTGGACTTCCAGAGCCTGCAGTGTCCCCTGTGACAACCAAAAGCAGTGGACGTGCCCCCTTCAGCCCGCTCCCTCCATCAGGAGGCTCCTGTGTGACAGGCTTTGGCTGCAAACGGAGAAACGCAACTGGACCATCCCGCCGAGAAACTAATTCGCGCACATTACTAGCCTCTTCAACGTCCCAAACTTGAAATCCATTTAAATATGTTAGTAATAACACTTGGTGAATCTCCCCTGACCCCAGCTCTAGCCTGTCAAAATTCGCCCATAGCACCTGCAGATTTGGAAAAGAACAGCAAATTAGAGAAGATTTATAGCTCAGCTAAGCCCTACTCCAAAGGCAAAAAGCACGACAAGGAATCTTGTCAGCTTAGGGCCCTCTTTTTCCAGAATTCTGCTGCACATTAAGCTTCTGTGGACATTCCATCAGCCAATATGCTCCAATTATGATAAACAAAAACTTGCGATCAGAATGATACATATGGCCATTTCCTTTTAAGAATCTCTCTCAATAACGTCCAGCCTTCCTCAACATCCACAGCAAAAATAAATGGTAATCAAAGTACCTGCTCCCGCTGTCGATCATCTTCATTGAGCAACCCATTGGAGGATGAATTACCACCAGCCTGCCGCACTGTAGATGCAGCAATGTTACTGGCATTGGCAGACACACTCCGCAGGTAGCTGGAGATGGCACGGATTGAAGACGGGAAAAAACTACCTCTGCCCCCCCGGGGACTGCGTGCATGGAGGGCATCGTTCCTCATCCCACTTACCTGCTGACTCTACTGGATTTGCAGCCCCCTTCTTTGCATACGCTCCCACAGCCCTGGCAAAGTAACCCCACTTTTTTAAGTAGTTATTTTCAGGTCCTAAGAATGTTCCACTGGTATCTTCCTGATGCCTATCAACAATGAAAGCAGGCCACTATGGTTTGACAGCTACGAAGGTAAGAATCAGGGACCGATCAGAAGTTGCAGGAAGCTGCATTTAATCTGGTACTGTGTTAAAAGCGTTTCTGCTCTGTACAAGATTTGAAGTAAAGTCTGAAGAGCATGTTCAAATGGATTCACCTCCCTTCAGTTGTTTTGTGAATTGTTTTGTAAGGCAACTAAATACCCCTCTATTTCCAACAGACCTGGGAAGCAAGAATTACCTTGCACTGGCTGACTAGATTCGAGGGGCCATTGCCTTCATCAGCAAGGCATTTCCCCCATGGCCATCAACCTCTCTTCACACCTGATTGTAGCCTGATGGCTACCCACCCCTGATTGGTGTGTGGGCCTCTTGAGTTTTCTACAACACCCATGCAAATTGATTATATCCTGCAAACAAATTCCGACCCCTTCAGTGAACTTTCCGGTAAACATTTCATAATTCCCTAAAGAAGGATTGAGAAAATTGAAAAATCGTGCAATTGTGAGGGCCAAGACCAACGGAATAAATGAGATGCAAGCTCGCGGGGAGTGCAGCAGCAGCAGCAGAGACAGGAGCTGGGAAGGGCGCAGGAGGGAAGTGGAACTGTAAGTAACTGCTATGACCTATACAGGTTCCTGTGTACTTTCAATTATTCAATGCAAGTATTTAGCCGAGATGACCCAGATAGTTAGCCCTCAAGGGCGAAACCGTGCCTGGTCAGGGGAAGTCCGGAGTGAAAGTCAAGGAGCTGAACGATAAAGATGCCCGCCCCCTCAATTCAGAAGACAGCTTATCACATGCTGGTGATTTTTTACCCCAGGAGACTGCCGTCGGCACAGGATGTCATAAGTCACCGAATCTAGAGACCCAATTGCATTAGGATTGGTCCGCCTACCTCTCAAGTGATCAAGAACTGCACAGATTGGTAAGAAGAAAATTCTTACAGGGATAGTCATACTCTCCGCGTGCATCCGTATCGCAAAGACCTTCTCAAGGGTCGTGCAGACACAAAAGGACATCTTGCTCCAAAATCAATGAGGATAAATATAGCACAAGGAAAGCAGGATGCGGATGGGGACTAATTTCAACTCCCATAGTGTCTGATTACAGTTTGAACGTGTGGATCTTGGAAGTGTGTTTCTAGAGCAATATTGGAGCGAATTGCCAGTGATTGTCGCAGAACATGAGATTTCCTCTGAGAAAATCTGCTATTATGGCTGACTACCATACCCTCACATGGCCAGCACCAACTTCCAGACATGCTAGCCGCGATGCCGGCAAAGCGGCCAAAAAGCAGGTTTGAGAATTACCCATGTTACACATCCAAAAAACTGATGTCAACATGCCAGAAATTTCAGCAATTATAATCTTCTCGCTTTAATCTCCTCAAAATCTCCACGCTGATATAACGTGCTCATGAAGGGATGATGAGAGAGACAAAAAACCCCACATGGGATTCTCAAGGAGGGTAAGGGGACGGTGGCTCACATGTTAGATGCTAATGGAAAAACGCCTTGTCCACTGCCCTGAAATGGTCGAGATGAAACCGGCCTTGAAGCTTATGCAGTCGAGGTATAGAGCAGAGAAATAGGGCCAAAAACAGAGTAAAAACACAGAGTTGAGAAACCCCAATACCACACAAAGTCCAAAATCCAACAGGCGAGCCAAGCCAAGGCAGCAAGACAGAAAGACACCCCCAGGCTGCATCAAAATCTCAAAGAATGAGGAAGACGACCGTGTCATCATCCAACCCAGGCTGCAGCCTAGGAACCCTTCAATAGTTATTTACTAGGGTAGAACCCCCTGGATTTCATATCCAACCCCCGGTGAAATTCTAACCCAATCCCCGTTCGAAATCCCGGGGAACTGCGAACACGATTGCGTGGTGTGGAGTCCACGCGGCCTGTTCACACAGGCCGAAATTGAGACACCCCTCAAACAAGCAATAGCCAAGCGCCGTGTGGCACAAGTCTCATGCAGGTCGCTTCACCCACAATCCGTGCCGCTGGTTTTAGTCCACCTTCTGTTTTTGGCACCTTCCTCCCTTCCCCTTTCTGTTAAGTTAGGGTTCCCCTCGCTTGCTGTCCCTCACAAGCCACCGTCTGCGTTTCATTATTCGAACTGTGGTGGGTTCATACTAAATTTATTGCTAGGGTTTTACCAGCACAGCATTCAAAGGCTGCACACTGGATATACTGCGGTATCCACCCACTCTCAACTTACCCACCTTTTACTGTGGGCCTTTTCTCTGTTTCCTTTTCTTTGCAGCATAGATGAAATTCACTAATCATCCATAACCGCATCCATCCATGGCCCACTTCCTTGTGTGGCAGAGTGACCCACCATTTGGGCACACCATATTTTGTTCACTCAACCGGAGTACATGTGTCAGCACATGGGAGGCTTTCTGCGAGACTAAACAGTTGCTTTATCCATTACGATGCCATGTTTGCCACGTGTTGTATGGCCATTGCAGAGACCTCATTCCAAAGTGTATAACAGGGATGCTAGTTTATGAGTACACCTCGGGCTCCATTTGTTATTTGGTCCAAGGCTCGATTCCCAGTCAAGTCATTATCACACAGAATGATATTGTGATTCGATTTGATATACTGACAACATGGGGATAGATTGAGCATCATTGGTATATACTATATACTATATGATAACCCAAGTTAGTGCCGCCCAGCTGGTTCTGAGCTCAAATCTTGGGTATCGCATTTACGCACGTGATCCTTTATCGGTTTTTCCCTATTAAAAATATTAGAATAGTATTAAGTTTTAACAATAGAATTACAGAATGTAAAACCGGGATTAATGACGCGGCTATCTTTACCGCTAAGATTGAAAAGTTTCATCGACAATTCACATCCAAAAGGATGAATGCTTACCGCAGCAGCGCGCCGTGCGCGCTGCGCACGTTTCTCCCTGACAGGCTACCGCTGGTACGTCCCCGTACCTGTTCGTTGACTGGCAGATCCGGTTCCACACGGCCTCAGCGATCGTGGATTCGATTCCGCATAGCTGCAATCGTAGGGCCTAGGCGGAGGTGAATAACTTAATATGTAAGATCCATCGTCAATCAATGCCCAGGCCGTCTTAATTAATAGAATGTTGAAGACCTAACATGGAGCAGCGGGAAACCGGGTGAGCCGGTGTCGTCTCTCCCGCCCAGAGCTCACACGTTCTCGAGGCTCTGCACGTCCGCTTTGCTCTTGGCTCTCAATTAATAAGAACGCAGACGCAAAAAGGATCGGTGGTGCGGAATCGGATGCCGCAGTCTGTGGAGAAATTTTTGAGATCAGCAGGAGCTGTGGAGTAGCGTTGCTTGCAGCGCGCCTGATGTTACTTACAAAAATTGGAACTTGAGGTTGCGAGTTCGTTCCAACTCGTAGACGCTGGATCTGTTGTTGCGTGCGGCGAGGTGGAGGAGATTCGGTGGATGCTGGCACCGTGCGTCGATCAAGCGTTGAGGTGGCTTAATTCTGGAGGATGTCGTACCAGGAGGATCAAAGCGAGGATTACCTGTTCAAGGTGGTGTTGATTGGGGACTCCGCTGTGGGGAAGTCGAATCTCCTTTCCCGATATGCACGCAACGAGTTCAACAACAATTCTAAAGCAACCATTGGTGTTGAGTTTCAGACTCAGAGCATGGAGATCGACGGGAAAGAGATTAAGGCACAGATCTGGGACACCGCTGGACAAGAGCGCTTCCGAGCGGTGACTTCAGCTTATTACAGGGGCGCTGTCGGTGCGCTTATTGTTTACGACATTAGTCGGCGCGCCACTTTTGAGAATGTAGGCCGCTGGCTGGAAGAACTCAAAGGTAAGCTGACCTTTCTAACAAGCGTGAAGTAGGAGTGGCAATATTAGGAGATTCTATTCTATGCATCACAGGGAGCTGAGTTTGGATTAGAAAGAGTGAACGTACACTCCTTGAATGAGTTTTGGCCCCGATGCGATTGGGATCTAGCAAAAGTTTTGAATCGAGGACAGATTGGGGAGGGAGATGGAGGACACTCTTTTGCGAGTTAACTTCTTCTCTTGAAGATACACTTGCACTACTGCTCGACGAATACTAACTCGTAGTTACGGAAAGTAGCTCATTTGTCGGGCCTTTGCTGCGTACCGGCAGAAAACGAGCATACACTAAGGTGGAGCAACGATTTGGTGTTTGCAGTGCACTCGGACTCGAGCGTGGTCGTAATGCTTGTAGGAAACAAGTGTGATCTCGGCCATATAAGGGAGGTGACTGTGGAAGAGGCTACAGCTATTGCGGAATCACAAAATATGTCCTTCATAGAGACATCAGCCTTGGACTCTGTGAACGTGACCGATGCCTTTCAGACGGTTCTAAGGGAGATTTACCGAACCGTTAGCAGAAAGGTTCTTTCGTCTGATTCCGTGAAGGAGAACACAGTTTTGAGCAATGGTCAAAAATTGGCCGGCATTGATGTCGGCAACGCCACCAAGAGAGGTTGTTGCTCTGTTGCGTGATAAGGCACGTACATAATTATTTTTGCCATTGCTGCGATGGAATCTGTGCCCGCAGTCCCCTTAACTCAGTGCAAGTAGGAAGATACCTTTAGAAACTTTTCATTCAGGTTTCAGAACTCGGTCATTTACTTTGAAGGCGCGGACAGGGACATAAGCTGGTGATTATTGGCAGTTGCAGGGATGCAACTCCAGGATACAATATCCAAAAGGAGTGACATCCATTCTGTCTGTCCCAAATTGTTAAACTGAGGCACTTGTGCAAACATTAATGAGGATGCATTTGGATTCACTGGTAAAGATTTGCACTAATGCCTCCCTCCTCTCTGGGAAGTGCAGAAGCTTACATGCTACTAACCTTGGAAATTTTTCTTTCATGCTTTGTTGGATCTTCAAGGGTGTATCTATGGCTTTCTGGGCTATGGCAGTTGGCTCTGGTTTGTTCAGGTTGCTGCAGAGAACTTTCTCAGATAAAGTACATGGCTCCCTTGATGCACTCATTGATCACAGGCAAAGTGAGGGCAGGAGGTCTGCCATCATGAGTGGAGTGACTGTTGGAGGTACCACCACTGCCCCCACTGCCAATGGTGCTGGCCCGGCCATTGGTTTGGAACCCTGATTCTGACCCCTCAGAATCGACCCACAGCTGAGCTCTTGCAGCTGCCAAGTGCGCATAGTAACAGGGGGGAACAGCCATCACAACCCAGACCCACAACTCATTACAGACTCTACTCCTTCTCGGTGAAGGTCATCCTGAGCTTCTACACTGAATTTTCCATTTTTGTAGCTAGAGACAAGTGGGTAGTATTATTTTGTGGAGTTCACCTTGCAATTCAAGGATGAAAAATAGACAAACAGGCCTTCACTCTTCAACAAACCAGCCGGCCAAGATGCCTGCTCACTAGAATACAAGGGTACCTCCTTCATAGTAGAAATGGCCCATCTTATGCTGGCAGGTCCAATCAGTCAGTGTAGACAAAGGAGATATTATAGGAAACATTTGAGGCATTTCAGCTGAACGTAGTCTCACCAATCGAGACGGATCGGGTGCACCGTGCATACCTGGAAATCAGGAACAATGCAACGACTGAACAACTGAACTAGATCTCAAGAGACGGATGTCAAGTGAGGTTGATACTAAGAAGGTTGACATTGGACTTCGCAGAAATCACATGGGTGGTCACCTACCAAGGTAGTTGCCTTCTTGTCCATCTTTAGTTTTCCATGATGGTAGTGTGGGAAGGAAGGGGAACTTACATGAAGCAGAGGTCATATGGTAGGCCGTATTTCATCAGCTGTAGAACCATTCTCATCAGCCAGCACATGGTAGTGTGCTGGCTGGCTCGTACCCTGTCAATCCCTCCCAGGCCCTAGCCGGTCAGCAGTGAAGCTCCTGCGCACCATACTTCTGTTATGGTAGAGCGTACCACAGAGTTTGCTAGCCAGTCAGCAGTGAAGCTCCTGCGCTTCATACTTCTGTTATGGTAGAGCATACCACAGGGTTTGAAATCTACCAAGGAGATTATGATTCCCACAAAGGACGAACGGGCGCAAGCATCCAAACATGTGGATGTTTCGTAATGCAGATTATAACAGTAGGTCCGACAAGTGTGAGACCTGTATCCCCATGTAGCTGCAGAGATAGAAGTTGAACTGTGTTGGGTGGCAAATGACCGAGTCCACCACTGTCCCTGAGTGTACACACAATGTTTATCAGCAAGTTGTGGCTTGAGAAGGGAAGAGTGTCAGAGGCCAATTGGTCCATAGCAAGAGCAAGAAAGAGAGATCTCACCTGGGGCAATGTGCCACTCTTGGTGGTATGGGTTTGTTCATGCGCGGGGAAGAAACAGGTGTGATGGCATTTCTGCACCACAATGAAGGTAACCTTGGGCAGGCCCGAGTCCTCCTTGCAGACCCACTTCTGCGATGGCTCATCATCTGCAGGCTTTGAACCCCAACGCAGAGACTCACAAGCCTGCAAACCCCAGTGTATGTGTATGTGATTGTGATAGCATTCTCATCGAAGGGAAAGTGTACTTATTATTCTTTTGCTTGTTGTACCCTTCCATGCATAGACCTTTTGCCTACAGCAGAAAGGGAGAGAACAGGAAAGAAATTCATTACTTCTGGGAGGCCCACAAGGCTCATGAGTCAGTTAAACAAGGGGTTTAAACCACAAACAAAGAAAGAGGAAAGAAACTTTGTAATGGCCCAGGAAAGTAGGAAAAGACACCTTGAAACAGCAACTTATTCGAATGGGGAGGGTAGAGAAAGGAGTCTTAGTCAGAGGAGCTGCAAGTAGTTCTTGCATCAGGACTGTGCATAAGGAGGATTTACCCATTTCAAAGAGTCCATCACCTCCCACAATTGTGACTCAAATTGGCCATCACTGACACCATCCCTGTATAGATAGCCAGCTAGGCACTTGGCTGCCTAGTAGTTTTTTTGGGGCCATTTAGAAGTTAGGCACTTTCCAGGAAATTTTCTAAATTAGGCATCTTGGATTTATAAATTTTTAAAATTAGGCAACTAAAATAATGACCGTAAGACAAAAATATAAAAATTAAATGTTAACTCATTAGAGACGCGTTCCAATTGTGGAGGTGAAGGTAATCACACAAATATCCAAGATGCGTGAGTGGGTAGTTCTTGGGTTGTGGGAGGCTTGGTGTCATGTTTGATGTCATACAGAGATGATTGTGTCTAGTTGGGAACAATGTGGGCACTCTACGTGCATTTGAACATATGTTTAAATGAGAGGCTATGAGATCAGCTAACTTTGCAAGTGACTTGTTTACCACCTCTGATGATGTCTAGAAAGAGATCTTGTTATGGAAGATGTCCTGGATATCTATCTTGATCTCAGTGTAGTTTATAGCATGAGTAGATGCATATTGAAGACGAAGAGCTTCCTAACCTCAAAGATAGTTCAGAACCCAAAGGAGAGCTTTAGGGATACAAGGCAAACTATGATGATAGTTGAGTCAATGCAAAGACTAGAAGAAGCATCAAATAGTATGAAGTAGAAAGAAGAAGTAGAAAGAAGCTGGATATCATTTTAGTTGTTTTTTTTTTTCTAATTTAAACTCAAGTTTTACACCATTAGACACTTTTGGGGAAATTTTTTTTTTTGAAAATTAGGCACTTTTTGAAGATAATTTCCTGAATTAGGCACTCTTGTCAATTTTATTAGGCCCTTGATAGATATTTATTCTTGAAGAACTCTGGGGACAAGTCTCGGTGCAAGTTCCAGCTGTCAGAGCTCCTGCAAAGTACTCATAATCTGCAACACAATGATAGGATTGAGATAGTGGTAGCCACCAAGAGCTAACTCTTGATATATATATATATACTTGGACTGTTTATGTGATATATAGATGTATTGTAGATGTGTTGGTTAGTGTGTAGTGTCTTAGAAATGTTATAACGTGGAGGTCATATGTTCAAGTATGCATTGCTTAATATATGTGCTTAACATTGGACAAAACCGGAGTCAATGGTCAATTAGTTTTTGAAATTCAAATTCAAAATTTTCCCACCTAAATTCAAATTTAGCCCCCTACACTGCAACGTCCAAGCGGAGCGGCGCATTAGTGCGCTGCGCCCCGCCGGCATTGCAGGATTTTATTTTATTTTATTTTTTCCCCTTCCGGATGCTCAGACGTCGCAATTCGCGTCGGCGTTGCAGGTCGCGGCCGGGGGATTTGCGATTCCCCGACGACGCTAATTAGCGACGTTCCGGGAGCGACGTCTCTGCGACTTCTCGACGTCGCAAAATGCTCCCGGCGGGCCCCGAACGCCTTAGAGTATTTCCGTCACTAATCGCGGCAGTTGGAGGTCGCTGGGGCATTGCTAAACCTCCCAAAACGCGGTCACCGCGGCTACCCACCACAACAAGATGAACCATATACATATTTAGGCATACCCCCTCGCTCACATGGCACATACAGAAAACCACAACACTCTCCAAATTATCAAATAGAAGTTTGGTCCTCCTCAAATCCCCAGTATCCATACGACCCAAACTCTCTCTCATACAATCTGTGCTTAAAACACAGATTCAATATGTCTTTCATGCAGCGCCCTTCTCCCTTCCGGACATCAAACAACTTGACAAAAACTTCATTCAACTCACAAAACGTAGCTTTGGCCTCCCCACCAACACCCCAAATGCCCTTACCCAACTCCCAACGGATAGCTATGGCATAGGCACTAGCCCACTAATTTACGCTCGTACCTTTGGCACACAACTCCAAGTGGTCCTTAACGATCCAGGACGGCTAGGTCTAATTTATAGAGGACTTCTCAAATTCCTTGCTTCAAAATACAATGGACTTTATTCCCTTCTATCTCTTCACCCACAAGCATGCCTCCACTCCCCGAACATTGTTTGTCCTGCGGCAAATGAAAATTAGCATACAAACCGATCTCCCTGGCTACCCTAATACCATCCCACCCCTCGAACAAGCTTGGTTTCGTAGCCCCTATCTTCCTCAATTCGAGATCCTGCACCCCCGCCAGAGAAAGCCCATTCTCACCTACTTTAAAGAGAGGCACATAACCAAACTATCCCAACTTATCATAGCCACCAGTAACAAGCTACTTACTCCTATTGAATTCACCCTCAAATACTCTAGAACTGCTATCAAAACACACTGATACCTATACCACTTGCGCTCATTATTTTGTCATCCTTCCGCATCCTGCACTCTTGATTGCGACTTCCCACACGCACTCTTTCCACATAACAAACAAGATCTCCTCCCTCAATATAGAACAGCCCCAGCTGCCTCTATTCTCCATATGCTCAAAAAATCTCAAGATAACCTCAATATTACAACTACTACCATCTCCCCCTCTTTCTCATCTCTCCAGCCAACCCACACCCATGAAGCAGATTAAACCGCCGTCACCTACATCCTCTGATTTGATCCCTAGGTACCACACCTCTACCCCACCAACCACTACCCCATACACCGCAGATCACCAATCATCCCCCTTGACGCTTACTCCCCATCCAATAAACCAAGACAACCTTGAGGCCTTCATTATCGAAGCTATCTTAGGTATCAAAACTCAAATCTCTATTGACGCATTTGGTTTGAACACATACTACCTGTGCAAATGGGATGGCTACTCGATGGATGACAATACACGGCAAATCAAAGACGACCTCTTCGGAACTCATGATGACTGTGATCCAGCCCATAACCTTGCCCTACTTACCATATTTCACAAAACAACCAACACCAACTATCTGGCTCACACCGACCAGCATTATATCTCCCAAACCGAGTCGATAGATGCCCGCTATATTCACAACCCATTAGCTGCCCCGGATGTCCATATATGCATCACAGACTGCAACCCAGACAAAAACATCTTACATGACTCCCCATTAATACATCCCGACCGCCACTGGTCCAACATCTTTGCCCAACACGGTAAATACCTAGGACAAATTCCCAACAACAGACTGACTTGGCTATGGCACAGATATTCTGCTTCTTCCTCTTCCACAAGCCAGCTGCAGCCACCTAGGCAAGACTTTGCTACAGAAATCTGTTGGCTTATCGACCGCTACCTACGTAATACCCCCCCAAAAAAATCTTGCACTTCTCTCAAACTAACACAAGCCTATACACACAACACCATCCCTGCTGACATTTTCACACTCCTCGTCTCCTCATTCCAACTCACGCACTCATATTGTTTTAGCCCGCTTACTTGCCTATGGAGTTCTCTTCATACTCAAGCCCTCACCCTTGGGACATCATCTTTGGAGCCCTTGGATTTGCCCCTCAACATACCTGGACTGGCATGGGACTTGCTCACCTGCCCCCAGGTCTCCTTGCACAAAAAGCTCGTCAATGGGCTTGTACTGCGGCTCATTCCTCTCCATCTATCATTACCATCCTCTTACTCTCGCAACAAAAGCTATTAGACCCCAAACACCCTCTTTTTCAACTCCCCACGGGGTTCACACCCCTCGTTGTCATTGAACCAAACCAACTCCAATACATACATGCCCCCCCCTTTCCCAAATATGTCAAACACCTGGAACCCACCTTGACCCTAATATTGCATGTTCAAAACACCTTCCCTGCCGACATACCCCAGAATTTCCCCGCCTTACTTAAACGCCTATTAACAAATACATGCGGCATGAAGGTTACTACCTACCCAAACCTCCCCCCTTGCCTTACTACTCCTAGCTTAATCCCCAGGATTAACCCATGCAAAGCCTGGACAAAGGCACTACCACGCCCTCCCACCCCTAACTTACATGTCGCTCTTGGTGCCCCCATGTTGTGCCAACAGCTTATACCCCCTAAATACCCCCCAGTCAACTCCCACTATACCGATGGGTCCCTCACTGACTCCCGTGGTTGGTTATGGCATATTCCATGCCACCACCAACCGAGGAGTTGTCCTTAGACTCCTCGGCCCTGCCACTATCTTGCGTGCTGAGCTTATGGCCATCTATGAAGCTCTCTCCCAGTTAGCTACCTTTCCCCCCTCACTACTACAATTTTACGGACAGTCTGACCTCCATCTTTCTCATTCGCAACCACCTTTCCCGACCCTCTTCCCACCATAACCACCCGGACCGGAATCTCATTGATGCCATTGTCAATCTCGCCATCTCCATAAACCGCCCTATCTAACTTCTCAAAGTCCGATCGCATATTGGTATTACCGGCAATGAGGCAGCCGACCTCCTTGCCCATTAAGGGGCCGCCGGCCCCCCAGTTGATACGTCGGATCTCATCCACATTGCACATACCCACCCATTCTGGCTCATATACCCTATACCAGACCCCTCTGATCCCATACCAATCCGCAACCTCGTCAAAACACTTACTCGGGAGGCTAACAAACAAGCCACGGCCTCTATAAGCCATACCAAGGTACATATCCTAAAATGGACACAATCCTCAGTATTACACCATAAATTGTCAAACCATTTCTAGCACACTAAAGTCGCAACTTATGCACAAATACGACAAACTCTCAAATTCAGATATGCTCAATACATGGGCCATCAATGCAAGCACACCTTTTGGCCGTGCCTATTCCCATCCCCGAACTGTCCACTCTGTTCATACACCCACACAGAATATGATATCTGGCCCCATCTCCTCAGCCAATGTACTCACCCTGTCATACATAGCCTTTGAATTACTAGACACAATCATGTCGTTTGGCACATTCATAAACTTCTTCTAAACCGCATTGAGACTAGATGGTTTTCACTCATTAACGCTGATACCTACCAAGGCAGACCCCCGGATCACACTGTCCCACCCTGGCTTCTCTCATGTACTTGCCAACCCCACTCTCCCTGCACATGCCCCGCTAGACTATGCCTAGATATCTTGCTAGTCCAAGGCCTATCGGTAAACGCCCCACCACCAAATGCCCCATCCCCAAACCTCACCATACACTTTATCGAGTTTACATACTGCCATGATCAATACCCTAGCTCCTCTACGATTGATAGAACAAGGCACTGCTAATGAAGGCACCTTCTTCAACACATGTCAGCCTGTTTTTCCATGTTATCAGAATCGTCCCTAAATTTTCATGTTGAATTTTGCAAGTTAGCTCATTGGTGGATCTATGGTGGTTTTGGAGTGATTTTGACTGCCAATGTGACAACAGAAAAGTATCAAAAACAGATAATAGAGATGAGAAGTTCTGGAATGAATACGTTTCCGACCCCAGTCAATGGTGGAACAATCCAGGCAAAAAGGTGAATGCCTATTGGAAGCAGACACAACTCAACATAGGAACTAATGTGATAAGTAGGGTTGGGGTGTTTGCTGGAACAATTCTAGGCAACCATGGACCTCTTTGCTCTTTTCTAGGGCTGCCAGGCTTGCACACACATTGCAAACGCACACAAACGTTATGGCGGGCTTCACCCCTTCCCCCATCATTCGCTCATAGGCCTCCAAGCCTCCATCCCTCGCCCCTGTTGTGCATACCCTGCAAGCATCGTACTCCACGACACCACATCTCGTTCAGCCATAGTGTTGAACACTCCCTCTGCATCCTCGATGCACCCACATTTGGCATACGGCAGTGTTCATAATGACATCTGATAATCTAACAGCTAGCATTCACCTTTTTGCCTCGGTTGTCCCACCATTGACTGGGATCATAAAATTATTCATTCCACAATTTCTCCTCATCTCTGTTACCTATTTTTGGATACTTTCTTGTTGTCACATTGGCAGTATCATGTCAAAGTCACTCCAAACTAGATTCACTCAACCAGCTAACTTGCAGAATTCAACATGGAAATTTGGGGCCGATTCTGATAAGAGGGCCTTGCTGCTAGCAGCTGACAATGACCAGATGTGATTCTGAACAATACCCTCGTGGACATTTATGCCAAATGTTGGAGCATTGAGGATGCGGAGGGAGTATTCAACAATATGGCTGAACAAGATTTGGTATCATGGAACGCCATGCTTGCAGGATATGCACAGCAGGGGCGCGAGATGGAGGCCTTGGAGACCCTATGAGCAAATGATGGGGGAAGAGGTGAAGCGCAACCACATCACATTTGTGTGCGTTTGCAATACTCGTGCAAGCCGACAGCCCTGGAAAAGGGCAAAGAGGTGCATGGTGACATCATCAAAGCTGGAATTGTATCAAATGTCATTCTGGACACTGCACTGGTGGACATGTATGCGAAATGTGGGTGCATTGAGGATGCAAAGGGAGTATTCAATGACAATATGGCTGAACGAAATGTGCTATCGTGGAACGCGACGATCTCAGGATATGCCCAACATGTCATAGGGAGGTCCTGCAACTATTTGAAGGAATGCAAAAGAACGGTTTGAACAGTATCACCTTTATGTTTTCTCTTTGCATGCAGCCACACTGGCCTACTGGATGAAGGAAGACGCTATTTCGATTCCCTAAGTCAAGATCATGGTGTCACTCTGATAGTAAATCATTTTGGCTGCATGGTGGACCTTCTTGGACGTGCGGGACAACTGGATGAGGCAGTGGACCTGATTAATAAAATGCCAATCAATCCAGATGTTGTGGTGTGGAAGGCCTTGCTTGGTGCTTGCAGAATCCATAGCAACCTGGAGATGGTTGAACGTGCGGCAACATCTATCCTCATGTGGAATGAACAGGATGTCGCGACGTATGTGTTGATATCAAGCATCTATGCTGCAGCTGGCATGTGGGATGATATTACAAAGATGAGAAACATGATGAAGGTCAGGGGTGTCAGAAAGGAGCCAGGTCGATCCTGTATTGAGGTTGGGACGCCAACCGCTTTTACCACTTCCAAAATGGTGTTTGTTCTTGGGGAGTACTAGTGAAATGAAATGCTTGTCACCTAATTGAATGCACTCTCTGCCAGCTGCGAGTCAGGTTGGACTCCAACAGTAGCAGCAAAGGCGCACGAAATCTTTTCAGAGAGGAATTCTCAACAGTAAAGTTTTGAAGATAATTGGACCTTGCGAAGGTTGAAACTGTAGAACAAGTTCACAAAGTTGGTGAACAGAGGTACAGGGACTAAGGTCTTGATGGTCCTCAAGAGGGTCACTCTCTAATGAAAATACCCTGTGTATCAGAAAAATGGAAACTGTCTTCACGCCTCCTGCACATCGGCCACTGACGATGTCCCTTTCCTCTCTGCATATCTTTATTGTTCAAAGTGAGATTCCACACCCTGAGTTTAAATTCCAGTCTGGTGCCAAGGGGAGGCCCTTCAGATCAGGGTTGGAGAGGACATACTCATAAGACATTGTTTACTGTGGTGTTGTGGCCATAGACCCTGTGCCCAGTTTGGGTAGAACAAGAGGGAACTCAGGGATGCAGAGAATGTACGCATGAGACTTCGTTTGTTGTAGCCTTGTGGCCATAGACCCCATGCCCAGTTTGGTCGGAAGTCAAGGATGGAGAAAGAGAGAGAACAAAAGAGAATGGGTGATATTTGTTGAAGTTAGGATGAAGCAGAAAAGGTAGGCTATAGGGTGGAGAGGGTTAGATAGTTATGTGCCTTCACCGATAAAGCTAATTTTGTACTTGCAGATATCCAAGAATTTATGTATGAGAGGGACTTTCTAGGCGATGGCCTCATTGACAGTTCCATGTGAAGTTTGCTATGACTTAGCTTGAGGCCATACTTGTGGTGCTCCCAGTGGGAATTCAGCTGGCTAATTTTGAGTTTCCACAACAGTCATGTACAATTGACAACAATTTGGTCACATGGAAATTGATTGATGTATAGGCCGGTGCTGCCATCATACTAAAAAGAATAAAGCGTCCACATTTTGTTTTATTTTACGTGACTATCCATGCATTGCACTGCAGTTCAGGTGTCACATAAGTCAGAAGTTATTTCAGCCAGTAAGCAACTATAACCTACAGAATCTCTCAAGCTTGCCCATCAGAAAAGTTAGCAATGCAAGCAGAGAGGGTCCACAGCTTTGATGCGAGTTCTGTGCTATAAGTAGCCGGGGCAGATGGCACTTCTTTGGTCATTGTGAGGAAAAATCCTTTTGAGATATTGCGGAGTGGCCAATCAAAGACCGCTGCCAGGTTAGTGCCGATAGTTGTTGTTGAAGGGGCCACAACCTGCCAATCACATGATGTCTTCTTTTCACTCACTCTCTAAAAAGGGAAGCACATTTGTTGGTCTTTGAAAGGAAGACTGCTATGCTAGGGGCAGGGTCAATAAGATGTAGCTAGTACTGCTGACAAAAACACTAATTCAAAACTTTGTATCTGTTATTGGGAGTGACAGCTAGCTTGGAAGTTTGTGGGAAAAAGACAAATGAGCTTTACCATAGACCAAGCAAACAGTCCTCGAGCAAAGAAATGCAGGGGCATTTTCTTTTCTGTGTCAACCAGCGGAGCAGTCGCCCCATGAATCACTGGTATTGCTCCGTCCCATGTTGGAGCAAATACTGCCTGCCAGGTACCAAAAGAAGCAGCCCATCAATGTCATATTAGGCATTGCCATGCAACTCAAGTGTCTTATCTCTCTCAAAAGGTGCAATACAACTTACTTGCATGAGGGTCTCCTGCTCCAGGGGATGATTGGGGTTTCTGGCAAAAATGTTTTGGTTTTCCCTTGTAGGCAAATCTTTTGTGCTCCTGTGCATGTAAGAAATATCTTTCTTTTCGTTCTTCTCTCATATGCTAGCTCGAAGAGCATCCTGGCCCTCTCTATCGGTATGGAAGGCATCACAATAAAATAAAGTCCAGACTGTAGATAGATTGTACTCATAAGACGTTGTTTGCCGTAGCCTTGTGGCCAAGACTGTAGATAGAAACTGATAACTTGGTATTGGCTGATAGAAACTACCATTATTGCTGCCATGGTAAAAAACAACCCATTTTGGAGATACAGGTTGCAAGGGGACAAATGCTTACATTTGCAAGCCAGCTCAAAGGTGGGCGGCTGAAACTGCTTCGTCTCCAAATGTCACTCGCAACTGCCCCTGTTTCAATGTTTATGTAAATTTCATCTGCAATGGAACAGGAGGAACTGGAATAGCTTCTATCCCTTCATCAGCCTCACCACTCCTGTGTGGGGGCACATGTGGGCCCGGCTGCAGATGGAACTTGACAATGTAAAAGTGGACACAATCTACTACCACATGTCAATAGCCTCTCTCACACACATACAGTTTGTCCGTGCTAATTCAATAGGACTGAAGTTTTTGTCCCGCTGTTTTTTAGCAACTGATCAACATAGTATAAGCAAGTTGGCTCAGACTCAAACCTGGATCTACAGCACAAGCGTGGATACCTTTGCCTGCACAATTAGTCCAATGTAAGTAACACAATCACTAGTTTCTGTCACATTAGAGCTAATAATCAAAGGTTTCCCTACAGCTTTGAAAATCTGATGCATCAACATGAGGTTGTAAGCAGACATTGTCACAGCTCGTGGTAAGAGTCACAAAGGGATTGGATAAGAGCTTTTTTATTCCACCAACTTGTGCTGTCACATCACCAGTGGGGGATTTGTACCAGAGTACATAATATGAAGGGTCATTGAGGTAATCACAAAGTATTCAAGCTGACTCTTAAGTTACCTTGCCAGCGGCGCTGAAGCTCATAAGTGAATAGAACATTGGCCAACTTGGCTTCGGGATAGTCGCCTGATTTGAAGTCCCATAGAAATTTATCCTGATGAGCTTCCATTGAACAAATAACATGTTTTAAGGGCTTTCCACTTGACTTGTCACTTCGCTGGCAAAACCTGCTCGGTATATTATACAAATTTATTTTTTTGATGTGACTAGAATTTTCCAAGTAACTTGGTCGGTTTTATCCAGTAACTTGGTTTTTCTCCCTTCTATTTTATTTTTTTAAATTCTTCAAAACAAACAATGCCAAAATTACACTGAGTTTAGTTGGCCATGGCATTACGAGGGCTCGCGGAGGAGAAAATGTGTTGAATGTGGATAGAGACAAAGGTACTGTTGTGGTGTATGTGGAGATTTCCCTTGTTGTTTGGGACACTGCTTTGCTACATGTCACAACTACCTTCGAAGACTTGTAAGTGCGACGTGAAGGCCTAACTACTAATATTGATTGATGTGGCATACTGCAGAGATCTTGGGACTGTGCATGACGAGGGGGTGAATTCATAATCATGCATTGCCACAACAAATGAAATGCATCCAACCTAGCACACTGGACATCTGGACTTACTGTCGATGTCTGTATGAAGAGATAAGGGAAGAGAGTTTACTGGAGGGTTGGGAAAGTCAACCCAACGGTGCTTCGAAGATGACACGTTCACCACCTATATCAACCAAGTCAACTCCATGTTAGAACAGCTCAAATATTCACAGGTTACAGGGATTCTCCAACCAAAGCTTAATTGAATAGCTCGATGCACTGTCATCATACCACCAAAGAATGGTGCTATCAGCACTACTACTGTACAACCTATATTGAACAAGATGTGACACACATGGTTGTGGTACGACAAGAATCATGCTGCAACATTAATTTTCTGGGCTTGGAGAAACGGTGCTCCTCTCATCCTTGCACAGTATGTTGTTGATTGAACCAGATTCCATGGTATAATATGATCATCACATCATGGAAAGTGATACATACCCTTGATGGCGCCCCAGCAACCAATTCATCTTCAAGCAGGCGGGTGAGCACATAGGGACCAAGATAGTTGATCTGCAGCAGTTACCACCCAATGCAGGGACAGGAAGTTGTGGTCACAGTTTCTGGCATCCAATAGCATGCAATTACCTCAACCATATCGAGCCTGAGAAATCTTCCAATATTTATACTCGTGAAGCATAGCATGGAGTGTCCTTGACACTTTCCCCAGTGACCAAAATGAGGATGCACAACGGTGGGAAGACACCAGTAATAGGATTGGAAATTCAAATTACAACTTGGCATTAAGAAGGTGAAGGATGCATGCTCCAGTGGAAACAAATTACATTTTCCCAGGAGGGAGTGCAGAGGTACCTGGGCAGACCCTCCAATGCCCTCAGCTGTGTACCAAGGAGTGCCGAGAACTACGCCGGCATTATTGACCTGTTTCAAGTACACAATGCAAAGTTGTTCAGTCATAGTGGATCCGGCCCAACACCTGTTCAGACTAGTGTGTGTGCTTGACCCCATACTACAGATTTAAAGAGCGAGATCACAAGAGGGAAGAAAAGTTGCCACAATATGGAGGGATTGGAGTAATTCAATTTGAGTACTTTACCAGGAGGTGTAGGGGTAAATTACGAGACTTGAATTCAGATGCACACTTGCGAACAGACTCGAGGGTGCCCAAATCCAGCAGCAGTATTTCCACATCAGCCCTTGGGCAGGCCTTGAAATCCATGCAAAAGGATGTAAAAAAGCAATGGGAAACCCCAAGCGGTGTGAAAACCACATCAGCTACAGGCTTGCGGGCCTTTGCATGGAAAGCTACTGGCAAAAGACTGTGAATCCAATATAGGTCTGTCTACATGCAAGCAATTACACTAGTATAAACAGATTAACCACTAATGTTACTAAGGTTCAACATGTCTTTGGGAGAAGGACAGCAAAAAAACCTCACGAATGTAGGTGGCCGCCTGGTGAGCTCTGTTAGCGCTCCGGCAGGCCAGAAACACCTTCATCCCATCCTTTGCTAGAGCAAGAGCTGTTTCTCTGTTGAAGAAGACAAGAATTAGGGTCTCTTAACACCTAACCCAAGCAACACCCGCCCCATTTGTGTGGGGCAGACCTCCTGGCCATGATATTTCCATGAAGCAGCTGGACTTTAAAATTTTCCATGTAAAGTAGGTTCTACCTGATTCTATTGAAATAAAATCTAAGTGAGAAAAACCAATGCGTCAGCTACAATATCAGATTTACAGATCAGCTCGAGAACTCACAAGCTCGCTCATGTTCTTCTTCAAAAGAGAAAGCGACCGAGAAGTACCTTCCAATCCCGGTGTTGGAACCCGTCACAATCGCAATCCTGCGAAAGTCAGACATTATTTCACCCTGACATGAGCTCTCTCCCTCATCAGCGCTAGAGCGAATGAAGACGACAAGAGCAGAAGAAGCCGGTAGGTGGACCAGACTCCAATGTTAAACTGATTCTCAAACGTTCACGTTTACAAACGGAGTTCATCCACAACCAACATATGTTTCTGAAACTGATGTCTTCATCCACTAGACTGAATGGATGACGTTCATCCACATCAATATATGAAGCGAGACGTTTGTTTTGTTTTGTAGCGTCGTTGAGATCTCCCTAACCGCGGGCCAGTCCGGGTGCTTGGTGCCGTGGATCTTCCATGAGGAGGGGTGCACCGGCTTGGTCTCATAGTTTTTGGAGCTGCGGTGTGGGAAATATGGAATTTTGAGTACTTTGGGTCGCTGGAAATTCGGAAAAAATAGCAAAGTGGGCTTTCCTGGAGCAATGATTGGCCCTTCACGTGGGATATTTGGAATTTCAAGTACTTTTGGTCGCTGGAAATTTGTGAAAAATAGCAGAGTGGATATATCAATATATTAAGCCTCGACAGGGGAGATTGCAAAAATAGTAAAGTGGGCACTGGGATGCACTTGGACTTAGATGACATTGGACACTGGAGGTTGCCCTTGGGCCTCCACATGGGAGAAGCTCTTGGATACATAGGAGAGTGCACTTGGGCTTAGATTTCAATTCTTCACACATTGGCCAATGGCACAGGCTACCCTAGATCTCCCAAACTGTTGGGTCTCTGGATACACAAGGGATTGCACTTGGACTTAGATGACATTGGACACTTGGGCCAACGGCACAAGCTGCCCTAAAGGTTACACTTGGGCCTTGACATAGGATACACTCTTGGATACATAGGGGATTGCACTTGGACTTAGCTGATGATACTGGACATTTGGGCCAACGGCACAGGCTACTCTAGCCAGTTTGTTTGTTTTGTATTGTTTTGTTTTGTTTTGTAGCGTCATTGCAGAGATCTCCCAAACCGCGGGGGCCCAGCCCCAGTGCTTGGTGCCGTTGGAAAGCCCTCAATGAGGAGGGGTAAACCGGCTTAGTCTCATAATTTTTGGACGTGTGGTGTGGGAGATGTGGAATTCCAAGTACTTTGGGTCGCTGGAAATTCGTGAAAAATGGCCAAGTGGGCTTTCCTTGGTCAACGATTGGCCCGTCATTTGGGAGATTTGGAATTTCAGGTATTTCTAGTCGCTGGAAATTCTCGAAAAATAGCAAAAGTGAAGCCTCGACAAGGGAGATTGCAAAAATAGCAAAGAGGGCTTTGTTGGAACAATGACGTGGAGATCTCCCAAACTGCAGGGTCTCTGGATGCATAGGGGATTGCACTTGGACTTAGATGACATTGGACATTGGAGGTCGCACTTGGGCCTCTACATGGGAGAAGCACTTGGATACATAGGAGATTGCACTTGGGCTTAGATCTCAATTCTTAACACATGGGGCAATGGCACAGGCTACCCTAGGCCTAGATCTCCCAACAGGAGGGTCTTTGGATACATAGGGGATTGCACTTGGACTTAGGGGCCAACGGCACAAGCTACCCTATCAATATATGAAGCGAGACGTTTGTTTGTTTTGTTTTGTAGCGTCGTTGAGATCTCCCAAACTGTTGGGCTCCAGCTTTGGTGATATGGAATTTCAAGTACTTTTGGTCTCTGGAAATTCAAGAAAAATAGCAAAGTGGGCTTTCTGGAGCAGTGGGAGATTTGAAATTTCAAGTACTTTTGGCAAAAAGGATACATCAATATATGAAGCCTCGACAGGGGAGATAATTGCAAAAATAGCAAAATGGGCTTTGGGATTGCACTTGGACTTAGGTGACATTGGACACTGGAGGTCGCACTTGGGCCTCTACATGGGAGACGCACATAGATACATAGGAGATTGCACTTAAGGCTTAGATTTCAATTCTTCACACATGGGCCAATGGCACAGGCTACCCTAGATCTCCCAAACAGTGGGGTCTCTGGATATATAGGGGATTGCACTTGGACTTAGATGACACTGGACACTTGGGCCAATGGCACAGGCTGCCCTAGTACCATTGGAAAGCCAGCCGAGACGGAGGACTTGGAAATCAATATATGAAGCAAGCCAATTTGTATGTTTTGTTCTGTTTTGTAGCGTCGTTGAGATCTCCTAAACCGCGGGGTCTTAGTGCGGGTGCTTGGTGTCATTGAAAAGCCCTCGATGAGAGGCAGGGATGCTAAACCATGAGCGGTGAGCGGTGAGCTGGAAATCGTGAGCCCATGATATAAATTATATATGATTATGAGCATGGATGGGACGTTAAAACATTAAGAAATGGGACGTATTTCCGCGGATTACTGTATAACGACCTTATATCCGAGGAAACCAAAAAATGACAATTCAACAATGACAAAAAATGTACTTCAAACTATACCAAAAGATTGGATCAGATGTACAAATGGGACACATCGAGATCAATGAATGCATTTGGTTGACACTTACGTAAAGACAACAAATTGGTCATAAAAAGCAATGAATCAAATATCAGAAGAATCTATTTATTTCTTACACATCCCATATCATCATTCTGACTTTGATGATTAAAATCTGAATAGAAACTCATACCCATATTTTGTAGGATCAGACAGTGGACCAGAAAGACTAAATATTTATTTTATTTTATTTTAAAATGTCATTTTATCTCATTTCAATAAAAAATTATCTATGATACTTAAACTGATATGAAGGTAGAAATATATATACCAATATGTGGCTTCTTTTAGGAGGCGTCATATATATATATATATATATATAATCAATATATGACTATATATATATATTCAGATTCAAAATTGACATCAATATATATTATTCCAAAATAAATACTATTTTTTATTATGTCATTCACTCATTGTTTATGAAAAACAATTATTTCAGATTTGGCCCAAAAGAAATTATAGGATTTTATTTTAAGGAAACGGGTATCTGCCGGCGCATACGAAATACGAGGGCCTCTATCCCTTGTTTTGGGGGAAAAAAAAAAAAAAAAAAAAAAAAACTATCGTCTGAGATACATGTCGCCATAAAAACTTGTATGCGTCTGCTTATACCCAAAATGAATATACTAAGGGCATTGTTGTCTGAGTTTCATTTCACCATGAATACATGTATGCGCTTGCTTATACCCGAATTGAGGCACACTAAGGGCACTGTTGTCTGAGATTCATGTTGTCATGAAAACCTGTATGCGTCTGCTTATACCCGAAATGAACACTGAGGACACTGTTGTCTGATATTCATTTCGCCATGAAAACTTGTATGCGCCTACTTATACCCGAAATGAACACACTGATGTCTGAGACTAGAGCTTCCCTAAAACTATATGTGCTTGCGCATACCCTAGTTGAAGTCATTTCGAACTGTATGCGCCTATGCATACACTAAATGGTCAAACCCCAGTTTTCTTTAACATGTTCATCCTAAACCCTATGCGCATGTTCCACAACCTGCAGTAGCTGCACCTGATAGGCTTCAGGCCAGATGACCATTTTGTCTCAACCACCTGCTGGTGTTAAGTCAGCAGAACATCCTTTCGGGACAGTATCGTTTCCATCTCACATATTGGGCCCCTATCGCATGAAGAATGTTCCAACTCATTCCACTGAGATGGGTCATGGCCTCCTCCATTGAGCAACAGAATTGTCTGCAATCATCTCAAGGTGCACAGTTGTAGTTAGACCTCTTATGTCACTTCGGGAATATGGGGTTCTTCTGTCGTAAGGCTACACGGTCATAGGTCCTCCGGTATTCAATATGTAATCCGCGGGAATATGGGGTTTTCCCATTCGTGAGCCTATGCTCACGAATACAAGCTCGCAGCTCTCAAGCTCACACATCTAGGCTCACGGAATAGCATTCATGGATGAGGAGGGGTGCACTGGCTTGGTCTCATGATTTTTGGACCTACGGTGTGGGAGATATGGAATTTCAAGTACTTTTGGTCTGTGGAAATTCGTGAAAAATAGCAAAGTGGGCTTTCCTAGAGCGATGATTGGCCCTTCATGTGGGAGATTTGGAATTTCAAGTACTTTTGGTTGTTAGAAATTCGCAAAAAATAGCAAAGTGGATATATCAATATATAAAACCTCGACAAAGGAGATTGCAAAAATAGCAAAGTTGGCTTTGTTGGAACAATGACGTGGAGATCTCCCAAACTGTAGGATCTCTGGATGCATAGGGGATTGCACTTGGACTTAGATGACATTGGACAATGGAGGTCGCACTTGGGCCTCTAAATGGGAGAAGCACTTTGATACATAGGAGATTGCAATAAGGCTTAGATTGCACTAAGGCTTGGATTGCACTTGGGCTTAGATTTCAATTCTTCACACATGGGCCAATGACACAGGCTACCCTAGGCCTAGATCTCCCAAACGGAAGGTCTCTGCATACATATGGGATTGCACTTGGACTTAGATGACACTGGACACTTGGGCCAACGGCATAGGCTACCCTAATCAATATATAAAAAGAGACGTTTATTTTGTTTTGTTTTGTTTTGTAGCGTCGTTGAGATCTCCCAAACCGCGGGGGCCCAGCCCTGGTGCTTGGTGCCGTTGGAAAGCCCTCGATGAGGAGGGATGCACCGGTTTGGTCTCATAATTTTTGGACCCACGGTGTGGGAGATGTGGAATTTCAAGTGTTTGTATACCTATAGTGTAAACCAGTGTTGGACTTGTATATAGGTGAAGGACTGCTATATAGTACTGGTATATGCACTGGTACCGTTTGGGATAATACTTGGTCATATACCAGACCAGGCTGGTATCAGTTTTTTCATACTAGCCACAATACCAGTACTCCCCCGCAGTCTACCTCATTTACTCTGGTATGTGTACCATATTAATTTATGTGTACATTTGCCTATACATTTGTATTTATGTATATTTACTTCTAAAGCCATCTTGAATTACAAGTTTATCAAAATAACAAATATCAAGTGAAAATAAATACAATACACATAAAGGATGATACCAGAGTTGATACCTCATACCAGCTGGTATTGTGGTCTTGATACTCATAGTCATACCAATATTTGGACAAATATACATCCACCGTTATATAGACCAGACTGATATGAAAACTTTGTGATACGCCAGGTACTAGGACCAGACTGGTATGTAAAAAAAACACGAAAAATGCGGTGTACGCCGGTGAGACATGTTTGCAAACAAGAAAAAAGAAGGACAAACAAGAAGAAATGAGGGTTAGCAAGAAGAAGGAAATACATGGCAAGGGTTTTTTAAGTACAATCTGCTCTTTGCGCTTCCCTCCTCTGCCCTCCGCCCCTCCTGTCCCTGTCGTCCTCTCCATCGCCATCAGCAACGATGTGCCCTACAAACAAGTCCCAAAATAACGCTCAAGTCCCAAGTTCCAAGTCCTAAAATCAATGAGGGGCGGTTTACACTAAGCTGGGCGGTTTACACCAGTGTTGGACTGGTATCAAGCAGGGCCGGGGTTTTCAGACCATGGCAAATGAAACCCCGGCTCTAGAATCTGCGAAACCAGCAATATACCTCTGCTTAGAGGTATCTGCTCATCTCGCTTTACTTTTGTTTGCTTTGCTTTTGTATCGTTTTATATTTCTTAGATCTAATCTCAATCTATGTTTGATTGCAATGATATAGCCAAGACATGACGTTTGTCTTCTCATCTATCGTCATTGTATGCGGTGGGACGATTGTTGGAGAGTAAGTTCAAGGGCATGGATGATAAATTGATTGCGCTGCAAATCTCTCTAATTAGTGATGTCAAGGAGAATGTTCATGATCTCAAAGAAGATTACAAGGGTCTCCGAAATGATTCGAAAGAAACCGTGCACGAGGTGAAGGAGCTCAACCATGGTTTCAAGGGTTTCCGAAATGATTTTAAAGAGACTATGCACGAGCTGAAGGAGCTTGTTTCGAAGAAAAGTTAGGTAAGTGTAAGGACAAGTTGATTTCATTGTTTCAGGATCTCGATATCAAAATTCGAAAGTAATGTTGAATGTGTGGGCCTACAGATGTATTGACATCCTCGATCTAGGACTGCCACGCAGAAGCAACAGAACGAAGACATCAAATATTTATAACAATGAGAATTTGAAAATTAGGAAGACCGTTTGCAATGGCCACCTCGGATGCGAAAATTTAAGATGTTAGCATTTCATTCTCTGTAGGATTCAAAATCAATGTGAATGGGAAGGTGTCTCCGAAAATCCATTCAAGCTTGAAAAATCTCTCCTTTCAACAATAATTTCGTCTGCAAGTTCTCTAAAATTGTTTTGACTAAATGAAGCCATGTTTGGTACTAACACATTAATATGTATTGTACTATATAATGATACATACATATAAACATCAATATAAAGTCTATTTTGACATTAGGTTGACTTGAACCATACTGTACTAGATTTTTTCTGTTTGTACTACAAGACAATGTTCGGACGTTACGACCAAGATTCGTAACATGCTGATGCGGATCCTCCTTCCAATGACTTTCGACGCTAGTATACATGGTTCTATTCTCGCTATGGTGGTATCATCTGAATTGACGATATCAGCCACATTGCGTGAAATTCATGAAAGATCCAGATTTGCGGGATTCCGATTTCCACAATTTGAATTGAGGTCTTCTCATGTCGAATGATGCTTCATAAGTCCTCATCACGATTCACTGAACAAAAAAAAAAAACAAATGAGACATTTCCTAACCGATTTTGAAGTACCGTGAAGCCACGAATGAAAAAAAAAAAAAGGAAATAAATACAACCGAAAGTTTAAAGAATTATCATGATCAGCGAAAGTTTATCTGCGACCCCTTGGCATCGCAACAAAGTTTTTAGATAAAATTTTAAAATACGAGGTGAGGTGATGTTGCAACTCAAAAGCATTGCACCATAATCCACTAAAAAAAAATTGTTTTAGTGTCGCAACGGCTGGAAGTCGTGAATATAAATTACTTAAAAAATCGTATTGTAAAAAAGAATGTCAAGTGTAATCTCGCAACAAAAAAGGTTGCGAGATGACCCGGCACTACCAAATTAAAAAACGATTTCGTGAAAGTGCAAATTTCAGTTTGCGAGGTTGGCCAACCATAACTTGAATCTGCGATATTTTTCCATTGTATATGGGTTGACCACAACGTCGAAAACCCCCCTTAAAGTGTGGTGAACATACAATATTCTGAAGCCATACAATAAATTTTGAGATGTTTTGATGAATGTTTTGGGTTTGTTATATCATATTAGATGAATATAGATAGCACGTAATGTGTGGTTAATTTACAAACCAACATTCAACGAATGGCGCATTAGTAAACAACTATGTGAGACTGGATGTTTACTTACTAAAAAAATTAAGCACATGAGCAATAATTGAATGAAAGTTTCATTTTTGATGCAACATGAATAAACGAGTTTATCAGCTAGTAAAGGGGGGAATGGGTTGGTGTCTCAACACTATCGCATATTTTGACCTTCGAATTGGGGGATAGAATGGGAGACACTCTTGTCCACTTTTAATCACTAAGATGTTAGATTGAGCTTGTAAAAAAACTTTGTATTGTATCATAGCTATTTCAAGCCCCTTGTATGTCATCACCTATTTCATTGGACTTGCCTTGCATGAAACTTAGATGGAGGTCTCATTTGTTAGACTCAACAGACAGAACTAGTCGGTCCACTCATCTCCCTTTGCAGACAATGCAAACGCTTACATTGCCAAGGTGAGTAATCCGATGACAAAAGAAAACCCATTATACAATCTGCCTCTTTTATAAAGATGAGATATAATTCTTCAATTCCATCCTACTAGTGAGATATAACTTTTATTTATAAAATTTGAATAGCCCATCATTATCATCATCATTATTATTATTGGGTGTGAATGATTTCACCTTCCAACCTCTTCGATGGAGTCCCCAACTTGCTCAGTGTGGCCTTTCAAGCATGCTCAACATAAATTGGATGCGCAATAAGAAATGAGACGTAAACTAATTAAGGTCCTCAGGCGTATGAGGCACAAACCTTGATCTGTTGGCTGTCTATGGCCTAACAGCCTTTCTCTAGCCGGTGGGTGTTATCTTCTTCTGTGAATCTCTTCGGCCTCCTTGCTGAGATGGTAGGCTCAGTTGTAAGTTCTATTGCCCAACAAAATTTACGCTTCCTTGGGGAGGCGTCACATATATATATATATATTGCCAATTGCTTACAAGTGTCTTCGCTGCCGCAGATTTGGTGAGCATGTTTTGATCTAACTTAGCTGGGCCTCTTCAATTATACAAGAAGGAAACTCAAAACATATATAAGAGAAAACATCCCCTCACTTTTAGGAAGGATGGGTACAGTGACAACGTGGCTGGCCAGAAAGGCTGTTTATTGTGATATTTTGGCCAAAATTAGGATGAAATATCTCAAATTAAGGGCCATCCAATTTGGGGAGTTTTCTGAATAAAAATTGAAAAAGAATGGCAGAGGAGAGAGAGGAGAGGCCTGTGAGAGCAGGGTGCCTGAGCCCTAAAGAGCATGGAGGGTTTGCAAGGGTTTGCTGGCTTGCTGGCTTGCTTGAATGATTGAACGGGGATCGAGAGGGAGCAAGGATTGCAGGAGGAGGGGCAACAATTGAGAGTGAGCTTCAAGTGGAGGGGCGATGTGGGAGGGAGTAATCGGGTGATGAGCGGCCATGAGCAGGTTGTCATTCAGGCCTCGCCCTTTGGACATCCACAAGAAGCTCCCCATTGTCAAGTCTGTTAAGGACCTTGATACCGATGATGGTGCGAGTGTCTCTCGCAGTGTCCCGCACGGCCACAATGCGCTGGATGCCGACAATGAGCTGGTGAGTTGTCGTTGCTTTGTTTGTCCTTAAATTCCTGACGCAGGATTGACACGCACACACTCTCCTTTTCCTTCTGTGGCGTGAGGTGGACACTTCCTAAAGTAGTGGGTTGCTCGTTGAGAGGTGACAGGCTCTGTCGACACCTGCAAGGAGAGGAGGAGGCTCTGAGATTCCCACACCGGAGTTTGTGGTAGTGGATTCATACGAAAGGGATTACACTCGCTCTTTTGCTCAGCCTCCTTCATACATACGTGGGCGGGGAGGTGAGTAACAAGTTTCTCGTTTACTTGGTTCCATCTCTCCGCGAACCAGTGACAACTTTTGCATCGTTGAGTTTAGATGGATGTACAATGGATCTTACGGTGATTGCAATTTCTTATCGTCTTTTGTTACCTGAAGCTCTTTATGGTTGCAAGCTGGGTGGTACAGTCACCACTGCGCATCAATCTTAAATCATTAAACTTCAGGCTCCTGCCCACCTATTGAGATTCACTTGTCACCATCCGACATTGCTCACCCTACCGTCCCCTGATGACCTGTCTGTGTTCCGCGTGATTTACAATTTAGTGTTCTGAACAAAAGTGTGGTTGTTCGGTTTTAGATTTGTGGTTTGGTCTGCTTAGGATACTTCCTCGCCAAGTGAAGTGGAAAATGCCTGTTGTGAGCGGGGTGGCCTCACATTGTATTTTGGTCTTTGAGTTACTGACCATGTGTGAAGGATGGTTGCAAATTTGCAGGAAGGAGTGAAACTGTAGAGTACGTGGAGTACGATTTGGATGATGAGGACGAAGACTGGCTATTGCAGCTCAACAATGAGCGCAAACAGTTGTCGTCTGAAAGGTTCTCATCTGCCTTTTGTTTTTGTTTTTCTTGTCAGAGACGATCTGGAGCACCAAAGGACTGTTAGGAGTCCTCCAGCAGTTGGTAACTACACGGCCACATGCTGAATGATGTTGGTAACAAGTCGTAAGCTGTGGCCTTCTGGCCACTTGATTCTGATGATAGCTTGGAACTGCTGCTGCGAGCACCTGACTTGCTGGACATGTATTGAATGGATATCTGGGGAGTTGGTATAGCCCAGTGAATCTGTTACTTCAACGATACTGCAGTCCTGGCAACCACTAGAGAAAACATGATCCTCGCGCAGAGGCCCACACGTTTCACAATTAGTAAGTGACAGGTGACGCATGCCTGTAGGTTTGAGTGGATGTTATTTAAATTGGAGATTCTGGACTGCAAGGCACGAGAGCGAGCAGGTGGGATGCTTACCATGCTTGGGTTTCCCACGTCTGTGCTTCTTACCCGTGATGCAGCTATCGAGGTACTACCTTTTCCCAGGGCAGCTTACACGGACTCCCTTGTTTATCCAAAATTTAACCTGTCTCACAGCAGGGTTTGGCAGGGAGGCTTAGCAAACTACTGTGGGTGAGCTATTTTCTATTGGTAGTAGAGGGTGAAACCGTAAGAAGTGTGACTGCCTGGAGTATTGGCCTGCTGGCATATCAGTGAGGCTCGCGCCTTGGAAACTCTAGCTCTTGCCGACAAAGGTGTGGACCTAGCTGCAACCTTGTGCAATCTGCAAGTGATAAGTCTTGAGTTATGAGATTGAGAGTTGTGGTTGTTGGAAAGCTCAGACATGAGTTCCTGCCCAGGTTATGCGGGCGCAATTGAGCAGGTTTACAGTGCTCGTGGCCGTGTATGACTATTGGAAGGCTAAGGTTAGTTTCTCTTCTCTTGTCTTCTGCTTTCTACCTGTAAGAGAGTGGTGTATTCATCACAAAAACTAATCACGGGTGAAATGACCCTACCATTCATCATTGCACATCTTGTGTCTGTGGTGGAGAATGAACTTTTCTGATATTTACCCAGCTCAGTGTCAAGTGTTTGGTTTCTTTGAAAGAGAATTTTGGGAGGTGGTTTATGCTACTTGCACGTCTTGCACTTGATATTTTGTGAACGCATTTGTCTGATTTCAATGTTTAAATGGTTGCTGAGACTTGTGGGCTGTACTGTAGCAAGTCTTTTAAGTGCATCCTCAAAGTTGTTCTCAATTAAAGGAAGCTTATTGTAACAAACCCTTTTATGTAGCTTCAACCTCATTTGTTGGTTGGTAATGCATAACTCTCGTTGGGATGGAGGCGTTCAAGCAATCTTTCTTTCTTTGATATTAAATCAATAAAACTGGTAGAAGGTGGAAGGTGGTGGGAAGAACCTAGTAACAATTCTCTTCTCGTGGTACAGACTGATTGTGGAAAGGATTTGCTGCAGTTGGTGTTTGTGCAATTAAAGTGTGGGCGTGGTTTGCTGTCTTGTTAGCTCAGCGAGAACGCTGGCAAAAGCCCATCCTTCGTCGCTTGCAGGTGTGTTCCTTTCTTTCACTTGGTTTCCTTTCTGTTATCGCCTTGTCTTTGCTATCCTTCAATAACAGTGAGATGACCTCTGCTGCATGCTGTCTAAGTTATTGTGTGTAAGAATGCAGGTACTTTTTGTGAAGTGGAGGTGTTTCTAGAGTCTGCAAGCTATATTTGTTTTTGATTTCACAACTAAAATGTGCCATTTATGCTTATGGATCGGCTTGCTTGCTGGTGGTCATGAACTCAACTTAAAGGGGTTTGCTGGTCTGCGTGAGGTTAGGATGTGCAGCTGTTGGGTGGAAATGCAAAATTCGGGGATGCTTTGGAAGTAAAAATAATGTTGCTGGCATTTGGAATTGATGAAAATTGATGTCACGCAGCCCCCTCCACCAGTGAACGACACAAATCCATTCAATGTCTTCAGACCAAGGGAAAAGGTCCATCGACCTCACACTCGGCGTGTAAGGCTCTTTATTCTTTTCCAATCTTTTTGTGTGTTAATATTGTGGGAAGGTAATGCTTGTCTGATATCCTCGGGGAAGCTGTCTGATAGACTGTAGTCGTACATTTTTAATGTTATTGCAAACAAGTTTTTGTTTTTTCTTCATTTGGACCACTTGGTTTGGGTGTCACGTCATGCACCTTCTGAGTCATTGGGGGGAAATGAAGTAGATGTTGTGGTTGCATGCTGTAGTGAGGTATTAACCTGAGGGGCTGTCCAGGAGCTAAAGCTTCAGGGTGTGCTGAATCAGTGTCTAAGTAAGGGTGTCACCAAGAGAGGCTAGCATTTGCTCTAACGTTGACTTGTAATTTTGATCTGTGTGTGGTTTGGGGTGTTATGACTGTGGCAATAACAGATGCAGAGGCGGGAGAATGATGTGCAGTCCTTTGAGAAGCTCCGCCAGGTAACTTGGGCTATCATCGCTTGCTTTCTGCAGCAGAGATCTTCCAATGTGTGTGGACTATCTATGTGTCTCCGATCCACACATGCTCCCATGGGATCTTTGTCGCTGCTTGCTCCTGTACATTGTTAGTGTATGCTGTCCGCAAGTGTAGTACCTAGTTTTTTATGCAATCTTTGAGATGTTGCATCTCTCAGACAAGTAGATGTTAGACCAGTGATAGTTTCAGATCCCGTCAAATCCAGGGTTTCTTGATGGTTCAGCCTGGTTGCCATGCTCAAACTGCTTAAATAGTTTGGTCGTTCGTGCAGGTTCGTCGGAATTTGGAGCAAGTCAGAGGTTTAATGCGTGCCTTGCAGCAGGTATATCATTCTAGTGTGGGTATATCTGAGGGGAGATTTATTGTTGGGAACTCTCTTTGCTGCAATGATGATTAGTCAGTTTTGCATGAACTGTGGAGTGTTTGAAATCGGGATAAATTTCATGTCCGTAAGGTGGAGACAGTATGTCATGGACATGGACAATGCATGAAATGTATGCCAACCTGATTGATGTTCATCGGGCAAGCTTTTATGGGAGTGGATTATACTGCCAATTGAACCTTTTTTCAGTTTAGTAATTGTCAGGTGGGAGTTGACTACACAAAGTTGCTGTGGACTTATAACCTTGCAATCCGCTGTACTACTGTTTGACGCAGAGGGAAGAAAAGAAGCGTGAGCTTGTTGAATGCGAAGCAAATTCGCAAAGACTCCACATCAAATTGAAGGTTGGTAGCCTATGCTTCTCTCCTTTTTCCTCTGTTCTCTCGTTCACCCACTTTTGAGAGGTGCTTGATTAGAGAATAGCTTTGTGTGGTGCTTCCCTAAGTGATATCTTGAGGACCAGTAGATTCTGTATTTTTATGGCACAGTGCTAGTGACCCAAGCAGCTGCAAACTTGGACTTTATGGCTCAAAAATTGTAGTCACTTATCAAGTCCAAACAACAAAGTCCAAAGTGTTTCAGAAGGAGGCAGATTTGATCTGTATCGCCCACCTCTAGTTGTACTATCATGCAAACTCGGAAGCATGTTCAACCTTGCTAATGAATACTTGTTGTGTGATCAGGTGGGATTTCAGCTTTTTTCTGTCAATTCAATGAGGATAAGTTACTATCCTATTAAGCGTTTTGGCAAAGACCTAGTGGTGTCTTCTGATTGAGTACGTGGTCAAGATGTTGTGTCAACAGTACCAGGGTAATCTGACTGTAGCATTTAAGTGGGCACGGTTGGGAGTATTTGGCGACCCTCCTGAATGAACTTGACTCCAATTTGTGTACGGTAACACAAAGTGGTAGGTGTTCATTTAGCAAGGGATCGATATTGGGGCCTTCTCTCTTTAGGGGTCTTCTCTCTGACAAATGGGAGATGTGTGTGCAGCATGATGCTGTGCGGCTGGACAGTGAGGAGGAGGGTTTCATGTCGGGCAAGTTTGCATACACTGATGACAGTCATCCCCAAGGACGTCTCTCCTCTTTACTAATGGGAACAGCTGATCAAGCCAATGGAGTGATGCGGGTATACCCTGCCTTTGAGCTTGCAACACCTGTCACAGACAGTGCATTTATTGGAGAACAGTTGGATCAGTTGAGGCGAAAGCGGAAGCCAAGGCGTTTCCCTCAACCCCGTGGCCGACCCAGGAAAAGAGTGGGTGTTTCTTTTCCCCCCTGCTTTTCTATTCGATTCTCATGTCCTCATCACTTTATCGTAAATCACTTTAAGTCAACAATCATAGCCCGTCAAACAGGCTCGTGGGAGACCTGCTACCAAAACAATCTGACTATTTGCACTACTAGGTAGGTTGCTGCTATTTTTTGGGTTTTTTACTTTTTACACGCTCAAGATGGGGGATTCTGCGAATGTTCTGTATTCATCAGCAAAGAGTAAAAAAGGATGGATGACTCATGCCAAAGCAAGCGTACACTATGGTGTCATTTCACCCTGAAAGGTGGACACCTTCTACATATTCATCAGCAATACTGGGGCCCGTAGTCTGTATTTTCATTGCTATGCATTGGTATTTTTTGCTTCTCCATGCGGAACTTTTCCCTTGCCTATAGGAACGAGAACTAATTGGGATCGTAAGTGTCTTTGTCTTGATGGTATGGGAGGTGTGATGTTGGGTAGCAGCAGCAATCGCGTGAGATAGTTTTCCCACTTAGTATGCTAACTTCATATGACAGTTTGGCAGTTCCTGAATCTGTTTTGTTTTTCCCCCTGGGGGTGCCTTGGGGTTGGGTCTGGCAGATTACAAGCATGGACTCCCTGGAGCCTGTTCTGTTGTTCACAAAACCTTTAGATGCAGAGAAGCTAGCAGCAGCAGGTATCAACCACCTGGAGAATGGAAATGCTGCACCGCCCTACCGACTTCATGCTAGATTTGGTCGTGGGGGCCGCATAGTGTTTGATCGATGGGACCCACTGACTCGCACACCTTTAAGTCGCTCTAGCAACCAATTTACTCCATTTCCATTTGCACACCCTGTGAATAGCATTCGGGTACCCCGACCTGCAAGGCCCAGTGTAGTAGACTCAATCCTAAACACTTCTGACACAGTAGATGGACTGGCCGAACACCATCCACCAAGTACCAGTGAAGCACCCTGTTGATTGGTGCAGTTTTATAATGCAATTGATTGAGATCGCAATTGGGAATTGCTACCTACTTGCTGTCCCCTCTTTGAGATGCTTCCATTCTTGTATCTTCTGCGTGCTCCAGTCAGTTGTTCTTCATTGGCATACTTGTAAACTGTTCAAAAAAGCAGGGACCTTCTCTTCTGGTTTGTGTTCTTCTACTTCCCTGCCAAAGGTCAGAGTCTTCAAATTTTCAAGGCACTATCCAAGCTCCAAGCTTACATCCTGGGTCTTCATTCTTCCGATGTAATCTTCTTGAGGAACCAGATGTACATGTTTCTCTCCATGAAACCATAGAAACTGAAACATGCACTGTAGTCTCCTCTCATACATTACAAGTTTGCACAAGGCAGAAGGTCTCAAACTGATAAGGTCGGGATAGACAATACTGTGAATGAGAAGAGGATGGAATATCATCCCGGTGGATGACGGCATCCATGAGGAGACAAACTTGGTTCTTGTTGGGAGGGGTGGAGGTGGAAGAAGTGGGGGGACGAGAGCGCGATGACGCTCTTCCATTTCTTCAACTGCGCTGCTCTCACTTTCGGCCCCCATGCTGTCTACTACAAGGCCACCCCTTTGTATGTTTTTGGTTCTCTTTCTTTCTGATCTGTTATACAGTGGTTTTCTTTGTGGGCTCTGTTTGTCTTCCCGTGTCCGCAATCGGATCTGGTGTAATGACCAGGCTGCGTTTCCATCATGCTGTCTGGGTGTGATTGTGCGGCTCTTGCTATCCTGGCGAAGATGGTAGTTTGAGACGGGGTGTACTGAGGATACAGTTGGAAGTATCTCCGATCAATATGGGATTGGCAGACCTGGCAAGTTGGAAAATTCTTCGACAAATGCATTAGGCGTTTTCTTAATCCACTTTCTGAGTGGCGGCTTGATTGCAGGTCAGACTATGACACGTTGGGCTCATGTCTGAAGGCGGCGATCGTATACCTGGGCACCACTCTCATCAAGGTGCGGATTTTTATACCATTGTCGAGCTCTTGTGGAAAGGAAAATTTTCGACAATTGGGCATGATCTCAATCAGTATGATGTATCAATGTGCACTATTACCTCATTCTCGGATTGAAGGTTGCAGATTTCTGTGGGTTGCAGCTGGTGTGTTTGGCGACATTTCTTCAGGTCTCTGAAAATGATAGTTTTGATTTATACCAAGTACGTTATCCTTTCCACTCCTACTCAGATTTGAGGTCAGCTCCTTGTATTTCCTCTCACATTGTCATCTTGCCATGGCACTTTAGATGCACTAAAAAATGAGTTCTGCAGCATCTGGTCGACATTAGAGGTGTCCCCAGGATAGATAGTAGATCGAGTTAAACATACATTTGTGGCTGGTAGCAAGCACAGTTGCTTTAACCTGTCCATTTCTGAATTTCGAGCAAACTTCTTGCAGCAGCCAATATGGGGAATACCTAGAAATTCTGTCCATCACAATGACTGAAATTTTCTCTGTACTTGAATGTTTACTGTTGTAAATTTGCATTTCCTTACTGTTGATTTGGATTTTGTGGTGGCTATGCTTTCCGCTTCCATAAATTACTTCAGGGCACAAAATCCAACCTCTCCTTGTGTGCTAGAGACCTCCCTGGTTAATTGTAGGAGTTGCTGTTTCCATTAAGTTTTAGGGTTCAGGAAACGGCATCCATGCAATACTTGTTGTTTAGATTTAGAGTCACAGGGTCAAATGGAACCAGGTCGTAGCATATACTGTTGAACCCTTGGCCGTGGTACAAGTCTTGGGCTGCCATCACAGCTTAATAAGTTTTAGATCACAAAAAGGTTTCCTTAATACATCACTGCCTCATCTATCTACTTTTGGGGAATTTCGCAGGAGCTGTTGAAGGCGCTCATCAGTTTTGTCGATGTGGCGGGGCTTTACTTTGCACTCACACAGCTAACCTACCGCAATATCTCTCAGAACCACAAATTCCAAGCAGTTGGACTCGGTAGGTTGCCAATGATTCCAGTTATCCTCTTGATAATGCTGGCATGGTGCATAACACAATCCTAACTGAGAATAAATCTATTTCTTCTTTGTCACATATAGCTGTCTTTTTGCACTCTTCCGTGATTGGTGTGAATTTTCTGCAAGTTGGCTTCTATGTCATGTCCCGGATGTGTGTTGCAGGGTGGGCATTTGCAGATGCTTTGTTGCATAGGCTGGCTCCACTGTGGGTGGGAGCTAGAGGCTTGGAATTCACTTGGGACTACCTCTTGCAAGGCCTCGAGTCAAATGCTAACCTGGTACTGCATCCTGAAAAGAAAACTCCTCTTTCTCTGTTGTTTTCCTGTGTCTTCAGGCAGTGTAAGGTGGCAACTTGCCATTCTACACCTTTGTTGGCTTTCAAAATCTTATTTGAGAATTTAGTTTTTGTCCTATAGGCCTAGGTGGTCCTTTTTTTGCCTCCTCTCTCCCTCTCTTGGCTACGGCAACAATGTCTTATGAGTATGTCCTCTCTCTCTTGAAATTGGGAAGGCCAGATCCAACAATTGAAGTTAAGGCCCACTACTGGTGCTTCCAAGCTGTACCGGGCCCCATATTGTGCACCTTGCATCCCTTTGTATTGTTCTTCCCTGTTATTCTGAGTGTCCAACTAGATGCATGTACATCATCTCGCTCGCCCTCTCTCCAATGACCTTGTAATTTGTTCTTCGTTGGCTTCACACCTTGGTGGAATCAAATCCCATATGATTGTACCTCCACTGGTATGTAATAGTCAAAATCTGATCAATACATCTTTCTAAAGCTGATGGATCAGTGGTGAAGCTTTGGCGATAAATTTTTCTAGTTCTCATTTTCGATGAAGTTGTTTTTACATTGACCAGATTCCATCTTGGTCTGATTACAGGTACTGACAGTATCACTTTCTGCACTGGGTTCACTGATGTGGCTGCGAAAGAGCAAACCTCCAACTTTGATCCCCATCATCTATGCAAGTGCTGGCATTGTTGCAACCATGCCTTCTATCACCAGGTCTTTGGCCTTGTTGCCATCACTCACGGTTATCAGTAGATGGAAAACTTATTCTTTCAGGCTTGTGGGTGTAGACTGTAACTGTTTTTAGTTCTTCAATTGATCCCGTTTGGGGGCAAGAAAAGGGTGGTTGATATCTGCCCACTCAACGTACTTACATGCAGGCTAAGCTCTTTATACCTTAACCATCCCATGCCAAATCTAGAAGCATGTCCAGATGTGTCGAGGCATGTTCTTGTCCCTCATGGAATTGAATGCTTTAAGCACTCCAGTTTGTCAATCAAGCTTGGACCATCTGCACGTAGATCCTACTGCCCAGCCTAGTAACCACACAGGGCTACTGCGATGGAAAACCTGGAATCCTTTGGTGTGTTCAAATAAGCCTGGGCCCAATATCGGCCAAGTTCCAAAGAAGTAAAATCCAGAGGTAGCCTTGAAAATCCACTCTCCCCGAACACTCTCCATTGGGGAAAGGCATGCTGACAGGATGTGTGGTTGTGTGATGAGTGTAGCTACTTGCGAAGAGGACTGGGCTGGGACTTCTCCAAGGTGGTGAGTTTTGAGCTCTCAGCATCGGTGGCGATGGCCTTCATTACATGGCGCCTCTTCATTGCTTGCCAAAGACCCTCCGTGTGACCTTCAGTTCTTCTTTGTTTTTTCAGTTTTTGTTGAAAGTTGCGGATCACCCTCGAGTTGGTGTTGAATTGTATGCTGTTAGAGTGGTCCTGTGGAAGGAAGAAAGACGAGGAGAGGCTTTGTGCAGTAATGGGAAATATACATGGCACAATTTTTTGTGCATTCTGAGGCAGGCCTGTGTTACTTGTATGGCTGTAAGAGATATTAGTTGCATCACAAATTATTGAGATAAGCACACCTGGACATAGTGACTGCAAATGTCAAATGGCCGGCGGATCGTGTGAGAGAGTATTATTCTGTTTGTCTTTGCAATGGAAGGCAAGCTGCATTCTCGGTACCAAGTCCTGGGTGCGTTGGCTTTCTTTTATGCTGTTTCTAGTTACATTCCCCTTCAGCTTGAGAAGATAACCTGATCTTACGGAATGTATGGTGCTCGAAACAACAATGCACATACATTCTTGTGCACTGAGAGAGATATTTCAGTGGTGAAACCGATTCTATTAACTATGTTGTGTTGGCTGTAGTCTAATATTGGCAGCGGTTCTGTTCCCACACACCAACAGTTTAGAACTGAAAGCTCCCCAGTCTATTGGCATCGAACGTGCTTGACGGGGGACGTGGGATGCAGCTATTTGATGTCTAGATAGTCATGTACAGTGTAGGATTATAGTTGGAAGGATCTGGGTTGAGCCAGTGTGGCATACCATGAAGACCCAGTTAGACCCGAAGTTTCCCTCGGAATTTGTCTGCATAGCTCTGGTAGTGTGGTTCTTTCAGAATGCTAAGAGGTAAGAAACTTCATAACATCTACTATCACATCAATATTCATGTCAGAAGTTCTCACTTTTTGGCTAGCCAATGGTCTCGAGACCAAAGATATGTAGAGTATCTACTGCATTTGTAGATCCTGCAAAACCACGGACAAGTGAGAACATACATATCAATATATGAATCGAGACGTTTGTTTTGTTTTGTTTTGTTTTGTCACGTTGAGATGGCCCAAACTGCGAGGCCCCAGCACCGGTGTTTGGTACCGTTGGAAAGCCCTCGACGAGAAGGGGTGCACCGGCTTGGTCTCATAATTTTTGGACCTGCGGTGTGGGAGATATGGAATTTTGAGTACTTTAGGTCGCTGGGAATTTGGGAAAAATAGCAAAGTGGGCTTTCCTGGAGCAGTGATTGGGCCTTCCAACGTGGGAGATTTGAAATTTCAAGTGCTTTAGGTCGCTGGAAATTCGGCGAAAAGCAAAGTGGATATATCCATATATTAAGGATCGACAGGGGGAATTGCAAAAATAGCAAAGTGGGCTTTGGGATTGCACTTGGACTTATGTGACATTGGACACTGGAGGTCGCACTTGGGCCTGGGAGACGCACTTGGATACATAGGAGATTGCACTTGGGCTTAGATTTCAATTCTTCACACATTGGCCAATGGCACATGCTACCCTAGATCTCCCAAAGAGTGGGGTCTCTGGATACATAGGGGATTGCACTTGGAGATAGATGGCACTAGACACTTGCACGGCACAGGCTACACTAGAGATCGCACTTGGGCCTCAACATAAGAGACGCATTGACATACATAGGGGATTGCGCTTGGGCTTAGATGACACTGGACACTTGGGCCAACGGCACAAGCTACCCTAGTATGCAATAGATTCACCCAGTTCAAGGAAATGAGCATTCTCTTGCAGATGATACAAGCGCAGATCCTGATCCGTGTTGTGACCGGAGCTCAAACAATAATACGGTAAAGATGAAACTACGCATCATTGCTAAGCAGTTGTTGTGCCTTCCCCAGGTATCATCTTCTCTCATTTGTTATAAACCACTTCCATGATGTGCGTTCTCCATGTAACACACTCAAGCAACATCTTTGTCATTGAACAACTTACGAGAAACAAATGGATGAACTTTTAAGTATGGATGAAAGTAGATTCCACTATTCACAAATAGGAGCCCTAGGCGACTAGCCGCTTGTTGAGAACCATGGGGTATTACCATTTTGAACCCTATCATATACCCTGCACCACAACAGTTCTTACTTTTGATAAAAAAGGCAAACCTCAGGACTGTAGATCTCGATATACATGGTCCTATATACAATACCAATCTAACATCATTGGTGAATTTGCACTCCATTTGCATGGTTTACATTGAATACTCTTTAATGCTTGTGAGTCGAGGTGTTTGACGAGTGTATAACATCTCAACTCAAGTAGCGGTTTTCTGAAGCTACAACCCTACATGTCATGTTTTGATTGCTGAGCATTTTACGTCTTCTCTTTTGGTACATGAGATTGCCCTTGTTTAATAACAATTTACTTGACCAAGTACAACCAAGATAGCTTTGTGTGCTTTTGGACAGAAACAAATGCCGGAAGCCTTGCCACATTAAATGGTATGTTGGCCTCAAAGAAAAACTGCGTCCATTTTTTATCCAGCTGTCTTTTTGTAGACAAGTTAAGACCTTCCTGCATGGATTGCTGCCGTAATCCTCTACTCCGTTGAAATGTAGGGGTATAAAGAGGTATTAAAGCAGGTGTTGCTCCGGCACAACCCACTTGTCCAAGGACACCTAAAGCCTCACAAGAGTTGCCTTGGAAGCCACAATGGTAAAAGGTGCGCATCCTCCTCTTGGGCTACACTCTTATTCAATAGAAGAGAACACCCAAAGCAACCTCAAGTGTTTGCGCCAAAAGAATTGAGGAGCTTGGTGATCATGCTCCCTTATATATGATCCAGAAAAGATAAAAGTGAAATGAAAGTGAAATGAATAAATGACGAACTAATAGTGCCCACCCGAAAAAGGCGGTACAACCATATTTGTTATAATTTTGAAATTAAGCGACCGCTAATACTGCGGTCGCTATTTTTTATTTTTTATAGAAAAAAGACAACCGCCACTATTGCGGTCGTTTTTATTTCCTTTCATTTTGTGCAATATTGCGATCACTTCTATTTTGTATATTTTCAAATTTAAGTGACCGCCCGTATAGCGGTCGCTATTATTTTTTATTTCAAAATATAATGCGACTGCCGGTATGGCGGTCGCTTCATTTGTTTATATATGTAAAATAAAGTGACCGCCAATATGGTGGTCGCTTCTATTCTTAATATTTTTAAAAGAACGCAACCGCCAGTAAGGCAGTCGCTTTTAATCTTTATATTTTCAAGTTTAAGCAACCTCCAGGCTGACGGTCGCTTTTATTTTATATATTATTAAATTTAAGCGACCGCCAGTTTGGCGGTCGCAAATATTTTCTTTATTTTAAAATAAGCGACCACCAGTGTGGCGGTCGCTTTTATTCTCATATGTCACTTGTTTTTTTATATAATTTTAAATTTACCGACCGCCATATGGTGGTCGTTTGTTTTTCTATATATTTTTGAAATTAAGTGACCACCGAATGGCGGTCGTTTATTCTTTTATATATTTTTGAAATTATCCGACCGCCATATGGCGGTCGCTTGTTCTGTATATATTTGTAAAATTGTGCGACCGTCAATACGGCAGTCGCTTGTTTTCTTTTTTAAATTAGGCGAACGCCAATGCGACCGCTAATCTTGCTTTTGTTTAAAAATAAATTGAAGCGACCAACAATATGGCGGTCGTTATTTTTTTATTTTTTTCGAAAAATAAAGCGACCGCCAGTGTGACCACCAATCTTCCTCTTAAGAAAGAAAAAAATTGAAGCGACCAGCGGTCGCTATTTTTTTTTAAATTTTGAAAAACAAAGCGACCGCCATAATTGGCGGTCGCGTTCAATTTTTTAATTTTCAAAATGTATTTGCCACCGCCACCGTGTGGGCGACGTGGCTGCTTAAGTGGCAGTATTTTACCTGGTACTATTTTTATCAGAATATTCCTCAAACCTGACGTGACGGAGGTCCCGTCAGCGTTAGGTCAGACCTGACGCTGACGCTGACAGACGAACGTGATGCTGATAACCGGGACACATGGCATATGGAGGACAAGCCTCAAAGAAGACAATGCGACGCTGGAAAGGCCCGTAAAGCACCCTCGGAGTCCAGATCCACGTACGTGTCTCCGACTTATCACGATTTCCGCACATGATTGCTAGAAGATACCATGACCGAGCTTATCTAAAATGTCAACGATATGACAGGCGAGTGCATCAGAAAATATGGAAGCACTATGTGTGCCGATGGTTGGAGTTCTGTTACAAACAGACCATTGTTCAATGTCATGCTCGTATGTCCAGCTGGGGAACAATTATTGGAAGAAATGTGAAAACTTTGTTTATATAATAGAGCCTGTCACGGACATAGCCCAGAGGAACTTACCAAGAGTAAATATCAGAATTCACCAAATTACCATGTTACCGGAAATTAGAGAGACAAAGAAAGAGCTCTACAACCTCCATAGGAGGCTCAAGAGAGTGAGACGGTCAATGGCAACAATCTTTACCCGTGTTCTTTGGGGTAATGGCCTTTGACAGCAGGCAAGCCATGGCAGACATGGCAACGAGCAGAGCTTGTAGGGGTACATATAACGTTATGCCTCCACCACCAGTCTTATGGAAGTCTCCACCGCCGCCTCCCAAGGCTATATACGGAGGTGCTGAGTGCTCACCTTATGTACTACTTTTACATATATAATAACTACTTTAGTTAGTATTTAGCTGAATAACCCCCCCCCCCCCCCCAAAATAAAAAAAAATTGGAAACAAGCATCTAAAATAAGCATCTAACTAAATTAGACAGAGATCTGAGAAATCACTCTGGTTGTAGAACTATCCAATCAGCTACCTACAACGATGCCTCACGACGAAGGTGTGACTCTCAGACGTAGAATGTGTGTCTCTCTCTCACCGGCAGAGACACCGAGGCCTTACAAATCGCGTGTGGGCCTGGAGCTTGAACACTTCTAATTCTATCCTTCACCCGCAGTCAATACTGTACGGTGGGGTGGGGCCTAGTATGTCATGATTTCCATTGGGTGGACAGTCTGGCAGCGGCCGTCACTGGCGTTCCCGAAGACCCATACTTTGAAATATGAGAAGCACCTCAAATTTGGGTGAGTACCTTCTTGTACTGCACGCCACAAGAACAAACGATGGACGTCCAATGCATCACAGTCTTCTTCGTCCCCAGGAATGGGCACATCAGGAATAAAAAGAAAGGATACTTGACTTGAAGAGCAAGCACAGAGCTGCAATTGTGAAAAAGGCGGAGCATGACTGACGAGGCTCGGTTTGATGTGGTACCGACATTGATTACTTTTCAATGAAAGATTTGTGAGTAATGGTACGGTGGGTGGTTTTCTCCCAGATTGGGCAAGAAAAGCCTAACAAAGTCTCCAGCAGTAGGTAAGTAACATTAATTTGTGGTTCTGAGTGGCGAAAGGAACAACCCACCAAGAACTTCGTGCTCACCTTTCTTCGGAAAACAACAAAAACGTGGACTAGAACTGTAGTGTCTTAGAAGCTTCAGTTGCGAATAATTAGTGTCTGCTTCCCTCGTCCGGCAGATCTCGACTCATCGTAGCTCGGCTGCTAGTATTATGCGGCCGTTATAATTAGTGCCGGTAATTATGTTCTCGAGTGGCTCAACAGTGCCCAGTTTTCATCTAACGTCGGCAAGGAGGATAAGGGTGCCCTCGTAGTGGAGTTAGCTGAGAAAGAGCGGAGGGAGAGCGACAGCGATTAACTCAGGAGGTCGACAGGGATGAGTTGATGACACGATAGAAATTTTCTTAGTTCTTTGACAAACTGGGGGACAGCAGACTCATCTTGGTCAGAAGGACCACCTTTCATGCTGCCCGTTGGGTGAATGGTCGGTGGTCTTGAGCAAGTGACGTCTGGAGGGGACGACGGGCTTCCTGAGGAGCTGAGTCTACATTCCATTGCATCACCACTAGAAGGGAATGGGGTCAGATGGACTAGCGTTAGATACAGGAGTGAGGCTGCGTGCAATTCACACAAGGGACGAGGTCTCGCCGGCCTCTTCAGCCAATGAGCAAGACGAGGAAGAGCCAGTCACTCCAGCCGGCAGAGTGTTTTGTGAGCCTGGGTTTTTCTGCACAATTCTGTGCACGGTCGGATTTCAGAACCAGATTGATCTGGCAGAATTTAAGAAGACGTTGCTGGAAACGATTGTGAATCACAAGCGCTTCTCCAGTATCATGGTAGTTATTCTCCTGCTCTTCCCTGACGTCTCTACGCCTTTATCTGATATATTCAGTGTTATGCTCTGAAGAATCTTACATGTAGTTCACTTCTGTCCTGAAGTGAACTACCCTTGTTATCTCTACATACATCTCTCTCTCTCTCTCTCTCTCTCTCTCTCTCTCTCTCTCTCTCTCTCTCTCTCTCTCTCTCTCGGCAGCTTACCCTTTACCCTCTATCGGCAGCTTACCACGGGACTTCGTGCGTTCTATAGTTACTTTCTCTCTAGGAGTCTGTGACATCTTGTCGGTCCCATATACACGCCTCTCCTGCAGCTCCTTTGGAAATTTGCCGCTCAGACAAAGGGTATGTGTAGAATCAAAGGTTCCCAGCGCCTGCCATCAACAAAACAACTTGGTACACCTCAAATCTTGAGCCTTGTTCCACTTATAAACCGAAAACGCCCATACAGGACGCGAGATGGCTTAGGGATCAGAAGAGTGCTTCCATTGTAGATAATCTCGCAGCGGAGTCCAAAATTCTACATCCCCTTCGTCTCTTCTTTCAGTGGAGTTGGCTTCTGTGATCTCATGCAGATGCCATAATTTGAACTAATTTTAGTGCAGGCCAAAGTTAGGGCCACTTTAGACTACGGACCAAGACCAAGAAACCTGTGTACCAATTTGCTTCGAATTGGTTCAGATATGGGTCCCGAGCACTATGAACTTCTTGGAAGCTTGGTCACGCGGTGATTCCCCCCTTGTACCGTCACGGCCTCCAAGGTGGTTACTTTTTCCACCTAGTGCAATATATTTTCTGGACTCTGCTCCTGTTCCTTAAATATATATATATTGGTCCCGACTCCCAAGATACATATTAAAATATTAATATCCTGGGGACGAAAGTGGGTGTGTGAAAAGGCCTTGGGACCAAGAAACTTAAAATGAGGCTTATTTATCAACTTCTATCACATTCATCTTTCCCACTTGACATTCAAGATTGATTCTAACGGATGGTCAAGATCGTTTGAGAAAAGTATAGTTTAATGTTTCCATACTTGGTCCGGGGTCCAAGAGTTGGTCTCCAAACCACATGGGTTCCTTTCTGGGTCGCTAGACCAACAATCTCCCGCCATAATCAACCCCACTTACACGCCATGTCATTCCTAACTTCGTTGGTCTTGGTCTGGACAGTAGGCTAAAGTGGGCCTTATTGGGGATGAGACGCTGTCAGTGCTTAAATCAAAGGAATGAAGTAATCATTTGAAAGGTAGGATATTGTTGTATGTATTTCCTGATGGGAGTGCACCTGCCACTATGCAGAAGAAGAACAAGCAGGGGATAGATGTGTGGGTGCGGACAGAGGTGGATATCGATGCCCACGTCTTCGAGCTACAAGGTTTCTCCCCATCACAGATTGCAGCCCCCTCATTTGTGGAAAACTATATTGCAGAGCTTGCACTGGCTCCTCCTTTGAGAATGTCACATCCTCTTTGGGATTGCAGAGTGGTGAATGGAACATCTGGAGATTCCTCTGCCAATGCATTTTTCCGTATGCATCATTCTTTGGGAGATGGGACATCTCTTATGTCCCTTTTCTTAGCTTGCACCAGGCGTGTGGATAGGCCTGACTTACTCCCCTCAATTCCTACCAAGAAACCTCCTTCAGATGGTTCTGCAGATGCCCCACCTGTGGCTGAGGTTCAGGGTGGAAGGAAGCCAATGACTGCGACTAAACACAAGGCCACTGCATATGATTCTCTGTTCAGAACGGTTTGGAAAATGGTAGTTATTATATGGAACACCTTGTTGGGCATCACCAACTTTTTGGCTACAGTTTTGTGGCTGAAAGACAGTCAGACAGTGATGAAGGGGTCTTCTGGTGTTGAAAATCTGCCAAAACAATTCGCATATACCTCAATAAATCTTGATGATATGCGGGCAGTGAAGAATTCTGTCAATGGGGTATGTTTCATTCCTCCCTACCTTGTCAATGCAGCCTGATTACCCTACCGCCAATTACCCAAAGACTACGGATAGAACCGAGACTGTGATGTCACAAAACTAGAATGGGCCCAGTATCAATTTACAGGAGGGTAATGCACTATGGGTAGATGTAAACGGTCCTGCAACTATGGGTAATAAGGTGCTGGTTGCATAATTTGACCATAGCATTGAAGTCATCTGTGGGTACAGCTCATCCTTCTCAGTACACTGGAGTTACCCCTTGGTTTGACAGCCTTGAGGAGAAGACATGCAACGGACATATTTGTTCATGGTTTTTGGGAATAGTTGCAGGAGATCCCCCCTTATCTACCGTTTTAGGCTAAGTGAGCAAGGGACTCCAGGAATGCTCTTTGGTTGGGGACCATTGTATGATAATGGTCAGATGCAAATCATCTTGGTTGGTTTGCAGCCCCCTGAACGTTACAAATTGCCTACGTGTTCATTTGAAGAAAGCCCCTCTTTCCTACTACTTAACCAAAAAAGACTCTTTCATAAGTGCTTGACAAAAATATGGGGGGCACACTATGCCTGAATGTTACGGTGAATATTGGTGGTGACAGACAATTAATGATGTCTTCATGGCCATCATCTCAGTAGGCCTCCAACGCTATTTGGAGGATCGTCGTGAGCAAGAGACCTCCATCAAGCTGACTGGTATGCAATCTGGTCTTATGCGTGTATCGCCAATTTGCATCACAGGAGTGGTACCCATATACAAACAGACGTGAATATGTGTGTGAACTTCCACACAAGTATTTTTCGTATACCTGTAAAACATCACGTACATATACAGTCTTGTGTGCCTTTTCCTTGCAGAGAGTGAGTTTACATTAACAAGCATATTGGCAAGTATTCAATCTCTATGATTGTAAGCTACTGATGAACTGCTATGGTGATTGGAGAATATGGAAGAAGGGGAGCAGGATGATGTGGGAAGGAAGGGGACAAGGGAAGCCATGAGCACAAAATCTCAATCAACGAAAAATGGGGTTGTCACTCCATCAGCCAAGAAGAGACCAAAACTGGAAACACTGCGAATAAGGGCATCAGCCCTGATGAACACCAGAGAATCACCAGGCCTACAAGTATGCAAGATACTGTATTAGCTAGATTAGCTAGACAAATATACTCAGGCACACAAAACCAAACAGCTAACAATCTGATCAATTGGTTTGCTCTTTTGCAATGATTTAGTCAACAGCATTTATTCTTGATTGCACGTTGTTGATGACCAATGATTGGGATGGTTCTTTATTGCAGGAGCTAGCATCAATGATGGAGGGGGGATCCCAAGCACGATGGGGAAACCACATGGGCTACCTGATTCTTCCAATTCCTCTAAAGCACCATAGAAGTATACTCAATCAAGTACGGGCAGCCAAGAAAATTGGTGACCAGAGGAAGGCATCACTTGAAGGCATTTTCACATACTGGAGTGGAGCATTGCTCATGCGGATGATTGGGGCACATGTAAGACCTCTTTTTCTCTTGTTTCCTCTGGTATTTACCTGTGTTTTATTTCCGGTTTGTAGTGCCAAGATAGTCTTTGCTCCAGTTTTCCATCCAAACCCTTTTCTATTTCATGTCTTTTGCCTGTCGCCTTTGATTTAGCTTGGAAGCTACCCAATCTCACAACAAAAATCCATTTCTATCGAGGGACATTCTTGGTTCTCCGTGATGACAGAATCCTGCAGCCCAATTACCTTTTGGCGCCTTTATCTCCTTCCCTCCTGAGGGCATTGGGGCAGTTCAGGGTGGGCTCCCTCAATCTACGGATAGAGACTGGCATTTGGGAAAACCTGCAACGGGAGGACCACTATGAGGATCCTGCTTGGCAGCTTACCTGCACGAGGCCTTGACCCTTAGGCAATCCCTTGAGCAGTAAATGCTTTTGGGCTATTTTTTGGCTCTGGTTTTGTTTCCTCTCTCTTGGTTTTTCCATTTTGTCCCATAAGCTCTTGGAGCTTTCTGCGGACGAAGTACCATTTCATTTCATTTAGCTATTTCTACTACTGAGGACATCAAAGAGTGAATCTTCCTTACGGCCAACATATGATGGCCTCCGACGCATGCTTCCAGAAGGGCACTGGCAGTGGTAATCTGTGGGATGTTTCATAGCCTGTTCTACTGATGACAAATACACGATCTTGTATGAGGCTGACTGGTAGTTACTGGACCTGCTGTTGCATATGGATTATTGAAGTGCATTGAGGATATTACTTCTCTTGAAAGGCTAAATGCCCAAATAGATAATCAGCTCATTTGTTTTCATGCAGCTTGCAGAAGTGATCACACGCCGAGCAACACTACACACCACATTATCAGTGTCAAATGTTCTTGGACCCATGGAGCCTGTCACACTTGGTGGCAACCCAGTCACTTATATCCTTCCAATGACCGTTGGACATCCACAGGTGGGAACTATGTCCATGTCAGTGCCATCTTGCACCTAGACTGCACTCTTAGTTGGAATGGCAAACCTTGAAGGCTGCCTGAGGAGAATGAAACGAAGATGATGCAAATCAACAAATATAATCAGATGCAGGAATTCAATTGGTAGGAGGTGGTGCATTGGGGATAGGCTGCAAGTAGAATGTATGTAGGCATTAATTTCTCTTTTTGTTGCTTCCTTAGTGACAAACCAGAGTAGGAGATGCGTTACCTGGCCTTGTTTCAGCATCCTAACAAGTTGTGGTGGTGTGTGCAGGCACTATGCATTTACTTGCAGACGTATATGGGGAAGGCAAACTTGATAGTTATGACATGCAGAGACCTCATCCCTGACCCAGAGACCATTGTTCGATATTCTGTGGATGCTCTCCAGGAGATGAAAAAGGCAGCGGTGTCTGCTTGGTGAGTTGCAACAGTAAACTCCCTATTAACCATGTTGAAATGTGGCTGTTGTTCTGTTCCCACACACCTGACGCATGATGCTATGCAGTGTAGAACTGAAAGCTCCCCAGTCTCCTGGCATTCATGGGATGCAGCTATTTGATGTCTAGATAGTCATGTGCAGTGTAGGATTATACTTGGATTGAGGGACATACTAGAGGAAATAAAGGTCTGAGTTAAGCCATTGTGCCATACAGAACAAGACCCAAATAGACCCAAAGTTTCCTCACCGGTTGTGTGGTTCTTTCAGAATGCCAAGAGGTAAGAAAAGAAAAAAGCAAACTTAATAACATCTCTTGTCCATGTCAAAAGTTCTCATTTTTTGTCTAGACATTGTCCTGGGACAAAACATACCGGGAGTATCTACTGCTTGTGAGGCACTAAGAAACCGCAGACATACGATCACATACATATTTGCAATAAATTTGCCTAGTTCCAGGAAATAAGCACTCTCGAATACAAGATACAAGCACTATCTTGGTAGATCCTGATGTCTGCTGTCACGAGAGCACAAACAAGAATATGTCAACCAAGATATCAGAGTTAGTTTTGAAGCATTTTATTGAGAACCAAAGGGTAGAACCATTTTCAACTCTTTCCAAACCCTGCACCAGTGGTTCTTAGTTTAGAAGAGTAGGGGCCATTCACAAGGTATCAATCCTATGCATACCCATTTTCCCTCATGTGAGGTTACGGTTCACTGGGCCAGATTTAAGACATGGACCGCTCTTTTAGTGACTATAAAGGTGTGGTGGGAGGGAACAGAATTAGCCAGACGATGTGCTGACTGATTGCAAGATGGTGGAGCTGGGCGTTGACAACAGGATCGATGAGAATAGGAAATGCGGACATGTTCGATAATGAGGCTTGCAACCAGTTTTCTTAATTGATTTACCTCACCTGTGTATAATATATGCATATGGAGGTAGGTTCTGTCCCTTTTGTTCCCGCTCAAACTGGGCGCGGGGTCAATGGCCACAAGGCTACGGCAAACAACGTCTTATGAGTACAATATATGCATATGGAATGCAAAATTCTGTTCTTTGGGAAATCACATATATTGCTATTTGTACTTGGTGGTTTGTAAATTGGATGCATATGTTTTTGGCTGTCACTATTTGTACCCAGGTTAGTAACTTGCTACCAGTCCGCATCTTGAAAATCATATTTCTATTGAAACCCGACTGGTATAAAACGTTGTTAAAGTATTATCAGGACCCAGCTGGTACACAAGAAATCAGTTCCCCCCTCTCCCCCCAACAGTGCACATTCATTGAGGAACTTGGAGGCAATGTTGGAACACTGAGCAGCTGGCTGGCTAGCTAGCTACCCTCATATGTCTATTGCTGATATTTGTTTACACATGCAAATTGACGATGAAGGAAACCGTGTCGAGGTGACTTGCCGTTGGCTTTCTTGCCCTGATTTCCCCAAGTTGTAACTAGTTGCTCATGGTTCGTAACCCTATTGCTTGCGAATGTGTGTTGTGTTTGATCTGAGAGTGTCTGCAATGCTTTCCAAGTTAACTAATAGTAGTTTGTGTCGTTGCTGGCTTGTTTTGTTGCCCGCTACCTGTTAAGGAAGTGATTTTCTTTGCATACTCTGGTACATAATATTCTTTGATGTCCTACATGTCTCAGGCCATTTTGTTTGGCTATGGGGACACGGGATCAGCTGCCACAGCTCTTAAAGGAAATTGATCCGGAGCTAGAGTGTGCGAAACCGTTTTTGAAGCACTAAATCCAATACTGTGGATGGGTTTGAACCTGTGAGCAATAATGATCTTCAAGGTATTGGGTTGGCAGTTGAAGATGTTGTCATGATTTATTTGCAATATCATCCAGCTTCCATGGCAGGTATGTGTTCTATTGTCCATGACCCTGTTTCCGGTTTGCCTGAAGCATGGTTCACTTTTGAAGTCCACTGTGCAAAAGTCCAATCAAAGCTTTACCAAGGTTGAATAATTAACTTGTATGATGAGAGGCTCGGTAAACCTGGTTCTCTCTAGTTCTACTTTCCGGTGGTTCTTTCCTTGATTCTCATCATCATATCACCTCGCTCATTTATTTTATGTTTGTTAATGTTTCAGGACACCTATAATATTGTTGCTTCTTTTTTACAACTTTCTGCAATCATTGTGGAGTTATTTGAATTTTTTGAAACATTATGATCACATTCTGTGGGTCCCTGCACCTCTGTTCTCCAACTTTCAAAATCTCTAAAAGCCCTGGCCCTGTTGGGTCTAATTGGTGGGCAGCTCACACAGAAGATTAATAGGTGCATGAAGGGTTTTCTAGAGGGAATCTGGAAAGCCCAAACCAATTGTTTATACCAAGGTAAGTCCCGAGCCTAAAGTGAGCCCCTAACAAAGGTAATGTCTGTTCCCCCTTGTTCTGTCCAAATTGGGCATGGGCTCTATGCCCACAAGGCTATGGCAATGAACGTCTCATGAGTACATTCTGCTTTTGTCCAATATTTGACTCCTGAAATGATGCTTTATATCAGTAGGATTGTGAAGAGTTTATATTTGTCAAAATAAGTTAGAACCTGATAAATCAACCACTAAGTTAGTTGGGCAGTTGGTGTGAGAGTAACTAGGTTCTAGCTTGAACCAACCATGGAATTGTTGAAACCAGAGGTTCTCCTGAGTTGTGCTGACCAGCTTCATATGGATCATTAAGGCTTCTGGATGGGCCTGATTATGCACAAGTCAATTTTTGCTGCAGACTAGGTGAGTATTCAAAAGTAGTTTTAGGCCTCAACAACTTTCCTGGTTATTTGTTACATGTTAACCTCTGCACCTAGTGTTCTTTGCTAGGGTCATGGGGATCACAGGTTTACGGATTTTTAATCTGCTTTTCCCTTAAACCACTCTGCATACATACATGTAGTGGCAGTGCCACTTCAGGGCGGAGTAGGAAACGGCTGAGACAAGACCAAAAAAAAAATATAGACCCCTCATAATTATGGTGTCTCTTCACCACAAGGGTGACTGCCTTCCAGCTGAAAGGTGGACACCTTCATGACACACCACACGGTGGTTTCAACCCACATCCAACGTGGTATATGCCCATTACCACTGCATGCTGGTTGACGGGACACGTCCATTGACATGGTTTGTGCAAGGCTTACCCAGGTTGGACGATTTTTTGAGGTGTACCCCCTGATGAAATGTCACGGCCTGAGACCAGGACAAATCATCCATGGGGCTCTGCTACCGAACCTTTTGTAGGCAAACCAAGACTTCCAGTGCAATCAATTGGTGAGTTCACTTGTGTACATGGGTGGACTAGGAATACTCACAAAATGACTCAATTGGGGAAACAATGTTTTTATGATAGGGCTTAAAAACCCTATACATTTGCAAGCTCTTCAAAGGCCCTCTTCGTGCCTGTAACACTACATGTTGTTGTTTGATTTGAAAGAGATGGAGGCACACATGAATGCTATTGTGTTTTTTGTGGTAGAAGTGGGTTTCCACTGTTGGAGTGGCTAGGACAAGTTTGAGGCTCCCAATTGTGGAGAAATGGTTGGACTGGATGGTTGGACCAGTTTAGACCATGATATCATGCACAATGAAAGCATGAACGTAGCATATTCAAATTTTGCAACTGACACATTCTCCTTGGGAGTGATGTTACCTTCGATTGCAAGAGACAAGGGGTTCTGCCAGTAAGTGTTTCATGAAAGTACAATCTATACACATCAAAATTTTCCCAAAATTCGCTTGTGGAGGGGATATATAAATGATGTTGGTGCTTACAGCACAAAGTCTACAACATTTTTGTTCTTGTTTCATTTTTCCTCAGTTAATCATAGAAGTTTTACCTCCTTTCTGTTCCATCTTTTCCCTCGTTCTCTCCTTCACTAGAACTGGCCACAAGATTTCCGGAGTTGGTGTCTTGCGTTCAGAGTGGAGCTTACCATCGTCCTGAGCTCTAGGCCTGCTTTGGACGAGAAGTTGCACGATTCACTGTGAGGTTGACCTGTACTTACTCTTTTTTTGCTAGATAGAGGTTTGTTCCCATTTGAGACCTATACCTTCAGATTTTTTCTTTGGGATCTCTTGGTTAGAGGGTCAAAACTGTTCATCTTGCACCAGGTTGTGTATATATTCGTGGAAATTGTATATAGTTTTGTTTGTTCTTCACTAGCAAATAGTTATTACGATGTTTTCCACTGGAAGATAATAGGAATAATGTAAGAACTTAATGCGAGCGCATCAGGTCGGTCCAGCCTTGACACCCCGTACCGCCGGTTCTCCGCCTCCGGCAGCCATCAACAGGCAGCCGGCGGGCTCGGTCAATTCCTCCCCACCCCCCGCTATCATCCCATCGGCGTCGCCGCCCCCGGCGCATCGTCGCAGCCCGCGTCGTCGTTCTGCGACTCTAGTCCGCCAATTCCCTGCAACCCTCTCATCCTGTAACCCACGCCCCCGTAACCCCTTGCACGTCAGCCCCTGTAACCCCCACCCCGGGTGTAACCCTCATTCCATGTAACCCTATGTAACTCCGCCAAGTGTAACCCTCAGCCCATGTGACCCTTTGAACCTGTGCAACCCATGTAACCCCACGCAACCCTCTGTAACCCATGTAACCTTTGTCGTGCGCATACATGTCGCTACACAACTACATCGCTGTCCAAAACCACACAACACATGTGCACACCAAACACTAGTCTATCACTAGTCCACCACTAGTGCACCACTAGGCTGTCACTAGACAACCACTAGTGAAGCCACTAGTCCACCACTAAGCTGTCACTAGCTACCACTAGTGCAGCCACCAGTCCAACCACTAGGCTGTCACTAGCCACCACTAGTGCAGCCACTAGTCCAACCACTAGGCTGCCACTTGCCACCACTAGTGCAGCCACTAGTCCATCACTAGGCTGCCACTAGTCCATCACAATCGCCCCCCTAGCTGGCGCTTAGATCTTTCTAAGTCCAGGTAGCCACAAAGATATGATAGTGGTCATAGTCTCACTAAGTCCTCCACCACTGTCCCTACTACATTCAAACTCGATAGATCAAGATGCCAGGTACAAGAGTTGCCCCATCGTTAGTCGCCGTCTTGCAATCTGTGAACTTCAGCCTGAGATCTCGGGTATTGACTCCTATGAGCTTGGATTCCCATGTCTTTTTAGCTGCCACTAGTCATATCCACTGCCACTATCCCAAGCAGTGTGGACATAACCAATCTCCATCAGGAACCCTCTCAAGAGGTGGTATCAAGCATCCCATGTGCCAACCTCTTGAGCATCGATCACATACCAGCATAGTGGCGACACCACGAGCATGCCCACATAGCATGCAACGCAGCCCTGCAGGTACCACTGCAAGGTTGGGATCTATCCTCCCATCCACATGTGGAAGGTGACATGACGCACAATTGCGCACATGGTCCTTCCATACCATGCCATCTCGACCCTCCAGAATCAACACTCCTGAAGGCAACACCTCCCTGACCCTTAGAATCACACGTCCCGCTGTGACATCCAAGGTTGTAGGCGCTGTCTGCTGCAGATACACATAGTCCCCAGGGTGGAAACGCCGAATACCTGGCCGATATCCCCCTCCACGTATAGTAACATACCTCAATGTGTCTCGGTGTTGGGCAATAGCAAGATTCTCAAAAGCCATAGGCATAACTCTCTTGAACAACTCTGCCCGCTGGGCATATGCTTGTGTCCACACATCCGGATCATCAAGGTTGAGGACTACTACAGCCTCCCTGCGAATAGACGCAGACAAATCTGGTTCTCGGCCAAAGAGAAAAAAATATGGTGAGAAAGAGGCAAGTGATGCTTGCTTGCTAAACCTGTAGCCCATGGCTAACCAAGGTACCTGAAGATCCCAATCTCCTAGTTGTCCCTTTTGCAAACCATACTTGCGCAAACCCCTCTTCACCGTCTGCACCACTCTCTCTGCCAAGCCATCGGCCTCAGGATGATCCCGAGAAGTGGTACGGTGGTCTATCAAGGCTTTATCACACAAAGCCTGAAACTCCCCCAAGAACTCTCTCCCTTGATCCGTGAGTACCTCAGCTGGAGCACCGAATTGGCTAAGCACACGATTCAGGAATGCATACGTAGCCCCTTCACTAGCCTTGTCTGGCAATGGAACCAACTCAATCCACTTGGAGAAGTGCTTCACCATCACCAACACATATCTGTGGTGACGCATCGTTAGTGGCAAAGGCCCTGCAAAATCAAGACTCCACTTGTAGCCCAATCCCATGATGGGTAAATAATGCAACTGTGGTGTAGGGGCGTTGAATGCAACATGCACCCTGTCACACATCATGCACCTAGCCACGAACTGTTGCACCTCTGTGTGCATACCACACCACCAATACTGCCCCTGCAATAAACTATGAGTGTGTCGCACTCCAAAATGCCCCAACTCCTCATGGGCATGCCGCACTAACGTCCGTGTACGCTGTGTTGGGTGAGGCACGATCCTCACCTGACCATCCTCCCACACTCGAAGCAAGTGTATCTCCTCTCACTTGAACCTCTTGGCTCGTTGTAGGATTCGATCCCTCTCCTTGGCAGTCATACTAGCTGTCGTGTCTCCAGTGCGGAGGTAGTCCAACACAACCAAATCCTCATGTATATCTCTGGCACCACCTGGCTCATCACTAGCCTTAGGATCCTCAGACACTCCGTCTACAGTCATCCCTGTTGTAGGTCCAACCTGACCTCCTGATGTAGATGCATGTCATCCCGGCACCATCTCCTCGTCCGTCTCACCATGCCACCGAGCTCCAATGTCATCCTGTTGGCTCGTGCATGGATTGCGACTCAATCCATCCGCATTCCTATTGACCAAACCCGGTCGATGCACAATCTGAAAGTCATACTCTTGGAGTATAAGTGCCCACTGTGCAAGCTTCCCCGTAAGCTTGTCTGACTCCATCAACCACTTGAGTGGTTGGTGATCCGTGACAAAGGTGAAGAGATTGCCGTATAGATAGCACCTGAAAGTGTGCCACGGTCCACACTGCAGCTAAGCACTCCTCCTCATATGAGCTATACTTAGACTCTGCATTGTTGTTCGAGCGGCTAGCATAAGCCACTATAAACTCTTTTCCCTCATCATCCACCTTTGTGAGCACCGCTCCAAACCCCAACATGCTCCAATCTGTATGCAGCTGAAATGGACGCCCCCTGATAGGTCGTCTCAAGATGTGCGCCGAGGTCAACCTCGCCTTGAGCTCCTGAAAAAGCTCGCTCTTGCTCAACTTCCCACTGCCACTCATGGTCTACCTTGGTCAGCTTGGTTAGAGCCTTTGCAATAGCACTAAATCCCTTGACAAACCGTCTATAGTAGTTTGCCAACCCCATGAAAGCTCGAACTCGGCTCACATCCATGGGGCGTGGAATCTGTGCGATGGCCGCTACCTTAGTCTGTTGTACCCCCAATCCTCCAGGATATATCATGTGGCCCAGATACTCAATCTGATTGTGGAAGAACTTGCACTTCCCTGGATGTAATTTCAATCCGTGCGCTCTCAAGCGCTCAAACACCACCTAAAGGTGTCTCTCGTGCTCCTCCACCATAGCACTAAAGATGATGATGTCATCTATGTAGCACCGAGCCTCTACCCTTGCTAGAATCCTGTCCATGACTCTCTGGAACTCTACAGGAGCGTTCTTAAGCTCAAATGGTAAGAACCGCCACTGATATAGGCAATCCTTCCCGTGCTCATTGATCTCCCAGAATGTCGTCTTTTGCTTGTCCGCCTCCTTGATCGGTAACTGATGATATCCGGACCACAAGTCCAAAGTGCTAAAGATCTTGGCATGTCCAATGGCATCAAAGATTTCCTCCCGTGTGGGCATGGCATACTTATCAGACTTGGTCTGACGATTTACAGGCCGGTAATCACCGCACATACGTCTCTCCGTCCAATTGCCATAGACATCCTTCTTGGCTGGCATCACCGTGGCTGAAGCATACTCTCCACTAGAGAGCTCCACCAAACCAGCCTCCCAGAGATCTTGAGTCCTCATCTGAATCAAAGACCTCTCCATGTCACTGTATCTATAGGGTCTCCGAAAGATTAGCGTGTCTGTGGCCAACTCAATACGAATCTCATGACCCTTCAGTGCTCTCAAATCCTTCAAACTGAAGGCAAAGCAATTCCTGTAAGCCCTCAAAAACCGCCGTATACGTCGTCTCTCTCCTCCAGTGACAATGGGTCCAATGTCAGGCTTCCAATTGTCCTCCGTAACTGCAACCTTAAGTCCAGCAGACTTAGAGGTAGAGGACGCGTCCCGTGGTTGCTATGCCCGCAACCTCTTGAGCAGTACTCCTTGCCTGCTCAGTCAATGACAAGGCCTCATCCTGCCCCATCATCTCATCCTTGAGAACCTCCTCAACCCGAGAAGAATCCCCAACCTCATCCATCACAGCCGCCTTGGCTGCCAACTCCCTCTGAACCTCGAGCACCTCCCACGTGTGCCATGGATGTCTACACCCCGTGGTCCTCACCAGCTCGCCCCCACTCGCTGCCTGTACCGTCTCGGTAGGCAGAGAGACCATCAAGGGAACTGCACTCCGCACTCTACATTGCTCAGTCATACCCAAAACACAATTTTAATTAAATCCGGACTTTTCGCTTAAATCCAGACCAAACTTGATATACGACAAAATTGAATTGAATTAAATTAATCAATAAATAATGTTTAAAAACAAATATATCTAATCATATTTAATCATTTAACTTATAAATGTCAAAATCAAATGGCTTAAAAAACTGTTGATTATTGAGATTTAAATGTAGCAAGACTTTTAAGAAGTTATCATTATACAAATTGGATGACATATTAGTTATGTCAATTTAATTGTCAAGGGGGTCTAGCCTGATACAATTGAGATATCATTATATTTGTAACATGGTTGATGTTATAGTTCGAGTCAAAGCGTCAATATTGACAAGTTTGATCATTAAATTGAAATTTTATTGAATCAAACACTTAGCAAGCAGGTATAGGATTTAGAACAAGAAAAAGTGTCGATGACAAAAAATTATTCACATGTCGATAGGAACTATCAATCAAATATCCCAATCAATCTATTGTATCCAAAAGCAAGAATTGTTTTTCTTCAATGAGCTTCAAACCTGGATATAAGCTACTACTGATATGATTTATGAAACATATTTAATGTCAATGAAAAAAAATATGCAAGTTTGTATTTAACCTACAAATATTTTCAATGAATATCCCAACCAATCTATTGTACTACCCAAAGTTATATCCTACATCTAAGCTGAAAACTAAATTTAATTGATACGCTTGAAACATTTGGATTAAGTTTTAGGATATACTACCCTCGTTTAGGTGTTCAAAAGCTACTTGGATGAAAAACAGATTTGGAATAGAGTATAAAAATAATCAATTGAGGTAAACAAAAAATCCACAAGAACTAAAATTTATGGAAGAGTGTTTAGGACCTATAGAATCATTCAATTAAATGTCACAACTATGATTGTATCATATGCCAGTGCTAGAAGCTGTTTTTTGTAATGAGCTTCAAACATGGATATGAGGATTTTGGGGTATACTATCCTAGTAATGGACAAAGTTCTTGCTACAACAAACTTACCAACCTTGCTTTTTTACGGCCATACTCGTTTGGAATCCAATAAACATGGCTAGCTAGCAGCAATCATCAGACAGATTGATACCAGATTCAATATACCAAAAGCTTCAACACCATGAGACATCTTTCCAAATACTCAAATTTGTTAGAGTATTAATCGAGATCAGAAGACAAATCGATGATATTGCTTGTGTGCTCTGTCTTCTTGTAACTATTCGTGACATGTCGATAGGAACTATTATTCAAATATCCCAATCAATCTGCTGTATCCCAAAGCAAGAAAATTTGGTTTTTTTCAATGAGCTTCAAACATGGATATGAGCTTCTGTGGTATAGGGTTTATGATAAGCATAAATGTCAATGAAAAAAAAAATGCAAGTGCGTATAGAACCTATAAAAACTTTCAATCAAACATCATAACCAATCTATTGTACTACCCCAAAGTTTTAAAATTTTGCTATTAAACCTACACACAATGGGTCCAACTAAATATGCCCACTAATAATAAGCTCTTTTGTTATGACCTCTATGAAATATAATTAACACATGAGTGTGTTATTGATAGGCATTGTCAACACCTTTAGCAACCTAACCCGTGCACATTGATACATATTAAGCTAGCAAGTTAAATTTATTGTTCCTACAATTAACTAGTTAACGCACATTTTTTGTGAGTGTATCTTGACACACATTGTCAACACCCTTAGTGCTCAATCTAGTCCATACACAATGACCACCTAAATATGCATATTAAGCTAGCAAGTTTTTATTGTTTCTGCAATTAACTAGTAAACACACATTTTTTGTGAGTGTATTCTGGACACACATTGTCAACACCCTTAGTGCTCAATCTAATCCACACACAATCACCACCTACATATGCATAAGCTATTAAGTAAGGGTACTTATTGTCACTTTGGACCCTAGTTCGAAGTCGTGTATTCAACACACCCTTAGCAACCAAACCTACACATAATGACGACCTAATTTATATCAATAGTATGAAGCTAGTAGAGTCTTATTGTTCCTGCAATTGATCAACTGTTAATATAACACATGACTCATCTATTCTTGACAAACATTGCCAACATATAGAAGTCTTGCTCAACAAACAATATGGTATCAAATCTACACACCAAGTTTGAACAAATTTTTTAAAATCACATACTTGACCATAACACATAAATATCCATGCAGAACGTATTCACAAAGTTCCAAACAAAACAAATATATTTAGATGACGAACAATCTATTCAACTTTTGAACAATTTTTGTTATGTGTCATACTTCGTCATAACATGTAAGTGAGTATGTAGAACATACCAACAAAGTTGAGCAACCAATAAAATATAAATAGACTTGAATCTAATGTCAAAAATATTTTTTTGACGAAGTTATGAATCATACTATCCAAACCAAATTTTCAATGCGATGACGTTGACGCAATGTCATTGTTAATATAACATCTTACATCACATTGGTCAATGTCTTAAGATTGATTGATATAATTACCCCAAAGAACTTGCATCCGCATTGGATTGGAGATTCGCTTCATCGATATTACCTTTCGCCTTCTCCACCTCATTAACATTTATTCGCTTTGTACTTGATCTTGTGGTATTCTTTCTCGCGGGCATGGTCCAAGCAATGGTATTGACATGAATCCACTGCGGAGTATCATTGGGGTTGAATTCCCAGGTCTTTGTCCAACAATCCTTGTACCTTTCCAAATCAGATGGATTTCCTCCCTTCCTTGGTCTCCACCACTCAACAAGGGCTTTTTTGTGATTGATATTTTTTCTATCTCGAATTACATCGGATGAGGCCATTCCCAACCAAACCGGATACGTATGAGGATCCTCAAGACGAACAAGGACGAAAAATCCTTTTTCAACGTCTTTGTACGGATTTAAGCCTTCTTTTGGACGATCACATCTTGGCCCACAATAAGGAACAACCTCCTCGGCCTCACTGTCACTTGATTCGTCAGACCTTGAAGCATTAAATCCATCTCTCATGTGATTTTCCCGCCATTTTGTTGAGGGACAAAATCCTTCCAGAAGACTCTGTAGTATTCTCGAGTTCCAGATCTAGCTCTTCCAAAATATTGCTCCAGTATTCATCGTATTTTTTCATGATAGTTCCATAATGCGCATCAATATTCATTCTTTTTCTCCAAAAATCCATATACTTTTTAATTCCAGTTTTGATGACAGATTGCTTCTACACAGCGTTTTCTTTGTCTGCCCAAATTGGTGTCATGGGAACACGCTTGGGTTCACCCACCGGAAGTGAAGGGGATCCATCATCAAGAGTCTTCCACAATCTAACTGAACCTTGTTTTGGAAGCCAGTCACAATCGGTCGCAGATTTCTTATATTGCATGACAAGCCAATTTGAGGAATGATCCACGTAGAATCGGAAAAACATGCATATCTGTCGCTCCGACGAGAGCCTCTTTTTTATCAATAATATATCCATCTACAAACTCCTTGAAGTCTGGAACTTCCTGAATGATTTGTGGGATGAACTGTAACTCTTGAGAAACCATGAAATGTTTCATTAGATCTGAGAGCACATAAGTGCTGTTCTCCTTCAATTTCTTCGAAAGATAGCTGAAAAATCCATCAATATCTTCGTGCGTATGACCAACCATCAAAAATCCCAACTGAATCTCTTCAAACACACCTCTTGCTGTGAGCAAAGAAAGAAATGTCAACATCCACCTATTATTGTTGTCCTTTACACAATTATCCATCTGCAAATATAATCTTCGAGGTAATGGTCGCGGTCCCTTTTGAGCTTCTGGATGTAATGGCTTCAACACATCCACACACTTAGACTTCCCCCACATTAACTGCTCAAAAAAATCATTCTGGAATGGATAATAAAAAATAATCCTTGATTCTTTGCAAGTAGGTTTCTCAAGTTGACGGAGACATCTTGCTAAAGAACCAATAGTGAAATTTGGATCTCCCGGCCACAAATCGACTAAGTACTGAGCATATGCTCCATCTCCATGTCCATGAGTTACCATTCCTGTCAAAGAAATTGGAAGTTGACCTAATCCTGAAATCATTTTGTTTGACGTGGAAGAGTCGTCTTCCGGTGATCCATCTTATCATGGATGATACAGAAGAATTCATTTCCCATCATAGCGGATTTATTTCTCCAACTGTGATAAAGTCTTCGACAAGATTCTTGATGCTTCAAATGCTTGTCTAAAGTCTTTTTATGGGTGAGTTGATCTTGACTTCCCTTCATAGACTTTTTAATAAGATCCTTCAACATCTCACACTCAGTGCATTTTGCAAAAGTACTTCCAGACTTACGTACTTCAACATTTGAAAAAACTCGTTTCCGAAACCGGCTTATGGCTGAGCTGGAAACAAGTTCTAAACTGAGGATACTATTGGCCTGCATCCAAAATGAGAGCGAATCAATTGATGGAGTGGGATACACAACTTCCAACCTGGGTCCAATGTGACTATAAATACCGAGCCAACACAATAATTAATTAATGCATGGTAGTCAAGTGACTCAAACAAATAGAAAATGGATCACAGTAGTTAAGAAAGAGGAGAACTGTACAAATTACCTCATTGCACTCAACACGAACTTTCTTCCAATTCAACTCAGCGGGTAGTAGCCTCAGAGTATCTCGCCTCCCATCGTCAATGTTCCTCAATTTGTGGGGCATACAATCACTATTCCCGTTGACAATTGAAAGGATGTTTCCCTCTGCCTAAAGCATGTTTGGTCGTGGCCTTTTCATCCCCGAGTTCCCATGAATGGATGTAACAACACCCTCTTTGCTCAACTTTTTATACTCCATGTACGTTGAACGGCCAACCCCAAAAATAGTCCACCAAGCTTTCTCGCAAATGTCGACACCTTCAATTGTTATGTAGCTTCTTCTTTTGCAGCCCTCAACAACGTGAAGACGCCTCGGAATGTCCAACCCAAGCTCTCTCCTAGAATCAAACGTTGCTGCCAAGAAAGCTGTCCTTAATGCAAGTGCTCTTTTCCAGTCAAACATCTGGCAACACTTAAGCCTACAGCATGGCACACTACTGATTTGTCTAACAAATTCAAGGGACAACAAGCGTTTAGATTTTCTCAAGTTATCCAGCTCGGGGTTTTTAGCAACTCTAGTGAAGAGTCTATAGGGACCTTTTTGGATTCCGGGAGCGGATTCATCATCATCATTCATAGTATCAATGTTTGAGCGGTAATATTGCTCAAGAGCCTCCCTGAGATTGATCCCATTCTCCATCAACTTCGTCCGATTCAAAGGCCACTTTACTAATGACATGAGCATTCTAGAATCCCCTTCTACAACTCGCGTAATAATAACACCAACATGGTCCTCTCCCAATTTCTCATCGAGAATAATTTCGTCAGGAAAAGATGCTTGAATTCTTCCTTCATACAGATGTTCAAATTCACCTCCAAAAAAAGAGCACATCAAATCTCTCCACTTATCTCTTCCGAGAAAATCTTCTGGAAATGATTCCTAATTAGCGCAAGTTAGATCCTCATCATGGTCCACGGCCACTTCAACCTCATTTGTGTCTACCTCATGCGTCTGAGAGCTCTCATAGTCTCTCACTCCAATTTCAGATACAGAAGCATTGTCGACTTGGATCAACTTGACATCTTGAACATCCCAGCAGACTAGCGTTCCAATCGCCTCCCCCATAGTGTCCGCTCCCATGTGAGGGTATGGGAGATTGGTCTTATCACCAAGGGCGACGGCCTCAGCACCCCCGCGAAGATATAGAAACACTTTATCTCCACTTTTCAATCTAGTCATGTTGATGTGAGCAACTATAGTCAGAAGAACTGATGAATGATGCTTTCGGACTTGGGTCCTAAATACCACCTAGTCAGGATTTGACTTCCCAATGAGACAATCTCCGTGCCAAGTTGTGAACCCCGCCCGGGCCTCCTCATGCAGTAAACTCCTAGATTTGTAAACAAGTATAGTCACAGGAACTGATGAACGACGATTTCGGACCTGGGTCCTAAGTATCAGCCAGTCAAGATTTGACTTCCCAATGAGACGATCTCCATGGCAAATTGCGAACCTCGTCCGGGCCTCCTCATGTAGTAAACTCCTGGATTTGTGAGCAACTATAGTCATAGGAACTGATGAACAATGCTTTCGGACCTAAGTCCAATGTATCACCCAGTCATGATTTAAATTCCCAATGAAACGTTTAACTCATAGGCAACTGATGATCTCCGTGCCAAGTTGTGAATCCCACCTGGGCCTCCTCATTTAGAGACTCCTCGACTGTGGACACATGGTTTGTAATTTCATCACAAGATAATATCAAGATTGAGTCAGGATATGTAACTCTCACAGACACTGATTTCGGACCCTGTTTCGAAGTCCCACCTTGTGAAGTCTAATGTTAAAATAATGGAAAAATTGGATGAAAGTCAGATCATGACTTCATGAGGTTAAAGAATGTAATGGATGAAGGAATGATAATTTGATGAATTATGAGTGGATGGATGAGAAGTGAATGGATGATGTTTCTGTAATCAATGAAATATATGAGTCTAGATAAAGGAGATTTGAGAGAAATTTTGCAACAGTGCGACACTTCGGCCTAAGGTCCGAACCAACCTAAGCACATCAAAAAGTGGATAAAAAAATGGATGTTTTGGTAAAGTGTGATGAGTGCGGATATGGATAGGTGAATGATTTGGGACTTATGGTTAAGACTTTTAATGAGATAAAGATCTAGTATATAGACAGAAAATGAGATGGAAAGACGGTCATTGAGAAAGGCGTCTCCAGAGGCGGAGATGACCAAGATGAGAGAAGATAGAGAGGGGGGAAGGAGAGAGCAAGCGAGAGGATGGAAATGACTAATGAGGTGCAATAAGCACGAAAAGAGTGAGAATGAGGTGAGGCCTCATATTTATACATCTCAGATGCATTGTGTGCTAGGACGTGGTCGTTGAAGAGAGGTGCAAACACTACGACGGGGATCGATCTATTGAAGCCGTCAGATTTTGGAGAGTCACGATCGTGCGGTTGAGATTGCAGGTGAGCTAGCTTCCCATCATATTGGAATTCGGAACAGATGATGGAGAGGCCCTACCAAAGTCATTATGGCGGATAAGGGTGTGGGACGGAGCTAGAAGGTGAGTTAGCTATCTGAGTATCCCCCATAATGGCAAGTGCGGGGCCCTCACAAGAGCTATCTCTGCCAGCCTCATAATGGGCCAAATGGTGCGTAGCTTCAGCTTATAAATACTCCCTAGATCCGCCACCAACAGCCAGTAGCTCAGTTGGATTATGCACATTGTGTCCCCCCACTGGTTTGGGGATCAAATCCTGCTACCGTGGCCTTTGTCGTTTGATTTGTGCTTGGGATTGTAGAAAGCAAAAAAAGAAAGATCCGCCACCATTTTGGAAGACCCACCACCATCTCTGATTGGATGGCCCACTTTCTTCTCCCAAAATCCTAACTAACTAACTAACTAACTATATATATAGTATATATATATATATAAATACTAACTAGTATATATAGTTAGTTAGTTAGTTAGTTAGTTAGCATTGATATTGGTTCCAGGTTCGAACCCACATCCCATCCTCTCCGGAGCTTTTTATTTTTATATCTTGCAAGATAAACTTGTGCCCAATTCAATATTTATAACTGGATGCAAAAAGAATGCAAAGAATATGGAGGTTCGAATATGGAGGTCTTTTCTCTTTTTGTTGTGTTGTTAGGGAGCCTTGAGCTATAAGAAAGCTCCAATCACAGCTAAAACAAATGTTAGATATATATCATTCCTTAAATGTCATATAACCCAAACAATACCTCTTTAGATCTCGCATATATGTATATAAAAGGAAACCTGACAGCCCACAATTTAGGTCCTTGAGGGGTTTTTATTTATTTATTTATTTAAGGAAATATGGGAGCGACAGCCCACAATTCAGGCCCTTGAGGAGGGGGAACCACCTGAGTGACACACACTGTGCACTTACCAGCTGAGCTACTAGCTGATGTGCTTTTTTTTACATCTCAAACCTCCTCCATCTTGCATTGGAAATTAACACCAAAATATTATGCAATATCTTATCATTTTTCTCTTTTGCCATAGATTTTTTTTTTGTGTGTTTTGTACATATTGAAGAACATCATATATTCCTTAAAACCATTAAATTATATATTAATGGAAATAACTATCCATACCCGGAAACTATTCATACCTCAGGGTATATTTTGGCATATATATCCATACCCGGGGGTTATATAGAAATCTGAAAAGTTAATCTACCCATACCCGGAGGGTAAATATTTTTTTGAGATTTCAATTTATCCATACCCGGAGGGTAAATGATTTGACATAAATAACTTACTTATACCCTATGGGTATATTGAAATCAATATACCTGCACAACACTAGTTCGAACCTTGGACCTAGGATTAATAAAATAAATTGGAGTTGATGTTGGGAGCCCACGTGTGGAGCCCACGAGCCCTGACAGGAGCGTCGCCCCCTAGGTTGTAAATACGGTATTAATGTCATTAATATTTTTCAAGGCGCCGGCATATCAGCCCTAATGTTGGATGGATTAATTTGCATGGGAGATGGATGAAAATGTAGATGGATGGATGATTATTCCATGCCCATCCATCCATGAAATAAATGAATTTCATCCCCATTGCCACAGCCGTTGGATCAGAGGTTCGATCCGACGGTTGTGACACCAGAGACTACATACGGGGAGGATGCATACTCCCCGATTCTTTTTTGTTTACCACCTCGAGCTGATTCAGGCTCTGCAACTAGGCTGTCAACGTTGGGAGAGAAAGAGAGGGACACCATGTGTATGTGTAAGAGAGAGCAACGTGTGTGCGTGAGAGAGCAACACAGGGAGAGAGAGAAAGAGTGTGGGTGTGAGAGAGAACCCTAAACTTGTGCACTGTGTGTGAGAGAGAAGAGACTCGAAGAGAGAGCCCGACGGAGCAGCCACGACGAGCAAACCAATGGCCCGCTGCAGTGCCTTGAAGCAGGGAAGGAGGGGTGGCTTGACAAGAAGCCTTTGCAAGTGTCACAAGGCCAGCACGGAGTGTGTTCTTTTCAATTTTGTTTTTGTTTTGTCTTTTGTTTTTGTTTTTCCAGTGTCAGGCTCCTTCTTCGTTTGCAATGTAGATGGCGACGAAGAGAGAGTAGTGGGTGAATGTTTGTTGAATATCTTTTCAACGAGAGATGTCATGTTATCTGTCTCTACACATCCCTAAGCACTCACATAAGCAAATTATACGTATGTGCAGGGCAATTTTTGGAGAGGGGATTTTGTATTTGAAACAGGCGGAGTGCCTTGAAGCAGGGAATGAGGGATCATCATAGCTTGGCGGAGCCTTGTCAAGTGTCACAAGCCATACTCCAAGTATCATGTAAGTTCTTTTGTTTTTTGTGTACGGGAAAACCCGCCCGTAACAACCAGTGAGTTCGTTGAAGTTTTCAGGCACTTGGTCGGATTTTCCATAGAAATTAGATCTCTACCCGTACCTGTACAGGCATGTAGGGCTTCCACTTGTTTTCTCGATTATCTGTATCTTCAGATAGATCAGGTTTGTGCCAGTAGTTTCCATACCAAGTGATGTAGGATTCTACTCAGATGCGTATTGCAATTCAACAAAATAGAGCTAGAGTAAGATAATAACAGAATAGACCTGCAACATGCTACATTTATAGCATTGCACTGCCATGAACTGATGACTACCACCACACTGAACGTTCCCTGTCCCTATTCTACGTTTCATCCCTACCTCCGTCTCTCATCGATTCTCTCTGAATATGATTGCTCGTAAGTGAGGCCTATATCTCTCATTGTCCAATAATTGTTACTTCTTCCTCACACTCAGAGACCTTTCATTTGAACGCCAGCAGATCGTTGTCTTTTTTCCTTTCGTTATTAGTCTTCAGCTCTTGGTTGCTTCATTTTTAACCAACGGTGCGAGCTTTGCCGACCAACGCCACCGACACATCGCAACATGAAACAGTCACTATGAAGCACCAAATGAGGAAATTAGGAACCCTAGCAACATGATGTGAAATTTGGTAGACCATCATGGATTTGGTCCAGATTATCACTTGGGCAGATGTAGGGGTTGTCTTTGATTCAATTGTTTTTTTGTTGGGAGGGAGAGCTGTAGGGAAGGAGCGAAAGAGAGAAGGAGCGAGAGCCGGCAAGTGGCAGCCATGGCGGGATCAAGCAGCAGGTACACATGACCTCATTCCTTCCCTGATAACCCACTTCTGCTCTCATGCAATGCACCACCAACCATTGGTGATCTGCTCTCCTTTTATTTATAACATGCTTTTATTTATAAAACTCTAAAGGCCTTCATCCCTCATTCTTTAAAGTAAATTTATAATAATAATAATAATAATAATAAAACTTAAGTTGAACACTCAGCAACTCAAGTTGACAACTTCAGCTTTTTGTTAAGAGAAAAATGGTAAAATATTTTTGTTTGAATTATATTTTGGACCTAGGTCCCATTTTCTTTAAATTAAACTTTTAAATTTTCTAGTAATTTAAAACAAAACCTGAAGTTGTGCACTCAGTGGCTCAAGTGACAACTTCAGCTTTTTATTAAAGAACATTTGTAAAATATTTTTGTTTAAATTACATTTTGGACCTAAGTCCGTCCTAAGACCAAATATTAGCACCCATGAGCAATGTATCCATGTTTCATGTACCCATGTCTCATGTATCTATATTTTATGTATTAATGTGCTATGTATCTATGTCTCATGTACCTATGTTTCAAGTATATATGCCTCATATATCCTTGTATGTATGGATCATGTACCCCATGTCCCCTATGTATTCATGTTCTCAACATACCAATGTGAGCTCATAAAGACCTGACATATGTTCCCTTCTCAGACGATGCTGGGTTTTGGACCTGGGTCCGAAACCCAGCATCTTGAGAGGTGTACTGTTATACCGTGGCCTCTGTTCTCATAATATCAATATGAGCTCACATATACATAATAGAGGCCACTGTGTATTAGTGCCTCGCTAAGGATGGTGGATTTCGGACCTGGGTCCGAAACTCACGGTCTTGGTCATGTCTATGTGTATCCATGTTCTTAGAGTGTCTGTGTAGCTCACAAAAACCTAATAGAGGCAACAGTTCAAGAGTGCCAAGCTACGAAAGGTGTGTTTCGGACAAAAACCTAATAGAGGCAACAGTTTAAGAGTGCCAAGCTACGAAAGGTGGGTTTCGGACCTAGGTCCGAAACACACAATCCTGGTCATACATTCAGGTGTCTATCTTCTCAGAGTACTAGTAGGAGCTCATATTGACCATATAGAGGCAAGGTTTAAAAGTGCCTCTACCAGGAAGTGTGTTTGGGACCTATGTCCGAAACCGACAATCCTGATTAAGTATCCAAACATCCATGCTCAAACAGTGTCTATGTGTGCTAAAAAAATCCTAACAAAAAAGGACAATATAGTAGTGTCTCGCTCAACATGTGGTTATCGGAACCCACAATACTGATAATGTCTTCATGCATCCATGTCCTGAGAGTGCAAATGTGGTCTCAAAAAAACCTATAGAGGCCATGGGTCCAAGACCAACAACACTGATCAAGAATCCTAGGTAATACAAGTTCTAGGAGGACCAGTGTGAGGTCGTAAAGTCTCTTGTAAGCCGCAGTGTGACAGTGGTTCGTTCGATGGTGGGTTTCGGAAAGGATCAAAAGACTTGGTACGTGGATAAAATTAAGAATGATGGTACTGGGTTTCGGACTTGGGTCCGAACGCCTAATCCATCAAATATAGTGGGTGTCGTACTAGGGTCCAACAACATGGTAGATGGGAATGGTGGAAAACTGACACAATAAAAGGGAAGACAATTCGTACATTGTTCTGACACATGGAATGCATAAATCTATCGAATATTTGTAAGACAATGTGGATGATGATATATACCAGTCTATTGTTGATGAGGTCATGAGACTGTGGGGACACATTCGATGAAGCCCTTCCCCCGCTAAGATGGAATTTACCATCTCCGAATGGATAAGGAGATGGTATGATTGATGATCTCTTCGTTACCACATTGGAGTTGATTTGAAGGATTCAGCCTCCTTTGCAGTGTCACAGAATGAGACAGAGTCTAGTACATGACTATGTGGGGGGGGTCAAAATCAAGTGATTTCCTCCTCTGGCGACGACAGGATATATGCTAACGCAACGATGTACCACTACGAGATGCCCCGGACATTGGATGAATGTCGACTCGTTTGCAGCTGAAGAAATATCAATTTCAGGCTGATAAAATCCAATGCAAAAAAACGATGATAGGATCAATATCAATCCAAGGAGGTATTTCTCAAGCTTTCTAAGCAAACATTTGTCCTTTGCAAATGTTTCGAAGGGTGGAGGATAAATGCATGACCCCACGGGATTGATGACACACTTGTATGGGCTATCATGAACAAGGAGAGTGTTTTCCTCATCATATCGACCTTTGTATTTGTCCCACACTCTCCTAAGAGGCTTCAGAAAAAAAGGGTGAGAAGATTCTGTAGAACTTTCTGCTGCGTTGAAGTTTCTGGGAGCAATATTGGCTGGACAAACAATGCAATCGTCCTGCGACATAACAAAAATAGGCTGTGGCAAACCTTCAAAAAGCCTCTTGACAATTGGCATGAGGTTCTGGGGCATCGTACAACTCCAGATAGCTAGATCAAAGGAATCACTCAGAGAACGCCATAATTTATCATAGCGCTCGCGTTGGTATTCCATCCTATTGCCAATAACTAGGGAATATCTGAAATCCTTTTTCGCCTTGGAATTTTCCTTCGTGTGGTGACCACTATCCTCAAACCTCTCAATGTGGCAAAGCACACCATTCAGGTCAAATACAATCAGTATTCTTTTCGGGACACTTTGCACTTCGTCAAGTGGTCGCTGAGGCTCATTCTGGTAAAAGGTGAAACCCCAAATAAACAAGTTAGTGAGAAGATTAGGTTAATATAGAATATTCAACAACAAATCATCGCATCAAAAGAAAATGAACAAAAAATGAAATCACATGGGGACATTGTACATGTAATTTCAAATTTGGAGACGTCTAATTCGTGAAATAGCCTTCGCAGCATCCGCCCTTGTCTCTAGATTCTTTACCCATTCATCAAACTCGTTCGGCTTCGGCCACTTGAAATCCCACAACTTCAAGAACTTAAGTTGAGGATCGCTCCAATATAATGACTCTGAGAGCCCGATCCGGTTATGTTTGTTATAAACACAAGCATCCAACCCAGACCTTCGAAGGTTCCTCAAGAATGGCTTGAATTATCCAATGAGGAAATTGTCTCGAGAAAGATCATTCTGTAGCCTCAAACTTAATATCTATGCGGAGTCATAAAAACTGCACTAGGTACATGACTACAGAGCGCTGAAATGCATTACAGTTTTAGTTTTATGACTTTGTAGTAATGGATATCACTACATGACTCCGGAAAGTTAGGGAGCATTGGTCAAACATTGTTGACCATGATGACAGGGATGGTTTATATGACTAGTGTGATATGTTTGACTACACGTGGACGACGTTTCATGGAATCTTATGACTCCATGACTGAAGATGGTTTCAGAGCTCTATTTATACGACTACATCACTACACGTGTCATTTTGAAGGCACATATAATGCAAATAAGGTTGCCCATTAGGTTTAAAAAAGTTAAATTTTTTGCTAATAATGTTGCCCATTAGTGTAATCGTGAACAGAAAGGAGGGCTGGGACTTGGCGTCTTTTTGTATCCTGCGCCACACCACATAGCTGTGGGATGGAACGCGATGATAGCAGGATATGCAGGGGCGTGAGATGGAGGCGTTGAGCAAATGATGCACGAAGTAGGAGAGGAGGAGGAGACGAGACGAGGACAAGCGAGCTCGCCGTTCTTGGGACAGTCAGCTTGGTCTTAGCAAGCGTGTTTCAATCTCTGACTACTCATCTACGCCGTAGTGGTTCGATCTGACAGACCAATCCGACATTACCTGACTACAGACACAAGCAGCACACACAAGAGGTCATCGGTCAAATCCTCCATGGGTCAGGACAGGTCAAGGACAATGTGGTAGGGCACCTTCTTCTTCAACCTATTTCAGCCTGTGTTGCCCTCTCATCAGACTCGGCCGCAAGATGCATATTGAATTCTGTAAGTTAGGTCGTTGGGTACATCTGTGGTGGTTTGGAGTGACTTTGGCAAGTTACTGCCAGTGTGGCAGCAGGGAAGTATCCAAAAACGTATAATAGAGGTGAGGAGAAGCGGTGGGGTGAACACTTTCCGACCCCAATGGTGGGACAATGGAGACAAAAAGGCGAATGCCTGTTGGACTACAGAGAGAAGCAGATGCATTTCAGATTGTGATAAGTAGGGTTGGGGTGTTTTGGGGAAGAACTCCACACCAGTATGGTTGGGGTGTTTGCTGGTAGAATTGTAGGCTGTCAGAGGCATGGATAGCTGAAGGAGCAGGGATAGAGTGTGGGTCCACATTCATCCAAGAGGGCTGGATTTCAAGCTCCACATTACCTATGATTCCCTTTGGAAGGATAGGTACAAGAAACCTACATGGGTAGATGGTCAACTGGAAGCGACATGTTGTACTATATGTCATTCCAGAGACTGTCATTGTTGGTCCATGTGTTTTACAACAATGCTATCAATATAAGACTCCTGGTTCGCATTGGAAGCTCAATCCCTACAAGTTCATTGTGTGTGAAGCTCAAACTTGCGATTTGAAGGATCTTGTAGCCAAGTTCATTCAACCGGAAAGGAGAAATTCTGAAAGCTCCCAAATTTGATGTGGGCAAGCTTATGGAGGTAAGACTTAGCTTCCCTCCTCTAATGTAAGTGTTGGATAAGTTTCATTTAGTGTCGACCTTCACTGCATATATTGGCTCTTTTCTTGGCTGGTTTCATATTTTCTTGGCTGGTATGCTGTTGGTTGGCTTCTTTCATTTCACGTGTGTAGTGGAAGGGAAGAAGTACTTTCCTAAGTTCTGCTGCAACAATGTCTTTTTCCAGCCTAGATATTTTCGATGGATACAAATTGAAATGCTTTGAATGTTGCTGCAATACTATAATAAAGTGGAGGGTGCTGAATGCAGTTGGCCTTGCTACGTGCAGGCATAATCCAGGGAAATAAGACATAGCTGAAACCCCATGATAGCATTTCCAGAGGACGGTGTGGATGGCCTCACAATCCAGCATGCAAAATCCATGACAATGTGGAGCTGGCTGAATGGGCAAACAGGTTAAGTGGCGAACAAGCCACGTCACTGGTACATAGTTGCATGCTTACATAGTACATGAAAGCGTACTATATGTCATTCCCGAAATTGACCATGTTGGTCCATGTATTTTACAACAATGCTATCAATAAAAGACCAATGGTTCGCATTGGAAACTCTATCCCCATAAGTGGCTTGTGCGTGATGCTCAAACTTGTGATTTGAAGGATCTTATACCCCAGTTCATTGCAGAGGTCATTGGAAAAGAAATTGAGAAGGCAACATCCGTTATCTATAATCTACAGATCCCCTTCAATTTGATGTGGGAAAGCCGGCTGGCTGGAGGTCTAGTCTCACTTTCACTCATCTAATGTCAGTGTTGTATCCATTGCAATGTGGAGATGTTTGAAACAACATTGGAGCATTTCCAGAGGATGGTCTGGATGGCCTTTCGTGGCGTGTGCCGAATCCATGGCAAGAAAACATTGCAGGCAGAACCCATGGCAATGGTACCAGCACGGGTTGGTCCAAAGCCAATTGCAACAACAAATGAATAAAGGGTGCTGAAAGGAAAGCACTCCATAATTGATCATAAAATCCAGTGTCCAAGCATGATATCTTAATGGGAATGCGAAGGGAGTGTTACCACCTTGAACTATCATGCATGGTCTATAACTGGAGTGCACAAATCGCGCATATCTAATCTTCATCATCCTCATCTATGTCTGGGTCACTACATGTATCACTGTCTTCATCACAGACTTCATCTTCTCCAAGGGTTGGCTGAACATCATCACCACGTATACGGGGTGCTCGGAGGTACAAGGAGGCCACCTGCTCTGGAGTAACCGGTACCGCTCGGCTGCATGTTGGGCCATCAGTAACCACAGTCTCCTCTAGTCTTTGTGGGGCTAACAATCCTTTCACTTCCGCCACATCATCATTATCAATTGATATGTCGCAGACCACTCTACGTGCTCGGGGGCTCTTCTCCAGGACGACTTTCCACCCCGGCTCCTTCACACAATCAGAAAAAAACACTTGATCAACCTGGCCAGGAAACACAAAAGGTTGCTTAGAAGGTGGAAGCATACGGTTAAAATTGACAAGTGTGAAGCCAGCATCATCCTGCTTCATTGACATAGGTTGACGACCCACGCGACTCGCCCGTACCCACGAACACAAAAACACTATAGGCTGTGTTTGGCCATAGTCAATTTGTAAAATCTCCCTTATAAGACCCACATATCTTGTAGGTTCCTCCATGTCATTGCCTGAATTGTTGGTAATGGGCTGGTGCTGGAAAACAGATGAGACTCCACAATCAAAAGACACCATATTTGTTGTGTTCATGCCGGGGGATGTAACCCTGTAATGGTTACCATACGCTGTCATACTCTTGAATGACAGGGCAGTAAATGATGGAGGCCTTGAAAGATCCAGTAATTCCTCACGTGTTGTAGGATCAAGCCCATCTGATTGAAGAGATGATCTCGTACACCTCGAGGGAGCCAAACAGCAAATGGAGGACAAGGATGCAAATCAGGAGGGTACTGAATTGCCGTGGGATTGCTCATGCCTTCCAGCCCTTGCTCCTCACGAAACAAGCGTCGTCTGGCTTCTATCCGTGTGGACTCTGCTTCATATATCCTGTCACAATCCGAGGGTCAGCCAGGAGATTGACAGAGGTGGCGTGGGAGACTTGAAAAGACGCTATATGCCAACTAATGATAAATGACTAAAACTTGGAAATTTGAATGTCAATGAAGTAGATTTCTTACCCCAACATGATTGATAGACGAGGATGGTTCTGAGTGATGTACTCATGTACAATATCACACAGGTCATTCAATTTTCGGGCTTTAGAACTTCCTTCCACAACTTCACGTTCCACAGATTCTGCCTCATCTGCATCCCACACCCTTCGTACACTTCCATCAAATCCTGCCATATACTCTGTGCAAAAACCCAATGCTTCTTCAAATTGGTATCCTTCTGCCATGCTCCCCTCGGGCCTTGCCATGTTTCTTACGTAGCCCTTCATATCTTTCATTGCCCGCTCCATGGGGTACATCCAACGAGATGCTACGGGCCCGCATAAGTACAACTCATCCACTAGGTGAACAACCAGATGTGTCATCACATCAAAAAATGATGGTGGGAACTCCTTCTCTATAAGAGATAGAGTGAGAACTGCTTCAGTTCTCAATTCCTCATACTCTACAGGATTCACCACTTTTGCACACAACTTCTTAAATACACGACATACTCGCAAAATGGCCCTTCGAGGACCACTTGGCATGAGCCCACGGATAGCAAGCGGTATAATTGCTGCATGAGCACATGATAGTCATGTGATTTCATGCCTGACAACTTCTTCTTCACCACATGCTTTTTGAAAGCTGATGCGTAGCCTGTTGGCACTTTCAAGTTCTGCACAATCTCCAGAAAGACTTGTAACTCGGCCTCAGTGAGGACATAAGGGGCAGGAGGCATAATTAACGTATCTGCTCTGTCAGGATCACGTTGTAGCCACAATTCCGGGCGCATCCCAAGTAGCTCCAAATCACGGCGAACTTTCAATGTGTCTTTCTCACCAAAGATAGTTTTAATAATATTTTCAGCCAAGTTCTTCTCGCAATGCATTGCGTAAAACGTGTGGCGGATGAGGAGACCCTACAAAATGAACACATAAGCAATTGAGCATTTACTCATCACAATTTAAACATAAAACGCAAAAATGTACACAGCCAATTTAAAGGCCATGAAGGAATTACCTCCCAATAAGGTAAGACATATAAAATTGACAATCGCTTAACTCCATGAGTTTTTGCTGGGTCTGTCCTGCTATTTGGCGTCCCTCCGTTTTCCACCCATGCAGTGCGAGCTGTTGCAAGGTCCTTGATTTGTGTTCCAGTCTGCGTTTTTTGAGGAGTTCCATGCTCAGTAGCGCCATTGAACATTCTTGACCTTCTATATGGATGATTGCGGGCCAAAAATCTTCGGTGGCCTAGGAAAACAATTTTTCCACATGTGTGTAACTGCTGTGAAGTCACCCCGGGTCCACAAGCTGGACAACCAGCATAACCTTTCGTCACTTGACCTGAGAGCAAGCCATATGCAGGGTAGTCATGGATTGACCACATCAACACTACCCTTAGTGTGAATTCGCGTTGACCACGAGGACGGGAAACATCTTGAGCTGCAATCCCTCTCCATAGTTCCAATAGCTCTTCCACTAGGGGCATCAGGTAAACATCTACGTTGTCCGAGGTAACAGACTCCTTACCAGAAGTCAGTAGCGCTAACATGACAAAGAACTTTTTGGTCATTAACCACGGAGGCAGATTGTAATTGACCAAGAGAACGGGCCATGTCCTCCAACTTGTGGATTGAGCTCCGTAGGGATTTACACCGTCTAAGGCCAATCCAAATCGCAGAGATCGTGGCTCTGCAGCAAAATCCGCAAATGTGGTGTCAATGTGTCTCCATGCTTTGCTATCAGCTGGATGTCGAACCAACCCATCCTGGCTCTTATGTCTGTCGTGCCATGTCATGAGGTTAGCGATCGATTTACATCGGTACATACGTTTCAACCTTGGAATGACAGGGAAGTGTCGCAATACTTTCTTGGGCACACTTCCACGACCTGGAATGTAACGGGAACTGCGGCACACTGGGCAAATGTCTACATTCTCATACTCCCCACGGAAGAGTACACAACCACGCTCACATGCATGAATCATCGTGTACTGCAATCCCATCATGGCAATCATGGTTTTTGCTTCATAGTGAGTTTTCGGCAATGAATTCTCTCTAGGCAAAAAACTCTTACGCAACAATCCCAGAAACTCATCCACAAATGCATTGGTGCACTTGTGGGTAGTGCATGCGTTCAGTAACGTCAAAGTTGCTTGCAGCCGACTGATGGAGCACCCTTAAAAAAGTGGACATTGCGACGCTCCGAAGAGTTTATCATACTCGGGATCAACGTGCAGGTGAGCATTCTCATCAAATTCATTGTCTCCGGAATCGTCGAGATCATCGTCATGATCGGCAAATGTGTGATCGGTTCCACCATGAATGGGGTCCTCTCTGTTTGCATCTGCAAAGAGAAACGCTTCCTGCAATGCACGCTGCATTTCTACCTCCAATCCACCACTCTCATCTGCGTTCTCTGTGACATTGGGCATCCGCTGTGCCGCAGGGCCTTCGTCTTCATCATCTGAATATTCACATCCCTGCATCCCAATAGTCATCTTGTGAGTGGACCAACAACGATGTGACACTTGTTCATATTATGACATAGGAGGCACGGTGACGTTGCAGTGATGCAGTCATATTTACGTATGTATCTTATGAATATACACCCAATCAAAACACGACATTTGTAACCATGGAAGTCATAGTTGCAGTCACTTACTTAGTCATATATGACTACATGACTACACATGACCAATGAAAACACGACATGTGCATTAATTAAAGTGATAACGGAAGTGGCGTAGTCATACTCACGTCTGTATCTTATGACTTCTTGACTACAATCACCCAACGAAATGTCGACATGTGGAGAAGAGGATCGTTGCATTCAAAATTCAAACTAAAGTGCTGAAGGGAAAGTGGTGATCTTACCGGAAGAGAACAGCGTTGGAGAAGAGGATCCCTCCCGTGTATCATGTAATGATTCCTCACTGTTTCCAACAAGAGTACTTTTCCTCCATGACACTCATCGCAGTTGCATAGCATTTTTGTATGCCCATTCCTTGTGGCATAAGCTTCTTCCATTCGCCATAGACGGTCATCTATTCTACGCCTACGCATCCGTTCGCCACCTGCACTGTACATGCTTTGAACGTCACCCCTTCCCTCTTTGCATGCTACGCACAGTGCATTGTCTCTAGTTTTGCACCAGTTGCCAATGTGCTATTTCTATATCTATAGTATACTATAAGTATCGTTTCTGAGTGTCCATGGTGAAGCGGAAGGTCTTCGAAGTGACAGTCCCTCTCACTGAGTATGAGAAGTTCCGAGAGCGCCGGATTGCTGCCATAAAGGAGGTGGAAGCAACGTTCAAGCAGTCGATAGATGGGTGAGTTTAGTTCCTGACTTTGGATACCCACCCACTAAACTTGCGATTTGCCTTATCCTCTAACCTTCCTACAGCGATCATAAGCTTCATAGCACAAATGGGGGCGAGTAGCTGCGACTTGTACAAACAGAGAGGCAAACAACATGCAGTGAGTGACGATTAGGTTTGAGAAGGGTGTGTCATTAGGCGGGAGATGTCCGCCGTCATTCGTGGGCAGGCATTACGTCCTGGTAGGGTGCGGCTGTGGTTCAGCGTAGGCTTAATAGTATTAGGGAATGTATGCTTACATTTGTTTGTGATTGTTTGAGAGGGAGGTCATGGAGGTGTTTGTGCAGGCTTGCGGGAGCGAATCGCCCTTGCAAGCCACGCACTCCAAAGGAAAAAGGTAGGGATCAAGGTCCTGCAAGGCAAAGTGCCAGACTGAAGACGATGAAGACTATGATTCTGCATGAGGGCTCTTCTGAGGACGATGAGGACGATCCACTCCTCCCACGCCAGTGCGAGGCGAGTGCGTCGTCGGCGGATGCCACGGCAAGCCGAGGAGAACATGCCCATGCTCATGTCGCAGGACAAAAACGCCCATCATCTACACTACGAACACCTTCTCCGTCTGTGAGTTATAGTTCTTCACAATGACCATGATTCTAATTATGTATGTTTTTGGTAAAATCACGAAGAGATAGGGTATGTCTGTCAAGACAGGGAAGTTGGACAATGCAGGGGTCAGCCAAGGCACAATCACAAATGATTTCCACTAGACAAGTTGAAGTGCCAAAGGCATGATGTCAGGCCAAGGTAGACTTCAGGTGTGTTCAAATTCTTTGCCCCATGAAACCAACGTCCTGGTACTAAGCTACAATGGCTACTTATAGAGATACTTGGGTTACTTATGCACCCAGAATATCAGTAAAACTTGGAGGGATACTTCTCATGGACCCATCAGGTTTGTCCATTTGAATTCTTGCTATGGATTTCAGGAACACCCCATACCTAAGAGGGCTCAAAAATGTACTGGGAGGACATCATTGGGGCCAATCAAATTTGGGAGATTTACTGCCCAAGATCATACTGAGTTTTGGGTAATCTTGTCTTTACAAATGATATGTGCTTCCAGTTTGTTTTGCCTGAATTCAAGGATTTGCTGCTTGCTGCCTATATGTATGTGTAATCACCCACATTGTACTGGGGAATTTCTTTTCAGGGCAAGCACAAGCGCACTGGATCCATGATCCCTGCTGCTAGCAATGGAGATGGCGCCCACAAGAACGCAAGAGGTGGCCCTAACTCTCCCAACGTTGTGGGTTCTGTGCCACCAGTACCCCCACCTTATTATGGTATGCCTCAGTACCCACAGTCTGGCACTCAGTATGGTCAGGGTCAATATGGTGCTCCTCCATATGGGCAGTATGGCCAGTATCCTCCTCCACCATATTTGCCACCCCCTAATAGCTATGGGGGTGGCAGGCCACCGGAATATCCTCCTGCTTATGGACAGTATGGCCAGTATGGTCCTCGGCCTTCTGGCCAACAACCATGGCCACCAGTCCCTACTTGGCAGGATCCTGCTTTGAATTCTCCTGAGCGCACGGAGGTCTCTGAAGGAGGGGAGGGTGCCGTTTCAAATAATGATAGAACCAATGCTTTAAGGAGGGCTAATAGCTCAGCCAAAATTGAAGCTGCCAAGGTCAAGGAAGAGAGAATAGCTGCAGGTCTTCCTCCCACGGTGATTTTGACGAACCTCAAAGGAGCCCCGTATGGTCAGACCCGAAATGTATGGCACGCTGCCCTTAAAGGACAGGCTTATCGCAAGTTAGATTGTTCCCTTGCCATCAACAACCAACCTGATGAAGTTGTATACAAAATCAGAGATCACCTGACTAAGCTATTTTCATATACGCCGCACGAGTTAAAAGACTCAAACAATTGGCAGAATAATGAAGAGCCAGCGTTATGAAGCACACACTGCGTGGTTGGGTGGTAAGGGGAAACAGACGAGGGGCAAGAGTGTCGACCCGGCGAGTAGCCCCCCAAAAGAGGTCTCACCACCACTGGAGACTGCAAATGGAGTAAGTCCAGGCCGGTGTCTTGTCTGTTATATTTTTTCCAACCTTGGGGCTCTCTTTAACTCGCAAATGTTGAGTGTCCTAGTCGTGTGTATGTCATGGGTTTTCACATCGTGTTCTTTTTTGTGTGGAGTTGGGATCACAGTTCAGGGGAGGTTCGGCTGTTGGATGTGAACTCCAAACGCAAGAAATGTGGAGTAGGGCTGATTGTTGCTCTTCAAGGTGCTGTGGTGGGTTACGGGTACCCTGCTGTGCCCCTTGATTATGCCTGTGTGTACATCAAAGAGGCATGTGTCAGTAACACCCCTCTACCATATGTGAATGGTGTTAGGAAACAGACCGAGTTGGGGCAGGTGGTTGGCCAGACAACACTTTGGAGTCTAAAGTTACTGAAACTTATGGAGCTGCGGAAGGGATAGTCAGTATTGCACTGTTTAACAGAGTTCTTGATTCTAATAGCACTAGAACATACTAGCTACAACAATTCAGCCCATGTGTGGGCTTGCTTGTTTTTTGCTGGGCCTTTTGAGGCATGGATTTTTTGATCTTGTGGCTTTTGAGGTGTCCATTGGGATATTGGTCTCATTTGGATTTTTGTAATGTGATTTATAGGGCGTGTATTGCCCTGTAGTTGACTATTTACATTCTCCTTGTGGTTGATAGTATGCAGGAGGGATCCATTCTGTTTTCATGTTGGAATTTCACCATGTAATGAAGATTTTAAATCATTTAATTCACTTTCATTTTAAATAATAATATTAAAAATAATACCATTAAAAAAAAATCCAAGGCTGCAATCTCCCTGTTCTTTTAAATATTAAATGAAAACTAAAAATTAAAATATGAACATTAAAAATATAAACTATTTCGGAAAACAATCTTGATGACACGTGGCATCACTGTTGCTCAAACCAGAACACGTGGCAGTATATGACACGACATTTTTTATCCATATTTTCACCACGTGTAAAGATCCGTCGTCATATATGCTAGTCATATATTTTGTCTGTGTGTCACATGTCACATCTCAAGTGCAACAGGTGTCCCGCTAATATCTCTCCATGTAGACATCACTGTAGTCATATGAGCGAGTCATGTAGTCACCACGTGTGAAATCTGCCATAGCACACGTGTCTCGCTAGCGCCTCTCCATGTAGGCATCACTGTGCAGACATGTAGTCATATGATTATGGCAAGAAGTCGTGACATGTCGAATTCGCAGTGGCGCACGTGTCTATCCATCGCCTCTCCATGTAGGCATCACTTTGCAGACATATAGTCATATGATCCCCTGACGAATGCATGACGTGTCGCTTGCGCAGTGGCGCACGTGTTCCGCTGAAGCCTCTCCATGTAGGCAGCGCTCAACAGACAATGTAGTCATATATTAGTCATATAGTTGTGACTGCAACCCTCTCTGCAGCAGGACTCCAGGTGCCACACAAGCAATGGATATGACTTGCAAAACGCAGTCCTAAAGACTAGTCGCTATGACAGGGTTTTTTTCACTACAGAGTGATGTAGTCATGAACGCATATAAGACTGAAAAAATAGTCATATGTGAAGTCATAAAAACGCTCATCTGTTGTAGTGTCCTAAAGGCGATCTGAAATCATTTATTTCAAAGAGTGACACACAAGTACATTGGCATCCTCAGTTGAAGCTACGCAAAAGTCAGGAGCCCAGTCTCACTATCGATATAAACGGGATGTAGCCATACTGGGAACTTTTCATCCTCAGGTGATGCTCTCAGCAACGGCAAATAATGAAGTTCCTTTGGGATGAAAATGAGTGAGTCGTTGTGGCGCGAATTATTTGGTCCTCTGAAGTATTGTGGTGAACTGTTAAAGGCACTCTGACTGCTCTCGGGGTTCCAAAGGGGCATTGAACCACTAGTCCTAGATCTCAAAACCAATTCAAGACACGCTGGATTGAAACAACTTGGAGGCTCATCTCCGGCTCTTGGAGTGGCGAAATTATCAATAGGGGTCATTGGCTTTCCTTCGGGACTCCCGGAGATAGTCATTGCAAGTCCTTGAGTTAGCGGTGAGCCCATCCAATCCCTGACATTATAGCTGAGGTCACTGATTTGTCCAGGAGTTATCGGAGATCCAGCCCAATCTCTTAGATTGAAACTCGGCCCTGATATAGTAAACCCTGAAATTACACTTGACATGACCGTGTATGGTTTCCCATCACATATCGACCTGTTTCTCTTCACAGACGGAATTGAAACACCAGATTGTGTGAACATTGGTCCATCTCCTACAGTACCTATCTTCAGTTGCGGTGTAGTGCATTCAGCCGTGGATGAGATACACATGGATGACATTCGTTTCTTCGAATGGTTTGAGTGACAGGATGTCGGCAGTTTTGTTGGAAACTGCGGAGTATTATCCAAATCATCCGGCCCGTCCACACTGTCCATTCTATAATTGACGAGAGCATTAGATACAAGGCTAGGAAGATTAGCTCTGAATATTATATGGTTACAAATCACGTTACAAATCATATTATTAACCATCCAAGATAAACAACTATTGATGACATTCTGAATCAAATGAAAGTTTACCATCCACTTTTGAAGTCAATCTATCATAGGTTAGCTAAGTCACTTGGATTTAAAGGTTCCGTGCTAACTATCCTAACGCAAACACTGACAACTAGATGTTATACTTTTGATTTCGTCCAGCTCTAGACACATTTGTTTGTGCTTAACTGAAGACGATTTGGACCTGGGTTTCATGCAGGTCATCGAACCCAGGTCCGAAACACACCATTCTTAGTGATGAACTAAAAAAATTCATTGCACGGACTCCATGTCGGCACAACTACTCTAGTGGATTATAGCTGTTTTGGTTACATGATCCGTTACACTTCTCAAGGCTGATTGTTTCGTCCCATGGTCCACAATCTATTATCGTTTAATGAGCTTGATCGTTCCTAGGTTTAGTGACAGTACCTTACAGCACTCTGGGCACTGATATGATTATTCAGGTAATCGGACCCGGGTCCGAAACCTAGCAAGGTTAGAGACAGTTCAGCGTTCGTGTTATTCTTACCATCTATTGACACACATGACACAACTTCTATGTCTCCAATGAACATTTTATCCCGTCAGGCTTATTTCTTTGGAACTCGGTCCAGACTCAATGACATGTTAGTATAACAATACTACCTACAATTCGGGGTACTATTGTTTGAGTGAACTTATGTATCTTTTATATGCTCGATAGTGGGAGGTCCGTTCTTTATTTAGAGAAGATATGGCCATTATCTAGTTATATATTGCTATAAACATCTTGAGTTCATCGTTGATACACTTAGAACAATGTACGAAGTGTGTTCTTTTTCTTGTTTCAGCTTTTAGGTGTGCATACATGAGTCTGCAGGCTGGCATGGAGGAATTAAAAGAGAATCTGGTCCCAACTTTCACACATGACATGGAACACCAAAGTTGTCATGGTCATATATTTCCACATGATGAGGTGGCTTCTGAAGTGGGTATAGAGGTATTCAAGTCCAACTGGTCTGTATTGAATTCTCATGTAGGTCTTGTACGTGAGGTTTCCACGTATTGTTTTCTGATAAGTTCTATGCATGTCTGGATCATTGTTAGATAATATCACTATCATTGTCATGAAAGTGAAATGTAGTAGGACTTGGCATGGCAAGAGGTTTACATAGACATTGACCACGTCCTCCCTAAGAGAACAACCACCTCACTTTGTAATATAAAAGATACCCAAGTTCACTCAAAAGCTTCCATTGGATAGCAATGTACTCTTGTTTGAGTGAACTTAGGTATCTTTTACATGAGATAGTGGGAGGTCTGTTATTTATTTAAAATATATAGGATATTATCTTGTGCTATAAACATCTTGAGTTCATAAGTTGGTCTACTCAATCTCACTGTTCAATCCCCAAAGTTTATATTCCCATCGGTTTATCAAACAGACAATTGCGGTTCAAATTGACATGTATACAATGATGCTTCACTATATATTGACGATGAAGGATTTCGAAGACCTGTCGAGTCTCCCTTGCTCCGCTGAGAGGAAGACTACTGGTCATGTTATCGATATGGACGTGGAGAGCTTTCGTAGTGATGGATTGCCACGTATTTTTTATTCTATTCTTGATTTGGACTTAAAGTGGCACTCTCCGAGTCATACTGAAGTCAAGGTAAATGAATCTAATCATTCTTTGACTAGACGATATAGGTCGAGTCATCTGCTCAATCTCTTTCAGAGAGTATGTGCCACATCTCCCACTAGTCCACGATCATCATCTTATGTTTACTTCATTTCGGACCCGGGTCCAAAGTATCTACATGTCTTGTCTCTAACTTGTACATCTCATGCATTTCACAGGTTGTTCCGCTCTCGGATCAATCTTTAGAGGTTAATGAGATAGTGTCAGTTGACACTGTTCTTCCACAATCAACAATGACTGCTCCGTTGTTGGAATCATCTGTGGAGGTTGTACAAGCGGTGCCCTTTGTTACCGGTCTTCCGCGATCGTCAATGGTTGCCCCAATTTTAGACAACGATGTTATCTCTGCTTCTTACAATCAACAACGGATCTCGCAAGGGAAGGTGCTATATTTGAAATTGTTTTGATTCATGCCCATTGAGCTCCTCATATTGAATTGGTTGCATGTGATGCTGAAGATTTTTTTTTTTTTTTTTTTTTTTTTCTAGATACTAGAGAAGGAAAAAATGGATCAACGCGCACGAACACAACTCGTAATGGAGAGTATTCCACCCAAATCTTGTTCCTCTGGTGGAGATGCATTACTTGATTCACTTCGCCATGTTGCTTAGTTGGTGCAGCAGTACCCTGAGTTGTTGCCGGTGTGTGCAGCTCGTGGATATCAGCAGGCCTTGCCAGCAGACATTTCATTGCTGGGGGCACAGGATTTGGAGCGGGTTGGCTCCATTCACTTGGTAGTGGTAGGTTGGCCTTGCCAAGGGCATTCATCAGCCGGACATGGCAATGGATTGCGAAACTCGAGGTCGGGTCTGTTTTGGGAGATGGTGCGGGTTTTGCGCCACTTACAGCTTCATCAAGCTGTATCTCCAACATACATCTTGGAGAATGTGCCACTATTAGGCAATTCTCGGGCCAGGGTGAAGGCCAGTGTGCACGGGAAGGATTGTCTATATCAGTGGCGGTTCTTATCATTCGGGCTTAAGAACGCTCCTGTAGAGTTCCAGAGAGTCATGGACAGGATTCTAGCAGGGGTGGACTTTTCTCGGTGCTACATAGATGACATCATCATCTTTAGTGCTACGGTGGAGGAGCACAAGAGACACCTTCAGGTGGTGTTTGAGCGCTTGAGGGCGCACGGATTGAAATTACATTCGGGTAAGTACAAGTTTTCCACAACCAGATTGAGTATCTGGGCCACATGATATATCCTGGAGGATTGGGGGTACAGCAGACTAAGGTAGAGGCCATCGCACAGATTCCAAACCCCATGGATGTGAGCCGAGTTCGAGCTTTCATGGGGTTGACAAACTATTATAGACGGTTTGTTAAGGGATTTAGTGCTATTGCAAAGGCTCTAACCAAAATGACCAAGGTAGAGTAGGAGTGGCAGTGGGAAGATGAGCAAGAGCAAGCTTTTCAGGAGCTCAAGGCAAGGTTGACCTCGGCGCCCATCTTGAGACGACCTATCAGGGGGCGCCCTTTTCAGCTGCATATGGATTGGAGTATGTTGGGGCTTGGAGTGGTGCTCACACAGGTGGATGATGAGGGACGGGAGTTCGTAGTGGCTTATGCTAGCCGCTCGAACAACGTTGCAATGTCTAAGTATAGCTCATATGAGGGGGAGTGCTTAGCTGCAGTGTGGGCCGTGACACACTTCAGGTGCTATCTATACGGCAATCTCTTCTCCCTTATCACGGATCACCAGCCACTCAAGTGGTTGATGAAGTCAGATAAGCTTACGGGGAAGCTTGCACGGTGGGCACTTATACTCCAGGAATATGACTTTCAGGTTTTGCATCGACCGGGTTTGGTCAATAGGGATGCAGATGGATTGAGTCGCAATCCATGCACGAGCCAACATGATGACACTGGAGCTCGGTGGCATGGTGAGACGGACGAGGAGATGGTGTCGGGATGGCATGCATCTGCCTTTTTGTATATCTTGGCATCGGGAGGTCAGGTTGGACCTACAACATGGCTAACTGTAGACGGAGTGTTTGAGGACCCTGACGCTAGTGATGAGCCAGGTGGTGCCAGAGATATACATGAGGATTCGGTTGTGTTGGACTACCTCCGCACTGGAGACACGGCAGCTAGTGTGACTGCCAAAGAGAGGGATCGGATCCTGCAACAAGCCAAGAGGTTCAAGTGGGAGGGGATACACCTGCTTCGAGTGTGGGAGGATGGTCGGGTGAGGATTGTGCCTCACCCCACACAACGTGCACGGTTAGTGCGGCATGCCCATGAGGAGTTGGGGCATTTTGGAGTACGACGCACTCACAGTCCACTACAGGGGCAGTATTGGTGGCGTGGTATGCACACAGAGGTGCAATAGTTCGTGGCTAGGTGCATGGTGTGTGACAGGGTGCGGGCTTTATTCAACGCCCCTACACCACAGTTGTATCATTTACCCATCATGGGATTGGGCTATAGGTGGAGTCTTGACTTCGCAGGACCATTGCCACTGACGATGCGCCATCACATATATGTGTTGGTGATGGTGGAGCACTTCTCCAAGTGGATTGAGTTGGTTCCATTGCCTGATAAGGCTAGTGAGGGAGCTGTGTATGCATTCTTGGATCGTGTGTTTAGCCGATTTGGTGCTCCGACTGAGGTACTCACGGACCAAGGGAGAGAGTTCTTGGGGGAGTTTCAGGCTTTGTGTGATAAAGCCTTGATAGACCACTGTACCACTTCTCGGGATCATCCTGAGGCCGATGGCTTGGCAGAGAGAGCGGTACAGACCGTGAAGAGGGGGTTGCGCAAGTATGGTTTGCAAAAATGACACCTGGGAGATTGAGATCTTCAGGTACCTTGGTTAGCCATGGGCTACAGGTTTAGCAAGCAAGCATCACTTGCCTCCTTCTCACCATGTTTCCTTCTCTTTGGCCGAGAGCCGGATTTGCCTGCATCTATTCGCAGGGAGGCTGCAGTAGTCCTCAACCTTGATGATCCGGATGTATGGACACAAGCATGTGCCGAGCGGACAGAGTTGTTCAAGAGAGTCATGCCTATGGCTTTTGAGACCCTTGCTATTACCCAACACCGAGACACATTGAGGTATGTCACTATACGTGGAGGGGGATATCGGCCAGGTGTTCGGCGTTTCCACCCTGGGGACTATGTGTATCTGCAGCAGACAACGCATACGACCTTGGATGTCACAGCAGGACGTGTGATTCTAAGGTTCAGGGAGGTGTTGCCTTCAGGATTGTTGATCCTAGAGGGTCGAGATGGCATGGTATGGAATGACCATGTGCGCAATTGTGCGCCATGTCACCTTTCACATGTGGATGGGAGGATAGATCCCAACCTTGCAGTGGTACCTGCAGGGCTGCGTTGCATGCTATGTGGGCATGCTCGTGGTGCCGCTACTATGCTGGTGTGTGATCGATGCTCAAGAGGTTGGCACATGGGATGCTTGACACCACCTCTTGAGAGGGTTCCTGATGGGGGGCGTGGGTTACAGAGGGTTACATGGGATATAAAAGGTGTCAAGTTATTTTACCACTAGTATGAAGTTAGCTAGGAAATAGCTAGCTTTTATATATTGACATTTGGGATTGACCCAAGTGTCAATCCACGGGCCCATACATGTTTGGGCATCTGACGTTGTTATCTTCACGGCAGATCGCGGTGGGCTCATCTTTCTCGAGTTGAGCCTCACCGTGTCTAGCTATGGCGCCGTAGTGTGGATTCCCCATGGCGTGGGGTGCACTTGGCTCGACTTAATATATGAGTGATGTTTTCATGTGCAAGTGTGTGAGTTTGAGAGAGCTTGTTTGCTTGTATCATTCATTTCTTTATCACTCGAGAAAGATCAGCTCGAGTCTGTGACTGTCAGGTTCGAGTTAGTTGTAGCACCTGTGTTTTCAGATCATGAAAAATGGTTCAGCCTAGAGTGCAGGGATCCGTGCATGAGTATATCCAAGGCGGATAGAGTGCGAAGGCGAACAGGTTGCAGGTTTGCAATGGATAGAGAGGCGGTCAGTGCTGCATAGCTCAACGCTATGGCAACCAAGTTTGGGCTTCTAGTGTGAAGCGGAAGAGATGTTGGCCACAAGTGGGCGAACTGGTTGTCGTCTTCTTCAGCTGCAGGCCGAGTTAAGGAGTTGTAGGAATGTGGGCTGCGCATGGGAAACTAACGTTTTGCAGGTTGGAGATGATATGATCAGCTCCAGGTTTTTCTGCCCGAAACTAGTTGTTGCGGGTAGATGAGGAGCAACCAAATGGTGGAGCTACGAGGGGATGCATCGCAGCCCGTTGGGAGCTTCAGCTCCAAGCTCATGAAGAGGTATGAGTGAAGAGAGGGGGCTGGTCCCTCTTGTGTGCAAATCAGTGCACCTGTGAAACATGTGCTGAGTTGGAGTTTCAATCTGAAACTCAGCAGTGTAAGGGCTCTTGGAGTGGCAAGAGCGGGGCTGGAAGGGCAGCAACGAGGTGCCCTAGAGCCAGGGGATATGCATGAGAAGTGCAGGTGCACCAAGTTTGCAAAGGTGTGTATTTTCAGATTTGTTTTTGTGAGCTTCATGAAGAAAATGGAGCTTGTTGGGCAGCATATAGCTTGGTATACGAGACGAGGTGTGCGGTTTAGGAAGGTTCTGATTTGGATTGTGAATCAGGAGAACTCACACCGGTGGTGCAAGTTGTTTCCTTGCCATTGTTGTGGGACACAATGGAGGAGATGTATGGAGCCACCAAGGGGCCACCAAGGTACTCTGGGGCGGTGGGCACCATTGACTTGGATGATTTTATCCAAGAGTTTGATAGTTGGTGTGACTTGCAGCAAATGTGCAATCCACAATTGTTTACGCCTTTCATGGCATGGAAGGGGCTGTTTCAGCACCTTGAGGGACCGCCTATGGATGATTACCATGAGTTTAGGCGGGGGCACGATGTTGAGATCGAGGAGTGGAGGATGTACTGGTCACCCGACTATGTCTCTATCACTAGAGGCACTAGAGGCACAAGGGCAATATCCACACCGGCAGCTGCACCAACAGCTGCAGCTGCAACAACAGCTTCCACGAGCAGTAGTGGGACTAGTGGTACAGCAACTATGACGTCCACCCAAGCTACTACTACACTAGCACTAGTGGCCGTGCCTGCCTTCAACCCTGTTGTGGAGTTCTTCGAAGAGTTGAGAAGGAACTACCAAGGGGTGAGGACAGAGAAGTTGAGGAGCTTGCAAGAGTTCCAACGGAAGCCTACTGAGAGCTTGATGGAGGTTTTCAATCGCATGAGGCGCTTGATTAATGTAACCCAAAGGGTTACGGAGGCTCAGGCACTCCAGTTCTGGTATGGGATATTGGACAAGGAGCTGAGGAGAAGGGTGCAGGATGCAACTCTTCTACAAGCGGCCCAACCCACCTTAGCAAATGTGTTTTTGCTGGCAGAGTGGATAGAGCTCAACATGGTGGAGGAACAAGTGGTCATGGTAGGATTTGCTAAGGAGACACCACGGGGTAGTGGTGCTCCTAGCCAGCCACTACCTCAATGTGCTCAAGGCAACAAGGGGGCTCAGGTGAAGCCCAAGCAGGGATGCCTCGGCGTGAGCCTGGTCACGTGAGCGCGTGAGCGCAACTGCGCTCACGCCACGTCACCTTGCGCAAATGCCACGTCACGGGGCTCACTCCACGTCATCATACGTGAAGGCCGCGTCACCACGCGCCCAGAAAGAAGTGGAGTGTATTCCCGCGGATTGGCACCCTTTACCGCGGAAACAAGCTGGACGACATAATAAAAGGCATTGAATAAAGGATGGATGAATGTACAGTTGGATGATAAACAGATGGATGAGTGTGAAAAATGAATGTAGATGGATGAATGAGGGATGGATAAGAGTAAAATGGATGAATGTATAATGGATGTTGAGCAATGACAAAAATTCATGACAGGAAGATGCATGACCAAATCTTTTGACAAATGCACCTCGTATATGAAATGAGTGTGGAAGGTTTGTGGGGTGGATTAAAGAGTACAGAGGATGAATGTACAATGGATGTTGTACAAAGGAAAAAATTCATGAATGGAGCACGCATGAGTACAGTGTAGATGAATGCACAATGGATATGAGAAGAGTCAGGGAGGTTTGTGAGATGGATTCATACATATTGCAATTTAAACGAAAGGTGATTCTGTGATTATTATTTGTTCTAAAGGAACAACTACGGTGGAGGAAGGGGATTCAACGTTTTCCAGATAATATGAAAATGAATATTAAAAGAATACAGTTCAGTCTGACTCAGAGTCAGTACAATGTATCCCCGCTTCCTCTGCATCTAAGTCTAAGTATTTTAGAACACCGGATCCACGCTGGATACACCTACGGCTGGACACTAAAAAGTCAGGGGATAGGGACTCGGCCGCGTGAAGTGCCATTGCCTCGGCATAAACAGGAAGAAGAAAATTGGAAAGGGGGCTGTCGAAAACAGACTCGCCAGAAATGACTGTATCTCCTGAAGATCCACCGCTGCCTTTCCTGAAAGACAGCCTGAAAAAGTTATTACTGTAACTTTGATGTTATCGAGAAATTGAGTATGACTCCCAAAGAGGGTTTAGCACTTACTCACATGAAAAGTCGTTGTCGACCTGCTTATCTTCGGGATCGTCATCATTTCCGATCAGTCTGTGTGCCTGAAGTGGAGCCAGACAAAAGGGGGAGGAGCACTGTGTTGTAGAGGTCAGAATCACCCTCCATGCCAAAAAGGCTTCTTCCGCCTGCCTTGCATGCGTGGTAAGTTGCTCCTGCACCAGACAGGAGAACATGAACAGTTTGGAGGGGGGGATTTAAGCAGATGAAACTGTTGAAAGGAAACCAATTCGGAAGGGAAAAAACGAACCTGTGGACACAGAAAGATCGACCACCCGTGCAGAGCGGTGGCTGCATGACTCCAGCAGTATTTGCATGAACGCTGGTGACTTTTCCTTTGCACCTCTCCAGGGAGTGCCATCTGGTCTCTTCAGAGTCTGACTGGACTGCATGAAGTTGTACAAAATATCATCGACATGGGGCTCATAGGGGGGGTTGACGAAACAACCCTGGTCAGAAATCTCAAAGCTGCGAATGGAGGATGGTGTCTTTGAGGTGCGAATCCTCCGCAGGCAGATCGCCTCGAACATCCTCGTCTGGCAAAGATAGCAGGTTAGTGTGGTAAACACAATCTATAGTGGAAGTGTGTACATCGGCTATTCAGAACTCTGACACAAAAAAATCATGAATCGGTGATGATCGGTGTCGATCATAACACATTCTACTAGAGTGGAGCTGCAGAGAAAATTGAAACTCATGATCAAAGCACAAGCAGAAGGGAGACGGCATACCAGCTGACCAGGGAAACCCCCTTTCACAAGGTAGAGGCTGTTCACACAATTCCATGTGCGCAAAACTTCAAACCCTGAAGACTTGAGGTATGATGCCAATGCCCGACGACTATCATTGTCACATGACTGAAAAAGCAGAAGTGTCCCTGCATCAGAGAGGAAGTTGTTGCAGAACCCGAACACCCAACTCCAGTAGTTGTCCTCGAATTTGTTCCAGCCTGGCGTCTTGCCCTTTGGAAGAACTTCTGGCACAGCCTGGCCATCCGGGATGTCGAGAATGACAATGTCGGCCGCATAAGTTTTCTGCACACCGCACACGAAGGTGGGACCTGTGCTCACCTGCAACAGACATGTTTTTTATAAGAACGATGGCAAGATTGTTTTCAAAGAACGAGACTGAAATACTGCCAACGAAACTTTCAGAGAAAAAAGAAAGAAACTGGAATTCTCACCAGATTGAGGAATGAGATTATATTGTCCCAGGTAGGGGATGGCACCCCAGTGTATCCTCTCTTTCGACTCTGCATCATCGAAAGCCAACCCTCATTAACAATTTTCATCTCTCCTGCAGAATCAGAACGGGAAGGGTGTGGCTTGGCATCGAACACGCACTGAAGAGTGCGGGTATATCTTCCAGCAGTAAAGTCCTGCCCACTCTCCATCTCCTTTTCATTCTCCTTCCCCTTGTCCTTTTCCTTCTCTTTGGACTTGTCTTTGTCCTTTGGCTTTGCTGGTGAGATGGCTATGACATCAACAGCCTTGTCTTTTGGTTTGCGGCCCGCCTTCTTTCCCTTCTGCGGCGTTCCCTGAGCATCAGGCTCCTTGGCAGCCAACGTTGCTATGTTTCGTTGATACTCTTCGTCAGTCAAAGGCGCCAGCATCTCAGCGTTATTGTTCAAGTATTTCATATGCTGTTCTTGAAAGGTCGTGTGCTCAGGTGGGCAGTCAAGGTACCACCCACAGTCTCTGAAGTGAGAAGGACTCCAGTCCTTCAATATCCCTGCAGTATACATGGTTGGATCGTTTGCAGGGTCCGACCACATGTCAAGATAGTTGGGAATTCCGCTCAGGTGATTTCCTTCCATAAGCACATATTTCGTGTACCTGAAAAAAGAGATAAATCCCAACCCACAAAAGCGCTCAGTGAGTAAGATGCAAGTAGAACAGAATGATAAAAACATAGATTGAAATGGCTCTGAGAACTGCTCCAAGGACCTTTCAGGACCACACTACTGCTCCAGATATGAATGTCGTCAACGCCATTCAGAACATTCCATTCAATGATACTGTAAATACACCCTAATCCAGGTGAATGCAAATTATCGTTTAGGAATGACACAGACATAGAAGTGAATGTCGTCAACGACATTCACTAATGAAGCCAAATTATTACTTAAATGAAGCAAAATCACAGGATGGAAATCAAAAAATCGAGTAAGGAACCCACCAGGAAAACTCAATGCACATTCATAACGAACATATCACTGAGGACCTCACAACATCACTGTATGTGAATGGCGTCAACGCCATTCACAAAAATACCAAAAAGAAACCAATTACTTAGCTCCCAATCCATGTAAATTCAATTTGTCGCTGTTGAATAATACAGACACAGCAGTGAATGTCGTCAACGACATTCACTTTGGATTTCTCATAACAGAGCTTATCAAGCCTCCAGATTCCTCGCAAGAGGCAAAAACAATGCAGAACAACTGAATGTCTGCATTGACATTCAGCAAAATGAAGTGAGGAACCCTCACTGTAACCTCTATGGACATTACAAAAATTTACATAACTCTGAGGACCTCTCAACAACTCCGTATGTGAATGTCGTCAACGCCATTCAAGGACATTATCAATTCTAATCAGGGACAATATAATTGCACCCTTAGATCCTAACCAGGTGAATTCATATACTCGCTTAAGAATGACTCAGACAAAGAAGTGAATGTCGTCAACGACATTCAATCTGGATCTAAGATTGCAATCCATATGAAGCCACATTTTTTCCCAAAAAAACAGTAGAGTTTCAAGTATGACATTGCACCTGTACACAACTCGCATCATGGCCCACTCTCCTCCAACCTGACTGTCAAAGTCGTTGGACCGTAAAATGTTACCATCTTTGGAGAACTCCCGGAAAAAACAGTATCTCCAGGTGAGACCTCTCCACTTCCTTATGTATGCCTCCAATGACATTTGGGGAGGGGAAACAATCAAAATGTTCAGGTCCTTCAAAGTCTGATCCAGCACAATGACGGCGCGCTTTTCGAGCTGCAAATAGTATATTTGTCAGAATTGCAAAAGAGATACTCATCACATACTTGAAGAGAAGAAAACAGCATGTTCGAATACACACCTGACTCCAAAATGTAGCCTTGTGGAGCCAGTTATCAAACACCAAATCACTGATTCCTTCCACCTTTGTGCCAGGCTGTATGGTGCTCTTTGGGAACTGATTCAAGTCCTTTACTGTTTGATCTGAGTTCCATATCTCCAGCCACCTTATTTTTGTTGTGGGTCGACCATCGATATGGCCAGCCGGTGCAATTTCTCCTGCTGCATCTCCGGATGCACATGCTTGTCATAGTGTGTTTTGATCTGCTGAAGGAACTCAGGACCAAGTCCAGGATCTACTATTCTAAGCTGCTTTCCGAAGGCTGACATCAATTTGGTTCTTCGCATTTCAAACTCCTTCTTTATTGCAGCTTCCACACCCTTTGATGTCCTTAGTTCTTCTGGTGTAGTGCGGTAATATTCGGATTTTCCCTTCTCAGCTGCCTCTGCCAGTTCTTGCTGCATTCATTCAAGTAGTGATTAGCTCCGAAGGGACTACAAACATGTATTCGAAAAGTAAACAAGTACAGACTCGGGCTTACCGCATACATGTACTCCAGAAACGCCTCTCGTGTCAAAGAATACCAAGTGCCTGCAGCTCTTCCTGTTTCGCACTTCTTGATGATATTGGGTGGTAGTACTGTCCAAAAATCATCCAGCTTCATCAGACCAATTCGGAATAGTGTGTGAACCAAGCTTGTTGTCACATGCGATTTCTCTGTCGATCTGCAAAAACATTGGAAACATTGCATTCCTTAACACTGTTTTTTGAGAATTAATAAGACACTACAGAGGGAATGAAATCTCCTGGATGACTTACTTGTTCACGTCGTGCATAGCTGTAAGAAGCCTAGCGATGTCGTTTCCAGGATCCAAAACCATTGCCTCCACAGCAACATGCTTGTCTTTGTCTTTCGAATGGTGTTTCTGAATGTATCCCATCCATGCCAGCAATCGGTGGTTGCCGTCCCAGACGTAGAACATGTGGTTGCAGAATTGCTGGGTGTTCTTTCCCATCATGAGGCCCAGCTCGAACTCCTCATTGGCATCTTTCCAGCACTCATCCCAGTTATCACTGATCTCTGGAGACACTAATGTGCTTTTCCCATTTATATCCGTCAGTGACACATAAAAAACTTGTGCACCAAGTCTATATCCATGCACAAAATCACTCTCCAATTTTGTTATGTCATGGGAAAGAGGTGGACGCACAACAGGCATTGATATCATCCGGCACAGAGGTATGTCCAGACGCCCTCCAGATACGAGCATGTCCCTTATAACCTCCTGAGAGTTTACCTTCTGGAATGACATGAGTTCTTTCACCTTGTCAAGGTAGTGCACTTCGGATTCATCTGCCTCATCTGTATTCTCTGAGCTTTTTGCGGACTCGTCCCCATCTCCAGATCCTTTCCCCTCTGATCCTGTAGGCTTCGACCTCACAGTTTTCTGCACGATGCCATTCAGTTCTGACTGAGTGATTTGCAAATAGTGAATGGCGGTAACGACCATCACTCTGTTTCAAAGAAACTCACCATGAATGGTGTGAAAGAATTCAGCACAATCTACACAAGCAAAGCTGATACTGCCGTATTCAAAACAAAAGCGAGAGCGATAGCGAACGGCGTTAACGACAATCATAACAGATAACGACCTGCCGGATCGGTGTTGTGTAATGACATACATGTGCAACTGATTGGCGGCAACGACATTCAGTGTAGTTTAGGGCGGATAGTAAGTGCAGACTCTCTCTTCAAACACATAGGTACATAAATCTCATGAGGAGAATCGAATGGCGTTAACGACGCTCGCAATTCAGTAGTTCCTGCTAAAGAAGGGAAGAGGAAGGACTCCTTGAAAGGCAATCAGACAGACTGTATGATCTGAACACCAGTGAATGACTGTACCGATAGTCACCAACTCATTGTGCTGTAAACCCTTCGCAGAGGAGTAGAAAGCAAATCACCTTTGTGATTGTCGGTAGCGACAATCCCTGTCTGGGACATTCCACTCAATCTCTACGCATATCTTCAACAATGAAATCTAAGTTAGATAAAACTTACTGGCACCTTCTTAGGTTTTGAAATTTGATCCCCTTCTGCAGCTTTCCTCTTCCCTCTCACATTGCTGGAATTTCTGTCTGCTCTAGGGTTTCTTGACCTTCTCCCGGTTCGGCGTTCCGCGTGCTTCCACCTTCTTCAGTGTCCCTGCGAATCATCTCTGCCTCCACAGGCTGGCGCACTCTTATCGCCGACTGTGTCACAGCCGCTGCCTCAGTCTCCGTCTGCTCTTGTGAATCAGTCTCCGCGTTCACCTGCTGCCTTGGCCTTGTGTTCTCCAACAAACGACGCCTCGTCATTTTCTCTCTTGCTCTGCGTCTCTCTCTAAGGGAAGTAAAATAAAGAGACTTTCTTCTCTTTCGTATTCTAGAAGGAACCCTCTCCAGCTTGACTACCACTCTCCCTCTAAGCGCGAAAAGTAGAAAAACGCAGTGACTCCCGATTTCTTGCGGGATTGCCTGCGTTCTTGCGTGTCTCTAGAAGCATCGGATTCCCTCCCGCGTGACCGTTACACATAGTCGTTCCCTTATTAGTGCACATGCCAGCAATTGGTGTACAGCTGTTCGTATTCAGTTATGGATGTCTGACGTGTGTCGCCCAAAAAAAACGGCGTGTTCTTTATTAGAACGGTTTCAATATTTAAAAATAACAGCAAATCCAAGAAATCTTGGCGCACAGTCTTAGACAAATATATGTAATTGAACGAGAGTTTGATGACAAATTTTGGGATATTATACACGGTCATCCTTGTTAGCCAACCCCACGTTCGTTTCACATTTTGAACTTTCCAGGTGCGCATGAACATTGGTAGTAGTATAAAGATACATTTACTTAATCTGCAATCCCATTCTCAGATCCTGTGGCATGCTTCCAGGAAGTCGGCTTTGTTGTTGGGTTTATTGATGAGGTTCTGGTTAACGGTTTTACAGTTGCCGACACTGCACCTAGGGATACTCTGACCACTGGGCCCACAAGAAAAGTAATTAAAATGGACGGCTGCATATCTGGAAAGAATAACATAATATGCACAGTCGTTATCTGAGCTTCCTCCGCCATATTCTCTGCTCATTCTTCAACTGTGTTCTGGAGACAGCAGTAAACCGATTTACACTAGATCTGCGATAGCAAGGTACAAACAAACGCGAGGAAGGAAGATGGCTTCCTCTGAAGCGGAGTTCTTCTCTGACGACAAACCAGTGCCGTTCTCCCAGGAAGTCCTTGACAATGGATTTGCAATTGTTCTGGAACATGTCTTGGCTACCCGTTTTCAGCTGCAGAATGGCTCCATCTTTTTGGAGAAAGAGGTGTACGATCTTAAAGGGAAGTTGGTGAAATATTCTTTCCAAAACCGTGATGAGACGGCTCATATCAGCCAGTGGAGAGTGCGTCCTGGTCGATACAGAGTACTTGGAGAGCCTCGGCGAAAGTCCCTTGGGTCATATGTGACGCCCGGGACTGCTGCTTCGGTCGTTGAAGACAAGAGGGAGGTGGTGGTGAAAAAAGAACAGACGTCCTCCACTCCAATCGTTGAGCTTTCGGATTCTTCCGATGATGACATAAGTGAAATTCCAAATCCAGTCCTTCCTACTGTGGTTGGAGAAGCTGATGAAGAAGAGATTTGTAGTGTCATTCCAAAATTGCGGGCGATGGGAGGAATGGCTGGATTCAAAAGTGAGTTGCGGGGAATTGATTGGGAATCTTTGAAGCAGGTGCCTGTGAAGTTCTTGCCGGAGACTTTTGATGGCGATATCCTATTCGAGCTGCCTCCTCCTCCGCGAGTTGGAGGTGTAACAATCATGATGCATGGAATGGACAAGAAACACGACGGGCACCCGTGGTGCAGAACAAAAACATCCAATATTCAGAATGATGACAAGCTTGTTTTCAGGAGGACAGTTTGCAATGGACACCTTAGGTGTGATAATTTGAATTGCAGACACTTTTTTCAGTCTGGGGTTCATAATCAAAGCGAATGGGAGGGTCTGGCGGAAAATCCATTTCAGCCTGGGACTGCCCCTCCACCGGCAAACACTTTCGTCTGCAAATTCTGCAAACTTGTGCCATCCTGTTTGGCGCTCTGCGGAGCAAGAATGTACTATGTTGTCCACCGTTTGAATACAATGACGAGAGCTTGTGTGCATTTTGGATTCCATAACCATCCTGTCTCGAAGGGGGATTACAGGGAGAGTGTTGAGACAGTATCGAGGTTGATCAAACAGGAGTTCGGGAGAAACCCATCCGCAACAACATCTGCAATTGCTCTTGGCGCAAGCAAGTCCTTCTTGGAAAGCCATATTTTGAGTGAAGGAGATTCTGTGGGGACTAAACTTGACGGTGTAGCATTGGACCTGGTCATGGATCATTTCTCCACTTTAAGTTCACCTAACATTCGGCATCAGATCAATGCATTGAGAATGGGCTCTGGGATCAGAGGCTACATAGACAATATTTTGGAATTGAAACGAGTGAGCAAGTACGATTACATCCAGGACAATGTATTCCCAGGTCAAGGTGCCATCAAAGTTTTTCTTTTCAAAATGTCGACTGTTGGGAAGGGCAGTGGGGTTAGCCTCGTGAAGCGGATGCAGAAGACTGGGGACTTGCAGAACTGTTTTCTTATGTTTGATCATGTGAAACGAGTGAAGGATTGGACGACAATGGCTTGTCATGTCTACGATCCAGTGTACCAACGAGTTATGACAATTGCAGTTTGTGACATGCAATCCGAGGATACGGAATCCCAGAAGCTCATGTGGAATTCCCTGATACGTGTCATGGGCTGCCATGGGCTGCCATCTCCAAATTTCGCAGGTTTCATGGCGGATAGTGCTCAAAGCAAATTTCAATGCTGTTCGTATTGTCTTCGGATCGGGCGACCCAAAAGTGCCTATGCCAGGAAGAGAGCGTACATGTCTATTCCATTGGACACAATCTCTAGAAAGACATCAAACCAGAGATGCAGACTCAGCACCGTAAATTGTGCAAAGAGTACAAAGATGCTAGAACAATGAAGGAGGCGGACACTTTGTTCCAGACAATTCGTGCATGGTGGTTCTCTTCTGGAGCTGCATCACTTGAGAGTATGAGAGCATTGGAAGATTGGCTGGCGTTTTGGCACTTCCGTATAGACAGTGGGGAGCAGCCATGACAATGGTACGAGGCTTCTATTTCATGCTTTATTCATACATTTGCTTTCCATATTTTTGACTCATTGCTTTCTTTATGTTGTTTCCTGTGCACTGTTCTGAAGTGTGGTTATCCTCTTTGCAGAACATGTCCATTGAGGAAATGGCGGACATGCCATCTTGCAATTTGGCAGAAACTGTGCACAACGCATGGTTGCAGCAGTCTGGGAAACGAGGTCGGGATTTGTATGTGGCAACAACAGATGATTTGATACGTGCCTTGCAACAACAAACCCGATACCGTGATTTCTTACGAGGTGGGGTTGGTGGCAAGGGTCCGGACAAATGGGAGTTGATGTTGCGTGCTGCAAACAGATCTGGGGATCCAATCAAGATAGCACGGGCGGTGAGCATGTATGCCCAGGGAACGCCACTTGTTTCTAGAGTTCCACATCTTGAAGGGGAGGAGAGATTCGGCTCCTGTAAGAGGAAATTGAACACTCCACCTGGTTCGGATTCAGATTCCCACAGGGCAGACCGTGATAACTTCTCGAAGCCTCATGTTCCCCTGCATGACAGCTCCATGTCCGGAACCTCCATTGTGGAGGAACCTCCAACACGACGGCAAGCTCCAGCATCAAACAGTGCCACTGAAATGGTGCAGGAGAGAAACAACCCCCTTGATGTGCTTGAGTCCGCATGCCCCGACCACGTTTGGCACATAGAACGCACAAGTGTAGGGTCTCGTGTGAAATGTACAGCGATCAGGGCAACTAATTTCGAGAAGTGCACTTCATCTATATCCAGAGGTGGTGCTCGAACTCCTGCTCCGACTTTCACGGGCTTGATGCGTCCATACGGTCAACCAGAAGCCAAGAACCACAAGTTTTGGTTCTGCGCAGATGATTGTGCCAGATGTGTGCATGGAACTGTGCGTCCTTCCGTAGTGATGAAGCCAACTCCTCCAACCGTTTGGCCTGTGAAGGTGGGAACACATCTCAGCTTTCAGGAGATTGAAATGCTGGAGGAGGCAGGTTTTTCCCTTGCGAGACAACCCCAACTCCATGCATGTGCTACTACTTCTGCGTCCTCCCGGGTCCCCCCGGCAAATCCTGACTTGTGGCCAACCAAACGAGATGGAAAGCTCGTTCGGCGTTTCCCTCCAACCGCTGAACACTTTGGCAAAGTGGAGTCCGCAAGAATGCTCCAAGCTCGTGTTGGAAGCACCACGGAAGTACCCGATCCAGGATACGGTCGGGTATTCACAATCATCACTTCCACATCTGCTGTTCATGACAGGACCTACGACATCACGGTTTCCAATTTCCCCAATTGCACATGTCCTGATTTTGTGAATATGCTATCAACCAGTTTGGGCAAGAGAGGTAAATTCATACCCTGCAAACATTTGTATTTCATATTTTTGAGGAGGATGGTTTGCGATCCCAAACGTGACAACTTCATTCACCAGGCCACTATGAGTTTCAACGAGGTCGATACTCTTTTGCAGCGGGATACAACACATGGGTAGCATGAACTATGTAATGTGGTATGTGGATGACCATGATTTGAAATGTGTAATTCACATCAATTCGTCGGCTGTGCAATGATATGGCCTCCAACTATACGGAGTCAGCTCTGAGTGACAACTTTTAGGTAGTGCACATTTGTCATTGCACCGTTCGAAGTCTACATGTCTTGCTGTCGCTATGCACTACAATCATCTTTTGAAGATGATCCTAACTCTCATTGTTATTTGAGGAGGGAGGAAGGTCTTCCCGTGGCAGCCTTTATGGCGCACACTTTGTGAGGATATTTTGTCGTCCTCGTAATTATAAAAGTGAAACAAGCATTTGTAATTGCACACTGTTGGATGCTGCAATTGTAGGCCTCAATGCTCGTCTTGATTCTATTTAGGCAAGATTCCCTGCATTAATTCCACGGTCATAGGACCATCCACGGTTATAGGCGGCGCATGTTAATGGTGACGTGGCAGATGACGGACAGTGCCATGTCATCATTTACCGCCACATCAGCATGCTGACATGACGCTCACGCCACGTCAGCGTGTGTGCAGGCTCATGCCACGTCACTCCTGCGTGAGCGTACGCTCGCGCGCAACGCTCACGCCATTGCGTCGTTGAAGCCCAAGGAAGGGCAGAGAGGACCTCAGATGCATGGATCTCTCCCTTCATTTGCTGGCCAACAACGGGCGGATGTGGTGTGCTGGACATGTGGAGGACCCCATGTCAAGAAGGATTGCCCAGAGGGAGGCAATGGGTTGGCACCGACACAGCCTACACAGTTGCAGTGTAGGCATTGTGGCAAGTACGGGCATGGAGAAGCCCAGTGCTATGGTTTGCATCCTGAGTTGCGCCCAGGCCAGTTCCAAGGGAACAATGGTGGCCGGGGGCGAGGTGGAGCAGCCCAGAGAGGACGAGGTGGCCAGGCACGAGGTGCAGGCCAAGGGCAAGCTCAACATGGCCAAGGACGAGGAGGTCAGGGTGGTGACCAAGGCATGGCCAACCGGCTTCAGCAGCCAGAGCAAAGGCTCGCTGCCATGGCCACAGCTCAGGTGGTACCGGCTCTAAGGCCGGATGGTCCACCTCCTGCTCCTGAGGGAGGAGACATAGGAGGCATGGGATTCATGTGCGGGGCAGCATTACCACTAGTGAGGGGTACCACTACCACTACCACTGTGGGTGGGGCAGCACTACCACTAGTGCCGGGCAGCACTGCCACTAGTGCAAGTGGAGTCGGTTGCGGTAGTGACTCGAGGAGCAGCACGAGTTCCTGAGCCATGGGATGCGGAGGTGGAGTTGGATCCACAGCGTGGGGAGGCAAGCTGTCAGGCCAGGCTTCCTCAGTCATTCACATTAGCAGAGACAGTGTCGACGCCATCCATTGCATCTAGTTCTCGCCCGACTGTTACCGAGGCGGAGGTTACTATGCCATTGGGGAGAGCTACACGGGCACCTCATGGGCAGCACCACTACCTAGTGTTGCCAAGGCTACGGCAGCTAGTGTGCTGCTGGGGGCGGCCACATTGGTGTTCCAGGCTCCATTGATCTCGGCTACCATGATTGCGATGCCGGGGGTAAGACCAGCTGAGGTGTTCAGGCTGGCAGCTACACTCTGTGAGAGTGGGGAGGTTACTTTATCTTCTGTGGAGATAGTAGGAGGTGTAGTGCCGGAGGGATCCTCGGATGTGAGGGTCAAGACTGCCACGGCGGCGCCATGACAAGCTGCAGCTGCCAGATTGATGGAGCTGCCGGCTAGGCCAGCCATTGAGCGCGCCCTGGTGACACCTGGAGTTGTCATGTTAGACAACCAGGATGATATTTTCTGTTTGAATGAACCGGCAGGCAACAGGTATCGGCCACTGTGAGTCTTGTTGGACTCGGGAGCTCAGCCATTGATGTTGGGCAAAGCTGCTATTGCAGGCTTGGGCCTCACAGAGGCGGATATGGAGCCGTGCCCTTTCCAGATACAGACATCTCTGGGAGAATCAGAGCAGGCTCGGGGCATGACACGACGAGAGTTGGCTATCCGACTATAGCCGGATCATCCTACAGATAGCTCAATGATGAGAGCCAAGGCCATTGTGACAGACGCGGTCTCGTACGATGTCCTTGTTGGTGGGGCAGTGTTGTACCCCATGGGCTTCACCCTGGATTTTTGGGAGGAGTCAGCTTCCTATAGGCCTGGATGGCAGTTAGGGGAGGGCCGGCGTGTGCAGCTCCCTGTGACATTCATAGGAGGAGTTGCGGTTGCCCAGTGAGGCAAGATGCCGACACTGGCAGCATTCAAGCTGCAGTGACTTGGCCTGGAGAGTTGTTGGATTGCAACACTCATTCAAAGGATGTGTCACCTCCGGGAAAGCATGATGACATGTATGGTATGGCGGAGTTGCCTGCCATGGTTGCTCAGACTCCATTGTGGGGCTCGAGCAAGGATTTGCAGCGGGTTGCTGAGTCTCGTGTGCAACAAGCCTGGGTAGAGGCTTTTGTACCGTCAAGAGAGGAGGACAGTGCGGGGATTGCACCAAGACCATCTCAGTTGTCACCATTGGACACCACACTGATCGTGTGGCAGTGTTCGGATGAAGGCATTTGCCTTCTGGACTTGTTTGGCGGGATCAGCACCGGATTGACTACTGTACTACAGCTTGTATGTGGAGAGGGATGAGACCGCACGACGCGTCTCCCTACGTCATGTTGCTCAGTTGGTGCAGCAATACCCTGAGTTATTGCCGGTGTCTGCAGTTTGTGGATATCAGCAGGCCTTGCCAGCAGACATTTCGTTGCTGGGGGCGCAACTGTAGTGGGGTCACGGGCTTTTCGTTCACGGCTATGGTCGACTAACTTGATGCCACCCGCACTGCTCAAGCGTGCATTTGATGGGGTGCAGCGGCCAGCACAACTCACACTGGATAGCATTTTGGACACATGGAGGCAGTCTCAGCGTGTAAGACACGATGATCGTACGCCTTTGGCAGTGGTCAACAAGGTGGGTCAACCACAAGCAGCACTACCTACACTCCTCAGCTTCCCAGGATCGCATGCCTTCCGGGATAATGGACCTGGCCTCATGTGGGATGCTCAGCTGCAGCAGTTAGTGGAGCCTAATGCCGACGAGCGAGAGCGAACCCATTGCCTCCCTCTGGGCAATCCTTCTTGACATGGGGTCCTCCACATGTCCAGCACACCACATCCGCCCGTTGTTGGCCTGCAAATGAAGGGAGAGATCCATGCATCTGAGGTCCCCTCTGTCCTTCCCTGGGCTTCACCTGAGCCCCCTTGTTGCCTTGAGCACGTTGGGGGTAGTGGTTGGCTAGGAGCACCACTACCCCATGGTGTCTCCTTAGCAAATCCCACCATAACCACTCTTCCTTCACCATGTTGAGCTCTATCCGCTCTGCCAGCAAAAACACATTTGCTAAGGTGGGTTGGGCTGCTTGTAGGAGAATTGCATCCCACGCCCTTCTCCTCAGCTCCTTGTTCAATATCCCATACCAGAATTGGACTGTTTGAGCCTCCGTAACCCCTTGGGTTACATTAATCAAGCGCCTCATGCGAGTAAAAGCCTCTCTCAAGCTCTCAGTAGGCTTCCTCTGGAACTCTTGCAAGCTCCTCAACTTCTCTGTCTTCACCTCTTGGTAGTTCCTTCTCAACTCTTCGAAGAACTCCACAACAGGGTTGAAGGCAGGCACGGGCACTGGTACTGGTACAGCAGTAGCTTGGGTGGACGTCGTAGCCTCTGTACCACTAGTCCCACTGCTGCTTGTGGAAGCTGCCGGTGTGGCTGCTGCCCTTGCCCCTCTAGTACCTCTAGTGATGGAGACATAGTCGGGTGATCAGTACATCCTCCACTCCTCGATCTCAACATCGTGCCCCGCCCAAACTCATGGTAATCATCCATGGGCGGCCCTTCAAGGTGCTGAAACAGTCCCTTCCATGCCATGAAAGGCGTAAACAGTTGTGGATTACGCATTTGCTGCAAGTCACACCAATTATCAAACTCTTAGGTAAAATCATCCAACTCAATCGTGCCCACAGCCCCAGAGTACCGTCGTGGCCCCTTGGTAGCTCCATACATCTCCTCCATTGTATCCCACAACAATGGCAAGGAAACAACTTGCACCGCCGGTGTGAGTCCTCCTGATTCACACTCCGAATCAGAACCTTCCGTAGAAGACACAGGAGGTGAAGGTGGCCTAAACCGCAGATCCCGTCTCGTGTACCCGCTAGTATCGCTAGTGCTCGTACCGACACTCTCCCCAACAACTAGTGGCACCTCCGTGTTGACAAACTGACACTCAACTGGTCATGAACATGTCCCTAACCCCCTCTCCACAAGGTAACCGAGTAGAGAACCCGATGCGGCTTATGGTTTGGAATACTAGGTTCCTAACATAGCCTGCACCTGCATCCACCGCAGGCACTCCCATGGTTGGCTGGTCATCACCTCCAACCTCACCATAGGAGAAACAAAGATAGTCTGACTGGTCATCAACCCAGCCTCACCATCGACAGCATGCTCTAGGGTTGGATCGGCGATCAAGCTCGAGTCTACCACCTATAAAATCAAGCGCCCACACAAAGCTAAACGCTCATCAACTCTGTCGATTCTGCTGTTTCTTGCTGTGCTGTTTCTTGCTCTAGTTCCTCTTCACGTTCTTCTCCTGCATTGTATCATGTCCACCACGACGACGACATCGGATAGGTCGGAGAGTGCAGCTGATGTGGTGGATTCGCATGGGGAAGTACCTGTGACACAGACTCATGTTGGGAAGCGACCTGGAAAGAGACCACGACAGACGAATTGGTCTGAAAGGGAAATGCACTGGCTTGCAGTTGCGAAGAAAGAGGAATGGGAAGCATGGAAGGAATCTACTGCCCGGGGGAATATGTCGTGGACAGGGTGAAGTGGGAAAAGGTGGTTCGGTTCATGGAGAGCCACGGGGTGAGGGACCGTGATATGGTCAGCTGCACCAACAAATGGAATATGATAGCAAAATTGTATAGAGATATCCGAGGACATCAGCTCCACGCGACAGACAATCAGGATTACTGGGGCATGGATGGCAAGGAGCGAGTAGCTCTAGGCCTTCCAATGGCATTTAGCAAGGACCTTTACAGCGGCATGGACTTTTTGGCGGAGCGAGCATGCAATGCTCCGCGAGCCACTTCGAGCAGCATGCACATGCAGGTAAGCTTTTGCAGATAATCCTCTTTTATATGGTTACACTCATGCTAAACAGTCAGGAATTTTGAAGTATGCAAACCCCGGCTGCTTGCAATGAGGTAGAATTCTGAGTTGGTTCTTAGTTTGCAAGTTGAGGTCAAATTTGTCTGAACTACAACCAAGCAGCAGCCTCAACTGCTAGAAACAACATTGGCAAGCAGATTGTGATGGAGTCTAGGGTCAGCCACAAAGTCAAGAAGGTTACCAACATGACATTTGTCCATGACAACAGCTGCATCCGTATATAGTTTGAAACTTGGTGAACAGAGGTGCAGGGACAATGTCTTTGATCCTCCTAAAGAGGGTCACTCTCTGGAGAATATCCTGGACAATGTATCAGAAAACGAATACTGTCTTCAGGCTGGCAGCACAGAGAGCAATGAAATGAAATGGTATTTTAAAGAGTACCATTTCTGCCCGCAGAGAGACAGAGAGGAGATAGACAAAGATAGGCAAGTGATTTTGCCCGGTCGTAGATGATGTGGAAGTTTTGCTGCTGGAAGTTCCCGATGATGGACATACTAGAATCTGGGGAGCCAAGAATTGCAAGGCAGAGGACCTCCTCATCAGGGTCAGGTTGAATAAAAACATTCTTCCTGGGGAGTTGCCAAACTGTGCCATTTTACAAATACAATACTGAATGTGGGCAAAGAGGGGTCGGGGTTTTGTGAAATGTCGTAACATAAGTCCAGGGGTTGCATGGGATCAGCTAGATGGGTAGAGACACTTTGGACTCAAATGCAGCCCGCACTGGAAGGTAAGCTGACGCAGTCAAATATATGAGAGTTGTACCAGAATCAACAACGGTGCCACCACCCCTTCACTGTTGATGTTCCATGTGCTTTCTGGAATAGTGAGGTTTTCTCCCCCAACAAGCTGCGAGATATTAGTTATCATAGTTCAAGGGTTTTCATAAGGGAAAAGTTTCATGTAGTATCTTTTCTACTTCCATACATTCCCAAAAACTGGTTTTCCAGCAAGGATATGTAAAGGGAGGTATGGAGACAGATCTGGATAGACAGTTTGATGGTACTGCCTACATTAGGCTGTATATTGATGTCATTAAAAAGAGGCAAACAAAGCACATTGTGCTTAGTGTTTCCTTGTGACATGCTATGTGAATCTCTCTCAGGTTGCCCTTTCACAATAGGAAACAAGTAAGAGTGGGACATTAAAGTTTAACCTCGGCGAGATCATTCACACGAATTCCAAGGAGGAGACCAGTGGCATTTTTCAGCAGCTGTGCCAAAAGTGTTGTCTGTATCCTCCACTTCCCACACCACCCTTTCATTAGTCTGCACATACATTTTTTAAGAGCATGCGCACAGTTCAATAAGTACACAATTGCACACTTGCTATTGGGCTTGTGTGGGGCGTCTCATTTTACAAGAAAGGGAATAGGGTGGAGACTGACATGCATGTGGTATATATCAGAATGCCAATCCTCACAGCCTAATTTGTCCCATTCAATTCTAAGTCTTACCTTGCCTGCACCCAAAAATCCTGACAGAAGAGTGACCGGCACTTTGGCAGGTCTTGACTGGCGTTGCCACGCTCTGGCAGCGAACGCAACCACTGCCAGAAGCAGGCCAGCCCCTACTCCCCAGAATGTTGCTACACGCTGCCTGTCTCTACCATCTGCTGCCATATTCCTGCCATTACAAAACACCTGTTATATCTTCTTGCCTCCCGGATACATTAGCCATGGGGACTGCAGCTACTGGTCGCTTGTTGAGCAGAGTGCCATTCAGGCTGCCCGTGTCCATCAGCTCCCACTTTGCTGCCTGCAACCACTCAAATGCCGTCATTCACTCATCTTAATCCAGTCTCTTAGAAACCACTCTTGTTGCCAACTTATACCCTTGTCCAACTGTTTCGGGAAATTCACTCATCTTAATCCAGTCTCTTAGAAACCACTCTTGTTGCCAACTTATACCCCTTGTCCAACTGTTTCGTTTTTCCCGAATTTTTAACTCTCACAGCCTCTCCTTCTTTCTTCTTCCTCTATCTCTCTAGGCCTTCGTGCTCCCAGTTAACAACAACCTATCATAGCCAGCTTCTTCTCCTTCATTGCCTTCCAGAATAGTAGTGGGAGCACTTCTGACTTCATTCTTAGGTTTCCAAAGCCTTACTCCCATACCCATGCTGCACATACCTTGCAATCATGGCACTCCAAAACACCACATCTCATTTAGCCATATTGTCGAACTCCTCCTTCGCATCAGGCTTGCTACACCCACGTGTACAGCAGGGGCAGACTTGATCAAATGGCTCAAATGGCCAATGTCATAAACTCAACCATTTCCACCATCTGCCAGCAGAAAAGGTTCACTTCCAACCAATTTTTAAAACTCCTTGCATGTAAACATCTGCCTTTCTATGCACATCAGGATAAGTCAACTGTGACATTGTAAATGTAAACACCACCTAGTTCTCTTCATTACTTCCTCATCTCCCACATGTGTTACCCTTCCCTCTACACCACCGGTGACAAATCTTGGTTAAGAAAGGGGGACTACAGTAGCAGTGCCAATTACAACACCAGGCTTTGTTGTTTTGATGTAAATGCCTCCCTTAAATCCAACAACAGCTGATTGTCATCTGCTTGTAAGATCGCACACATAGCTGCAGGCTAAGCTGCATACCCGGTGGGTTTCAACACATAACAGCACTGGGAGGGTTAGTAGCTTGCAGGGACTATGCCCTCAAGAATAAGCCAGCATTAAGAGGGAAGGGTTGGAGAGGATTACTATCTTCCTCTCTCTTCCAGGTCTCCCCGGCCACAGTAGTTTCCTTTTTGCACTTACTCTGACATGATACATGAAACAAAGGAAAATAGTGCTAAATGGGAAGAAAAAAGCACACACTCATCATTTCAAGTTTTCTGATTTGCTCCTTGATGGCATGCGGGTCCTTCTTCAGAATCCCCACCTCTCAGACCTTCTTCCTCTCCTTTTTGTTCTGTAACCAGCCAGCCAGACCAATTAATAAATAGACTCAACCAGAAATGAACAAAATTAACCTTTGCACCCCATCAAATGCGCTAAATTGGCGCAAGGGAGGATTTGCATCACTGCATGGGTCAGATTAGAATCTGTATTTAAAATTAAATAGTGTAGATGAACGTACAAACACATTTATTTGACCTACATTATGCAATTCAGATAAGAGTGTACAAAAACAAGTGAACTCAGAACAATATTGCTAGGGTATTGAGCCATCATAGGCTCCATAACAGAACATCATCTGTAACCAAAATTCACACCTCAACAGTTTGCTCAAGAGCAAAAAACAATATGCAGAGTACCAGTTCCTCGGACAAAAGGAAACAATGATTTGGTGTCGTCAAGGTGAGGTCTCTAGGGCACAAGATGGCCAAGCAAAGGTTCTGGACACTTGGAACAACAATTCAGGTTGCAGAATTTCCAGCAAGGGCCAAGACCAAAGGGGTGGGGCGCGGCCATTACAATTAGTCAGACCTTCTGAAAGTAAGGGACTTGCCCCACTAAAGAACATAGAACTGCTCAGTACCAAGCTTCGTGTTCCTATACCAATCTACCAAACTCCAGGAAGACATGGTGAGAACTGTGTCATATATGAACAGCTCGCAGTTCCACAAAGAGAATAACAGGGATGTACCTACCTCCATACAAAGAGGTGGACACTGGAGTACGGGACAAAGCTGATGCCAGCTACATTTGCCTGACATTAAAGTTGTACAAGCCCCAAGTTCTTTCAATCAAAAAAAAGTTTGGGCAAATTAAAGCTATCCACTGAGCAGGTACTGAGTGAAGACACTGACCAACAGATGGATTTCCTGGTGCACCCGATGGCCCTACAACATAGTACAAATCAATCAAGTCCATAATATACTAACAAAGGTCCACAATGGTAAGTCTTCCCCAAAAGCTTCCCTCTACACCACGTCACAATGGAGACCACATTGCTGTTGCAATCGGACAAATAAAATCTCAATAGAGGTCACTCAAAATTCAGCAATTAAGGAAGGCCTGCAAATCAACAAACAACATGCATTGATTACAAGGTACCAATGCTAGGATATACAATGGAAGAAAAGGCAGAGCAGAGGTACTTACGAGTAGACGGATACCCATTTCCTGATCCATACTGATACCCCTGTCTTCCAGACTGATATGTATCTCTTCGAGACCCCTCTTTTCCAGACTGAAACCCATCTCTTCCACACCCCTCCTTTCTACTCTTTAATTCCATGTCTCTCAATCAGTCATTGTCAATCTAAACCCTAAACCCTAAAAGCTGTATCACTCTCCTTCTCTGCTTGTCTAATTTCACTAAAGGTCTATGGCAAAGGCTACAGCAAACACAATTATTCAGTGATGAGAGCGCCCAACCACTGGTTTACCTGCTAATGATTCTCTTTCTTTACATATTACAAGGCACATTGCAAAGGTAAAAATGAGCAACATCTGGCGAGTCTCGATTTACAAGCAAGACCAAAGGATGTCTGCCAGAAGATTGATAGTGACTTGCTGAATATATGTGACCTTCTGTTGAGAGGGAGAAGAGCAAGGAAGCACCGTGCTCAGGTCCTTTCCATTGACTGGATACAAATGGATTGTGAGACAGACCTTAGAAAAGCCAAGATCTTACAACCGGAATCTCTTGTAACTATTCGGATTGCTGTTTCACCCAAATGCGAAGTATTCAAGGACTGCAAATGCCAGGTACAAGAGCAGGATACAAGTCATGCAGCCCCCAAGACAATCCCAAACTTTGGATCTATTCCCCATGCATGATTCAAGAGGAAGAACAAGACTGATGCCTTCAAACGCATAGATGGCCACTCCAATTGCAAATGGCAGGGTCTTTAGCACTGTGAAAGAAAAAGTACAGAAGTAGTGAATTCTGCTTCACTTGCTATAAGAAATGTCAACAAGACCTGATGGAACGAAGATAGTTTAGCAGCTTAACATTGACCTCACTATGCGTGCAAAATATGGCTACATAAAATATCCCGTAGCTCAGCACCCACATTTTGGACCCGATCGGCAGATGGTTCTCGATCTTGGGCCAAATGATCCCGTTCCCTAATTGCTCCAAGTGCATCCATCTCGTTGAACACATCGTCAAAGTCCACTTCTTTGAAGTCCACCAGAATGTTGTAAAGAATACAACATGCATGAACAGCCTGCGGCGGGAACTCAATATGAAGGCCGCTTCTCCAGCCCACTTCCTTGAAAGTACATTTGAGCCGCCCAAATGCAATTTCACTATAAATCCTCGCCTTTGACAACTGATGGTTGAACACAGTTTTGGCTCTAGAGAGAGCCGGAGCATTAGCAGCTCTTTTGTAACTAGGGATTAGCCAAGGAAGGCAGGATATACAGCATCACCAAGAAGAATAGGAGGGATCGTATGCCCATTGTCCAAAATGATGCTTTCTCCCCGTAGTATCCTCCCCTGAGATGCTGGATAGAAGAAGGGGGAATTGCGCAACACTCTAGAGTCATTCATATTTCCTGGCTCCCCAACGTAGATATCTATGAATTTAGCATCCGGATCTACAACCCCTTGCAACACCATAGAATAGTATCCCATTCTATTTCAGTAGTAATGTTTGATGTTGTTTGCAGGGGCTGGAATCCTAATTTGTGTACAGTCAATCACACCAACCACGTTCGGAATTCCAGATCTCCTTTCATTTTCAAGCATGGATTTTCTTAGGGTGTCGCCAGCTTGCCATTGAAGCCCTAATGCAGACACAATGGCGGGTACAACTTGACGCAAAAGGTCATACAATGAAGACGCACCAATCCCGAATGCCTTTGTCATTTCTGCGGTAGTTGCTGCCCATATCAATTTGTACAATACAGCCCCAACCCGCATGGGAATAGATAGAGCCTTGCGATAGTTAGTGTCCTGCATAGAAATCCAAGGAGCAAGCACATTGCAAAGCCAATTGAATGTCCTTGAACTCATTTTCATGATCATGAGCCATCGTTCATCATCATACTCCAAGAGGAAATCTTGAAACCATGCTCTAGACCTGTGCTTCACCCACATCCCAAACGGAATAGAACCTCTAGGCTTGAAATACTTTACCATGAAGAGCGTGTTGAGGTTTGAATGAAATTGTTAGGGTATCATCTTCGTCCTCCTCCATAATTTGGACTTGTAAAAGCCGTGCTTCCATATGCAAAATTGGTGGGCAATGTCCTAATCCAAACAACTCCGGAAATTGATCCAGTATGTATTGCATGAGGACCAGAATTTCTGCCAATACCAGGAGCACATTCTTGTCCATCACCGGTTCCATCCTATGAGCAATGGTGGGGGAGGGAAAGGGGTTGTGACTCACCCTTCAAGATGCAATCCAGCAACAATATGGGCTCCAAGTCCGAAGTGTGGCTACAGACCCAACAACACTGTTGACTTGTTATCTAGCAGGAGAGAGACAAAATTTACTCCTGTAGAATTGTTTCTGGTAGACAAACTCCCCAATTCCTCTGCTGATGCGATTGTTACTGACAAAAAGAAATGGGTCTTCCTTCGACCATGCCTCTGCTAGATTCACGCTGACTTTGGAATTGCGGTGAGTATGCAAAAGTCTTCACAAATGTGGAAAGATGGCAGCATCCCTGCAGCTCAAATGTGTGTCTTGCATAATGCTTGCCCACTCAGCCCCTGCAACAGAGCACCACAGGAGCAATTACTGGTGTATGGCACTTGGTTGTATTTACTTAGAAGAAAATCTCCACATTATACATGAACTGCTGTCAAGCACAAGCCATCAGGGCCGGTCTGGGGAGTTTTCTAGGTTTGTTCTGTAAATGTCCCTAGCTACTATGCCAACATATACAGATCCTGCAAACCATTGGTGGCATTAGCTTGTATATTGCAATGTTGTGACTAAAGAGCTGGTCATCATCAAATCACAACTAAAACATATGAGGCGTTACCGCACATTCATCTGCTACAACCAGCAGTTGCTTTGACAGTTCCACAGATGCACTGTCTGTACTGTTGCAGGGTCTCGTAGCTCACAAGTGTTCTTTCTTGGCGGCCTGCTGGCTGCTGCACCCCACCAAACTTTCAAAGAGACTGAGCAACGACAACACCTTCATCTTTCAAAGAGAGACTGAGCATCCTTTATTTCAAAATGACCCACGACCTTCGGCTATGGCGTACGGGCAGGAGGAGAGCCAGGAGAAACGGCGAGCAAACGTGGCGAGGGTAAACGGGCACGGGCAGCGAACAATGCTTTCAAACGAAAACTTCGCGCTAACTTTTGTTACGGTAACTTTTCGGTGCGGCAGAGATAATTTTAGTTGGAGCAGCTGTTAGGAAAACGGGCCTGCTAACCCGTTAGCAACTGTTTTATGCTAGCAGCCCGGTGCGGCCGGGGCCTATAAATGTCCTAAAGGGTGATAAGAGTTTCGTATTGGCAGATGAATAATAAGCGTCCCAAACTCTGGTAGGGGTTATTTCTGAAGGTCCAAAAAAGGGAGAGAGCAATGGGGCAGCCAATGGGGAGGGAGGCTAGTGGATGTTGGAGTGGCCCATCCATGCTTGTCCTTCATCCTTCTTCTGATGTGTATGCCTCCCAATTTAGGTGGTACAAAGATAGGAAAAAAAGAACTACTATCAAAAGTTTCTTCTTATGGCTAGACAATGGTTAGAGACAAAAGAAATTTCAGTATCTACTGCTTTGCTTCTGCAATGCACCAGACACATGTTGGCAATCAATTTGCCTCCGAGAAATAAGCCAAGAAATCTCTACCAAGGCCCTACCAGAGCTCTTGTGAGCATTTATCACACCAAAGACCCTTCGGTAACCTTAGGTTGAATGCATATGAAGGGAACGGTTTACACGGAAAATATATCAACAATCTCTTTGGTATAATGGATACAAGTGTGCTTTCAGCATTGATGATCACAATACTATGCAACTGTCTTAACTCTGGCAAGACCTTACAGTCCAAAAGGGCAGTAATGATGGTTACAAAAGTCTGGCTAAACCTGTCAGTCCAAAAGGACAGCACTCAGGATTACAAAAGTTGAGGTCTCATGCTGTTGTGCCTGCTAAGAGACCTGCGGCAGACTGGAAAACCATCTGAAAGACCAGAAAAGAGCACAGTAAGCTTCTCCCATTTAGTGGACATGGTTGAAGGGGTGAAGAAAACAATATAAAGGAGAGGGACATTTCAGTTTTGTTGGCCAACAACAGCCTGACTGGTGACCTTGAAACATAGCAAGTCATAGGTGCAACCACCATACATCAGTTCAGAAATTCAACCGTCTCCTGTTCTGAAGAAATTACGTGAAGATGATTTACACTAATAGTTTTGACACTAGTCTAACCTTGACTACACTGCTCTAGCCTCATGGAGAAAAATACCGTCGCAATCACAGCAGCAAGGAGAGAAAGACACAGAGAAAGAAAGAGAGTGAAGGAAAAAATCAAAGAAGGGCATTCTCCCTAACTTATCTGTCAACTCACCTTGGTGACTGCAGCACCTCTCTTCCAATGAAAAAAGTCTTCTAAAAGTTTCCAGCGAGCAAGCCCTAGACATGCTATGAGCATCGATTCATCTCTGTCCTGCATTGTTCTTCCTCCAAAGCAAAGCGGGTGAACATTTGTCTGCGCTGCTTTCGGTGTGCCTCGAAGAGCTCCATCAGTTTCATTGACAAAGTAAACTCCTTCATCTGGGGTGAGAGGATGCGGAGCCCTCCAAAGGATGGTTGATGGGCAATAATTCCACAAACACCATCCTCTTGTATCTGCAGGTATCCAAAGTGTGAAAATTAGGTGAGTGCTCTGTAGTCACCTGAAAACTTGGATGACCTACCAATGGCATATAATAGTTTGTTAGTTGCATGTATGGGTGACACTGTGTGTGTCTCTGTCACTTCCTACCATTCCCTCTTCCTTTCTCTTCAACCGAAAATGACTAGGACCAAACGTTTTACAAATGATGTGCACAAAACAGGAACAAAACCATGCCCACATAGATCTAAAAAATGCACTGCCATCTCTTCACAGTCCCCCCTCCCCAGTTCTCTGGAATGTTGTAAGACCAACCTTCACAGCGCTCTTTGTGGCGAACCCAGCGCCCATTCTCTGCTCCGGATTAGCACTTGCATTTGATATTATCCAAGGCCTGGACATCAGTAGCTACCAGCAGATGAGTGACGTGTTGTTCCATCCCCCCAACCTATACATGTTTTAGCTCTCAAGAACTTGTGAAGGAGTCGTAGGTAAGTCCATACCTGCCGCTGGCAGATGCAACAATGCACTCAGTTGCTCTGAGAGCCGCTGCAGCTGCTTGAGCACTTTCACTGTCTTTATACAACACATAACCGTTGGTGCTAGCCTCACAATCTCCACTGGGCAGGATATGGACTGCATTGACACCCTCAGTAAGCTTTCCTAAGACCTCCATGGCGTCTGATACTGATGCATCCACCTCCATGTTCTCAATCAAAACCATCCGACTAGCATAAGGCAAAGGGTCTGGAGAAGCTTTCAACAAGTTGCCTGCACCATGTGCTGCCTCTGCTGACATAAGGGAGTGAAAGGTTGGGACCTGATCAGCCAAATGAACACCATGGCGACTATCACCTGAGTCCACCTGAATGGTCTCCCCATTTTTCGAGGGACCCCCCAATTCTGATCTCTTTGCCAACAACAGTGATTCTTTGGTGCCTCTGAGTCGATCTCTGACATCATTAGCTTGACTGCGTGGCTCACCAGCCACACCTGAGGTTAAATGCAGACTGCGAACACGCTTGGAGCTTGCTTCATCATCATCATCTGACAGGCACACAAGGTCTGGAGATTTGTCAACCACTTCTCTGGCAGCTGTAGCTGACTTGGAAACATTCCTGGTCAGGACCTGTGCTGCAGGTGGAGTTTCTGGGCGGTCTGACCTTATTGCAGCTCCATCGGCAGTACTGCAGTTCACCACTCTAGAATCATGTTGGGTATCTCCATGCACTACAGTTTGAGATTGCATGTTCAGCAAACTTTCTCCCTGAACTACAGTTTGAAAGTGCTGAGTCAGACTGTGCAGCATACCTTCCATGTTACTCAAATTGCTGCAAACTTTCTTTGCATGTTCCACCAGGTCAGCGGCATCCTCTGTCGGGTGATGTTTTCTCTTTCCCCTTCCCCACATAGATCTTAACTCCGTTGGCTGATCTTGCAAATAAGAAGATTCGCCAGCCGGCCCTGCAGAGACTTCCAGAGCACGATCCTCCGATTCTACCCCCCCCATCTCCTTTGCAATATCCCCAACAACATCCTTGATGATTTCTTGAACCTCTATAGGCTTCATCATCTCAGCTGGCTTCCCAGTTTCCTCCGTATTCAGCCTGGTACCCTCGCTGGCAGGCACATCTCCAACCTTGGATTTCCGCCTGGTCACTCGGCCTGTCACCCCACCTTCGCTCTGGACCCTCTTCTTCCCAGGAGCTGTGTTGCATTCCTGACTTTTCCTCGAATTTGGGGGACTTTTTGGAGGAGTGATAGGTTCCTTTGATTTTTTCCCTTTCTTCCTTGAGCCTTCCGGTCTCTCAACGTCAAGGTCAGGGGCCAACAACCTCCTAATCATAGGATGCTCCTCCACCGGGCGGATTGACGGCAGACAAATATCAGGACAACCAAGAGTAGCCTGCCGCCCCTTCTTCGGCCCTGCATTCCAGCGCAGCTTGAAGCGACAAGTGCAAATTTCTTCCCCATCCTTCTCTAAAACATGTCTGCCACGATCCACCTACATGTACACAAAATCATCCACAGGTCAGGAGCCCACACAAAATGCCAGAGCGCAGGAAGGTAAGCAGTCCAACAAAAACGACCACAAAAGATCACTAAGCATGTGCGCCTCGCAAAGCACCGGAGACAGTCTTCTCACAGCACTATACCATGTACCTCATACCAAATATGACCAAGCACAAGGTCAGTCTCTCACTGACACAATTCTGGTAGGCATACTTCATCGCATACCTGTACAATGGTTGCATCGAAGTATTTGCGATCCCGACCGTTGTCCAAGCACCCGCACACCGCCAAATCCTTTTCAACAAGGTAACAGGAGGAGTCTTGAAGCTGCTCTGACGAAAATCGCACACTCGATTTTAGGGCTGCAGGATCCATGATCGTCTCCTCCTCCCACATTTCATCGTCCTCTGGCTCAAAATTAGCAAAGTGGACCCGTATCTGCTTCCCCTCCCGCCTCAACGAACCATCGTACCACGCACCATCCGCAATGCATTTCACTTCCACACTCGATTCGTTTTCCGCCATCTCTCACACGTCTCTCGATTACTCCCTGCACACCAAAAATGCTCACCAACACCAACACCAACACCAAATCCTCCTTCCTCTCTCCACTATCTCCCTCTCCTGCTCCATATATCGTCACCTCACCACAGACCTACTCCCCGGCAGCCTCGTCTCTTGCAGCCCGCGCTGACAGCGTTGCCTCGGATCCTCGGCCGCATCACACCCGCCATCGCCATCACCTCGCCCAGTTGGTTAGTTGCCGTGCTAGGCGCCCAACGGATGGAAACTTGTAATTTTGGATGCTGTGTCCTGTCTGATCACGTACATGGATGGGTTCATTCCTCCTTTTTCATCGTAGTGACATGCGCCAGGTCGGAGCGGCCCCCATACCTCTTATGATACTGACATGGCAGAGTATTAGTGGCTACACACCTGGACACCACCTTTGTTTTTTATTTAGCATGTAATAGCCAACTCTTGACTAGGTCCAATTCACTACCTAGGTCCGATTCACTAACTTGCTTGCCCAGTTATTATTATAAGTATGATATGCTCCGTGAGTCCGTGCAGATAACTTTCATACTTACTTTCCCCAGTTCTATAACAAAATGATAGTAATAAAAAATTACATTTTTTAAAAAAAAAAATTATGAAAGGGAAACACCTGGGAGCGACAGCTCACAAATCATAGTGAGGATAAAATAACCTCTTTCACAGTAACCGCGCCATGGAGGCAAAACAGATTTTTAGAGGAGACTCGCTGACGTGGCGTGTTTTTACTGGATTTGAGGAGGGGTGCTATATGTGGTATTCTACGACCTACTAGATTTTAACTGCCTACGCGGCTCGGTAGGTCCTGGCTCCCTACTATATCCGGTGGTGGGTAGGTATGTACAAGGGTAAACTGACCGGCTCGCTGCCCTAAAAACCGGTTACTGCTACCGGATATAGCAGGTTGCCATCTAACGCAGGTAGCAGGTAACGCCTGACTCCTGCTGTATCCGGTAGCAGGGGCACCTCTCGAATTCTACCTAGTCCGTAGAAATGGGACACCACCCAGGGAAGGGGGAGCACTATACGCACACACCCATCAAGTAGCAGGATTTGACCCCAGAATCATCTGGGTGGCACTCAGTGCACTAACCAACTGAGCTACTGACTGTTGGTATAATTGGAGATGAGAAAAAAAAGAAAAACGAAAGAAAAAAAGGAATTGATGATGCACTACTACATCCATCCATGCACCTGTGACATGCGTTCAGTACAACTGGCTTTTTTATCATTTTTTCATACATTTTTCAACATGTACATCTTCTTGGTTGACTTTGGGATGGTTGAAAAATCTTACAACTTTTGACCATCCTAGATCCAATATATATACTTTAGAACCAACCATACGTTTTGGGAAAAAAAAACCCATACTACTTGGAGTACCTAGATTGCAAATCATCTCCGCCCTTAGAAGTTGAATGGACCAGATTGAAGCACGCTGCCAATGTCAAGGCATAATAGAACTGCCAGTCGCTGTCTCTATTTACTTGGATGGAAGGGCATGTGACTCGTGAGACAAAGCCGCTGCACAGGCCGGATCAACGGTCAAGTGCCGGGCCATTTTCATGACTTGCTGTAATGAGACCCTGACCCACCAAATCATTTTTCATCTCCCAGATTTCTGAGTCCCTAGGGCCTAAGTGACCGTTGAATTTATTGCCCACCGACCCCATGTAGTACGTCATAATTTCTCAGCCAAGTCCAGCCGCCAGATTAGAAGATTATAATATTCAGATGAGGCATGAGGCCCACAAAAAATAGTTCCTAAGAACAAATCGAAAAATTTGCCAAATGAGTGGAGTTTTTTCATCGCATGAGATCCTGCGGGCTGCTTTCTACTCACAAATTTGGATATCAAAAAATTTGAAGCGGGCAAGCCAAAATTTGTGCTGCAAGAATTATTTAGGACAAATCTACACTCCAATTTACTATCGCTGCAGTCCAGGTCATCCTGGCATGCTCAAGGCTGTCCTACAATTTTTTTGCAATCAAATCGGGTGTTTTCTTAGGCTATTTTGGGGCCTGCCCGGTACGTTCCAGCCTAACCTACCTCTTAGCTTGCAACCCTACTATTTCTCTTAGGGCCGCTTTACACTAGGGCCCAAGACCAAGTGGAGCATTCCCATTGGCGGAGGCCTGAAAATTGGGTCCAAGGGCTTTACACTACTGCCCGAGCCCAAGAAAATGGAAGTGGGTCATTTGCCTACATGGCACAAGTTTTGGCACCAACTTCTTGGGTCGGACCAAGAAAAGGGACTCTCCTAGAATGGAGACCGAGCTCTTGGGCCCAAGAAGTTTGGTATTAAAATAGACTATTTTTGTGCGATCATGACTATTTGATCACGACCGTTGAAGTGGGCTCAAGACCAGCCCAAGAGTGGTAGAAATTGGGCCCAGGATTTCTTGGGCTTGGGCCTAGTGTAAAGCGGCCCTTACTCTAGCCCTAGTACCTAGCGAGTTCGAGACCCTCTCCCCTGTCCCTACTCATCAAGGGGGTGAAGGGGAATGTGGACTCCACCATTGGGGGCACAACCCTTAAAAAAAAAAGGGACAAGTTGTGCTATATCCGTTTTACGAGGCCATGTGTTGCCCACCCCATATGGCTAGCCCCTCAACATAATCTGCACATTGTCAGCCAACCGAGCCTGCCCACCTGGCATCACCTAACTGTAGGGTGGCCGTCTTCTAGGCTGTGGCGCATTCAAGGGGTATTGGGATGCGTGTCCGGGGTAGCCACCATTAGGGTGGGAATCAGTGTTTTTTTCTTTCTCGGTCAGCTACTTGTACAAAGGTCGAAATTATGGGGGGTAAAATCCGAGATTTTCACCAAAAAGCACCAGCAGATAAATACCAGGAGCCTAATCTTGCCAATGTGGACCAATTAGTACATGCCACCTGGAATATAGCCACTTTTCTAACTCTGTCACCTCGATATTCTCGCCACATGAGCACTGGGTAGAATTCACAGGTGGCCCTGCTAGCGATTTTGGAAATATGAAAAAAAAAAAAACACTAAGTGGGAATTGGAAACCCTTACCCTGACCTGACCATGGTTGTTATGGAAGCAATTCGGGCAAGGTGGCTCATCAAAAACAGGCAAAAAAGTTGAGTTAGTCCCACATTGGCGGGTCTTATTCCTAGTAACTTATAATGTTTTTTCTTTTAGATTGGCCAATGCTGATCATTTGTGTCCCTATATTTGTCATGAAGTTCTTTGCCTCCATGCATTTTTGTGCTGGTATTCTAATTTAGCATGGGTCTGCAATGGCAAGCAAGATGTTGCACCTTGCGATGAAAAGGCAATTGTGTAAAAGACATTGGATACATTTGCCATACGTCTTGGAGTTTCTCGTGACCATGCTACTCAGTTGTAGTTATAGGAGCGCACGGATGTCCTTGCACATCACAAGTACACTACAACATTGTTGGATTCTGAGCTGAAGCTTGTTGCAGTTCAGTTTTGAGTTGGAGACTTGTAGAAGTCGTGGCAAAATGGTAGGCGTATGCACGTTGAACATTGTATGTAAAAACAAATTTCTTATCTAAAGAGCCATTAAATTGAATCAAATCGGAGTTAGTCTAGATAAAAATTGAGGTAAAGAAACCTTACCGACTTGTTTTGGGTCACTTTGGCAATTAAGGGTCAATGTGTGAAAGTGGGACAATAAAACTTGACAATGTTGATTACTAGGGTATGGAGACAGTACCAAAGGCTATAGACTATATTTTAGGCCTCAACATGTCATTCAATTTGCTCTAGGGGCTTTAGATTGAAACCAAATCAGGCCCCACAAATTAGGTTGTCTACATCTTGGAGTTACGCACAAATATGTCTCTCTTGATTTGGGCCTGCCATGGTGGCTGTGTGTGTGATCAAAGCCGGACTCCACTCATGATAGTTGGAAGGAAGTTGAGTGTTTCATGGCACACAGACTTGCTTAGCTATCTATCCTGACCTCCCACTAATATGGCGATGTGGCAATTGGTTTTTACTAGTTTATCTTGAAATGGCGTTGGCCCATTCCCGCCACAAAAGCACAAATTCCCAAATAAGGCTAGTACTTAGAGAGGGATGTAGCCAAAATTTTGTATCTTGGTTATTTTTTATTAGAAAAATTTGTAGAGAGGTGGTACAAAAGTTTGGCAGTTGTGCTATAGTTGGGCATGGCTTTCTACTTTTAGCAAAGATTGCTATTTGCATGGCAAAATATAAAAAACCAGCAAAATGGTTCATAGCTCACCTACCCCATCCCAATTATGTGCAAAGGAGGTCCCATCAAATCTGCTTCTTTTCGTAGAGATATGCTTCACTCAATTATGCCTAGAATCTATTCTCGTCATGCCTGTTTCCATTTGGAAAAAAATTCCATGATTTGTTTTGTCATACAAAATTTGAGGAAGACACGCTCCTTTAATTTCAGCATTGGCCCAAGATCAAACTATAAAATCTCATAGATCCAATGGTGAATTTTCTTTTTCGTTTTTGCATTGGATTATCGAGGAAGGTGGACATCCAAACCTACGGTGGACAAGCATGATTTGTCCCAAATATGTAGCAAACGTGCAAGGGGGTATGGTCTACGAGGCCATTTCCCAACCAGCCCATAGTCATTTATGGGTTAAGTTAGGAGACTGAAGCTGGAATTGTCGTATTGATATATTGCAACACTAACAACATGGTTGCAGATATACTGACAAAATGACTTAGTGCTGAAAAGCATAAACGCTTTGGAGGCTTAATGGGAGTAGTTAAGGTATTTAACTTGGTAACTCGTTGAGTGGGGGTGTGGGGAAATCAATTCTTTACCACTTTTAGAACATGGACAAATGCAACACACCCAAAGACGCGCAAATGATCAATTGAAGGCTTCTCACCCTTCTAAACCTCTTCAGGTGTCTTTGTAGAGATTGCCTTAGTAGGAAGTCGATTTTGGAGATATGGTATAGTCGCTACTGTTTCTGCCCAAAAACGCTGGTCCAACCTCATGTGTTACAACATATACCTCATACTTCCAACAAATATTCGATTCTTCCTCTCTACAACTCCATTCTGCTCTGGCATCTATGGTGTGGTTGATTGTTTCACAATACCATTCTCCTTACACAATTGATAATTAAAATCCTTTGAGATGTACTCATCACCGCCATCACACCGAAGTGTTTTGATCTCCAGTTTGATTCTTCACCATGTTTTCTTTCAAAACTGATACATAAATTGGTCTATGCTTCTTTAGCAATTTTAGCACGTGCAACATGATGAAATATTGAAGCAACCACATTCAACAACATAGTTCCTCGAGCTAACTTATCTTTCTTCTCAAAAAGTCATTGATTACGACGTCTGATCCATGCGGCTATGATCTCTCCATCTTTAGGCTGCACTTGAACGGGGGGTGCTATTCTGTGAGCCCAAGAAACCGTAAGCCCAGCACAGGCTCACGCCACGTCAGCATGCATATAGGGCATATTTTCGTGGGTGTCACCTATTACCGCGGGTTGATCAGCCATTTCCAGGGAATGCAGACTGGATGTGTTGTATCCATTGTATCCATCCTTTCTATCCATTGCATCCATTTAGACGTTATCAACATACCAAGCCCCTGCATTGGAATGTGCCTACGTCGTGAGCAGGTGCACACTCACATCATCCAAAGCGGATCCCTGCGAAATATTTTCTTACTCACCACCCTTGCGAACATGCCAGGTGGGAGCATCATGGATGCTCACCAAAATTGAGAATGCATGAACGCTCTTTGATCACGTGGACTTTATCATGATGGATTTACCAAACATTCTTCTAGCATGAATGGTTTGGAGACCAACGAGTAAATGATGCGAGAATGCTCTATCCGAACCAAAGACGCTTGTTTGTTTTTGCAATGCACACAAGCCTGTGAGCTCCGCAAAACACTAAATAGATTGAAGGAACAATCCGGGCAGTCCATGCAACCCCCATCTCCAACGATAGTTTGTTCCCATGAATTTGCATCCCACGCACACATTGCAAACATGACAACCTTACACACAACCATCCCATTTCAAAATTGGCCCCGAATGAAAGCAAAAGAAAACTTCATATCAAGTGTTACAGTCATCAGAATCAGTATCGACCTCCTGTGCTATATCATCCACAAAGATTCCGGCCCCAACACCACGTCTTCTACCACGGCCGTCGATGGTTGGACTGCGAGTGCCATGAATGGACATGCTTGCTGCGAGTGCCTCCGCATAGACAGGTAGGACGTAAGACTGAGGAGGATTTGAAAGAAGTCCAAAAAGGTGTGATAGCCCTGGAGGGTCAGTGGAAGCACGCGGACTCCTGCACAAATGGACAAAAACCAATTTTGAACACAATGATGCAATGCACAAGTCCAACGAAGAGGATATCTCCTATGTGCACTTTGCCTTAAGAACAGTGATTCTGGGTATTGAAACAACAATGCAAGCATCCATAGGTTGAACTTACTCACAGGCAAAGTCGTCATCCAGCTCCTTGTTGGAAGTCTCTCCTGTATCAATATCAGCGGGTAGGGGCTTCGGAAAGACTTGAGAGTGTGTCCACCCAAACCCATCAGGAGGTTCTTGTAAATCTCGGCATCCCCTTCAATCCCAAAGAGATGTCGCGCACTGGCCTTGCAAGCGTGGTATGAGGCACCTACAGTGGAATACAATGAAGGAAACAGACATTGAGGAATAGTGGGAAGAGCTGAAAGTGCAAGGTCAAACAAACCTCATGAAATGTGAATGTTGAAGAGACGAACCTGTGCCCATTGACAAATCCAGAACTCTGGCGTCTGTGTAGGTGCAGCACTCCACAATCGTCTGAATGAAAGCTGGGCTCCTCTCCCTGGCCCCTCTCCAAGGAACCCATTCCCCCTTCGCAAGCACACGTTGTTGTCCACGTAGTTGTGGTGCATGTCATCCGTGGGAGGATCTGTCCTCTCGTCTATGAACTTGCCCCCATGAGTGATAGCGAACTCCCTAATGACGGCTGGAGTCGTAGGTGGATGCACTCGGACGAGACAAACAGCTTCAAACAAACGAGTCTGCGAACAGGACATACACAAGGAACTAGAAAGCTTGAAAACCAGGCCCCTACATATTCATTTGAGCGACTTATGCAACTCCATCCGAGAACCACCAAGAAGAGGAATAAGAAGGCAGATTTATCATCTCTTCGGGACGATCCCCCTTCGTCAGGTACATGTTGTTCACACAATTCCATGTCTTCATGACCCTCATACCGGAGGCTTTCAAGTAGCTGGCAAGTGCACGGCGACAGCGAAGGTCGATGGACTGGATGAGCACCAAAACACCTGCATCGGACAGAAAGAAATTGCAAAAGGAGAAAATCCACCGCTAGTAGCGCTCATCAAAAGCATTCCAACCTGGACAAGCACCCGATGGAGGGACATCCGGGACTGGCAACCCATCAGGGATGTCCAAGATGATGAGTTCGGCTGCATATGGCTTCTCCTTCCCGTTCACCCAGGATTTGGTCATTTTAGCCTGCAAACAAGCATGCAATGGAATGCTCAAGAGGATTGAAACGATCCATGCACACAATAGACAAGAAGCAAAAGACAACACGCACCGTGCCGATGAACTCCACAATCCTCTCCCACACTGGTGATGGTTCGCCCTTGTAATCAGATTTCTTGGACTCCATCATGGCAATGAACCCGACGTTGGCCATCTCCAACTTGGTAGGGCGAATGACCCTCGTGGGATGCTTCACTGCATGGTACGGGTCCTTGGGATCAACCACCCCCTTGTTCTTTCTCCCGGATCCCCTACCATGCGGTGGAGTCTGCTGGACAACCACCAGAGGGCCAGTATCTGCAACACTTCCCTGCCCACTTACCTGCCCTTGTGCCCCCTTCCCCCTACCCCTTCCTTTCCCCACACCACCAGCAATATCCTTTCCCTTTGCCTTTCTACCTTTACCCGGTGTATCCTGAGCGGGAGGCTCCTTCTCTGCAAGAGTCCTCAAATTTCTCTCATGAATGTCGAGGTCGGCTGCTGCGGCGGTAGCTGCTATACGCTCATTCTCTCTCCTCAAAGACACCTCCTGAGCTGGGGTCTCTGAAGCAGGTACCAACCACAAGCAGAAAGATGGTCTGGGCCCCAGTCATGCAAGATCCCCGTAGTAAACATGGTCTGGTTGCCAGCAGGGACATGCCAAAGGTCCACGAAATCAGGATGTTTGTCCAAGCAGTTCTCTGCCATTTATGTACCTGCAGGAACAGAGATAACCTCATTATGCAATGCAAATATTGTCTCCCAGCTTTTCCACCCCATCGCGAAGACCCCCTAAAAGAGTATGCGACACATTACACTCCACCACAAACTCATATGAGCCAGCCAAAAACAGGTTGGATGGAGGAGATTGTGTCTATGCAAAACAAAGAAGCACAGTCCATTTCGCACCTGTAAAGGCATCGTTTCCAGGCTTCCTCTCCTTTCTCTTGCTGGTCAAGCTCATTTGTTCGACTGATGCCAGCATCCTTGCTGAACTCTCTGAAGAAACAAGATTGCCACACTGTGGCTCTCCATTTCCTCATGTATGCTTTGAATGAGACCTTCGGTTCTGTCATGGTGATCCCATAGTCAGCCAGCTGCGTATGTAGAACCGACCGGGCCCTTTCCTCCAACTGCAGACCAATACAGAAGCAAGAATGAACACAAAAACAATCACACCCATCCTTTTTTCCACTATCTGGTTATTTCTGAGGCCAATATCAATATTATCTTCGGCGTCCGTCTCTCCCTCGGATTCAGTCTCCTCCTCACCTGTTCTTGGAAGTATGGCGGGCTGCTGTTCTTCTGCAGATTCCTGCTCTTCCATCGCCAGACTTTCCTCTTTGCCCTCTTCTTCCTCCTTTTCCTCTTCGTCTACTCTTTCCATCCTCATTCTATATCTGGCTCTATTCCTATCCCTAGTGCTTGTGAAGTATAACGACTACCTTCTCTTCCTCCTCCGGTGGAAATAAGGGCTCCCTACGCTGCCTCTGGAGCTCTCCAGTTTGACGTTTGCAACAAGCGTTGCTATGGCATGTAACCAAAGTAAAAATTGGACATTGTTAACCGTATTTGGATGCGGGTGTCATCATTGTGTGCGAACGGAATTCATCCATTTCGGCGTCTTTGTATTATCCAAGAAATAAAGTGGTAGAAAAAAAGTAGATCCGTTGCATGTACTTGTGATATATGTCAGATGTACTTCGCCGCCTACCAATACATGACAGCCTTCTTGCATTCTTTGAAATTCGGAAGTGCCGTAAAAATCTAATGCTAGTTCAATTTCGAGCAGTACTTGCAGATTCGCAATAATTGTTATGCTTCACATATGCGTCCACGTGTGTTGTACTGCCTACCCTGCGGTTTGCATTTCGCCGTCACCGTCGCAATGGGGTCATTCGGTATAAAGGGTTGTGTCGGCAATGGTCATATGTTGCACACACTCATGCGAGGTGTCTCCCGGAGTGTCAGTGTTTGTGCTGTGCTCTTCTGGCACAACACAACCTCAATAGATTCGGGGTCTTCCTCTTTACTGCTCTCCAGGGTTGTTGTCGTCTTTCCATAATGGATGATTTTATGTCATGTTCAGGGTTTGTTTTTCATCCAAATACAGCATGACTTCTTGTGGCTTCTTGTCTTAGAAAACAGTTTTTCTGGTTGGTGTCTCTCAGTGTGGCTGTCTGCGAAGTTCGGTGCATGTCATTCCTACATCCTTTGCATATGCATCGCCCGCAGTCTTTGGGTCAGTGCTACCCTTTTTTACCTCAGTTTGTTTGGGGTGGATCCCCTTTCGAGAATTACGGACTATTAGTTCGGGGATTCCTCTGTGAATCGCAACTTTCTGTCAGTGTACGAAAACATGTCCAGGGAGCGAGATAGACTCGCTCGATTTCACTCCAATGCAGGTAGTCTTCCACTGACTGCCACTGTAGATAACGATGGGTTTGCAATTGTTCATGAGGATGAGCTGGTTACAATGTTCCCTCTGGAATTGGGTTCTCTGCTTGTTCAAAAAGAGGTGTATGACGAGGATGGGAATTTGGATTCTGGGCACTTGGAGAAACCATTGGTTGGCGAGTGTGGAAGGAAGTGGAGAGTCCTTCCAGGCACATACCGGGTCCTTGGAAAAGAGAGAAGACCATCAACAAGATCAGTAGTTACCCCTGGCACTGCAGCATCGGTCGTGCAGCAGAAGGGCACAGTTCATGTGAAACAAGAGGTGAGCACATCCACTACATTCGTGACTCTTTCAGACTCGTCCTCGGAGGATGTTTTTGAGATTCCTCTGCCAATGCAGACTCCATTCTTGGATGATGACGAGTTGCAGGAGATAACGAGTGTCATTCCGAAATTGAAAACCCTCGCAGGGGTGCCTGGGTGCAAGAGCGAGCTGCGTTTTGTTGATTGGGAGTCTTTTCGTGTGCAGCGGGTTCAATACGTGCCAGCAGAGTTTGATGGGGACATCTTGTTTGAGCTCAACCCTCCCACGTCTTCTAGTGGACTAGCTGGGCTTCTGCAGGGCATGGACAAGAAACATGACGGACACCCTTGGTGCAGGACAAAAACGTCGAACATCCACAACGACATTGGATTGAAATTTCGAAGGCCGGTCTGCGTTGGGCATTGTAAGTGCGTGAATATTTCTTGCCCTCGCCTGAGAAACAACGCTAAACCAAACGAAAGTGAGTGGGAAGGTGTGCCCCTGAATCCTTTCACCCCAGGGCTTGTCCCTCCCAAGACCAATACTTTTGTGTGCAGGTTCTGCAAACTTTCCCCGTCTTGTGTTTCTGTGTGCCACGCTCGTATGTACCAGATGGCACACCGATGCAAGACAATGACTCGTGCCTGCATTCATATGGGTACACACGAGCATCCTATGTCCAAAGGAAGTTGCAGGGATAGCATGGACATCGTTAGAAATCTACTGAAGCAGGAGTTCCACAATGCCCCTTCTGCAACACCTTCTGCTATAGCGCTTGCAGCTAGCAAGGCATTCCTGGAAAAACACATACTGGGTGAAGGGGATGCGACACAACCAATGCTGGATGCAGATTCGCTTGAGGCAGTGATACACCATTTCTCCGTGTTGAGCTCTCCCAATATTCGAAACTAGGTGAATGCACTTAGAATGGGCACAGGCACTGCTGGATTCATGGACAACATTATGGACCTCAAATGGAGGAGTCGCTATGAATTCATTCAAAACAGTATCTTCCCTGGCCAGGGCTCGTCCAAGGTGTATTTGTTCAAGATGTCCACAGTGGGCGAAGGCAGTGGTGTGAGCATTGTCCGCCGAATGCAACCTGGAGGAGATTTGGCAAAATATTGGTTAATGTTTGATCACTGCAAACGGGTGAAGGGTTGGACAACCATGGCGTGCCATGTGTACGATCCAGCGTACCAACGTGTGCTCTCCATAGCAATTTGTGATATGTAGTCGGAGGACACTGAATCCCAGATACTCATGTGGAATTTGCTCCTGGCCGTCATGCAGCGCAATGGAATACAAAACACAAATTTTGCGGGCTTCATGGCTGATAGTGCACAGGCAAATTTCAATGCAGTGCGACGCGTGTTTGGTTCGGGGGATCCTAAGGTCCCAATGGAAAATGGGGAACGCACATGCCTCTTCCATTGGAGTCAATCTCTGGCATGTCATACAAAGCGCTGCATTCGCCCTGACCTTCAGTTGGAGCACAGAAGGCTCTGCCTCAAGTACAAAAATGCCACCTCAATGGGAGAAGCTGAGAGCACTTACCAAGCAATCCGGGCTTGGTGGTTCTCCTCTGGTGCTGCTACTGGTATCCACCTGAAGGAGTTGGAGGACTGGTTGGTTTTCTGGCACTTCAAGTACAGACAATGGGGAGCTTTCATGACGACGATAAGCCTCTTCAATCCCAGAAACACAAATTTCACTTTGCATCATGCCTGTTCATTTGGGGTTGTTGGATTGTCACTTGCAGAACCTCTTCTATTTCTTTTCGTTCCTTACATTTCCATGCAATGCCTCCTGCAAGACATGTCCTTGGAGGACTTGGCTGACATGCCATCCTGTAATTTGGCGGAAACTGTTCACAACGCCTGGATGCAGCAGTCTACCAAAGCAGGACGTGACTTGTATGTGGCCACTGCTGATGACATGGTGCGGGCACTTACACAACAAACCAGGTACCGCAATTTTCTGATGGGACGGGGCAGAGGCAAGGGCCCTGATACAACTTTGTTGATGCTAAGGGCTGCGAGTAGGTCCGGAGACCCATCGAAGATGACCAGAGCTCTGAGCAGATGCACTGAAAGCTCCCCTTTGCAATCCAAGCTCCCCCATTGGGAAGGCGAGGAAAGATTTGGATCATGCAAAAGGAAATTGAACACTCCTCCAGGGTCGGATGGAGATTCCCATCGGCCGGACAGGGTCAATTTCTCTGTACTAAGGGTGTCTCCAGTGCAGACTAAGTCGTGTGCCCGCCCCTTCCCAGGTGGGTCCTCCTCTAGTGGAGCAGGTGCAGATCATGCAAGCACAGCAGCAGGAATCCCATTGGAGGAGGTGGTGGCCATGGTGCATGAATCTGATTGCATTGATAGTGAGTGGCATATAGTATGCACCCCACTAGGATCTAGAGTGGCTTGCATGGCAATTCGGACCCCCTCTTTCAAGAAATGCAAATCAAAAATATGCAAAGGCTCCAGGGGAACTCCAGCTCCAACATTCACAGGGTTGTTCCGACCTTTATCATAGTGGGGAGTCAAAGGACCACAAGTTCTGATTCTGCCCAGATGATATGGCACGATGCGTCAAGGGAACAGTTCGTCCTTCGGTGATAATGAAGCCCCTCCCCCCACAATTTGGCCTGTGAAACTTGGGACGGTGCTGTCATCAACCGAGATAAGCATGCTGGAGGAGGGAGGGTTCTGTCTTGCACGGTCCCGGGTGGTGCCCTCATGCACTGTCGGCACATATGTGCCACATGCTCCGGCAATGCCTCCACCCGGTGCCAACTCCCACCCAACAAAAAGAGATGAAAAATAGTGCGCCGTGTATACTGCAATAAATAGCAGTACTGATAAGTCACAGTTAACAATAGAGATAAATCTCAGTTAGCTAAAGTTAGCTTGACTCAAGTCAGTGTACCGGAATAGCAGTTGCAGATAAAGCATGGTTTTATACTATAGTTATCTCAGCTATACTTGGAATAGACTTTGAGTATAAATAGAAGCTCGGAGGGATACACAACATGTTGTGATCCTATGGTTGGGTGGATAGTTCTCATTTATCAATTTATCTTTTTATCTCTATTCTCTGTCAAATTCCAACGTGTTGTGGGTGATGTCAATGAAATCTTCATCATTGAAAAAAAAAAACGTGGTTCATTCGTGAATAGTGATATGTATACTTAAAATAAAAAATAAAAAATAAAACACTTGGGAACAACAGCTCATAAATTAGGCCCCCTCAATTATAGTGAGAGATGACAACCAAGTTGTAGCCTAATGGTAATAGGTACATACCAGAGAGAGAGATGACTCCGGCCGAAACCGACATAACTAAGAGCCACTTCGCCTTGCGGCTAATGCCCCTTTTCAGGGGTGGGCCCTATGGGGTACATACCACCTCGGAGGTGGTTGTGGGTTCAATCTACCGATTGATGTCACAAAAGTATCCATCTTATTGTTGGAAGGTAGTAGCCCTTAGTGGTCAAGAGACACCATAATTGACGTTTCATTTGGGAGGCGTTAGATATAGATATATGAGAGGAGAAAATAACCTTGTTGTGATTAAGGCTTGCTGATGGGATACCGCTCAAGGGAAGGGGGAAGAACATACCCACCCAACAATGTAGCAGGATTTTGACCCAGGGTCATCATCCGGGTGGCACACCGTGTACTATCCAACTGAGCTACTAACTCGTGGATATGAAATATACTTTTTGAGTTGCTCGTTGGTCACGTGATGGCTCATATTGTTTTAAAAATGTTTTATTTACCTTTTTATTTTGACTCATCTACTATCCTTTTTTTGGACAAAATCCTAGTGACGACCTTTAGGTCAAAGCTGGTTTGGCGTTAATGACCATAGGGCCCATTACTAGTTGTCAATGTTTTCGCTGCAGAGATGTCAATTCCAGAAAACACTCAACAATTTTTAGAAAAAAAACTTTATAAACGTTTAAAATATCATCTTTTCCCAATGTAATCATTAGGGATAACTGTACCATAGCTCTGATAAAGGAGTGAGGCTTAGGAGTTCCGCATAAGTGGCACGCCACTCTATGCTTCCCATTCATGAATAGGGATACAATGGTGCCACCCATATGCAGAGAGAAGACTCCGGCCAAAGCCGACGTAACTGAGAGCCACTTTGCCTTGCGGCTGCTGCCCCAAGTCGGGGCTGTACCCATATGCATTGTTGGGTACTTCTCTCAAAGAGATGGGTTGCCACTTTTAAACAAAATAATCTGAAATCATAGCTCTGAAGAAGGAGAGAGGGAGCTACGCATAACTAGTGTCGGGTCATACTTCCTGTTCGCATATATCTTGTCACTGTTAGTGCGGAGGCAATGCAAAGCCTAGTTTTGTTGGAAAAATAAAATGTAATACTTGAAAGTAAATATGAAACCTAGAAATAAAATACCTTTTGACCCTTGCGTCATGCCGATAGTTAAAAAAAAATTGAAAAATAAGAGAGAAATCAGGCTGAAGGCATACAAAGTAAATGGAGCTAAATATAATGGAATTGAATCAGTTTTTTTTTTTTTTTTTTTTTTTTTTTTTCTCACTTTTCCAAAATCGCCACAAAGGCTACATGTAAATTCTACCCGGTGCCCATGTGGCGAGAATAACGAGGTGGCAGGGTTAGAAAAGTGGCTATATAGCAGGTGTCACATTTTAACAGGTCCATGTATGAAAATTCTGGCTCCTGATATTGAACCATTGGCGCTTTCTGGCTTTTTTATTTTTACTCCCATAATTCCTTTATAAAAGTAGCCGACCCCTTTTCCAGGTCCAAATCTGGCGATTTTTTGCCAGATTTAAAAACATTGAATTGAATATACTCGCATTCAAGGAGAAGACTATGCACCAATTTGATCTTATTGACGTACCTTCCCCAAGTAGAACTTCTTGGCTTTATAATTATTGATGAAGCACTACAAGAACAAGTAGAAGAGTGTGTTACAGAACATAATCCTCATTTTTTTTCCCTCTAATTTTTTGTTTCCAATGAAACACAGCCCCAGCAACTGGGCAGTGCAGGGAATATAAACCCTCTTTCTGAGCCATGGAGGCATTACAAGGGCCAGCCAGAAGGCAGAAGGGGTTTGAATCCCTGACCCACACAGGCCAATATACGAGTGGCGTACTGCCGGGCGCTCACAGCCCCCTAATAATTCCTTCATTCAATGTGAACCTAATAAGGCTAATTCGATTTCAGGAAATAAGAAATAACTCAACCGAAAATACAAAGGATTTGTTAAATCCTTTATGTGTTTTCTGTTTTTGGTTTGTTTTTGAAAAAGGGGAGGAAGCCCTTGAAGATGAAATTATGATTTTGTTTTTGAAATTATGATTTCAATCCTTCCCCTTTTAATTTATTGTTATTTATGAAAAAACTCCAGTCAAATGCGAGCCTGTCAGCCGTCACTGCTTTATGGACTTTTTGGGTATTTGGTCGATTTTTGAAAATATATTAAAAGATGGATGAAAAATGTAATAATGGATGCGAAACGCTCACCTGAGCCGATCACGTGTTCCAGTGTGCAGCTACTTGTCCGACTTCATCCGTGCGGTGGAGAGCTGGTAGATCTCAGCCGCTGAGTCAGAAAGATACAACATGTACGCAAAAGTGGCCGTGGTGAGAGTGTATGTAGAGAGATGGCCTGTTGAAGCTCTTCGTTCTTCACCAGATTGGAGGTCCCTGTCGTGGGAGCAGCAGACATCGGCTACGAGATCGCAGTTGGTAAGTCTTGGCAGCATTCCATTCTGCAGCCTTGTTTCACTGTTTTCTGATCTCTATATGTAGGCCCTTGTCAGTGTGTAGGAAAAAGTGGATAGCAGATATTGCGAGGGATTTGTCCCGTGCGTCAAGGCAGAAGCGGACTATCCTGATAAGTAGCCTAGCATTGAGATTTTGATCACGTGGCGCTCTTTACAATGTTTTACCCTTTCGTTTTGATGGAGCCTCGTTAAGGCTAGCTATACTTTGGTTTTGGAGATTTGGTTGAGGTGACAGGCTGTTTTACTTGGTGGTTTTTTCCGTTCTTTGCTCTGGATCTTCTTGTTCGTCTGGCTGTTTGCGACACTTAATATTGCATTTTCTTCTCGGTTTCGGGTTTCTGCCACAGAAATCTGAGGGAGCGACAAGGCCGCAGCCATGAAGGTTGTTGACAAGATCAAGGATGGACTTAACAGCAATCGAGTTGTATTTTCTTTCGAGTTCTTTCCTCCCAGAACGGAAGAGGGAGTGGAGAATCTCTTTGAGAGAATGGATCGCATGGTTGTGCACCAACCTGCCTTTTGCGACATTACTTGGGGAGCTGGGGGGTCCACTTCTGCTCTGACTCTTGACATCGCCAACAAAATGCAAAACATGGTACGCCTGGTGACATATGGTGTTTGACTTATGAGGTGTGTGTCTCTGGCATGTCTCGTGTAGTCGTAAATTTTCAGGACATATGGATAGGTTCTCTAGAAATATGATTGTCCATTTAGCGGAAGGAACTCTACCCTTAAATATTGGTGCCGACATGACCTCTGGTGGACGTTACTCTCGATTAGAGAACAGCTGTTTAGCTAGAATGGCACCACTGTAGGAGGCAGTTAGTCCTGGTGTGTTGCGAAGACCTTGGTAGGCAACCGCTTGCGTTCCGAAAAGCAAAGAGCTGGAAGCTGACGGAAAGGGACGTCGGAGATCTGAACCAGGGAAGACACCGGGAGGTCTGGAGAAAGAGTGGTTGAATTTTCCTTCTACATTTTGGCTGAACCTCACCACGTTTTATTGGTTGTCTGCGAGCTGGCAGGTATGTGTTGAAACCATGATGCATCTCACATGTACCAACATGCCAGTGGAGAAACTTGAGGAGGCCTTGGATGTGGTGAAGGCAAGTGGCATCCAAAATATTCTTGCTCTCCGTGGCGATCCCCCTCGGGGCCAAGACAAGTTTGTCACTGTGGAGGGTGGCTTTGCTTGTGCTCTTGATTTGGTAAGCCTTCCTTCCCTCGAACAGTTTGCATTTAGATGTCAATAATGAGGCCTTACAATACATCGAAGAATTTTTCTCCGTCTGCCTCTCCACTTACACAAGTGGTTACGCATTGTGGTCTAGTATGCTCACATTGGCACGGTTTTTGGGATAGCTTCTCAGGTTACCCTTTCTGTAAGAAAATTTGAAGGATTGTCTAGCCTTTTCCGATCAAATCCCCTTTACATTGCATAACTGGTGAAGCCACTAGGTTGCTGCGTTCGCTTTGTCTTGATAGTAGGGAAAGTTGGGTAGAGTTGGTTATGAGAATTTCTGTCATTACAGTCCCCCTTCTTGAAGTGGATAGGACCTCTGCTGCAAAGGGAGGCTAACATGGCTTTAGCCAACTTCTTCTGTCTCTTATGCTAACAGTGCCGCTGCTCAATTGTATAGGTGAGGCACATCAAGGAGAAGTACGGCGACTACTTTGGAATTACTGTTGCTGGATACCCTGGTTAGTTGCTCGCCTCCTCTGAAGCATGATTCCAATTATCCAACTATTCTGTAGAGTTATGTACCACGACTCTTTCTGTCACTTTGATCTTAGATGTATGGCAGAAGTAACCACTGAAAGATATCATGATTGAAGAACTACCGAACTTTTTTCCTTGTTGCCTTCATTGATGTCCACTTTTCACAACTGTGGTGATTGCAGAGGCTCATCCGGAGGTAATATTTGAGGAGTCAGGAGCAACAGAGGAGGCGTACAGAAAGGATTTGGCCTATCTGAAAGAGAAGGTAGCTACGGTTGGACTGATACACAGATACACTGGAGTTTATGACTGTTTGTTTGGTTTACTCCGCTATTCTGCATGGTCCTGCCTGGCAGGTGTAGTGTGCTCCCCTAGTCTTTATATCTTCTCCATATGTTCTTCGGGTCTTTCTCTAACTTAGGTTTGTGTCATCTAAGTATGAAAGTATGGTGATTGGCAAATGGAGCCAAGTACAAAACGTTTATTTTTTGTGTGGCAGGTGGATGCAGGGGCAGAGGTGATTGTAACTCAGCTCTTCTATGACACTGATATCTTTCTCAAGTTTGTCAGTGACTGCCGTGAAATAGGGATCACATGCCCCATCGTACCGGGCATCATGCCCATCCAAAACTATAAGGGCTTTCAACGTATGACTACACTTTGCAAAACTAAGGTGAGCAGCTCATTCATTCTCTCTTCCCTGCTTCACAAGTGTCTTCTGTGTTACCATTGACTTCATGACTTGCTTGCAGGACCTATGATTCCTATGTGTGCCACTCTCTCTTGGTTTAGATGGTAGGAAAGGCAGGTACTGCTACGTCATCATGTTGAAGGGTCATACGATATTGTGCACACGTTGACTTTTTGCCAACTTCAGAACAACAAGCTGCAGTTTGTCAGAATATGATGTCTTATGCACAAAGTTTTCTCCAGAAGACATTGCTTTTCATCAACTTCAGAACTGTAGGTACCTGCGGAGATCACAGCTGCACTCGAGCCAATCAAGGATAATGAGGAGGCGGTGCGTGCATATGGTATCCATTTAGCCACTGAAATGTGCAAGAAGATACTGGCACACGACATCAAGATATTGCATATGTACTCCCTCAACCTGGAGAAGTCTGTCCTTGCCATTCTTCAGGTATCTCTTTCGAGCTGACCTTACATTCATCCCATCCAGTGCAGACTCCAAGGACAGGGTGTCTAAAGTCGTTGGGGGCTTGGGGTGATCTGTATAGAGAGGTCCAGGGTTTTGGCGTCACTTTACATGTAAGCAAAAGTCCATCCAAGATATGTACAGAAGTGTAACTGGATAGAGGAGGATGTGGAGTAGAGTGAATATTCTGTGAGTTTGAAGTCATGTTTTAAACAGGATTGTTTTCCCAGAGATGAGTAATCTGAATGTTATCCTGAAGTGAGATGGGCATGGCTGTTGTGTTCCAGAACTTGGGTTTGATTGACTTCAGTAAAGTGAGGCGGCCATTGCCATGGAGGCCTCCTACCAATATCAAACGGACCAAAGAGGATGTGCGCCCCATTTTCTGGTGTGTCTAAGACTCCAAGTGCGCTTATCTATCATAGAGATGTGTCCTTCCGGCATTTAGTGGTCTTCCAATCTCACGAGGAGTAATCTACAATCTGTGGCATGTATGCTCTGGACTTTAGAAGTCTTCACCGCAACACTCTACAAGGTTTTTGAGGCTTCTGGCAGTGATTCATGCACCCTAATTGTGCAGATTTGATGCAACTGAGTTAAGTATTTTTTCTTGTAATTGAATGTGTTGCTGGTGGAATGCATGAGCGTGCACTCATCTTCCAACTTATTCTCTCTGGACAGGGCGAATCGGCCTAGAAGTTACATCTCCCGAACGACATCATGGGATGAATATCCTCGTGGCCGCTGGGGCGATGCTCGCAGTCCCGCCTATGGCACACTCAGCGACTATCAGGTCAGTTCCCTCTATTAAGAGAAAAAGGGAGGGAGGAGGGTGTTCATTATTATTGGCTTGTTGGAGAGAGACAGAGGCCCATGTCTGTAAGGTGTTCATTGTAATATGAGTAAGACTCCGTAAGATTGACTAAGTCAGGAATTAGAGTCGAGCATAGTGGTGTCTCTGGACCAAGTGTGCTAATGAACTAATACAAAGGATGTATATGGAAGGGTAGTTTTTGAGGAAGCGTTCACGCAACAAGAAAATCCAAGAAGAGTGGGTGGTGCCACTGATTTCAGTCGAAGATGTCAACGAGGTAGGGATCTGGACTCTTCATTCCCATGGTTTCCAAAGAAAAAGCTGGCAGTCTGACAGCGGTGGACGGATTAGTCCTTTGTCTTCATGTTTAGGTTTTAGCGTAGATCCTGCAACTATGATCCCGAATATGGAGATCAGTTGAGTGAGATGGTGTATAACATTTTGACTGCATTTCTTGGTGGGCAGAGATTTTCGAAATACTGTTCAGGAGATCTCAGTACCATACCCTGGTCAGAGCTAGAAGGTCTGCAGCCTGAGACAGTGAAAATCAATGACAAGCTGGTGCTTCTCAACACTAAAGGCTTTCTCACTATAAACAGCCAGCCAGCTGTCAATGGTGAAAAGTCTGACTCTCCTAGCATTGGTATGTTGGACTTACCCGTTCTCCTGTGTTGTTGGGGGTAATCTTTCAAGTCTTAAAGTCAGCAACCTGATTATTCTAGCCTCCACTGTTATTCAGGCATAGCCACATGTGAAACATCCACCAGATTCAGTATTGCTCTTGTGTGGGGTCAACATCTCCTGTTATCTCAGCAGTGATTCATTACATTGCTTTAGATAACAGCTTCTGAGGGTACATGTCGCTGTAGTTGTTGTTGTGGCTTTATACTTCAGATGCCGAAAAGGAGGGCAGAATCCCAGTAACCCTACCCAATCACTGTTATTATGGAGGTAGCTGTGAAGATAGAAAACATGTGATTGCCGTGTTGAGTGTTGTCTCGGAAAGAAGTCACTTGAGTGTTGTTTTCCATCATCTGTGAAAATCCTGGTACTTCGCAGGCTGGGGAGGCCCGGGTGGATATGTGTACCAAAAAGCATATGTGGAGTTCTTTTGCTCCCCCACAAAGCTGCTGGGACTGATTGAGAAGGCCAAGGGGCTCCCATCCCTGACTTACATTGCAGTGAATGCCAAGGGGGAAACCAAGTCAAATATTGGCCCCACCCATGTGAATGCTGTCACATGGGGCGTGTTCCCAGCCAAGGAAGTCATACAGCCAACTGTGGTAGACCCGGTGAGCTTTATGGTGTGGAAGGACGAGGCCTTCCAGGCTTGGGATACTGAATGGGCTGCCCTTTATCCGGAGGACGATTGCTCTCGGAAGACTCTTTCAGAGGTAGGTTTGTGAACTGTGTTTGCTAATTTTCTGGGATCTGGTTATGGTGATTTGAAGAGAGATTTGTCGAGGCATTGTGCATGTCATGAAGAGGAAGGGACTGACTTTGTACGAGAGAGCAGGAGAGCAATTATAACTGCCTTATCCAGTCTCCCCATTCCCAGTTTTGATGCATCTGTCTGTTTGTGATCCCCGCAGATCCAAGGCTCATATTTTCTGGTCAGTATTGTGGACAATAACTACATCCATGGTGACCTATTTGCCGCATTTGAGGGATTGTAAGAAGGCCTTTGTGCTTTTTTGTGAGCCTGGTGGGTCATTTGAGGTGCTATCTATGCAAGACAGCTTAGTAGTTGGTGCCGGGTCATTCAAGTAGGTCCTGTAGGGAGTATCATTTAAAGTGTGTAATCATATGGGCAGAACATATATCTTGTCACTGCAGATTAAGTCTCTAGACTTAATCGCATCAGATCTGTGGGCTTGGTAGAGTATTAGACAGGGCTCTGAGTTTGTATCGGTTTCAAAGTATTTTTGGCAGGAACATAACATTCTTATGACATTCTTTGACACTCAATTGTGTCCACATAGGATGGGGGTTATTGTGAACAGGCAAATGAACAAGCACACAAACAAAAACTAGTTTGCTAAACTTCCCGGGGTTGCTTTAATAATTGACCCTGGACTCTTGTAAGGACGGCAGCCCAAAATTTCAGGGCTGCATATGCCACGGGGTTATAAGTTAGAAGTGACTGAGCATGAACTTGACACACCGTCCCAGTGAAGTCAGCTGACAGTTGCTGGATTAGTGTCCAGGCGTAGTGTCTCACTTTTCACGAGCACCCCTTTGCTTGTTATGCAATCCAAACTGGAATCTGAAATCTGCAGGCAGAAGTAATGCATTGAGTCCTGGCTTTGGGGTTAGTCTGGATTGCTCTAAACATCTGATGTGAGTTTAAGGCACTTGTGTGAGACTTAGATCCTTGTCTGGGTGTCAAATCCTCACCCTGTCCTGTCCAATGGCCCCTTGATGCTCCTCCTCCCCTCCTCTCCTCTTGCTCCCATTCTCCAGCACGAGACCTGGGGATGCTCTCCCCATGATGCTACAGTCATTTCCAAGTTAATGCGCGTGTGCATCTCCAGCCTAGTTGAGCTCAGACTGCACCGGATACAGGAAGGTAGGGAGGAGCAGGGCTGGAAAAGGGGAGGCGCCTTGAAAAATGCCTGATTTCTGAGCAGTCATGGTATTTCTCTTTAGTAAAAAATAAATGTAAATCGTTGAAATGCTTATGGGAAGATTACTGCTAAATTTGGGATGGTGTTGCCTACCCTACTTGCCTATGCTATTCGTCGGGACCCCGGACTAATTAATTTTTCTTAAAGAAGGGGTACGGCAGACTTTTTTATTATTTTATTTTATTTTCTGTAGTTCCTGAAATTTTCATGATAAATAATAAAAAACATATGTGTGTGGCTAGTGCAACGGTATTGCAAGTAAATTCGGAAGGGTAGGTATGGGGTCAAATTTTTGACATTCATTCGGAGGGTTTTATTTTAAATTTTTTTGGCAGTCTGTTTTTGCATTTAATTTTCATCGGACAGCGTAGGCAGGTACGGTACTACCCATATGGTAATGTGTTTTGATGAAATTGGCCATAAAGGGCTTTACATCAATTGGTAGGAAAATTTGCCCAATTTTTGCTACCTCACAACCAAGAGTTGTCCTCGATTTGTTTTGGGTGTGCATTGGTCTCTTCATGGGTAAAGAGGTCCTAAGTCTATTACAATTGCAAAAGGTTGAGCACTATAGTAATAAAATCCATTTTTTTGTTTTTTTGTTTTCTTTTTTCCAACTACCAACTGTTAGGAAAAGGTGAAAATGCTAGGTGAAATCGAATTTTATTTTGATCAGGAGGTAAATTTGATGTTCTTTTTCAAGTACAAAAGTGTCCACCACCATTACATGGCATTTAATTTTTTGTTGGGCTCTACCTGTCCCAAGGGAGCATTGCGACTTTCCATGTAAACCCATTATACTCAAGTCCTTGCCTCATTGTGACATGCTCCTGCTTTAAGTCTAGTATTGTGCCTAGATTGCAAGACAAAGAAAGAGTGAAACTGGCCAGACCACTCTTCCATATGTGGATCAAACATACCTATGGTTCATTGCTATGGTTTCTTTATTGGGCTATGCATGGAAGATATGGCACAAATAAAGTTGACCCACTGTGCAAATTAACTAGGTCATGAAACTTGCTATTGCAGATCGCCGAGATTCAATAGCTATGAGGCTACACACAAATTAACCTTGAACTGTAAGCCTATGCTTATGTTTCTTCCAACCATGATCAGTATAGAAGATATATGGTCTATCTCAAGATGATATCTTGTTGTGGAGACATTCAATACGTAGTGCCTGTAACCGTTTGTGAAAAAAAATTGTCCAAGCAAACACAAAGTAGTAAGATGTTTTATTCTTCTACAAAACAATATGCATCAACGCACACTCCTCTTACCATAGACCCATGAATATACTTAAATCTCTTGCGTACTTTGTGTGTATCCAAATACTTATTCTCTAAATAAAATTTATTCATGATATATATGAAATGAAGTTTATATATATACACACACATACACAACATGTTTATATTTCAAAAGTGGAATGTTAACCCAAGTACAAGTCTTAGTTGTCAACTATGCATTTTTTTTAATTATGTTTTGTTTTGGGTTTGGGTGATTGATTGGCGACGGCAACGGACCGCCAAAACTAACAATTCCAATTCTATCCATTAAAAAAATTCAGGATTGCCAAAGCTGATTGGTCTCAAATTTATTCATTAAAAAAAAAAAAAACAGCATCTCCAGTCCTAGTGGTCCTGATTATATCTAAAAGCAAAAAGAAGATTTTTTTTGGGATTGCCAGCTTTGGCGGTTTGGATTTATATCCTCCACTAAATAAAATTATATATATATATATATATATATATAACCTGGAGGTCCCCATTTTATCCATAATTTATTAATCGGGACCGCCAGCTCTGGTGGTCTCAATATTATACCGAAGATAAAATAATGATAAAAATAACAATAATAAAAATCAGGACCACTTAGGTTGGTGATCCTGATTTTATCCAAATAAAATAGAATAAAAATCAAGACTGTCAGCTCTCGCAATCCCGATTTTATCCAACATAAAGGAAAAATTGGGACCGCCATTGTTGGCGGTCCCTATTTTATCAAAAGTGGAAAAATCAATAAAATCAAAACCACTAGAGCTGGCAATTCCGGATTTAATAAAAAATATTATAAAAATAATAATTGGACTACCACAGTTGGGGGTCCTGCATTTATTAAAACAATGAAAAAAATGACCGTGAAAACTAGGGTCCTAAGTTTATTAATTAATTTTAAAACAAAATGGGGACGTCAGAGCTGATCTGCGGCTTCTATATTATATAGGTGAATTATGCAATATTTAAAATTAAAGAAAATTACTTTGCGTAAAGTCAATTTTTGAGATGATATGACGTGAAGTTTAGAGATGTACCTTAAAACTATGATAGAATTGAATAGTTGTAACTAATAGAGTTTCCGAGTCCATACAACTATTCAATTTCCGTAGATGATCGACATAAGATCGACCAAGGAGGGATAGATAGAAGACTCCGGTCGAAGCTGGCGTAACTAAGAGCCACTTCGCCTTGCAGCTATTGCCCTCTTTCGGGGGTGGGCCCTATAAAAAGAAGGGTGTCTTGTGGGACACCAAGTGATCGGAGGAAATAGAAGGGTCGATGGTACCCTTGGGTGACCTAGGGTGCGTTCGAAGAGCCGGATTCTAATTGGCGTTTGTTGGTGATAATAGCTGTGAGGGAGCGGAGCGCCGTGAGGTTGATTGTTTTGAAACATTTATAGATGGGAGGATGGGGATTTTGAAGTTGTCGTGTATATCGTTGATACTAGCGTTATGAATGCCGCCTTGAGTACAGGCGGTGATGACAGTTAATGGACCGGTTTTCCAGCCACGTCGACGGATCGCAAGGATAAGCGAGACATATTTTTGTCGTTTTTCTAGGATCGAGTCGTTGGGAAATTGGTCATGGCAAAATGTAACTTTGACGAAGTGAATAGTGATTTGTGGGGAGGGTGAGACGGGGGCAGGGTGTTAATGGGTAGGCCCTATACAAGGAGTATATCCGGGCAGAGCCTAACGAAGGCAGGAACATGGCGATTGGGTACATATGCATGGTAGTAGCCATGGTGGTACTGTGTGGTCTAGCGGCCGACCTTGGTAGGTGCCAGCGTTAATGAGTGAGAACCACCAAGATTCGGCATGGCTTAGAAAGAGTTTATGGAGGTGCTAGACTGCGTGGTTGTGACGTGTGATATGAAGGCCATGTATAATTGGATGTGTGCATTGGCTGAGGAGGTGTGGCCAAGTATCGCATGCTTGATGAGTAGTTGAGCATAATGGGCAGTATGGGGATGGGAATAGATGCGGCCAGAAGATATGTTTACGCTGATGCCCCATGTATTGGGCGTATCTGAATTTGAGTGTTTGTCGAATTTGTTCGTCAGTGGTAATTTTGGTTAGCCAGAAGTGATTTGAGAGTTTATGGTGCAAGACATTGGATTGAGTCCATTTTTTAGTGTGTACTTTGGTGTGGTTGATGGAAGCTGCAACTTGTTTATTTGCCTCCCAAGTAAGAGTGGACAGAAAATTACGGATTTAGGTGCAGGGAGGTCCGGGATGGGGTGTATAAACCAGAAGGGGTGTGTATGGGCAATGTGGATAGGGTCATCCGTGGGGTCAACTTTGGGTTTGGAGGCACCGAGTTGAGCGAGAGGGTCTGCTTCCTCATTACCATGAATGCCAGTGTGAGAGCGGACTTTGAGTAGGTGTACTGGGTGGTTCTTAGAAATGGCCTTGGTGACAATGACGACGGTGAGATTGCGGTCTGGGTTGTGGTGATGGGAAGAAAGGCGGGAAATGTGGTTTCGAATAAGGTATAGAGAGGTTAGGCTATTGATAAAGATGTAATATAGGGGGGGAGGAAGACATCAATGAGGGAGAGAGCATTGTGGATGGCCATAAGTTGAGCTCTGAGGATGGTGGCAGGGGAGGGATCGACATCTAATGGATAATTTATTCTAACAGACAGATTATTTGAGAAGATATAAAATTTGGAACATGTTGACAAGAGTGCCTGATCCCTTGTGATAGAGTGTGTTGTTCGAATGAATTGTCCTTCTGGTGTTCATATGCTACAAAAATTTGGACTACTGCCTGCAAAGAGAGTTCATGTTGTTTTTAGTGACATTCCAAACAAGTTTAAAAGAGGAAAAAATACATCATACTAGTTGGAGATTCAAAATATTGTATGAATCCTTAAACCCTATAACGTAGCCTCTTATACCGTTGGGCAAAAAATAATTATTTTAAGCATTTGTCCAAAAATATATATAGAATTCAGAACTTAATAGTCCAATCATGCAAAATTATTGAAAACAACTGCTGAAATTTTATAAATTTTCATAAAAAATGCCCAAATCTTGAAAATTATGATTAAATATGTTTTGAAATTATCTTGATTCATAGAAGTACATCGTGATAGTTCTGATTACTGTCAATCTATAGGCTATGAAAAGAAATCAAAATCAACCTACTTTTTCATAAGCTCAGTCCAGAAAACCGAGAGAAAATTGAGAGACACTCAATCATTACTTCAGAAACATCTTCAGCTAGTTCTTCTTCAACTACCACTAATTCAAATTCAGTACCGATAGATTGAGTCTCTGTAGACAAATCTGATAGAGCTATGTTGAATAAAGAAGAGGTTGCATTACATTCAATGGCCTCATTTTGAAACTCAACGTCAAAAGGTCTCCGTAGTCCGCAGGCTGACCAGCCTTTTCTAATCATACCCTCCATCCTCGCCACATCTTTCCACGACTGTAGTAACCAACCAGAAACCAGGTTTTTTAAGTTTTTTACAGAAAGATCAAGTTGAACGTCTTTGGGAGCAACTTCTTTTTGAAGTTGTTGTCGAACTTGAGCGGAACGTCACTCTGAATACTGCATTTTGAAAGCATGCTTAAGAGGTCTCTGAAGGATAACATTTGCAGGTTGTAGCTTGCTGGTACAATTTGCAGGCACAAACAGAACGCAGATCTTCGGATGTTCAGCTTTCATCCAATCTAAAAATCCTTCGATTTGTGGAGAGACCAACAATCCAGAAGCCATATCATCTTCTGACTGGAGCCAAGCCCCAGGGCCTTAACCGTCATGCAATAATAAGGAATCAACACGAATTGCACAAATTGCTTGCACGTATCTAGATTGGACCAATGGTTACTAGAAATGGTTAAGTGAAAACCTGCAGCCACACAGTCTTTACTGCATTGGCTAGAATGAAGACTGCGTGATGTTTTCCCTTTGAAAACAAGTGGAGCAAATTGCCATCGGCCGAGGATGAGACACAAGCTGTGATCTGTCTTTTATCTTCAACACCAAGAACATGAATGTGATCTTTTGCCCCTTTTATCTCCCATGTTCTTTCTCCGCCCATGGGAACTAAATGAATTCCAGTTTGATCTGTGGTGATAATCAAACTTGACAGAATATTATAGACCAACTTAACTCACGATGAAGAAAATTACGGGTCCATGGCACAGTGACCCGAAATCGTCATTTCCCGTGATGAGAACTAAATAATTCCGGTGCCCTGATTTGAATAATGCCTTGAAGAATAGGAGCAATAATGGGGGCACAAAGAGATTGTCCAGCATCTCTCATCCCATTAAGTAGTTCCACCATTTCTCGTACTAGTTCTGGTCTGTCTGAGAGATGACTTCATTTTGTCAATGCTCCAGTTTGAGCAAGCCCTCTTTCTACTGCAACCTTATATTTAGATTTAAGCTCACCACTCGAAGTAAACCAATGATAGAGAGTACCTCTACTCAATTTATCAAATGGACTTCCAACGACTCCGGGTTTTTTGTGAGCTGTCCGCAAATACTGCAAAGCATCGGCCAATGTGTGGTTTCTTTGCACTGCAGCAGATATCAATGACCAAAATTCTGGTGTAAATCAATTCATGTATGTCCCCCTTGATTTGACCTGTGTACATAGAAGTTCTTTTAAAGTCAATACCAAGTTCAAGATGATGCACAAAATGATATTATAATATAGATGGATAAATATAAAGAGAATATAACTGACCTTCTTCCGTGTAGATGAAGATACATCGTGTACCGCACTTGATTCACAACGACCAATGTCTATTATGTCATTCTGCTCGATCAATGAAACAGTACATACGTTTTGCTTACGAGGTCTCCCCACTGGCCGCAGTCCGCTTGATTTAGGCACATCGGTTTTCATTCTGCTCGCAAGATCTTGGATAAATCTTTCTTTGTCTTTGATAACCTGTCTATGCTTGGTTTCTTCATCAACTCTAAAAAATGAACTAGTGATACTGCATTGGAAAGACATTTGGAAAACTACTGAAAGCTATTATATCCTTGTTTGGTCCCCGTCACAAATGCTCTGATCTCAAGTCAATAGTTCTAGATGATAGTTTCGGGCAAATCTACGCAAACCTGGAGTTAGTAAACTGAGACGATAAAATGATTGTAATGTAGTAGAGCTTAGAATGTGTGGCATGATTGCTTCCTTTGCTGGAAGTTCATCTATTTTTAGATAAGGTTCTACAAACCTTGTATCAAAATCCCTTGCAAGCTTTTCCAAAGTCAACACCACAATACTTTCTAGAGTGGAAAAATCACTTAGTTTTGCCATCAAACTTCCATGTATACATTGTGGTCTCTGCTTGCAACCTTGCAATGTTCTCTGCCCTCTCAATGCTAAAGCTGCTCTACTCAGTTCTCCTCTATCTCAAAGTAACTTGTTTGCCTTTCAATCTACACCAAGCAAACAAGTGGATCGATGTTGTCAGATTGATTGACTTGATCCACGTAGCACCAAGTTGTGTCAAATAATGTAACGATACTCGTTATCACCTCAGAATAGTTGGATCGGTGCTGCCTAATTTATTTCAAATGAGATAAATTATTTAAGACTAGTTGGTAGGTTTGATAATTCATTACTCACCGACTCTTTGTCCAATTAATACTCATGACCTGTCTAAATTATTATAAACTTCATAACTGGATTGCCCAAATAAGATATATTAATGTGATATTGCCCAACCGTTCAAAGAAAAAAAAAAATATTGGAAAATTTTCTGCCCAACCGTATATGAGGCTACGGTAGTTGATTCCCAAGTTTCATCCATGTTTGAATTTTCAACTAGTACGGTGTACTTTTTCTATTTTTAAGCTTGTTTTTAAAGACCAAGTAGGGATCGACATCTATCAAATGGGACCAATGGTGGTGTGGGAATACATAAAAGGCATCTATTTTTCCCTTGTGATACGATTGACATACTTTGTGAGAGTTGACCTTGCATAGTTCTATTTGGGCTAAATTAGGAACAATCCTAGCACAAAATGCTTCTTGTAGATGTAAATTATTTTTGGGGCAAAGAAGCACATGTGATAGTTTGAATTTTTTTCTTGTTAATTAACATGAGCAGACTTGTTACAACACCCCCAAGTACCAATCATAATAAAGAATTAGAATACCTAATTCATCACAAAACTTAGTATCCACTACTTTATCCTGTTGACGAGGTTTGTATTTTCAAGTTCATTGCTAACGAAGCCCATTGAGGAGGAGGAGGCACTGACCCAATGAACCTTTCTATTATGCGCCTTCAACCGTCCATTGGCCCCTTGTGTTGAGCAGTAGGCTCCGTAAATTCACTGGACGTTAAACAAACTTTATTAGAATATCTTAGGACTCTTTACATGGACAAAGCATGCTAAGAATAAATACAGTGAGCTATTACAAAAGAAGAAGATGAATGCAAAAATTTGAAACGGAGATAACCACTCTTATAGAAAGAAATGGAAAGAACCTCACCCCTCACCTCATATACTGCTGGAAAATGTTGGAATAAGATCCAAATAGGTAAAAGAAAGCTTAAAGTTAACTTTTAACTCCAAAACACTGAAAAGTTATTTTAATGTATAAAATAGGAAAAGTTGCTTTGATACCTAGAACAGTGAGTCGAAACAAGATTGATTTATGTAATAAGTCCACCTAAAAGAAAGAAAAAAAAGTCCACCTACTTGGGAGACAACCGTACTTAACTTGTCCACTGTTTTAAAAATATATGAAAGATTAAAAACGTTGCAGAGCCCAAGTTTACTTTTAAGAAAGAAAACAAATCTCTAAAAAAAAACAAAAGAGTAAAGTAAAATGGAATGGGTGAAGTTTCTTTAATGTCCAGTGAATTTACAGAGCCTACTGCTCAGTGACACACAGCCCATGTGAAGCGAAGGACAAGTCAAAACTCAGGTCCTGGACGTTGAACGAGTGTGGTTCCAGTTCATGAGACAGGTTAAAGTGACACTAACTCTGTGACTAAGTAAAGTTAGAGTAGTGAGTGAGTGAGGATACGTACGTAGTGCAATATGTATATATGTATGTTGTGGATATTGTACGTGTACGTAGTACGTACCGTGTGCAGGTGAGTGCTGAGCTGACCAGTCCTGTGTGGCTGTATCCTGACGAGCTCGGTTGAGAAGATCACGATTTGTTCAAACAGAATTCTCCCACGTTTTCTCTAGAGATGGGGAGTCCGCAATCGGGAGTCCCTGCATTGAGGGGAAATGCACAGGGCCCATCTTCAGCTGTGGAGACGGATGTCGACGGATTTGAGGTATTGGATTTGATCAACTTTCAGATGGAGACGGTATCAGGATCGGAAATGAGTGGACGATTTGTGGTCTGCCCAACCGCATCTCAGGTGGGTCCGTGCTTCTATTGGTCTAGTGTATAGCCACAGTTTAGTTTTTTCGTTCATCCCTATTTCTCCTCACACCTGTAGGAATGAGCAGTGGTTCGAGATTTTACTTGATCGAGTATGAATGATAGTTGAGTATTGGACTGGATTGGAGAATGAACTGCGGTTATCAGAGAGCAAGCCTGGCATTCGCTCTGTCATGACGACGATAGAGTTACAAGTTAGTAATTTGAAAGAGCAGGATAGACTGGCCATGACTCACAAGTCTTGCTGCCTCTCTGCATTCCCGTTGGGTCTCAAGGACCTGCAACGCAAAAGTTTTTAGTGAATTAGTGACACACGATAGGAGCTACCTGAATTATAATGGAGACAGCCACTTTTCAAAGAAGTGCCCTTATCTGCTAAAATTCCCATTTTGGAGCTTCGTGGAGCTCTTCTCGTGGAGAGCACAGATGGTTATATGTTTCTATATAGGCCATTTGGTTCCTTCCCAAGATTGGTGAACTGAAGTGTGTCATAGCATACTACTTACAGCTGTGTTGGGGGTGTCCCCTTTGCAACATCATTTCCTGATTGACCAAAAAGGTAAAGGGCGTGTAAACGTAGCTTTACCTTGATTGCTGAAGCATCTTTTGCATGTGTGTCTGTATGTGTCTCCTATTTTTCTGACTGTCACTGTTGACTGTTGTGCTAACATTGCCATGCAGCCTTTCAAAGTACTACATGGGGGCATCACAGCATACATATCTGAGACCTTGGCCAGCATGGGAGCCCAGATTGCTTCTGGGTGGGCAAGAATAGCAGGCATAGAACTGAATGTTAACCACTTGCGAGCGGCACCTATGGGAGTTGAGGTCTTTGTCAAGGCAGCACCCCTCATGGTGGGGAAGAGGATTCAGGTATTTCAGTTTTCCATTAGCTTGAGGCGAAAACAGAACAATTGCCAAGATAGTTGGCTGTCAAATCAAAGCTTGTCGAATTTGCACGCAGAAAGTAAGCATGTATGAAGCTTCATTTTGCTATGCATAAACCTGCCAGTGTCTATCACAATGAGATTAAAAAGGCACAGTTTTCAGACCGGTAAAGTGTACATGAGATGTGTGTATCAAGGAATGACTTAGAATTTATCTTTCTAGATAACACCTTGGTGGAAGACCAGGAAAATTGGTCGACATTTTTAGTCTTCTCAACCCTGGAATACAGTAGCTAGTTATGACCCTCTGAAAGCATTAGAGTCACACGTTCATGCTCATTAAAGCTACTAGTGCCTTAAGCTCCTAGCTCCTTGACTTGACACGAACTCTTCTGGAGTACAAAGTTATTTCGTATGTGTCAGTTTTCAATTGATGAATGTGTTGGGCTTTCTTGGTTCAGGTGTGGGAGGTAAAGTTTTCAAGTACAGGGTTAAGGGAAGATGCAACCTCCAGAGAAGCATCTGAATCTGTCCCTATAGCAGTTTCCCGGGTCACTCTTATTGTGGGATTGCCTGAAAAGAACAAGGCTGCAATGTCAAAGTTACAGACCATGTCGAAGTTGTGAAATCCTATCTTCTCTTCAGCCCATATTGTATCCATTCTAGAAAAATTGGTTGTCAGAGGGCCTTACAATTGGATACATTATGGGATGTGCACAGATTATGGGCTGAACAATTTGTAGTGCTTGTTGGAAAGGTCAATCGAGAGTGGTATGTGCTGTGGGCTTGAGATAACATAGATATAACAAGATTGACCCTGGTAAGTGGCAAAATCTGTGTTCACCTCAATATGACTAGGTTGCATATACAAGGTCATCTGATAACCACAGACATGACAGTTTGAGTGCTGGTAACACTTCGTAGCAATGCTTGGACACCGTTTGCTCATTGCCTGCTGTAGTGGACTTCCAGTGATCAGATTTGGTGGTATCTAGATAAATTTCCCGACAGATTAATCTCGTCACAAAATTACAAAATCAAATTATGTACGACACTATTTAACTTTGGAATCAATTTTGCCTAGATGCAATAGGTGGCAATTACAATCTGTGGGATGTGGCTGACTGGTGAGTCTGTGTGTGTTGAATTTGACCCATGGTGCCCCTGCTTCATTTAATAGCACTCATTTACCGGTCGTGCATGCTAACCTGTGGAACAAGATAACCATGATCTTGGTTTTGGTAAGATTGACTTGCAGCCCATAGTCTTTGGAGAACTATTCCAGGATGTGGAGCCCCACCTGAACTGTACACCAGTGACAAAAACAGCCACCCTTTCTTTGCTTGAGAGCTATGATGTTTTCTCCCAACCACATCCTACAGGAAATCACGGCTTTCCCTATGGTTATCCGTCACTACGCTAATGACTGCCATTCATCTCAGGAGGCCTGGGGATGTTTTGCCACCCTGCAATTGTCGCAATTTTCTTCATCAGCGAATCATCAGCCGGCTCAAGTGTCCATGTGGGATAGAAATTTTCAGCTCGGAAAACTTGATCTGGATTTTGAGCATGCCCTTGAGCACCCTTCAAAAAGATATCTCCCTCCGAACGAATGCTGCCTGATGCTTCATAATCTCTATCTCCAGCCTGCATTTTGCGATGTGCAATTCAGATTCCGAAGCTACAACACCTCTGCGTAACAAACATCTCTCTCTCTCTCAAGTATAGTTTTACCTTTATCCACTTGTCCGTCCTCATGTTTTCTCCACTAATCAGATGAACAGACAACATGGAATCCTTTGGCTAAAAGACAAATATCCCTGGAAATTTGGGATCGGGCTTTTAAAAGCTTCAATGATTGTAACTTTAGTCCTCTCTCAGTTCTGAGGGCTCCTACCACATGCTACCTTGACTTCATTTAAAGACTTGAAATAGTGGCTCTTTAATGTGCATGATCTCTTCACTTGTACCTTTCCATGAAGGTCTGGGATAAGAAAAGCAATTCAGACTGCGTTAAGCAGCACAAGGCTGCCCTGCAAGTGGTCGTGGGTTCAAAGCCACATAGGTGTATTGTTGGATGGTACCCATTGAAGCCAACCCCACTATAAACAGGGGGCCCTTGGTCAACCGGTTAACTTAAGTGTGGATATTTGGGGACTTTCAAGTAATTGGGGGAGGTTTGCGCAACCACGCTTCCCTAATTATGGCCGTAAGTAACACCTTAAGTTACACCTGCTTCTACAGGAGTCTCTTCCTCCTCTCTCCTCTTTGGTCTGCATGCCTTAAGGAAGGAAGGCTCTCTCAAATGGATGGGTGAAATAGATTAACAGCCATGGCCTCTTCGTCAAACAGCAATCAGGTAGATGGCATGAACTGACATGCTATTCCTCACTACGACTCCCGTATGTGGTTTTGGATGGGATCATCTTTGGCATGATAGGTAGGAGTGGTTGCTGTCTAATGACTTTCTTCTCTTGCAAATGAGGTTAGGTTGCTTGACATGAAGTTTGGAAACCGCATGACCGGTATTCTTTGAATATGCTGGCTGATTTTTCTATGCTATGGTGTTAATATCTATCATAGCTCTAAAACACATGTGCTCAACAGCTTTGGCTTTTGCTCTCTCCACCTACGCCCAGACTAGGCAAGCTAATAGTTTAATAAAAGACGGCAAAGTATGATGGGGCTTCTCTTAAGCAGATGATATCATTAAACATCTTGACTGATTTTGTGTGAATCAATCATGTCTTGTCTTGACATGACAAGAGTAATCCCTCTCTCTCTATATATATATCAACTCAGTATTTAGCAAATGGCCCAGTGGTTAGGGCACAAGGCCACCTTACAAGTGGTTGTGGGTTCAAAGGCACAGGTATATGCTAGATGTCACCCATCATAGCCAACCCAACTATAGAAGGGGGGTTAGCTAATGTGTGAGTACCTGGGGATTTCAAGCCCTCGGGGAAGGTTTGGGCAACCACGTTGCCCCCGATTACGGCCCTTAGAAGGTGTCCACCTTCCAAAGGCAGTAACCCTTCGGGTTAATAGTAACACTGTAAGTTACCCTGCTTCGGCAGGAGTCTAGTCTTCCTCAGCCTGAAGACAACATCCATTTTTCGATACAATGTCCAGGGTATTCTCATCAGAGAACAACTCTTGTCAGGTACATCAAGAACATAGTCCCTGCACCTCTGTCCACCAACTCTCAAAATCTTGAACCTGAGCCTAAAGCCCTAGCTGGGAGACCACACACAGCAGACTGATGCTTCTGTGAACGGCTTTCTAGAGGAAATCTGGAAAGCCTGAACAGATTGTCTATATCCCGGTAAGTCCCACTACTCAAGTGAGCCCCCTATAAAATTAGTCTCCGTTCCATTTTGTTCCCCCCAAACTGGACGTCGGATCTATGGCCACAAGGCTACAGCAAAGGTCTTACAAGTACATTATCCCTCTCAAGGCATTTGGTTGATGTAATAAAATTTCTTCCTTCTTCCTTCTTTCTTGCAGTGCAATCAGTCACAAATCGCTGGAAGGTAGAATAACAGTCTTGGAATTCACACCATGTTCTCTAGCAAATGTTAATAGCAGTCCTTCAACACAACACTCAACTCCCCTATCACCTGATTTTCATTGCTGGTGTGCAAAAGGGCTAATGCGCTTTGGGCACCCTGATTTTTTGTTTTTTAGAAGAGCCCATACTAACAATATTTTCAAATATGCTTGACCTTACGCAATTTGAAAACCATGCATATGCAGGTAAACACTGCCTTACGGCAAGTGAGGATGATATGAGGGTTCCGGTGGCAAATGGGGGCCATGAGATTGTACATACCTTCTCAATGTAGTATTCAAAGGCCTTATTCTGATTGCCTGCTTCATAGATACAGCTCTGTGACAGAATCTGTTGAAAGACCACACACCCAACCCAACCTGGTCATAACCTGTTTGCCAATGATCTACAAAGAACCTACACATAAGTTTTGCACTCCAATACTCTAAATAAACTTTTGAAGCAGTGCAAGCATCTAGCAGCAGGAACTGCTAAATGGATCCCAATGGACAACTAGTTACAATTGACCTACCAAGCTACTCCATATTACAAGGTCAAGGGGTGAGGTACCTGAGCTTCGACGCTGGCGCACACAGCATAGATGCCCCACTTTCTGGTGTAGTTGTTGTACAGATGCACTTTTCCAAAGCGCAAGCGAGGGTGACGTTGCCTGGTACCATCAAAGAAGCAGTGGTGGATAGTGACCCGGATGCAGCGGTCTTCCACGTGTTTGGGGTCAGCTCCAATCAGCATGGTCTTATCATGCTTTTGAAAGTGACATCTGTGCTCCATCCCCAAGCCCGCCTATGAAATTAGCCAGAGACGTACTCAAAATTAGGAGAAAAGGAATTTTCAATGAAAACAGGCTATTGGCCCCTGATTCTGACAGCATCCAATTCATGCTTCTTGGGCCTTCCTCAAGAATCTCCATCTTAAGGTGGAGGGGTACATCTGTGGAGAATTTACGGAGGTTTCTGGTCGTACTGCACAGTATGGTAATAATTGGCAGTATTAACAAGCTCTATTAGGTCATACCAAGCATAAAGAATGGCCACAAGGCTACGGCAAACAACGTCTTATGAGTACAATCTATTAGGTCATACCAAGCATAAAGAAAATCTGTTGATAAACAGTTTGAGTTTTTCCGGAGTGATTGGTCATTCCAGTCTTTCACTTACCTAGGTACTATGGTGTATTTAAAGAAGACACATCACTGCATACCATCCCCTATTTCCAGCCACAATTTGGAAAAAAGTGCCCATGCCTCTTTTGACTTTCAGATTCCTATTTCCATAAAATTTAAACATAAAATCACCGTGTTCAGTTCTATACAGTGAATATTTAATGAATCCTTCTATGTACCGTTGGAGAGGTGTGTTCCAAGGTAATACTAGTCTTTCCAGAAGACTTTAGGGTGGCAGCAGTATCCTGAAATGGGCGGTCATTCAGTCCTGACTCAAACGCCTAGTTCATCCAAAAGGCCATGACCAACCAACTGCTGGTCCAAAGATGCATACGACAAGGCTAGAGCAGCAATCCTCACCTGGACACAGTAACATCAGTGGATTGCCGTGTAATGTCAATGCATCCATCGTCGAAATCCGATATTGAGCAACGGTCAACCCATACATGTTTGGTGTGAGGTTTCATCTGAACTCCATCCACATCATGGCCCCGGCCACCTTCCAGCACCAGATTGCAAATGATCACATGTTCACACTCCTTGAGCTGCAAACCTTTCCCTGTAATCTTCACTCTCTGTCCGCGCCCGTCTATGGTTTTGTAAGATGAGACACGACAGTATGTTGATAGAGATATGGTGCCAGATACCTCAAAGATGATCCAAAGAGGTTGCTTTCTTCGGCATCCTTCCCGTAGCGTACCGGGCCCATCATCTACTCCACAAGGCAACCAACTCATCATGTACTTCTCGGACAGCTTGGCATGAAACCTGACAAATTTGCAGTTAGTAATTCTGGTTATAATCAACCCACACTGATTATCAGCTAAAATTTGCCTTTGCCTACATGATTGAGCAAAGAAATAGCATGTCGCCATCAAACACATCAACACACTTTTAGGTCAGCATCCATACAGTAATACACAGCTTAAGAGAATCAGGAATTCTGGTAAAGCATTTATGCCACGGATAATCTTGACTGCATATCAATGCAGAATGAACTGAAAGAAGGTATATTACCTCAGGAAATACACACGCACAGAAGATGGGCTTAAATGGCAACTACAGAACAAGACTACATGCCACAGAGAGGAAGGCACACAGGAGGAAGGAAACCCGAGTCAATCCAATTCGTGAAAGCAATTCAACTTCACACGAGCTGTACACAGTTCTCATACTTAACAACCAATCAAATCAACACTCAGTCAGTTGACAATTTTCCTGAACACGTTCTCTTACCACCGATTGATCCACTATTGTATGCAGCATATTAACAGTAGTTAAATCTTAACTTCACTACTAACAGATCCGGTGTGAATGTAAGGCAGCGAAGAGCATAGGAAAAGCGAAGAAGAACGGAAATCCACGATAAGAGAGGTTCTGCATCTACCAGCAAGAGAGGTGACAGAGTAGAGATCTCCATGAAGGCCCCCAATGGCAGAATGACCAAATCCTTCTGCACTGCCTGCCAACGCACGCAGATGAGCATCCGCATTCGCATAAGGTCCCACTGCCATGGACGCTGGCCCCGCCTGCGACTGCTGAGACTGCATTGGGAACGCAGGAGGAGGCCGACGACGTTGAAGCCCACAACATCCACACATACTCTCTCTCTCTCTCTCGGGCTGCTCTGGCCTGTGGGTCAATCCTTTACAAGGCTCTGGCTGCCTGGAATTACAAGCCCCTGTGTGGTGCGAGGCAATTGCAGCAGCAAGGGACCCATCTCTGCAATCAAGCATCCAGCAAAGCTGCTGACAACTCTCCCGCAACGTGGCCAGCTCTGCTCTCTCGCCTCTCCTTCGTCGACTGTTCGTTCGTTGCGCCTCAACGACTGTGCACGATGCTTCCACTCCTCGTCCCTCTAAGTTACCTACATGAACGAATACATCCTCTGTCCAGGAACCCAAGACGCCTCTTGTAAGAACTAAGAACCTCATTCGCAAGTGCTGATGAAACATGAAACCCCTGATTTCTCACATCTACTACTGGGCACTAGTAACAGACTTTTATATGTATTGAAGACAACACTGAAGGATTGTGAGAAGAAGTCCTGCCAGAGCTGTTTTCTGCTCATTGCTTGACCAGAGTGTGCGAACTACAGGATGATGAGAATTTTTGGCAACTTTCGTTTGTTTAACTCTTGATTGTGTTAAAAGAATGTTCCACTCCACATACACATTGCAATCGTTCTTTCGGATCATCTTGGGCGAGATGTCATGGAAAATTCTTAGGAAAGATAAAGAATGGACTGTACATTTGAGAATCCTCGAAGTAGTTCTCTACTCCGGCTACATCAGTGGCTCGAAGCTTCCAGGGAATTGCAGCAAGCACGAAGCTGTTGACGTGAAGTTTGAGCTAGTGTCTGAATCCCTGTCACTTGCTGAAGTTCCTCTCCGTTGACAGAGCTCGTTTACAGTACATGGCTGTCTGAAGTGCTCACCACATATGTACACATTCACCACCGGTGTGCAACATGCATGTGGATGGTGGAGTCGCTGAAGAGCCCAAAAAGGATCTAGCCACAAAAGGAAGTAACTATATAAAGGAGGTCCCGAACCCATGCTACTCAGCTATCACGCTAAAAGAGCACTACTACATAGTCTAGAAGGTCATGCAGCCTTACAGCCGGTAACATTTACAAGTCCTCAACATACTAAAGCTACATAAAGGCATGCTAACATTCCAGAAACATTACAGCCATACACTATTCTGACTTCCCCATCTGTTCATTTCGGCTTGTTAATGGGACGTAACGGACGGATGTGGCAGACCATTCTTTCAAAGTTCCATCCATGTTTTTATCTATCACCTTGAGCTCTTGAAAGATATCCCCAACTGGGATTACCATGCGGCCCCCGGGTCTCAATTGATCAACGAGGGCTTTTGGAATTTTTGCAGCAGCGGCTCCCACGTGAATAGCATCATATGGTGCAGCCTGTGGGTACCCTTCTCTCCCATCTGCATATTACAAGCAAGAATACAGAACTTTAAAAGATGCCACTTGGTGGTTCATGTATCTAACAGTGAAGGGGAGTAGTGGATCAATGTATTAAGCATTAAATGTTTCTCTAGACAGAACTATTAGTGAGAAGTCAGAACAAATTTAAGAAACACGCAAAAACACATCCCTTCTCACTGAACATTGGGAACCCTTCATGGATAGTGGAAGTCATTAGGAGATGAGTGAGTCTACACTACTTTCCATTCACTATCTCAACTACACAAATGACACCACCTTTCTTGGAACTCTGGAGCTTTGGACAAACCATACTGTTCCCTAAATCCAAATAAAAGAATGCCATATATGAGGAGAAGATGGGCTATGGGACATGGGCAATTCATTCAACCAGCACAGCATGTAGATGGATTGGAAAAGCATTTGACACTGTATGCCTATGCAGGATAGTGTACTTCTGTGAGCCTCAAAACACTCAAGACCTGTCTGTAGTTCTGACAGCCAATTCAATAGAAGGGGTTGTTCTCTGGCCAAAAATTCACAGCTGACATACTTAGAGATCCAACTGCAATTAATGTAAGTTGATCCATTTAGACAGACTGATGGGACACATATCACGAGTAGATCTGCAATTTGCATGAAAGCCGCATGAGAAAAGTTTGAACTGGATGCTTTACTACTGTGACATGCAAAATTGCCAAATTGGTTGCAAGTTCACAAACCTCCAGTCACCAAGGAAAGAGTGCTAGATGCCAGCAGATAGCTAGCTCCGCTTTTCTTCACATTCTCAATAGCCTGCTGTGTGAGCTCAGGTATGTGTTCAATGCCAACAACGCAGCCTTCTTCCCCCACCAGCATTGCAAATGCTGTTGTCAAATACCCTGTGCCTGTATTCCAGACCCATGACCTTCAATACAAGGCATTGTACATCCACATCAACATGGAGCAGATTTGGCATTCTCAAGTACTAATCCCTAATTAGACACCAACGATCTTATGCGTTAAAGCCCTGGGCTGTGTAAGGTGGCAGAGCAATGATCAAAACTAATGCCATCTACTGAAGAGCCTTGGACCGCATCATACCAACCTTGGTTTCTGCAATAAAATGAGAAAACCTATTTGACGTTCATGGCAAGTATGGCAAGGCAACCAAACCCTGATGAGTACTCAATTCTGGAAATAAAAACCCTCCTACAAATGGATGTCTCTGCTCACCTGAACCTACATCAAGAGCATGCATTCCAGGCTGTAAATGTGCTGAGAGCAGTTCCAGGCATGCAGCATGCATGTGGGGGGCAGATATGGTGGCATTAAAGCCAATTGGCATTGGGCTATCTACATATGGGAGCTCATTGCGCGGCACAAAGTGGCCTCGGTCCACTTGATGCATGACATCAGAAACTCTCTTGGACTTTATGGACCCATTCTGCTGCAAGCTCTCTATCAGGCCCTTGTTGTCATGTGTCCGGCCTCTCCAAAAGTACTGCTCAAATCCCACACATACCCATGTAAATCTCTGCACCAACGATCCGTCACATATGAAGAAGCTCACAGAAAACAAATTACTTTCTGTTGCTGAGAGAAAATAAAAAAATGCTGAGAAAGAACGAACCATACAATCGCTGCAGAGGCAGACACTCAAACACCAGAGCCGTACATCATCAAACTGGAGAAGACCTCAGGTATCATGATGGTATTAATTCTCCAATCCTAATTCTAAATCGGTATTATCATGATAGTACTAATTCTAAATCAGACTGACCTATTTATGGATTAGTAGGCTCTATGCACAAACAGGAGCACTTTACTCAAGGCCCTTGCAACATACAGGAAAACAAGCCTACACCATATCTGCTCCTGCAAGTGGAATTTGAAGCAAATAACCAGAGATAATGCACCACCGTGGCAGCATGCAAGCGGTTCCAATCCCATTTGATGCCTGGAAATAAGAGTGACTTTGTTTTCCCCTGCTACTATCTGGATTAAAACTAACCAATAATAAAAGTGTGAAGTGGACATCCTCGCCTTCATAACCAAATGTCGAGAATACCAATAGCTGGACCTCAGAATATTCCACGCAGAACATGAAGACATCAGACTCATCCCAATAACTGGGCCACACCTTTAGAAAGAGAGGCCCATGCAATTAATCTCTCAAGAATCACAACGGACATCTGCATTAAAGGGAAATGCACGCATGCGATGAACAGATGCTTCAGGAAAAGGTAGGGTATCCACAGATCGTTCCCGAACGGAATTCGACTGAGACTGGGACGCATACAAATCACCGCAAATTACAAAAGGACCAACGAAAAGCAAAGACCACGCAGAGAAAAAGAGAGATCAAACAACAAACGACTGAATGGAGAAAATTACAGATACACACAGAGGGCTGATCAACGATCCAGACACACACATGGGACAAACCTCCATCTTACGGAACAGGCTAGCCCGGAGAGGAGGCAAGTTCGCGAGACGCAAAGGGGTTGCAGGCTGTAATCGCGACGGGTGGCAGACTGTGCCGGCGCAACGGGCCCATATGCCAGCCAGCGGTGCAACCAGAGAGGCCAGAGCTCACCCCGCTCACCTACAAAGCCAACAGATCTCACATTGAGGAAGAAAAGAAGAGAGGGACGACACCGGCCTTCTCCAAAGCTCAAAATCCCAAATTCACACAGCGATCCGTTCACATCCTACCAGATCAAGGAAGAACGATGACGCAAGGTTACAATCACTAATTCCTTCTATCTACCGCCTCAAATCACATGTAATCGTCTGATAGCCCACGGCTAGAACGATCAGCTACAAGACAAGACATCCCATGAACAATCCCGGGCGATTCCCTTCCATGCACCTCAGTGGACTTACCCTGGCAGACCTGCCACGCGTCAAAACCTCTTGAGATATAACACGTGGTAACCCTCCATGTCATACGCCACGTGGATCCAAGACGAGAGAATAGAGAGAAGAGAGAGAGAGAGAGAGAGAATGAGCAATGGCCGCCTCCAATCCAGTCTGGAGAGTCTGAGCACACACCTGCATTCTCTTGGGTTGCCTTTCATCGTTATGTGCAAACATAATCTGTACAAGGTGCAAGTGATCCAACTTCTTTTGCCATCCCAAAGTTAGCAATCCTTAGTATGCAATCCTGCGAGCTCTCAAGATTGAGCGATGCCGCCTCCAATCCAGTCTGGAGAGTATGGGAACGCACCTGCATTCTCTTGGCTTGCCCTTTCATCGTCATGTGCAAACATAATCTGTACAAGGTGCAAGTGATCCAACTTCTTTTGCCATCCCAAAGTTAGCAATCCTTATGCCAATCCTGCGAGCGGGATTCCTAAGTTTCGGAGTCCTCCGAAATGCTCCTTGCTTCAACTTTGCAGTTGTACTCGTGCCTTCTCTCTTACATTTGCAAATGTGGGGAAGGCGATTTGGCTTGCATGGATTCAGCATCCTCCACCTGCGCAGGTTGCTTGTAGCATCAATGCAGAGGGTGCGGGCGTCAAAGAAGGGCGGGACTGTTATGTCACGATCTTTATGTAAGTAGCGCACGTTGTCAGTGTGTTTTATGTTTTATCGTTCGATGTATTGTGAGAGACGATCTCAGCCGTAGAGTGTGAAAGATGGGGCCTCTGCGGGAATGAAATGGAAAGCAACCTAATATTGAAAGCTTTTGGTGTGGGGCCTTGGGCCCGCGATCCAAGGCTCCATTGTCCCCGATCACTGGCTTCGTGCTGGAGTCCTGTGACAGTTAGTCTTGAGGATTCTGTGGTAATATAATAGCACATTGTGCATCTCGACATTGTGCATCTCATCAACGAAGCAGGCTGTTTTCATAATCTGGTGTATGTAGGAGGAAGCGAGTTCGGTGTTTGTTGGAAGCTTCGCGTTTTGTAAGTGCTTGTCTGTCTATTTCTGGAAGTTGCAACTTGAAGAATAAAGGAAGGGTGGGGGGGAGGGGGAGCACAAATCTGTGACTTCTTCTCCGGTAGTAGGTAAGCTCACTTTCGCAGTCATTTGAGAGCAGTCGACATATCCAGAAGCAGGCATTGTTTCCGATCGGGTCGCTCACAGCGAGAGGCTGTGCACAATCGTGGTAAAGGACTGAGGAGATTCTCCTCAGCAGGTGGTATTGCATATCGAGGACGGTGCTGATTACATCGTTAATCGTGGTGTAATGATGTCCAATGCATATGGGGAGTATGACAACAACATAGACTATGTATTCAAGCTGGTGCTTCTCGGGGATTCAGCAGTGGGAAAGTCACAGCTTCTAGCCAGGTTCTCACGAAATGAGTTCAGCTTGGAGTCCAAAGCCACCATCGGCGTTGAATTTCAGACGCGCACCATTATTGTCGATCATAAGACTATTAAAGCGCAGATCTGGGACACGGCTGGTCAGGAAAGGTTTGGACATATTACCTGCTTCAGGATTCAAGTTGACTAAATCTGAAGTTTTCCATGTAAACTGACATCTTCTATGAAGTTATTTTGACTCTATTTGAGGTACTATTGGTAGTTCTGAAATGTATGCCATCCTATCTGCTGTTTCGTTTTGTTTTTGCGACAGTGAGCACGAGTTTTTCTCTGTTCCCGTGTTGTTACATCTGAGCATGGTTTCACCGTACTCAAAGGAAGGAGGATCAATCATCTTGGTGCCGATCTTGAAGAATATTGGTCGAGAGTTAGTCCACCTGTTGCCGAAATCATCTTGGGGATCTCCGGTAGCTTAATGCATACGAGTGCAGGGATGATTTAAGTAGTCAACAGAATATTTGTTGGACATAAGAAGCACCTTTCAACCATGGCTCGTCTCAGGAGGGTTTCTGCTTAGGATGTTAATCTGAATTGCTGGTGGAGTGGTCTCTATTTGAAATGAGCCAAGAATTATCTTCTTGATTTGATTGTGGGATGCCAGAACCCATTACTGAGAGATCCACGCATTGAATTTTTCACAGGTGAAATAGTTCCGTCAGATGTAAGGTAAGACATGCCTTTGTGGAGATCACTGAAATGATCTGAAAGATCCAAATGACCTGCTTGAGGTTCACTTTCAATGGCCATGTAAGGCTAGATGGGCAACTACAAAGATATCTATGTACCCTATGTCAATAGATGATTTCACTGGTCGTCACATCATTACTGCACAATCCATGAGTGTTTGTCACACCAATCTTCAACTGCTCTACACGCACTGCCAGGGGGCCTTAAAATGTGTATCCCCACCAGTGCTCAGTTTAGCTTCTGGGCATGGGCTCAATTGCTTGGGGACAAGAGCATCTAGCTCCATGTGTAGTGTACAGTGCAGTCTATGAAATTGACGTTGTCTCTCTCTTTTGTGGATGGACAGATACAGGGCTGTCACCAGTGCCTACTACAGAGGTGCTGTAGGTGCCTTATTGGTATATGACATTACTAAGAGGCAATCTTTCGATCATGCGCAAAGGTGGCTTGAGGAGTTGAAGTCTCACGCCGACAGCAATATTGTTATTATGCTGATTGGTAACAAGTCTGACCTTGGCAACTTACGGGCAGTTCCATCACAGGATGCCAAAGAATATGCAGAGAAAGAAGGGTTGTTCTTCCTTGAAACTTCAGCTATGGAGGCCACAAATGTTGAGTCCGCTTTTTTCAGTGTACTATCAGAGGTATACAGGATTGTGAGCAGAAAGACCCTCATTGCTGACGAGACTGTAATGAATGGGAACTCTGCCCTACTATCTGGTACAAAAATCATTTTATCTGACCTCGGTAATGATGGAGTCATGCCTAAGAAACAAGGATGTTGTACAAGGTGATAGCTTTTTCCTTCAAGCTTTTTCTTTCAGATAGTATATGCTTTCGGCAGTTTTGCTAAATAAGAAGATGATTCCACCCTATGTAATTGATTAGTGATAGCCACAAGCCAGCCTTTTTGCAGCTGCATAAACAGTGATTGCACAAGTCAAACGAGCTTCTGACTCGCTCACATGGTTTTTGTGAGTGTAGAATGCATTTACTTGCACAATGTATTTGATGGTCAGTTGAGGTAAGCGTATCTCAGTATTATACTACTTGCCCCCACATTTGTTACTGCAATTCCCAGCTAGTTATATTGTAATGCTGATATCAAACCACATCCACCAGGTTAGGTCTGTCATTTTCTAGGTAACCTCAATAGTAAGAATAGTATAGTGACACAAGTTATTTTCTTTCCTCCTCCCCCACCCCGGTTTGGCTGCAAAGCAATTTGTATGTCATGTTCAGGACTGTGGCCTCTCGGATATATCAGTTGAAGACCTTCAATTGACCAATGTGAGATATTAATGTCCTCTGACCTCAACTTTGAGAGAGAAACAAAAGGTTAAATGAGGTAGCCACATCCAAGGTACAGGAACATTCAAAGATCAAATCCAAGAGACCATCATTGGAAAAGGAAGAAACAACAAAGAGGAACAAAACTACAGAGGATGCTGCCTTATATCTAAGAGTACAAGACAAATCAACAACATCCCCTATGACAGTGACCAGCAGTTTATAATTCTCCACTGGCTTCATCAGATCCTCACAAGGGCTGCAAACTTGCTCAGTTTGTGTGTCAATGACACTGTGACGACTCAGCCAAGACATTGTCTGATCATTGAATCCATAGGAAACTCACAACTTACCACACAGAGAAAGAGAGAATGTACACATAAGACATTGTGCAGAGAAATAGAGAGAGTAGGGGAGAGAGAGAGAAGCTAACCAACAAAAGTGGGCTGAAGAAAGCTCCCACTTGAGCCTTAAGAGGTCTTCCTGAAAACCAATAAGGTGTCCCTCATTGATCTATTCACTTCTGGTTGTGCAGTGAAGCACTGGAGAAAGACTCTCAACTACAGTACCTAGCTGCCTTGTGTTTGTAAGACCGATCAAATGCAGGACTACTAAAAGAACCCCAGCTCTCAATACATGGAACTTACTCACTTGAAAGGGCTTAGAGAGTCCCCGACATTTCAACTTCCTCTTCCTTCTCCTTCTCCCCGTGTCCAATGAAGATGATGCCATACTCTTTTCCCATGTTAAGAGCATGCTTAATGTCCTCTTGGGTTGTTTCAGGAGGAGAGCCCTGTGGATCTGTCACAGGCTTCCCTATGTCTAGAAACCACTGCTCGAACCCTCCAGGAGCATAAGACAGCACCATACGTGCCGGCTTGTCGAACTTGTTAGCAAATGTGTGGGGAACAAAGCGAGGAAGATGGATGAAAGAACCCTGCTTTGCATGGAACTCGTGTCCTCCCACGGTCCACATCAGCTCACCCTCCAGTATGTACCAGGTCTCCTCTTCCTTTGTGTGGATGTGAGCAGGCGGCCCTTGGCCCGGGAAGATCACATCCTCAAACAAGGCATATGACCCTCCTGTCTCGTTACTCAGTGCCTTGAGAGTCACCAGTATTCCCAATGCCCATACACTTAATCCATCCCCTGAGGCAGGCCACAGCTATCAGCTAGAGAGCAACCATCATATTCCTAAAATGAGACAAGAACCACCACTTTCTCATTGATCGTGGTTAGTGTCAATGGAGAATTGTGGATTCTACATCTGTCACTCCCCTGTTCTCTATTCTGCCATGTCTCTTTAAGGGTCTGTTTGGACCAATGAGAGGCAAAGGAAGAGAGCAGTATTTTCAACCTCCCTCTTGGCCCACTTGAGAGTAGGTGCTAAGTGAATCATCTTGGGTACCACTACCATCACTGAAATCTCCCTCCCATAATTAGAATGTGACTATCCAAATCGTAGCAAGAATCATAACAAGAATCTCCATTTAGCTCAAATTTTCACTCCAGAGAAAGTGACCCACACATTACTTTTTATAAACTCCTAGCTGTGTGTCTAACCCTCACCTTGGTGGAGCTGATCGAACAGAGAGACGACAAGAATATCTCCCATTCCCATCTTCAGAGACGTTCATCCCAAAGACAGAGGAAGACATTACCTGCATTCAACATGCTGACTTTGGGTGCTGTGATAGCACCGAACTGGTTGGCGCTGAAGGATACTTGGTCCATGTCTGTGTTCTTCCCACCCCCACCTTGTTTCACATGCGAGAGCTCGATTCACCAGCTCCTTCAAACAATTTCACCACAGGCTCAGCCAAAACATGTTTCAGTATCGTCACAACCAGTGCCAGGTCGGAAGCTAACTATGGGAGACGGGTAAGGCCTAATGATCCTGTCAACTTGAAGCCATCTGCTGAGATTCACTCCTGCGAAACCAGTCCAAGACTGTGGTGTACTCAAATCTCTCCAGCAGATTATCACCCTAATTCGTGTCTACAATTGCCATAAGATGGAAATTACGCGAGTTGGGTCTCTTACCTGTGAATGCTAGAACAAGTGTGATGGAGCCCTCTCCAGCTGAGAAGCAACAACTTCGGGCAAATGCGCAATGAGAGAGTAGAGTATTTTAAACAGGGCCAGTTCACATCAGTCTTCCATGCTTCCACAAGCAGAACTATGGTTGATGGGGGGCACAGGTGGTGGAGGGCTCCATCTTAGCACTCTTATCTTGTCGTTGACTATGGATCCCAAGGTCACCAGGTACAACGGCGCCAGCCAGCCAACGAATCTAGCAGGATTACTTTTTTATCCAAATATATGCCAACAGTGGGTACCACAGAGAGATTGAACGAGTCTTGATCTTGGCCTCTACAGGTCCAAAGCAGACTTTTAGATTTCATGTTGGGACACTAGTTGACATTTTAACCTGTAAAGGACGAGCTAACTTTTGGGAGTTTTCCCAAAACGTGGGCCATACCCTCAATTGCTGAGCTGTAACTTCCTACCCCCTTACATCCAGCTGGATGGACCGTTCCATTTCATCCCTACCTACTACATGAAGGTCCTCAGAAAATTGTAGCATTTTTTTACCGTTCCATTTAGTAGATTATAACAAAAGAAAATTGGCCAAGTTGAAACCATGAACAAAAAAAGAGAGGAAAAATTGCTTTGACCATGCAAGTTTGGTGATTTTATATTTTTTCTTGAAGAAATGGCCTCCAGAATCCGGATAAGGGGCAACCAACAGGTCACCTCCCAGAATCTCAGACCAAAATGCCAAAAGTATTGGGGGGCTGCTTTGTATGTGAAATCTGGGGATCTTGTTTTGGCTTCTTTCCCAAGTACACCCATGAGGTGACATTTTTTCCCAATTCCTTTGGTAAGTAAGTGCACAGTAACATTTCATGGTGCCTTGTCCAAAAATTTTGGCATTAAATTTTCAGCCCTAGATGTTATCTTGAACATTGCCCATTTGACTGCCATGTAGGCAGGTCAATGGTGCTCTAACATTGGATTTCCTGAAACCTTGGCACTTTGCAAAATTCGAGGGAGCACAACTTTTATGATTTTTTGGCGCTGTAAATTCCCACGTGTGCTCCTATATGACATCTACAATTCATCTTCAAGGTTCACTTCCATCCACTATCATCCATGGGAATGGGAGCGTGGCAAGTAATCTGACGCGACCTGAATCGGGTCGCGTCGTCCTTTAGGGGTTAAACAGTTGATCTATCCCGGACACTTTCTGACCCATCTTCCTGTTGTCTGACCTTCTTTAGGCAGTAGGTGATACTAGTGTAGTTTGATTTCTTTTTGCCAATATATCTTGCTCTACGAGAGTTTGTTTGTTTCAGTGTTGCACTGGTATTGAATTTTTAACATACCAGTCGGGTCCGGGGCTTGATTTTTTTTGAAATGTGAACACTGGTATGGCCCTAGGTATTGCATAACAAGGATTTCTGAAATAGAATAAGGGGCCCAAGTTTGAAAGGGGGTGTGGGGATTAGAGAGTGGTCCAGGAATTATGAAGCGGGAGTTATAATAAGCTACAGCAGGAGTTCAATTATTAACTGTCATGTAAGGGGGGGGGGAAGGCAGGAAGGTAAGACCTATTAAATAGGGGATGGTTCATGGTTAGATGTGGGGTTAGGGGTGGTGGTTTCTAGGAGTGACGTGGGCAGCCTTCTAGAAGGTCCCACCACCCCCCTAGGGTATATAAAGAGAGCCCGGCTCTCTTCCCCTGCATCTTATTATCTATTCTTACTAGGAGAGAGAAGACTCCGGCCGAAGCCGGCGTAACTAAGAGCCACTTCACCTTGTAGCTACTGCCCCCTTTCGGGAGTGGGCCCTATGAGAAAACAGGTGTCGTGTGGGACACCAAGTACCCAGAGGTACATAGGGTCCACCCCCGAAAGGATTCCAGTTGCCGCTTGTTGGTAATAATAGTTGTGAGGGATCAGAGTGCCCGTGAGGGGATTGCTTTGAAACACTTATGAATGGGGGGATGGGGATTTTGAAGTTGTCATGTATAGCGTTGATATTGGCATTATGTATGTCGCCTCTAGTACCAGCAGTGATGACGATTAGTGGGCCGGTGATCCAGCCTCTACGACGGATTGCAAGGATGAGCGGGGCATATTTTTGTCATTTTGCCAAGATCGAGTCATTGGGGTAGCGATCATTACAATATGTAAATTCCATGAAGTGGATGGTGAGTTGTGGGGATGGTGTAGTGGGTGGTGGGGTGTTAGGGGGGAGGCCGTGGACAAGGAGAATATCAGGGCAGAGTCTGACGGGGCAGGTGCATGGTGAATGGGTACATGTACATGGGAGCAGCCATGGGGGTACAGTGTGGTCAGGTGGTCGGCCTTGGTAGGTGTCGGCGTTAATGAATGAGAACCACTTGGTTTCAACACGGCTCAAAAGAAGTTTATGGATGTGCCAAACTGTGTGGTTGTGACGAGTAATATGAAGGCCATAAATGACTGGATGGGTACATTGGCTAAGGAGGTGTGGTCAGGTGTCACGTTCACGGTGGGTATTTGAGCATAGTGGGTTCTAGGGGGATGGGAAACGATGTGGCCAGAAGATATGTTTACGTTGGTGGCCCATGTATTGGGCGTACCTAAATTTGAGTGTTTGTCGGATTTGTGCATCGGTAGTGGCTTTGGTATGCCAGAAGTGCTTTGATAGCTTATGATGGAAGACTGTGGACTAGGTCCATTTCTGAATGTGGACTTTGGTATGGCTAATAGATGCTGCTGCCTGTTTGTTCGCTTTCACGGGTGATAGTGGTCATAAGATTACGGATTGGTTTGGGTGCGGGGGGGTCTGGGACTGGGTGTATGAACCAAAAGGGATGGGTATGAGCGATGTGAATAGGGTCATCTGTAGGGTCCACTGGGGGGTTAGAGGCGTCTGTCTGAGCAAGTAGATCCGCAGCCTCATTACCTTTAATGCCAGTGTGCGAACGGACTTTGAAGAGGTGGATAGGGTGGCTTTTGGAAATAGCGAGGTTGACAATGGTTGTAATGAGGTTGCGGTCTGGGTGGTGATGGTGGGAGGAGGGGCGGGATATGTGGTTTCGTATAAGAAAGAGTGAGGTGAGGCTATCTGTGAAGATGTAGTATGGAGGAGGGAAGACATCTAGCAGGGAGAGTGCTTCGAAGATGGCCATAAGTTCAACTCGTAATATGGTGGCGGGGCCAGGAAGTCTAAGAGCAGTGCCCTGGTTAGTGGCGGCGTGGTATACTCCGTAGCCAGCATTTGGTTTGGTGAGGGATCCGTCAGTATAAAGGGAGTTAGATGGGGGGTATCTAAGGGGGATAGTTTGTCGGTATAGTGAGGGAATAGGGGGTGTGGGTATGGGTGTGCTAGCCTGGGGGGGGGGGCGGCATCGCCCTTTCCCAAGCTTTGCTTGGTTTGATTTTGGGAAATGAAATGATTGGTGCAGAGTCATATGAGGTGGTGGATGAACGATGGGTGTTTGGGTGGGGGGTGGTAGCCTTCATTTTGTGCGTCAGGGTTAGCAGTTGTTTTAAGTGGCTCAAAAAAGGCATCGGTATATTGATGGGGGAGGAGTGTTGGACATGCAGAATTAGGGTTAAACGTGGGTTCTCTTTGTCTAAGGTATTTGGGAAGGGGTGGAGTATGTGCATATTTAAGCTGGTTAGGTTTGATTGTGGCTAGTAAATTAACCCCTGTTGGGAGGCGTAGGAGAGGGTGGGATTCATTGGGTGATTGTTATTGGGTGACTATGAGTATTGTGAGGGCATGGGGGGATGAATGAGCAGCGAAGCGTGCCCATTGGAGAGCTTCATGAGTGGGGGTTCCGGGGGGAGGGTGAGCAAGACCTCTGCCAGCCCAGGTGTGTTGAGTGGCAGTCCCCATGGCTCCGAAGATACAATCCCTGTGGTGTGGACTTGCAAATGTAGTGAATTTCATAGGGCATGTAAGCGGGCTGGAGTAATATGAGTGAGTAAATTGGAATGAATTGATGAGTAGTGCTAGAATGTCTTTGGATATAGTGTTATGAGCGCATGCCATTGCTAGCCTGCTGAGGGTACGTGGTTTTTTTGGGGGGGGCATCTTTGAGGTAGTGTTCTACGAGCCAGCATAGTTCGGTGGCAAAGTCTTGTTTGGGGGGTTGTAAGATTTGCGAATTAGTGTTTGTGATGGAATATTTTTCCCAAAGCCATGTTAGCCTGTCAGTGGGGATAAGACCAAAAAATGGCCTTTTTTAGCGTAGATATTGGAGAGGCGGGGGCCTATACGGATCATTGGAGGGTCATAATCTATGTCTTTATCAGGGTTGCATTCGGTCGTGCATATGCGTATGTTAGGGGCCATTAACGGGTTATGTATGTATCGGTTGTCTGCAGGTTGTGCAGGGTGTCAAGTTAAATAAGCACAGTGTGAAACTAGCTAGAATAAAGCTAGTTATTTGTATTTAACACTTGGATTTAGGTCAAGTGTTAAATCAGGTGTCAAGTTTAGTTTGACACCTGACCCGTCTTATCTTCACGAGAGCGGCAGTCGCGCAGCTCATCTCTCTCGAGTTGAGCCTGCGCGACCGAGCTCCTGCATCGTTTATGACTGAGTGTGCTTATGATGGGAGTATAGGTTGTTGTGGGGTGGAGTCCCCATAGCTTGGGGTGCCCCTGGCTCGACTTCTGTTTTAAGAGTGATAGCGATGGATTCATGTTGTTTCTGGTGTGAACAGTGTGTCTCTTAGCTTGTCAATCACTCAAGAGAGATGAGCTTGCATCTGTGAGTGCCAGAGGTGAGTTTAGTTTTAGCACTTGTGGTTTTTGTTTTGAAAGTGAGAAACGGATGGAGGTGTTAGTTGATAGTGCAACTTTAATGGGCAAACGCCGCGTATTTTAAGACGGAACTTCATGTCTTCCGGCTCCCTTGGCAGCTTGACATGTTCTGCCTTCCTTCTGCAATTGCTGGCGACTTCACACAACCTCGTTGAGGACGCGGTGACGGTTACGCTATGGTGAAGTGGCGGATATGTGTAGGAACGTCACATGCAAGCGAGTGCTTTGAGCGACTTAATCAAAAGATGATGTTTGAGGACATGTGGCACAGGTGTTCTCATCAACTGTGCAGATTGAGCATCTGACAGTTGTGTTTGGCAGGAGTTCTGATCTCAGGGGTGAGCATTTGAAGGCAGGTTTGGAAAGGTTATTGATCTAGAACTCATTGAACCAGTGAGTTCCGCTTAAAGCCATTTTGCTGGAGGAGATTGCTGATTATTGATGTTCCTGGAGCTTCAGGTGCAGGCCCTGCAATCGCTAGCTAACAAGATTGATTTACAAGCAGAATCTGACGGGCAATCTGCCGAGAGCCTCATCTGCTTCTCGGAGGGGTTTCCGTAAAGGCCCGGAGAATTTAATCCATACAATGGCAACCTAGGTGAGGTACCGAATCAACTCTGAAGCAGTGGCTATGGCGCCACCAGTGATTGCCGTGCGAATCATCTTGTCGTGATTAAAAGTGATCACGCTTTGTCACCCTTTCGTTCTTCAACATTGAGAAGGCCTCTAGCAATGTTCCATGAGCAGCTTCCACCCCTCCAATCTTGATGAAGCCGTCCAAAGTGTAGTTCAGAAAAGGATGGCCCAAGTCCACCAGCACATCTATAGTGGGAGAGTCAACTCTCGCTGATAGCCTCGAGTGCGGCATTTCGCTCTGCTTTCCTCACACCCAAGTTCTTTCCTGCATCGGCAACAAATCTCTGCTGTCGCTGACGGATGGAGAGAGACACGGAGAGATGGAGATCTCATTGATGGCAAGAATCTGCCCATGTGACCTCTTCACCTTCTTCAACTTCCTGAGGAAGTACCAAAACTTGGACTTTGCCGCACTTCGTTGGTCGCCCACAACGTCATGCGGTACGCCTTCGGCTGCTCATCGGTTGGGGTAGGCAGTGCTCGCCCCACCACCTGGTACTGGTGAAACCAAAAACTCATGGAGTGGGAATGCCAGTGGCCACCCAGGAAGATGCAGCACATGCAGCCATTATTGAAGCAAACCGTATCAAAATCTGCACAAACTGTAGGCGAAGCTTCAGAGACGGGCGTTGTGTGCAAAGATCTGTGCAAGACCTGCGAGCTAGAGCGACAAGCCTGTGGTGGTGCACCTGTAACTACAAATGAAACCTGGGAACGGTTTTTAATGGCGAGAACGTTTTGATGTTAAAAATAAAATAAAATAAAATAACCTTTTGATCTAATTTAAATGATTTAGAGCCTGGTTGGCCATATCTTTGTCAAATGAACTCCGTTTGACTCAGTTTTTGGGGGGATAGCTGCAGAAAGGGGAAATCTACCTATCTAGACCTGATTTCTGTTTTTGGGGCTCTGCTAAAAATCTATGGAATTTTTAGAGTGTGAGTGTGCCGTAAAAGATCCACAATTCTGTTTCTAGAACCTGTTCTGGTCTATTTGAGAGACAAATCTGTGGATGTCCTCCTTGTATGGCTGGGGGAAATGAGGACGTAATTGAAGGGCAGGTCTCTTCTCTTAGCTTGTGCACACAAGGGGACAAGATTTATGTTTCCCAAGGAACTCAAACTGATTTGAGTGGAGAACAGTTGGACGAGTTGATTGCATACTGGGAGTCAGGCATTAGCAGTAGACAACAGACTGTTGTAGTTGGCGTTGAGGGCCTCAATATCGCTTTGGACAGTCAGAACTCTGTTGGAGCCAGCAGTTCTGCAGCTGTAAGTGAAATACCAAAGTGGGTGAAAGCTAGGCTTGGAACACAGCCAAAGACAGCCCCGGGGACCAAGGTGTTCAGCCACAAGGCTGTGGTGTACTGGAGCAGAGGAGCAGGAGCTACACAAGTTTGTGCAATCAGACATGGTTGCAGCCGGATACGCTCTGCACAGGGCAACCACGAGCGGGGGTTCATCAGCAATGACATGTTTGTTGTGCGTGAAGGAGATGCAGTCATTCGCAATGAGGACACCCGCAACCGTCTCAAAGCTTTCGAGTTGAGAGACTATCAGACCCTACCTTTGTTTTCTTTAGTGTTCAGTGAGCGGGAGATAGCAGAGTGTTGCTTTGTCTCTACCTGGCAGAAAGAGGATGAGGGTTGGTTAGAGCGAGCTACTGTAGCTTGGGACAAGGTTAGTGGCAGGTTTCTGGACATAGATATACCTCCTACACCTTACCATCATGCAGAGCGAGGCACTTTGAGAGAAGTCTGGAAGTTGATAGCATAGATCAGGATTAGATCTTGCTTGGGCGGGCTTCTATTCTTCCCCTCCATCTCTGTACTATTTTCATTACCTTGTACTCGTAGTTGCCAAAGTCTCTCTTGGTGGAGGCCAGTCAGTCCGGGGTTTTGGGCTGGGATATTCTGCAGGATCAGCATTGCAACTGGATTTTGGTGTGGGGGTGTTGATATTTTGATTTCTTGTGTTTGGATCCCCCCCAACACCTGCATGCTTGACTGTGCGCTGTGTTGGTTTTGTGTGGGCGCTTGCTTTCATAGGGATTAGGCCGGATTTGATCACCGGTCAATCCTAGAGTATGCTGTCGGTGGTGAGGCTGGAGTGATGACCAGCAAGACCACCAGTGTTTCTTCTATGGTGAGGCTGGGTTGATGACCAGCCAACCATAGGAGTTCTTGCGGTGGATGCAGGTGCAGGTGCCCTGAGCCATTGGGATATGACCCTTAGACTGCAACAGGTGCCCACCCGTGTCACTATTAGATTAGTACTAGAGTCTTATAGTGTCACGTGGAGGAGGTGCACATTGTGAGTGTCATTACGGAGTTACCCAAGGGTTTTGAGGGGAGTACGGCTACAGGCAGTAACAGTGAGAGTGGGTTCACAAGACGAGGTATTCGGTTCAGACCACCTTCACCGCCACCCTCAACTATTGTAGAGTCAGACACAGACTCGGAGGCTTCATCAACAGGTGTGCAGTTTCATTCGTCATTGTTGTGGGACGACATGGAGGAGATGTATGGAGCTACCAAGGGGCCTCGTAGGTACTCTGGAGTTGTGGGCACAATTGAGTTGGATGACTTTATCCAGGAGTTCGACAGCTGGTGTGATTTGCAGCAGATGCGCAATCCACAGCTATTCACCCCATTCATGGCGTGGAAGGGACTGTTCCAGCATTTGGAAGGCCCGCCTATGGACGATTACCACGAGTTCAGGCGAGGACATGAAGCAGAGATTGAGGAGTGGAGGATGTATTGGTCACCTGACTACGTCTCCATTACTCGAGGCATGATGCGACCAGTAGCTGCATCAGTACCAATATCTCCCACTGCCAGCACTAGTAGTGGAACAAGTAGTGCCGGTACTTCTGCAGGTGGTACCAGTTCAAAAGGTGCTACTACTCCTCCTGCCACGACTACAACACATGTGCCTAGATTCAACCCGGTGGTGGAGTTCTTCCAGGAGTTGCGGAGGAACTACCAAGGTGTACGGACAGAGAAGCTGCGAAGTTTGCAAGACTTCCAGCGCAAACCCAATGAAACCTGCGAGAGGCGTAACTAACCATCGAAATTGCAAAATTCTACACCTCATCTGCCAGGAATTTAAGGAATGGTCGCCAATGCCGGAGCTGCTATATTTACGACCTCGAACACCTTCAACCTCAACCAATTATTCTCCACGCTCAGACTATGCACCACATAGGGTGCAAACACAATATATATATGACATCGGCTCCCATGTATACTCATTCTACTCTGCAGCTTACCAACTCCCCTCCTCTCGTTGCTCCCACTTAGGCTTTTGGCATCTCCTGCAACCCAGCTCAAGTAGTAGCCCCGGTTCTTTTTCCTCCTACCAGCTCCCTTCCTCTTGTTTCCCCCACATAGGCATTTGTCATTTCTTGCAACCAAGCCCACGGTGTAGTAGTCTCCGTGTTTCTTTCCCCATCTCTTCTCTGTCATCACCTTTCACAAACTGCATGTCTATGTGCGCTACCACTACTACTCCCCGCTCACGACCCAAAACCAAAGCAACTCGTTCAAATTCACCGCACGGTAGTCTGTTTAGCTCTCTCAGTCATCGCAAAAAATCTAAGTTTGCTACGCTCGCAAGAGGATACCTTGGCTGCGCTGAACCAACTATTTGGACAAGGAAATATAACGCAAACATACTTTTGCAATGTTCCTATCACTGAGAAGACTCGTCATGCATACATGATCCAGATTACCTGCAAGAATCCTACCATCTATACAAGGTGGTGCAACAAGACACATATCAAGATGCAAGACAGGTTCATCGATTTCTCCCCGCACACCCATAGTCTGAACGGCACTGTCGCGGTCCCACTTGCGATCTTGGAAAAATTGCGCGTTGCCAACATCAACCAAGCCTTACTCGACACAGTTGAGTCTATCAACATCAGCCCGCAAGCCAAGCAAACTACGGGACACAATGACATGATGAAAGAAATTGACCAAAAATTGGATGCCCACTCTATCTCGCTCAAGTCTGAGATCCGAAATGACCTCGCCTCACTGGAGACCAGAGTCACGGGCACCATTGCCAAAGTTCAGCAGGTTGAATACCACAAGTACGTGGTTGCGCTACACCAATCTATCACGGATCACCTTGCCACAAATCTCAGTACCTTCTTCTCTCATGCCAATCTTGTGCTTGAAAAACTGCCACAGTTTCATGGCAGTGTACCTCTCACAACCACCGAAGCAGTAGGTATACAGACTATTGCGACTTGCTCGAATGGTTTTACCCCACCTGCCGGTGTCTTCCGCAGCACTAGACCGAAGCTCATCGTAGGTGGCCCTACTATTGTGCAGTCTGTGCCGGACAACACTCACACTACCCTGGCCCCCGAACATGTGGCGGACACTCCTACTACCGTTCCTGTGGCAACTGTGCCGGCTGCCAAACATCAGATTGAGAACTTCCCAGGTTCCCATGAGTAAGACCACAGGCAGATCCGCCGCAATCTCGCCCACCTCACCTAGTCACACTGCTGATTTTTATGCTGTATTCCTAGGTAGTTTATGTTTGCTTTTTTATGTTTCGAGCTATGCTCATGCTTGTACCTCACCAGGTCTGACCTGGCCTCTTCAATATAACTCTTATCACTTGTCTACCAATACTGATCACCAACATACCATTCAACTATGCCTTCCAACAGACATCAACACTCCATGGGCTATCTCCAACTTCACCATCGTACGTACTACCAGAGGCACTGATGCTCAGCCCTATAATCCAACTATCAAAATGACTGCAAAGCACACATATTGCATACCCACCCTTCGTCCTACGCACTGGTTGCGCCTCTGGACCTGCTTAGCCGCTCAGCTGCGCATAGACTCATACTTCTGTAAATTTAATTGTACGTGCGAGAAACATACCAGTAGGGCCTCTTGCCACATCAAGTTCAACCCAGCCCTATTAAATACACACACCCACCCACACGGCAAAGCCACCCCCTCACCTGGCACTCTATATAGGCCACACCACTTATTCTGATATGTGGATGAAATCCATACGTTTTGCACACCAGTATCCATCCTCTTTCCGTCACACCTCAAAAAACATCATCTCGCAGCACCAACATCGACACCAATCCAAAGACCCGCAAAATTACCATATTGGTTCGAGCCCAAGAAAATACAAACCCCGCCCCACTTTTAATAAAATATCCTCACCTACTCACAAATGCCACCATACTTGTTTCACCCGCGCCTCTCACTTAATCCCAATTAACCCCCCGTATTGCATTTATACTGAACACTTCTATGCTTATGTGACAATCCGGCATTATAGACAACTATGTTATAACCTAAATTGTACGTTATTTACACATTTTAGACAACTCTATTATCCCACCACCGCATTAACATATTTTGTTCCCCCTTCCTTCCTTGATACAATAATACAACATAACACTCATCTTTTCCACGTATATACTGCTCATATGCACACCACTCATCTTGAATATACAAGTAAGGTACTCAGCCACACCACCCAGCTGCAATATTATTCAAACATGTTGCTTGGACATACTTTACGACTACAGTATTTAAACAGAGCTTCTAACCCCACCACCCTTGCACGCCACCCTGCTAATTTTAAACATTACTCTGCATATAGGACAGCCCTGTGTTATCAACGACTTTATTATAATTATTGTCATATCACACATCCTAAACTACTTTACTATCCCCCCATAGTACTTAGACATGTTGTTCTTCTCTATTCCCTTGATATAATAACTCAACGTAACACTTACTTATATTTTGTACATATACATACCATCCATCTACAATATATAAATAAATTAGCATGTCCTAAAATATCCTTGCACCACGCTACCCCAAATTTACACTATTATAATTTACCACATACACCACTAATCCATTCACCTAAATATCATATATGCGTATCTACTCACATTACTCATACCTCGGACGTACTACTTTCGAAAAAACTCCACAAATTTGCCCATACTTTGATGCTAACCTCCCACAAACTTTACAATGCTCACATCTTGATATTACTTACAAACAAATCTTACAAATCTCACAAATTTGACTTACGTACAGAGGAATATGCCACTCTCTCCCAACAATTCCCATACATCCATAAACCTCTAATCTTATTTTCAGTTCCCAAAACTTTAATTTACGACTTTTATTATATCCCCCCTCCACACTCATCAGTAACCAGTTCTACTATTACCCGTATAACTACCTTTAACTATATGCCCCAACAACACAACCTCATTCTTTATCCCCCTAAAATAGTCATCTATAGACCCCTCAAAACGTTTCTTATGACCCATTGCCCGCACGGCCGTTACCATCAACACCCTCCCGCATCCAAACATTCCCTCCACCACCCCCCGTCACACCATAAACTATATGAACTTGCTTGCGCAACACTTATACTCTTGCGATGTGGTGACATTCATCCAAACTCGGGTCCTACCACTATTAACGCTATCATTGGCGAATTACCCGTTGATCCCCAAAAAAGATACGCATTATATTTCCAAAAGAATACCGTGTCACTTACACCTTATCGCCATCTCTATGACCACTTCTCTCCTTTTCTTCTCAACCCATCAACCACTAACCACGCACCCACACACCCAATTACCACCTTTGGCCTCCCCATCTGTCAATACCCAGCTACCAACAACATGTAACAAATACTTTGAGTCCCATACAGATTCTCATGTCCGCTCACTCCTACATAAACTACAAAAACTATCCTCGCAACCTCACAACTACCTGGCCCCTCCATATTATCTAGCTGACCTGCACGCATCGCTTCACCTCCTACAGTCCAACCCTGGGGAAGTTCACAAAATGCTAGGTGATTATCTAGCAAACCCAAATACATCCGCATAAGATTGCCACACTATCACTAACAAAATCCCATTTCTATAAAAAAAACATCCTCTCTGCCACTCTCCAAGCTTGTTCCCCCATCCCAGGATACCAACCCCCACCTCCGTCACCCCCATCCCCACCCCCCACCACTCACGCCCACTTACACCAACATCCCTCCATCATCCGTCTCGCCCAATCATTCCCACACCACCTCCTCCCAACACGCTAACTCACTCACCATCACCTCTTGGAATGTCGGTTCGATGGCCACTAGTATCCAAAGTTTAATTCATCTTCTCACAGACTCTACGCCTCCGCACATCATCATTTTGCAAGAAACCAAGCTCAATATACATAATCCCAATAGTTCCTACATAAACAAACTCCTTCCAACCTACTATCTATTGTATGGGAACCCTCTCTCTGCTACACAGTGCCTCACATGACGCTCCGCTCCATACCACCCCACCCGTGGTGGAGTCGCACTAGGCATCGTCCGCACACATCATTCCCTTAGCACCACTACCAAACTAATTGTTCCTATCCCCCTTCGGTCTCATCTTCAAATCATCCAACTACATCTGCCCGCGCTTCACCCCATCACCCTTATACACTTATACATGTCGTCACACGCTGATGACCTCACATTGATCCCCGATATCTTACGCACAATCTCCGACACAATCACCCAATCTGAGCACCAACATCACCACTACATGTTAGCAGGCGACTTTAACAGAGACATTGCCCTACTCGGCCACACATACAATGGCGTGCACAAACCCTCATCCCTATTAGATCGCGAATGGGCACAGTTTACAGAACCAAAACTCCTTCAGTGTGGCCTCCACAAACTTTGCGCACACAAATCTCCCTGTGAAGCAAGGGTCAGGCACACCGCCCTGCGGGCTCCTCCGAATCATCTCATTGCATCTCTGGTTGGTGTCGACACGAACAACACAACATTTGCCACGAAATGACGGATGGGTCCGTGCAATTCTCCATTGCGAGGCCGACACATCTCGCTCCACGATTGGAATGTTGTATTGGGTAAGGATAATAGGAGCAGCATGCTCATCCTCGGCATGTTGACCCGAGTATGCTGCAGGAGAGGGGGTACGAGTGCTACTCTCTAAGGCAACCCTGTATTTTTTGGCTTCTTTATTTGTCTCCAACAGGGTTGAGTTCTCCATAGAAAAGAAAACAACTGCATGGGATCAACAAAAAGTAACATATATACCAAGCGTATGAGGCGGTCCGCATAGAATACAAAGTCATGCTTCGTTGTCTCCCGATCACGAATGAGAGTATGCATGCCTGGAATCTGCCAGAAGGGCAAAGAGACAAAAGTGAAAACCATTTGATAGAACATGTATGCACTCACAATGTCAGGCTACACCAGACAGGGAAAACTAAGTAAGACACTATCAGCCATAGCTCACAATATAGGCCAGTATGACCAAACCTGAAATGTAGATTGAATCATATAAACATTCGGATAAATTTTGCGAAGATCGTGTTGGCCGAGCTTAGTGCGGATATGTTGCACTATCAGATCATTTGCCACATGATTGTCTCCTCCACGTGTAATCCATTTTCTCTGCAAACAGCTTCATCAAGCACCAACTCCATACTGCAAGAACTTGGGTCATTTACATGGAGGAGACGAACCACCATAGCATCAACTTGCGAGAGATTAACAAGCAGCAGGACCAAAGGCCTATTGCTGCCCTAGCCAGGCCACCCTAAATTTCCATGGCAGCTTCATCGTTGGCGAGAGACGGAGAAATTTGACTGCCAATAATGTGCATGGCATATCTGTGCGCACGCTCCATATTGTCAAACACTTGACGGGCATCCTTTACGCTCTCAGATGGGGCACAACAGGAGGGACAAACTCTTCAGTTCTCTCATTTGCAGACATGTCTCTCGGGAAGCAAGTCGAAGCACACAGAGAAAACACAAAGCACTGTGTGAAAATTTGTTTTACACAATTTCGGAGACAGAGAGTGAGGGGACGAAGAGCTGGGGATAGGTGGTCAATCACATGGATGACGACAATCATCCACTAAATGACGCCCATTCGTTTTGGAGGTACATTCAATGTTGTTTCAAATTTTAAATTTGAATGTTCACGGTCTCCAATATGTGTGTCTATGCTCTAGGACTGGTTCAAATTTCAAATGTCAATGTTCACCGTCTCCAATATGTCCGTATGAGGAGGCATGTGCACATATATAGAACTATATGATGGCAAAGTCATGATGTCATGGATGTATTTCTTGCATTCATGGGGCATGCATGATGGATGCGTGCAATACAGTAACACTGAGTTCAATGTGTGACAGTAGTTTCGCGAGCAATGGATCCGCGGGGGCGGCGGGTGGAGCGGGAGGGGGTCCCCGCTGAGGCAGCATTGAACTCCGGAGCCTCTTTTATCACTTGCGGTAAGACTTTAGTGAGGCGTTTAGCTATTTGAACCACTTTTTGTACTTGCGCATCCCAGTTGCAGCTGGAGGAAAATTCAACGCCAAGATATGTGTATGACTGGAGCACAGGGATCTCTTGACTCCCCCAAGTCCTTATGAGATCTCCATCTCCCCTTCCTCCCCAGATCATTGAAAGTCACTTTGCGCATTGAGTAACATTCGCTTTTAGCCACCACATGTCAAAGTACCTTTTTGCACAATCAATCAACTCCTGAGGATTGGATGGGGCTGTGAAGTCATCCGCAAATACTTATAAGGGCTGGAATGGTGGTATTCACCCACCTTCAACCCAAACCCCTCACTTTCCACATCATTTTTTTTTAATTTTTTTTCCCCACATCCTCAAGTATTCGATTAATGAAAACACCACTTTACAACTGTAAAATTGATTATAGATGTCGTCATTAACACTTAAGCGCCCAGTGCCATAGTTTGATTTTTTCAAAAAATAAGACAACTATAGTGAAAAAATGGTGTAACTTGTTCTTGACTCAAACATAAATTCTATGTTGGTTAAAGAAGTTCAAGCTATTAAAGTTATCCGTAAAGTGCCAAAAACTAGGGGCGAGTATCCCAAGTTTGGCCAAAAGTGGGGGACAAGTTAACAAACTAGGGACCAAACTCATGTACAAGAGCGAGGTGCAAGCAGCAAGCTGCGAGATCATGTCAAGGAGTAGGACTTCTGCCCAAGTTGACAAACTCGTGCCCAATTTTGCTAACTTTACGTTTGCACTCAAACTGGGGATGCAACACGAGTTAGAGGTCCAAACTGGGCATGACTTTAAGGATAACTTTATTGTTATACATTATTATCAACAACCTTGCCCATTAGCTCATGCATTATATGCTAACAAAGATTCTGTATATATGATAAGTTAATCTTCTTCCATTTTTAGGTGAAGTGGCTCTTAGTTACGCCGGTGTAGGCCGGAGTCTTCTCTCTCTCTCTCTCTCTCTCTCTTCCATTTTTTATAAGAGATAGAGATAGGTTATCTATTACCTGCATGAATTTCCTGATTTTGGAAAACTATCATCTAGATTTTCTTTTTGGTTTATAGCTCATGGTAGAAAAATCCTATTGTTAGTTTCAAGGTGTGCAAGCATTTTGAGCTCTCATCTCAGTTTCTAGGACTCATCATCACTGCACTGATGACACATATGTATTGTCGATTATAGCTTCAAAAATCTATATACAAGATCGTAAATACAAAAATTACAATGACATGAGAATTTTGCAGCCTTCTCATTTGTCTCTATCCAAAACTGGGAGTAGCGCTAGTACTCATAATAAACAAAGAATGGCGAGTCTTCTTCACAACTTCACAATGGTGAGAGAAGAGGTTTGATAAGGTGAGGATTTGTTCATTATAAAAATAAAATAATTTGTCATCATGGAGTTTTTGTTGTCTAAGATTGGCATGTTGATGTTTCCTCAATTGGATCATGTCTTTAGATTTGAATTTTTCATGAGTTCATTGGGAAAAAGAAGCATTAGGGATATCATACTCGTGCCCAATAAGATTTTCAATGTTGTTCCTTGTTATGTGAAACATGTCTAAATTTTGGAAGTCATAGTTTGTTTATTCAAGGCCAGTGTACTGAAGTTGTGGTTGCACACCTACCCACTTGCTGTTTTAAGAGAAAGTCCAAGGTTGCCATTAGATATAGAGGTGAACAACGAATTCATATTTTTTTTGGATTGAGAATTTTTTGAACCCTCATTTGGTGAAAGTGAAGTTAGTTGCTATGATGTATGGTAAAGTACAAACACCATCTAGAGTATGCTCATATGTGGGCAATGGATGGACGTGAGTATCACTCACAATGAATCTGGTTTAAAAGTAGCCTTAATGGTCATGAATAATAAACTCATTTTGTATGTCTGGACCATCTGTGACTTTTGGTATGTTTGTACAATCTTGTTATTAAGGCAGAGTATAGATGAGCCTAACTAGGCTATCTTAGCACTCCTAAATTAATTTAGAGGCAATCGGAAGCTATCAATTAAGTCCTTATTTTGGCATTCTTCTTAGTTATAGGTCAGGCAATGAGCAAAGAACTTCTCTAGTTGGTATTCTTCTCAAATCGTTCTTCGCGCGCTGGTTTCTGGTCGCGCCGGCTTCCTATGTGTCCGTTTGGTTTATCCACGATTCTTTTTAGCTTCTTATGAGTTTTTTTGGGCACCAAAACGGTGTTTATGACACCTTGATCAGGCTCAGCTTCATCCTAAACCCTTCTCGTTCATTCATCATCATTTTGCATGCCGCCGCCTTGTCCTCTTAACTCTCCTTCCCCCGCTCTCAGCTGCCGGCTGAAATTAATGAAGAGTTAAATCTGTCCCGTCACCTCACACCCAAATCGGCCCTAAGGTTTGAGCTCGTGTCAAGTGAATCGTGTCAAGTGAATCGACTGTCTCGCTCTTTCTTACCCCTCCAGTGTTCCCTGCGTATTTTGCCTCCTTGATCCTCCAGCGAATTCACTCTGAACCGCTGCTGATCTTCTGTCGATCTACCTTCTTCCTCCACACGGCACACCATCGATCTCTTCTCTATGAGCTAGCATCCACCATGGGTCCTAGCAATCTTGTTCACCATCGCTCCAAATCCTCTAGCTGGCCCCGTCGACACCACGGAGCGCACAGATCAGTGTTCGCAGGTGGGTCCTAGCCTTGCGCTAGCGCCGGATTCTTCTGGCCCACCAGGCCAGATCCTCACCTGAAGCTGGGAGGCAGGTCTACAGGCCAAAGCAGCTCCCCTCTTGCCTGCCAGTCCCCAATTCTCGTCGTGACACGCCCGAGGGGAGGTGCCCCCCCCCCCCCCCCCCCCGATTCCTCCGATCCCGGCGATGCATGATAGCTCTACTGATCCTGAAGATGAAGACTTCTTCCCTCACCCCTTGGAAGAACAAGAAGCGATGAACGGGGATTTTCCGATTATCAAGATGGACGTTCAAGATCTTCATAACAGGGTCTCAGGTATGGAAGAGTCGGGTGTTCTGCTTCATTTTCCTGGGAGGAAGGTCACGAGATCTTACGTGAGGGATTGTGCAATCCGATACTTAGGTGGGCAGGGGGAGCTCTTGCACCACTTCTGCATCGCAAAGGGGAGGGATTTTTTCTCGATTATGTTTGAGTCTTGTCAAGCGGCGGCCCATGCTTTGCAATTCAACCCGCACATGAAGGGATTCAACATAAATATTTTTCCTTGGTCCTCAAAGCTAGGGAACTGAAACGACAAATTGTGGGGTCCTAGAATTGTCTCTCTCCCCTTCATCCCTGATCAGTACCTGGTCAACTTACCTGACATAGCGAACCACTTCGGATCTTACCTCGGCTGCTTGGGAGTATTTGACCCTCTCATTCAAACACTAACACCCTCAGGAAGGACCCAGCTTGGAAATCAGTCACAATTGCCACCAAGATGAATGAAAATGGTTGTCCCAAAATGGTTTTGATGATGCCCTATGAAGCAGTGCTTCCAGACTATGTGCGTTTGCCAATTGACACGGAGGGGAATTATTACACAATCCGGATGATCGAGGATGCCTCTTATTCAGTTTGTTTCAATTGTGGACAACATGGGCACATCAAGATCAACTGTCCCCTAAGCAAAAGGAAGAGATCTCCTAGCATTATTCATCCCCCTCCGGCTGCCTCTTTTGCTCAGATCTTGCCAGTTCCAGTATCTTCTGCCCCACCTCCCCCCCCCCCCCCCCCCCTATTCCTCCCTTTCCCTCCCTCTCTCTTCTACCCCTCCTCCTCCGTTTTCAGATCTTCTGCAGTTCAGCCCTATCCATGTAGCAAAAAAACAAAAAGACCCCTCTGACCCAATGCATCTTGAAGCAAACTTTCTCGTATCTACCCCCACTAGCCCTATGAAACATCCCTTAGTTGGTAGTGCTCCAGATACTTCTGGGCAGGCCTGCCCCCCTTCCTTTGCTATCAATGAGCCCGTCCAAGGTCCCCCTAAGCAACTTCTGGCTTCAGCCATTGCTGGCAGCCCAGTAGTGGCCATTGTTTGCAAATCCATAAAAACCTTCCCGGATCTTGTCTTGCCAGGCTGCTCGCGGTTGACTGGTAACGCCGCCCCTAGAGCCTCTTGTGTCACTCCTATAGTCTTCAAGAAAGCCACCCCCTTCTATCTTGATTACTTCAGATGACAGACATGACCTAGAATCCCTCTGGATCACCAATCAAGATGTCATGAACTTTACAGCCAGATGTCCTCCCAATAGCAGTCCCCAATGCATGCTTATGACAAAAATTCAGGAATTCTTTTCCAATCACATGCCCTGCTATCTCATTGCCCCCTCTTCTGTCATAACCTGGGGGGCATATATCGAAAGATCACCCGCACTTAAACTGCAAGCCAAATACCCACGTTTTGGCTCTAATGGAAGACGCCGACATCTATCACACCCCTCTTGGCAAAGCATGGTGGATTAGGGAGGAGAGCTTGTCAAAGCCTTGGGGTTCTCAGCCTTCTCAAGTCAGGGCAAAGGATGCCCTTACCAATGCATTTGCTCTTCTTTCCAGACTGATACACAAGCACATTGACGATGAGAACCACCAAGATGATCTGCAAAGAACGAGAGACCATCTCAGGGGGATAAGGCCTTCTCCCTCGGCATCCTCTTCCTCAAGTGGCTCCACTAGAGTGCAGGCCCCTGCGGCTCAAGGTAGAATGGACGTTCTCGGGGTGGATCAAGTCCGTGCAAAGGAGCCTGCAGATAAGACTGCAACCAACCCCCCCGGCTTGGTCAATCTTCTGCCCTCTCTTCAGGAGGTGGAAGCTGCAATCAGCTCTTTCACCATCCCTGCTACTGCCCCAACTTCCCCAACACCCGCTTCCTTGGAGGTAAGCTCGCCCAAGAATCGGGTTCTTTCAAAAACCCTCCCTTGCTTTCTATTCCAGCTACCCCAGGGATTCTAAAAGATGTTGGGTTCTTTGTCTCCGTGACTCTGGCTCTTCCAAAAAATCGGCTAGGAAAACAATCCCGTCCATTCGGCTACCATCGCATTCAAACCTCAGTGACTTGCCACAGCTCTCAAATAGTCTTGGCACCTATACAGATATTTTAAAATAAATCGAGACCACCATAATGGTGGTCTGGATTGATTTTTATTTATTTATAAATAAACTCAAGGCCACTAGCAGACCACCAACCAACTACAAGGGCTCACCTCCAGTATTCTCGATTTAACTTTCTTTTTAAAAGATAATTCGGAACTGCCATGGCGGTCCGGATTAATTTTGATTTAAAGAAAAACTTGGACTCCCTGCTAGTAAACCACAAATGTTGGCTTGGCGGTATCGATTTGTTTTTTAATAAAAATTATTCGGGACCGCGATGATGGCGGTTCTGAATAATTTGTATTTTTAAAAACAAATCGGGACCATCGACGGACCGCCGACAAACCACAAGTGTTGCCCTGACAGTCTCGAAATGTTTTGTAATTTTTTTAAAATAATTCCGGACCGCCACCGCCGGATTAATTTTCATTTAAAAAAAACAACTGGGATAGCTAGTGGACCATCAGCCGCACCATCACAAATGCTAGCTTGGCGATCCCATTTTTTTTTAATGTTTTGTAAGTAATTTGGGACCGCCACAATGGTTGTCCGGATCAGGTTTTTTGTTTTCTATTCAAATACAATTCAGGGATCGCCAGCCCACCACAAGCGCTAGCCTGACGGTCGTGATTTCTTTTAAAAAAGTAATTTTGAACCGCCATAATTGTGGTCCAAATTATTATTTGTATTAATTATTTTCTAAAAATTCGGGACCGCCAGCCAACCACAAGCGGCTGGTGTGGCGGCCCCGTTTGTTTTTAAGAAAATTGGTTTAATAATTCGGGACCATCACAATGGCAGTCCGGATTAATTTTATTTCAAAAAACAAAAAACGAGACTGCCAAAAACCTCGCGCTAGTGGTGGTCTTGATTTATAATTTGGGATCGCCACAAAGGCAGTCCGTTTTTTTTTGCTTCTTTCAGTATATTTTTTATTTTGAGTTGATAATTAAAATCGGGCATTCTCGATTCCATTAAAATTCAGAAAATAGAAAATGATCTACATGGCTGCTAACATGTCACGCCCTCCAATAATTTAGTCATGTAAAAATAAAAAGTAAATAAAAATATACTTATCATAAAATCGGTTTTGATATCACATGATGTGCGTCACAATGTGACATATTTATGCCACGTCATGTTATTTTGTACTGCAAATATGTCCAAAGTGTCTCAAGCTAAACATTCTCATTGTAGATATTTCCTGTCACAAAGATTTTGTAGGTAACTACATATTCAATGAATATACAACTTCACTTGTAGAGAAAGTTAGAGACACTAAGAGTAACTCTCTATTTGGAGAGGCTTTAACTTTAAGTTAAAGCTAGTCCATTGCAGGACTACTTAATATAATATAAAAGTAGGTCTTAAAGACAAATCTTCAAAGCTTGCTTTTAGCCTAGCTAGAACTACATAAGAAGCTCAGGGTGAAGCCACAAGAACAAACATTGGTAGCTCAAAATAATTGTTGTATTAATTATTATCAACGATTTCTTTTGGGAAATTGTTGTGGTTTTCCTTATTAAATTTCCTATAATAGAAGGTTACATCTAGACCTTGGTAGCCCACTAGTCTGCAGCAGATAATCCACCTTCTCACCAACTTGTTTCCAAGTGTGGCTCCTTTTGTAAAGGCATATGAGAGTATGGCAGATGAATCAACAAACAATTCACTTGCAGTAATTACGGACTCAATCCATAGAATCTGGAAATTCGTGGAGTATGATCCCCCCCCCCCAGGATTATTCATTCAACCAGCTAAAGCCCATTTCATGCATGCAAAGGGCGCTATACCATGACGGAGCTTGTGCCACATGACACTATGCCAAATGGGAGGTGGGCCGGCCTAACCAAGCTTGGTGAGAGGGCAGCCCAAACCCAACCATCATTTGGGCATATTTGGGGTCAAGGTATTAATTCTCTTGCAGGCCAGGCTAGTCTCAAAACATTTATAAAATATATTTTGGCAATCTGGTGTTGCATATTAATTTTGTGTAATTTTGCATCAATGACCCTCCAAATCAGAATTAAGCATAGTGGGAAATGGATGGTTAAAAGTTAATCAGCGATGCGGTTGGGACATTAGGATAAGAGTTGACTCTCAACAACATCCACCAAATGGCCCAGAGGTTAGAGCACAAGGTCGCCTTGGTTATGGTCACCCTATACCACATGCATCCCATCGAGCTATAGAAGGGGGTCACAGGTTGACAAGTCATTTCTGTGCATGCCTGGGATATGAAGTCCTTTGGGCATTAGAAGATCTCACATTTATATATATATATATATATATAAGAGGCCTCCCGAAGAAGCGTAAATTTTGGTGTTCTTGACCCCAAAGGACTGTTGCTTTCCGGCTAAGGTGGACACCTTTGTGAGAGCATTCGGTGGATTGAACCCACAACCACTTCTGAGGTGGTATATGTCCATTGACCAGTACTGGGCTACAGCTGGGTTGTCTTACAAGATATTATCACGCTAAGTGCCTTTGGTCTTTGGTCGGCCATTGCATCCCTTTTTTTAGTTTGTGGAATTAAACATTGGACATTGTTGATTCCATGCCACCCTAAAAAAAGAGAAACCTGAGGTCAAGCTACATGGTGTGCTTTTGGGCTAATAAACCGAAAACGGCAGTAATTTTCAATGTAAGATTTTGTTCTATTGGTAGCCAATTTCCGGATGCCTATTCTGGCCAGATCCTGCAATGTAGGATTGGACACTATCGACTGTCGTCATCTCACAATGTCCCTAGTCAACAAATTCGTTCTTTGATTGGGGATTATAAAACTCTAAACAAATGACAAATTACTCTAATAAAAAATCAATAAATATTTGCATATAATTAATTATTTTCACCACGATGAAGTTGACCTATAATGAAGTTGTGTAGCATCATAGAGGCCCTTCCACTCCATACAGAAGGAGGAGTGGGGTCTTCTCACTATGGAAAGAAGTATCAACAGTATGTAGCTCAGCTGTATAGTGCATTGATCAGTGCCACCAACATGATTCGACTGGGGTCAAATCGTGCTACCTTGATGGGTGTGGTATGTTTTTCTCCCCTTGGAGTGTTCAATTTTGAAGGTCACCTTAGACTTGCATTTGCAAGTTCCCTAAAATTTTTGACAACCCTTAAATTTTTTTGGCGGCCATTCGGCGAGCATGCATGTAGCATAAAAATGATTTGCTGTACAATACACATGAAATGGAAGTCTTTTCACCAGCCTCTGAGAGTTTCTTCAAGGAACCAAACTACTATTTTTCTGTTTTTTTAATAAGGGAGGCCTGCAATGAAATCAATCGACAGGCTTCTCCCAATCTAAAAGTGGATAACCTGCACCCGACAATATCTATGGAGGGTTGCAGTAGCTGACATGAGGATTGCAATAGAGGTTCACTTACTGACATCTCTTCTAAGGGTGCTGATTTTCATCTGAAGACCTTGTGCACAGAATGAACTTTCTTTGACAAGCACAGAAATGGAAGTCAGAGTTCACTGGGTTGCATCACTCACCTAAGATAGAAAGAGTCTGCTTCAGCAAACCCTCATTCGTGTCCAAAGCTGCAGAGATAGAGTCCAGTTGTAACAAGTACAACAAAGCAAAGTGCAGCTCACATTGAAGAATCAAGTATTTGTCTCCATCTCTTGGCCACCGACGAGCTCACCAGATATACCAGTCCACAAGTCCACAAATGATAGAAATAATGAGAGAAATTCAATCTGAATCTATTTCCAGTGGAAGAACTCTACGGTTCTTCATGCCACTCCAAATCTCAAAAATGGCAATCCAATCCATGGCCTCCATTTCGAGCCCACAAAAAGAACTCGCATCAATGCCTATTTCTACGATTATTTTTTACCCAATTTTGCTTGGAACCCATGCTCGCAAATAGCTGTGCTGGCAGGAATAACCAACACCCTTTGCCAAAGGCTAAAGTAGGCCAAGCAGCACAAAAGCTCATGTGAACGCAACAATATGCCCAGGGCAGGGCAGGGCACACCGACTACGCGAGTAGGCCATAGCCATACACTGGTGCAGTGGATAGGGCACACACAATGGCAATGGAATTTGGCACATTGGCAAAATTGCAATAGCCATTGGAATTTGAAACCTCCAATGACTATTGCAACTTCGGCAATGGATGGGTTTAAGCACTTGTACGTTGAAGTTTGAACCCTCGACTCTTGAGGCTTGAACCCTTCATTATTAAACTTAGACTTTCATTCGCAAGGTTTTTTTATTTTTTTTAAAAGCCCTTCGTGATGGAAGGCTCAGATTTTATCTGGCCTTTCTTTTGAAGGGCCATATTTTTTCTGCCCTTCATATGGAGCTTTTTTGCAAGTTGAAGGGCGTTGCAGTCTTAAAAAATAGACACTAATAAGCCTTGGACGGTGTCCCATGCGAAAGCCTTTACGCCTAGGATACTCTGAAAGAGGTTATTTTCTCCTCTCACAATAACTAAGGGGCCTAATTTGTGAGCTGCCATAACAATCTAGAACTAAACGTGAGAGACTCTCATATTAGTCTGTGTGTTACTGTAGTATAGTGAGAGTTAGTAGCTGATCGTTGTAGGTTTGGGCTTCGTTTACTTGGTCTTGGATGCATTAAACAAAAATTTCTAGATACACATTAAACATGATGATTTAATGTTTAAGGTTGATGACTTTTAAGTTGGATGAGAACAAGCATCTATCATTATCAATCACCTTGGACATGGATGATGCAAGATGAAACACGATGTGTATACAAGGTTATGTCATAATCAATTTTGGCTGATACGCGTATTTTGAATCTTTCTTGTTTATGACATTTTGACTACACACTTGGATGACCAGCTCTAACAGCTGGGTTTCATGGGCAGTTGCAAGCGCCCCCCCATGAATCGCCTTAGGATTAGTGAGGCGCTATTGATCCAAACAGCGTATACCTTAAGGGGCGCCACTACGGAATTGCGCCGTCCCTTCACAAGGGGCTATCGAGTTTCACGGCGCCCCTAACTGACACCTTTGTTTTTTCCTACAACAGGGCCCACACACTTACAGAATACATTGATTTCCATCCAAACTTAAGTTGAATTTTCCTACTAGGGCGCTTGCTTGGGGGGGCGTTTGGGAGTGCCCATGGAACCCGGCCCTAACCTAGGGATGACCGGTTAGAGCCGGTCCAATATTTTGAAAAAGGGTGTCTCGAAAAAATAGAAAGGGATAAATAGCATCCATTGTACCAAGATACCTTTCTAGATGAGGCTGTTTAGGACTCGTCTTATAGAGTAATCTATTTATTTATTAAAGGGGAACACTTGGGAGTGGCAGCTCACAAATCAGGCCCCTTAATTATAGGGACAGGAGAAAATAACCTATAATTTCATGGTAACCTCGCCGTGAAGGCTTTCGCATGGGACACCGCCCAAGGGAAGGGGTATAGAGTCGAGTCAAAATTTTGTGGTCGGTCCCTGGTGTTTTCCGCTTCTCATTGAAAGATATTGGGTCTTTAAGGCGCGGGTGGCCCTGGCTAGTACGGGCCGCTGGTTTGGGGTGGCCCCCTCGCGACCCCTCACCGCCGCGGGTCCAATGCCGTAGGATCCACTGGATCCCACTGCAAAGGTGGGTCCACCCTCCTAGGCCACGGTGGGGCTAACTCCGGGTGTTATCTAGGTAAGGGATAAAAACTTGATGGCGTAGTAGCAAGCAATAGGTAGTATGGTGGTTGGGCACATTGAATGGTATCAGCGAGGTTGGGGTTCAACTCCGACTGGCGCTGCATGTGCATTAATGATGGTGTTTTTGTTGGCGAGTTCTTCCAAAAAAAAACTAAGTCCCGGAGGGCGGGACGGGTTGCGGTGCGGCAAGTGGACCCAGACCTGCGAGTGGACACTACAATTGGACCCGACGAGGCGGGTTGCAGCGCGGCAAGTGGACCCAGACCCGCGAGTAGACCCTACAATTGGACCCCAGTGGACCCGGACCCGCAAGTGGACCCGCTGGGTGGTCGCGGGGTGGGGGCGACCCCGCGTCCATGCGCTGCCTGGCCCACACGTGAGACTTAAAGACCCAATTAATCTAAAATGAGAGCTGGTGTTTTCCAACTAAAAAAAACGGAGAAAAAAACAAAACATGAGAAAGAAGTGTTGCGCATGGCCATTCAACATTGAAAGGATAGACAATCATCCCTAGCCATATGGGGATTCTAAAGTCAATTCTGCAAAATGCATAACAACCAAAAGTGGAGATGTCAACTCTCATGACAATATGTGGCCAAGTCAACTCTCAAACGAAAACAGGACAGAAGTAGGGACAATGGAGGACGTCATAGAATTCGGTAAGTGTCCAGTGATGTGTCGAGGAAAGTCTACCAGTTTCTTCGTGAAAAGGATGGTGAATTTGCATAAAGACTCAATAACGGCAGCTCAAGCAATTAAGTTGGATCTTGAAGCTGCGATGCAAGACGAGGCTTTCGACTTCCTCCACATCACTGCAGTTATCAAGACTGAACCTTCAGCACTGCAGGTTCGTGTCATGGGAGAGAGAAATAGTCATGTATAGAGGGCATCAAAAGAGTATGTGTACCTCTGATGCACAACACATGAGGGTAAACCCATCACTATAAGAACCAATTGAATTGAAAAAATGTCATTGGAGCTCTCGGAAATCCTCTTAGAAAGTCGTGCAGGAGAGTTGTCAGCTAGTGTGTACATCATAGTGCGCACGGTTCTAGAAGAATAATGTAAAATTACTCCAAAAATGTCATGTTGTTTTCATCAATCGCAAGCACCTAATGTCTCTATGCAGACAGAATAGATGTGTAAATATCGAATGATGGATAAGGAGTCTTCTAGAGATTTAGGACTTTGAAATACAACGCGTTCACCTGAAGTAGTTGGACCGAGATCTTCATTTGCGTACGTAGATACCTTCAGCTCATATTGGATTCACTTTCTAAGTATAAGCTCAAATCTGCGAGACTTGCATATAAGACAATATTATACAGCTCGAGAGTTTTTCTTTTAAGGTACATAACGTTGGACCGTGGTTGTTTTTAATAACAAAAAGTTGATGGAAACTGCAGAATCTGTTGACCTTATATTGAGACCACAACGCCAAAAAGTCCATTGATCATCATGGCGAGCAATACAACGAAGATAATACCGCCGTGCACATTTAGAATACTATCAATGATCCTTGTACTAGTGGTTTCTATGGACGTTCGAGGTCACGGCAAAGTCCATGCTCAATTTCCAAGACCCCCACCTTTTGGTCCTCCCCCTGGTTTGCAAATTGGATTTTACCAACGATCTTGTCCTCAGGCAGAGAATTTGATTGCCACTGCCACGAAAACAGCCGTCTCGGCTGACCCCACACTTGCTGCTTCACTTCTACGAATTCAATTTCACGATGCTTTTGTTGAGGTGTGTGCATTGGTGGATAAGCATTTATTTTCAGCAAATTTCGAATGACTAACATCTCTTCTTTCTCCCCTTATCTAGTTGTCCTATTTTTGTATTTTTAGAGCCGATCTAGTTAAAGTTCAATCATGATTGTCCTTTGTTCATACTATATATTTCATGCAAGGATTATTCTACAATGGAAGCATTTGGGTGTGCAAGCCCTGTGGAAGCTCTTGTATTCTGAAAAGATTTAATTGTTTTAGTTCTTTTTTTATTGCAGTGAAGTAGATGATAGAGGCTGGATGATCTGGCGTAGGCTGCATTGAACAACTAGCAGAAAATTTCTTTGTCAGTAGTAGGGGCCTTTGAAGTTTGCTTTGCGGAACTTGCTAGACATTGACGCGACTCAAAAAAGTGCGCATGATTATATTATTTGAAGAACGTAGATGATGATGTCTTATTTCTAAACCACAGTGCCCAATTGACTATTCACTAACTTTTAAGAAGTATTTTTGCCCTGTTTTTGCACGTACAGGGGGTGGATGGGTCAGTCCTTATCGATTCAACACCCACCAACAGTGCGGAGAAGGACGCACCGCCAAACAAAAATTCGCTACGTGGCTTCGAAGTGATTGATGCTGCTAAGACATCTGTGGAGAATGTTTGCCCTGGCATTGTATCGTGCGCTGATATTATTGCTCTTGTAGCTCGCGATGCCGTTTCCCTGGTAACTTTACAAGCTCAACCAAGTTTGTAAGCATGTTTTCACAAATCACACAAAATCAGAAATTGTCACATGAATAGAGAGATCATAGCTTTCAACTGTGAAACTAGATTACCTTGATTGATTATCCAGGTTGACGCTGCAGATGGATTACATATTTTCATAGAAAAAGAGAAATGTTTTATGGAAGTTTGCGGCAACTTTAGGACCTACAAGTTGTTGAAAGCACTAACATGATCGGTAGTGCATGTGCAGATCACTAATAATGGACAGGGGCTCTGGCCAGTTACGACTGGTCGCAGGGACGGCAGGGTCTCTCTAGCAACTGAAGCTACGGCCAACCTGCCTCCTCCCACAGCAAACTATGCACAACTTCTCCAGAGCTTCCAAAACAAAGGTCTTGGGGCAGATGACCTTGTCATCCTTTCAGGTATAGTGCACACCGATGCAAGATAATTAATGGTGAGATTGATGGAGTTTCTGCATGCTTGTAATTACTGTTACATGTACTCGCATGCATCAAAGATCTAGCGGAATGGCCACATTCTCATAAAACCTTCAAGGAATGTTTCAAAGAACTCTACAAAACCATATAACATAAATTAAAGTTTTTGGATGTCACATATAAGCAAATCAATGGTACTAGATCATAGATATCTGTCAAGACTGGCCTCAGTGCTTTCCTTGATCCATCTATGTCATCATTCAGACGTTTAAGAAATCTATGTTCGGAAGCTCCTGCAACAACCCTCGGTATACTTGTTTACTCATGTTTCTTGATGGATTTGGGACAAATATAGGTGCGCACACAATTGGCAATACGCATTGTGTTCTCCTACAAAAGAGACTTTACAATTTTACAGGGATTGGAGATTCCGACCCTTCTCTAGACCCTACCTACGTCCCCCAGCTCAAGGCAAAATGCCCTCCAGGAAGTATCGCAACATTGATCGGCATGGACCCGTACACCCCAGGACAATTCGACAATAAATACTTTCTTGCTGTTCTAAACAATAGAGGACTTTTTGAGTCAGATGCAACTCTTCTTTCAAACCCCCAAGCACGCAACAAGATTCGAATCGAAAGTGTGAATCCGAATTTCCCCTTCCGTCAAGATTTCGCAAGGTCTATGCAAAAAATGGGGAGCATTGGCGCTTTGACAGGCTCTCAAGGAGAGATCCGAAGGAATTGCCATATAGTGAACTAGTGAAATGAGGGGTTGAAAGGTTTGACCCAAAGAGACAAAAGGAAAGAGACTAGCTTGGAGAACTGTGATTCCTTTAGAATGCGTGAGAAGATCCATTAAAAGTCTTATAGAAACTTTGTGAAAGACCCCAATGAACAAATTGTTATGACTTGCAGGGTAGCTTTTGCAGTAGTGCCTCAACAGTGAACGAGGCAAGAATTTATGTAACTCCCACCATGTTTTTCTCTTTCAATGGTGACTAAGGACTTGTCTTTATCTTGATGATTCCAGGCAAGTGAGCGAGTGGCTATGATCATAGACAACCCATGGTTTTTTTTCAATTTCACTACCTACACTCACTCACTTTGTCTTTGCAAACCTGTATATAAGAGGGAATCTGAGCTGTAGTTCCTGCATCACTTAGGGCCTTCCACCCGTCAAAAATGGCAGATTATAACAAAAATCCACGGTGAAATCTGTAACTCCACATAAAAATTGATGAAAAAATTCCATTTGACCAAGGTGACTTGTTAATTTGATAATCTTCCTGGGGCACGGGCCTCCACATTCATAAATCAAGGAAGATTACAGGTGTGCTCTCCCAATTTGAGGATCAAATGTTGAAAATTTCAAGTGGCTCCTTTGTACGTCCAATTAGGGGGATAGAATGGATATTCCCATGAACAGAGAGATAAACAGAATCTGGAATTTTGAGCGAAATGGAAATTCCTCTGGTGCACTCCTTCCTTGCAAGAAGATAAAGACGAATGTCAAATTTCAAGAAAATTTCAAAACCACATTTGTGGATGTCATTTTTTCTCTGTGTCACAAGCATTTTCAGGTGAGGCTAATCTAAACGGCCGGCTGGACATTTCCGGCAGGCTCTTCGGTGGGCCACCGGGGTGGCCAGGCCATGTGCCCATTTCCGGCTGCCACGTAGTCTGGTCAACTGCCGGGGCCACCCCACAGCCCATGCAAATGACTTACCCACATGCAGATCCTATCCATTTTTGGCATATTTGCTTTAGTGTATGGGGGCGCACATTAGTGTGTTGGAATCCTTGTACACACATCTTTTTCATTCAAGGCCCAACTTCATCAGACATCCTCTGCAATTGGTAGGACCAGCGCAATAAAGGGACCGAGCCAAACCGACCCAATTTGGGTCGGTCCTGCGTTTAGGGGTTAAACATGTACTTGATTTGGACTTAATCACAGCATGATGCAAAATATTTCATTTCACCTTTCCTGGAAGACAAGGCAACATAGGGCCCAAGCCCACGTATAAGGGCTGAAATTCAAAACTCAAAACATACTCCAACCAGGGACAGACATGGCCAAGGATTTTGGGGTACTTCGCAGGGGTCACAATTCCAAACCTGCTGTTAGCCCAATAAGAGTTTGCTTCAGGCAAACCCTTACCATTGTTCTCTAGGAATGTCAAAAAAGGTAACTTTCATTGAAGAGATGTCTGGAGAGGTCCTTATACTCCATTTAAGTTTCACCACGCCCTCATTCAGTGCTGCATGCCTCATCAATGAATGAATGAAGCTACACATCCAGTTTCACGGATGGATGTTCCCATCCATCTCACTGTGGCTCTTCTTCGTGCGAGACGAGGAGAGGGAGAAGGCAGAGCTTCGCGATGGAGGTCGCGATAGCGGAGGTCGATCGTACGCAGCAGTCCGTCTGCGAGCGGGAGCCGGTCTACATTTCCTGCAACAATGACCGAACGCGAGTCCTGGCAATTTTTCCTTCCCTCTTTCGGTTGTGATTGGAGTTTGGTTTTTCCTTGGTTCTTGATGTTTGATTCATCCCTGGCGAGGTGTTTCATTCTCGAGAAGGTAGAATGCGTGACCTCTTCTGTAGATAGAGCGAAGAATATGTAGATAGGGAACTGTGATTAGAAGGAATTATACGGTCAAGCGTAATGTAAGGTGTACTGGATGGGCTGAAATGTAGGCCGATGTCAGGTTCAATCAGTGATCCCCTAACTACAAGGAAGCGCGCTCTATGACCGTTATACAATGTGGTCGCATTTACACAACGAAATTACCACGTATTGCGCCGCACTGCCTTCACATAAAACATACCGGTCAATTTTTTCCTGAGCTCGTCTCAATGTGCAGTAGAAAGATCCAAAGAGATGGTGAAAGACTAACTAAAGTTGAGGTTCATGACCCTAAACTTTCAAATCGACGAGTCCCTAGCCAACCGGAGCTGGACCTTTTTGTTTGAATCCGCTCTTAAGCGTGTTTCCTTTCATAATTACGTACAAACTGTCCTTTTAGATAACGCTACGATCTATATTGCCACATCATAATATCTTATGAGCCTCTACCGTAAACCCTAGCCTCTAATCTGCAGTTGGGTTTTGGGGCTCTGTGATGTTTGGACGTTGTCTGCCGGTGCTGTCACTTGCAAGTATGGGCTCCCTACTCAGCTCTATCACTGGAAACGCTATGACATCCAGTTCTGGCTCAATAGATGCAGTGGTTGTTTTGGATCTTTTCTTGTGACTTCCTATTTTTCTCCCATTATTGGAAAGAATTCCAGGAAGGAGTCCAAGAACTACTTATCCATGTATTAAGAACACCTTTGACTGTACAAGCTAGCCAAGCAGCACTGTTATCAGTCCAAAAGCAAGAAACACAGACTTCAGCTCCAACTGGGAAACTAAACTCTAAGCTAAGAAAGAACCTCACTCTGCAAGGCAGCCCATACCGTTCTCTGGTAGGTTCCCAAAGCAATAAACTCTAGCTCTGTTGCAGCTCATGCTGTCTTGCAGAACCTCCTGAAGACTTTATCAAGAACGTTGGCAGTGGATAGTCAGATTTAGCATACATTGTACTTCATACTGCATAATATGCAAAGTTAGGTTGGATGTCAGAGATTGCAGGGGAACTGTATCACAATGATTTAAGTTTGGCCTGGTGGAAGGGCTGGTGGATTCAAAGGTCTTGTTACCAATTGTAAGCTGGGGGTGGATTTGTGCTTTGCAGAAGGTGTTTAGGGAAGCAATTTCAAAGTCTTTACCCACAGCCACCATTGCTGTCTCTACCATGCAGGAGGCAATGCGACCGCAGGTGGGTCCAAATACTTCAATAGGAATGAACCAGGCAGTGAGGGGTGTATCACTGGATGTACTATCTGAGGTTACTCACCTTGCCTGTCTGCTAACTGTTTGAATTGTTCAATCCCATCTTATACGTACCTGTTTGATCTTCTCCCAGAAGCAAACAGTGCTGGTCCAGGATGAGAACCAACTACTTGAGAATGGCGTACGCACTCTTTTGGAGGAGCTTGTGGTAAGTATGTCTCTTTGTCCACCTCGGAATTTCTTGCTGCTCTTATTTTCTTTCTCAAAATGATGATTCGACTTATTTGTGTAGTGCGATGGGCTCTGTGCATCCTCATTACTCAGGAAAATCACTCATGAGGCTTCAGAATTGACTCATAAGATGTTTTCTGTGGCCTTATGCCCATAGACCCCGCGCAGAACAAAAGGGACCGGACACTACCTTTGTGAGGGGCGTGTGACTTACCTTGATAAAGACAATTAGTTCGGGTTTTCTAGAGATCTTCTAGAAGCCCTTTACATAAGCATCAACCTGCTGTGTGTGAGCTGAGAAACAATTAGACCCCAACAGGGCCAGGGCTTTAGGCTCAGCCTCTCAAGAAAATTTGAAAGTTGGGTGAACAGAGGTGCAGAAACAATGGTCCTTAAGGGGGTCACTCTCTTGTGAGAATATCCCAGACAGTGTATGAGAAAATGCATCTGTTTATTGCTCAAAGGTAGGTTTCCTGCCCTGAGCTTAAATTTCAGTCTAGTGCCAAGGGCAGGTACATTAGCTATTCTAGAGCACGCTGACAAGCACGCATCTGCTGTGTGGGTCGACAACTCCAAACATGCTAAATCTCTAGAATCCATTCAGGTTGAAGTGCTCAAAGAGACTCCAAGGCAGGCCTGATAACTTTTCAAAGCATGATCCTTTTAACTTCAGTATTAATCCCTCTGCAGTGTAAAACTTTAGTGAGGCGTTTAGCTGTTTGAACCACTTTCTGTACATGCGCATCCCAGTTGCAGCTGGAGGAAAACTCAACGCCAAGATATGTGTATGACTGGAGCACAAAAGCGGCGCTGTGGTTAATGGACAGAAATTTGACTTGATATTGACCAAGGTGTAGCTCAAGGCTGTACTGTCTCCCAACTTCTCTTCACTGTTTTCATCAATCAGTTACTTGAGGATGTGGAAAGTGAGGGGTTTGGGTTGAAGGTGGGTGATGCCACCATTCCAGCCCTTATATTTGCGGATGACTTCACAGCCCCATCCAATCCTCAGGAGTTGATTGATTGCGCAAAAAGGTACTTTGACCTGTGGTGGCTAGAAGCGAAATGTTACTAAATGCGCAAAGTGGCTTTCAATGATCTGGGGAGGGAGGGGAGATGGAGATCTCAAAAGGACTTTCTCCAAGGATGGGGAATCACTTCAGTCTTCCAAAAGGTTGAAGAGAAGGGCAAGGGCCTCTACCATAGGATCGCCACCATGCTTCATTAGCTCGTTGAAGAAACTTAACTGGAAGGTGTCCTCCACAACAGAAACAGTAATTATAAGAGAGGAAGTGATTACAAATGCATCATAATGCCATCATGCCCAGCTGCTTTAGAGCCCTTTAGATGTTCTAGAGCTTCAGTAATCTCAGAAGAACAAATGGGCACGTAGTAACTAGTAACCCTTTGTGATATCCTCTATTTCATCTTGGAGAGTTTTTGCCACTCTTTAGAAAACCCCACACTAATAGGTTCAAGAATGCTGTAATGTCTGAAAGGGTTTGACAATGTGAACTGTTGTAGTTACCACTGCCCTCTTATTATTCCTTAACTTGCTGGCCAGTTTTCGGCCTGTACAATCGTTTGTAAGACCAACCCGAATCTTTTATCATTACCACCACGGGGGTTCGAGTCCACTGTACAACTTTTCCCGAAATAATTTCTTCTGAGACCTTACTAGCTGATTAACATCTTGCGCATTTGATAATATCTAGTTTGCAAATCCTTCTCGCTTTTATACTACAGCAGTCCTTATAAAGTGCCCCTCTCTTTGAGCTTTGATCTCTTCGGTCCACCAATTTGCTGCTCTACCGCAGATAATTACTTTCCTTCCAATGACATTATCAGCCGCAGAGGTGACGAAACTCTCCCAAGAAATCACAGCTCTTTTGACTTCACCTGTTTAATTATCTAAGTGAGAGGAAAGGTCTTGGAGCAATTAGATAAAGTGTGGGAGAGCCTCTTTCAAGGCCTGGACATATTCTGTCATGACCTCTTCACAGATCAAGTGTGAAGAGTGAAGAGTTATGCTCATCCTCACCAAGAAGCCCAATGCCGTCAGCTTGTTGTAGACCCTTACCCACCCGGGCATTAAAGTTGCCTAATAAGCCCACGTGGCCTTTGGCGAGAAACTTAGCACAGTCCACATCATCAAAGGCTTTATCTGCATCAACACTAAGGGTTCCCTCGGTAGGCATGTAGACACATCCCACAAAAAGGTCTATAGTCCTTGTACTGCCCTTCAATTTCAGTCTTAGCCATATACTGTGTTGGTACCAAAGTTCCGGGCTGATGATTCAGAATTATCACACAAGAAATCATGGACAAAGAATCCCACAGCTTGCTGACCACACTTTGCAGAGTCCGCTTTGAGGGCACACATCTTACTGTACCACTTTTATCCGTCAACATCCCCAACTTTCTTGTCCGCAGTTTCCCATGTCTCTTGCCCAGCACAAAAGTGGATACCACTTGCTTGAAGAACTTAGCCCACTTCGAATTGTTTCCATTGGTTACTCATCCACAGAAGTTAAAGGTTGAAGGTGCCTAGGTTTTTGCATATGAAATGTCTTCTGTCTAGGTGGCCTTTGAGAGCGCCTAGACACCCTGCAATTCTTCAATGATTGGTTAGTTTCATTGCGTGCAGGCTTTGATAGTCTTGTGTAAGCTTTGAGGATTGGCATGCCATTGAGCATGCCATATCCTTCATTCACACGATGATTGGTGACTGCCTACAGAGGTATGTCTGATTCTGGGTCAACCTCTTCCAGGGCTTCAAACGGGTTGGAAACTTCAGTTTAAAGTCCCCATCTTTGGCTGTCTTCCCTGAGCACCTCACTGGGTCACCAGTGTCTAAGATCACTCTCCAACCAGTCAAGGGTCGACCTTCTCTGAGATTAATTTGAAGTGAGTCTCTACGTGTAACATTCTTAGCCTTTCTTACCTTCAATGCACCTCTGACAACATGTCGCGAGATGTGCCATCACCCACATAATCCAGGCCTACATTTGAGCGAGTAGTTTTAAAGGACATGTCGTCCATCCTGGGATTCACCTCAAGAACTGCACATGAAGCTCTTGGTTTGGCATGAGTGACCAGTTCCCAGCAGGAATCACCCTGGGGATTGTGAACCTTTTGAAGAGAGTTTTCATTTTTAGCAGGCAGCAGGTTTAAGCACAAGGGCATACCCTAGCCCTAGTGCCGAGCATACAAGACGGAGCATGCAGCTGCCCCAAGCGGTAGGGATCCGCTTGATACCACTCAGAGGTCATCACTCCATAGGAGCAGCAGGGAATGGCCTGCGTGGAAGCTATGGTCGAGGGAGGATTTCTACCTGCTCTTGGTTTGTACTGACAACTACAGTGCCCTCATACTTCCCTCATTGCAATCATATAGGGTGCAGCAGTTGATGCTGGGGAGCCAGTGATGCAGTATGGACGGTCTATTGGCGAGGGAGAAGATGGCCATGGGCTCATCACACGACTCCTTGGTATTGTCCCTGCACTAACCTTTGATGCTTATCAAGTTCATTAAAATATATGCGGACATTGGTTTGCATTTCAAACCTCCACCCAACACCTCAACTCTTAAGGACCCCACTCATGTCTACCAGTCCAACACTCATGTTTTATTCATCTGTGTATGCAGACATAATCCTGTATCTCTGTGAGAGAGGCCATGCAGAGGGAGGCATGGTATTTCAGCTTCTGGAAGATCTAACAGAAGTATCAACCATCAAGGATTGCAAAGAAGTTTTTGGATATATTGAAGGCAAGCAAGAGACTCTTGGCAAGGTCAGTGCAAGCAGGACCCTATCTTATAACAGAAGTCATTTGATTCTGGATGGTCTGGAGCAGTGTTTTTTCTTTTTCTTTTTTCAGAAGTAGCTGGCAGGCCACTTGTGTATTCTACTCAGTGCCCAGCTGGCACCTCTTAGAGAGACCGCTAGATGACAGGTGGCATGTTTTAACAGGTCATGATGGCACACTTAGGCACCTGATATTCCACCACTGGCATTTTCTGGCGATTTTTTCGGATTTTAACCCCAATAATTTCTTTGTACAAGTAGCTGACCCATTTTCCAGATCAAAATCTGGTGATATATCGCCAGACAAAAAAACACTGGTCTGGAGTAGACCTCATTCCTTGTCTTTGTTTCTTGTATGTAGGCGGAGCTGTTTGGGCGAGGCAAGCTTGTGATGCTACGAACGTGCAATCAGCTGCTCCGCCGCCTTTCTAAGGTATCCATGCAAATTCCAGTTTTCTGCACTTTGAGGTGCAGCAAGGACTTTTCCTTTGTTTGACTAGCAAAACAAAAGCTCAACAATGTCTCATTTATCTCTCTTCAATGCTAATCCTCTCTTCCTTTTGAAACATTATTGTGTTTATACATGCTTTCTCAAGGACTCCACCATTGATAAGCATGATTGTGTGTTCAGGCCAATGACGTGGTTTTCTGTGGTCGGATTTTGATGTTCCTCGCCCACTTTTTCCCTCTCTCTGAACGCTCCGGTAAGCAAGTCTGCTAGGTGGTTGGGATGCATAGTCATCTCATACAGATACCACCCCAACTTTCGCACATTGTATTGTTTGCCTCCATTGCAATCCTTTGCAAGGAGTATACCAATGCATAATTTGAAGCCAATTGTTTTTGCCTTTGCTTCTAGGAAACCTATTCATGCCTTGCTGTTGTGAAACTGGCTTTCCAGCATGAATGTGTAAAGAAGATAAACAAATTGTTGCCGTCTTGCAACAATTTGAGAGAAAACCGCTTGAAAAACACATTGACTTGGTTAGGGATTCCTATAGGATTCTCCAGCATGGTTTCATCATCCTCAGGCCCTATGCATAAGATATGTTATGGAGGATGTGTCAGAGCTTGCATTACTAGATCATTGTTGAAGCATAGCGGGCTGATTCATGTATAGGTGTCGGCTTGTCTTCTCTTGGCAGCTGTGAATATCAAGGGTGTCTGCAACTTCTCTAATGAGACCAAGTACGAGAAGGATCCCCCCAGTGATGGTATACATATGGAAACTTTTGTAACGTGAAGCCTAACTTCCACCTCATTCATGACTCCATCCATGTTTCACATGATCGTGAATCAAGTAGTTGCTCTCCTAATCTCCCTGTTCTGCCTGTGTCAGGTCTGCCAATTGACTTCAACTTTTACAAGACATTCTGGAGTCTCCAGGTGAGCTACAAATTGTCAAGTGGACTCATCTGTGGTTGTCCCTTCATCACTAGTAAAAGGTGCTCTTTAAACACTTGGAGACCTGCAATGCTTTCTATGGTGCTCCCCAGATATTTGTGGCTGGTGGATGTGGCTCAGCATTTTTACACGCAGCATTTGGAAAGTAAGACAAAGTTTAGGGGTCACCCCCCACCAGTATGAAGAAAAACATTGAGGCCTTTTATGGATTGAAGCCGTTTAGTGTGGAAATGAGACACCAGTGCAAATTTGAGTCCTTGTTTTGTTGACTGATCTGGGTTTGGATGTGTGGGGGTGGCTTGGAAGGAGCATTTCTGCAACCCAGTAACACTAATGCAACACCCAACTAGGTGGCAAACCTTCTCAGCAAGCCTTGCGGTGCCTCTCCCACCTTGCTTTTCCCCTTTCTGTTTCTTCTGGATGTTGAAGTTCCTCTGTTTGTTTGTTTCTTCTTTCATCTCCCGAACGAGTTGGACCAGCCTTTCTTTTATTTGGTTACCTTTCAACTATCATGCACTTATAAAATATTGATGATGTACACGTTATGAATGGATGGTTGCAGACGGTGCTGAGTACATTTGATGCTCAACCTTTGGGGGATGATAATGAAAGTTCTAGCCATCTTGATGAGGGAGATGACGTGACGTTTAACATCAAATATCTGACTAGTAGCAATCTCATGAGCTTAGAGGTTGGCAGCTATCCTCTTGTCCCCTGTTTCCTAGTCTATGTTGTAGGGACTTCTTGGCACAGATCAATGAGGTTGTTTCTCAAAGGAGTTTTGGTAAAGTGAATTATGTTTGCATTATCCTTTTGCTCCCATTGAATACCTTTAAAATTTAAGCCTGGAGAGTTAAAAGTTATCTTTGTGTTTACCAAGCCATGGTGTTTGGATTCCCATCAGGCTGCAGTTGCATAAGACATGGTTACTGTACATTCCTTATTTGTCTGTATTATTACGTTGTAGTGATTTATTATCACCTTTTATTATCCTTCATATTTCTCTGAAGTTCTTAAGTGCTCTTTGTTGTGGGCAGCTGAAAGATCCAGGTTTTAGGCGGCATGTGCTGGTCCAGTGCCTGATCATATTTGATTTTCTGAAGGTTCACTTCACTCTCTATTCTGCCTTTGTTTACTTGTTTGCCACTAGCTGTGCTGCAATTTGGGAATTAGAGTAGTCTGAACTGTGTTGGTGTCTAGAAGAGGGCTCAACGCTCTTGTGAAAGGCTCGCTTGGTTCCGTCTATGATGAAGGTTGGTCCTATCGTCATGTTCTACTCCGTTCTGCATACTTTCCTTACTTTTTGATGGTTGTTTTCACCAGACTCCAGGAAAGACAGAGAAAGACGGCCTTAGAGAGACTCTGGTAAGGTAGCCTGGTATACTGTGCCATAAATTTATTTGAGTGAATATCTAGTGAATGCTTTTATGATGGATATTGGAGCTCTGGTACTATCAACATGTGAACAAAACACCTGCAAGTTTTCGTTGTTGTGATCCCGAGGAGCAAGTCCTTTTTTCCTTAGTATGTGTCAGAAAACTCGCAAAGCTGCTTTCCAGTGATACCTGGGTAGTACTATCCTTTCTCTGTTATATCAATTATATTCTCTTACATTTAGACTGCATCTAATAAGCAGATTCTTTAGTTTCTACTTTGTCCCTAATAATTTCTCCTGCTTGTCAGAGAGAGGAGATGAAAATACATGAGGAGCATGTGAAGCGGCTGCTTGAAACTACACCTCCTAAGGGCAAGGAGTTTCTGGCCTCTATTGAACATATTTTGGAGCGTGAGCGTAACTGGGTTGGTTGCTCGTCTCCTTCAGTGTCTCTACTGTTTGAGTAGATAGTTACTATTGGATGAGATTCAATTTTGGAGGTAAGTGGACCAGAGGTGATGGAATTGAGGCTTGCACAAGGTGCAATTGGAAATCCTGCACTGTGGGTACAACTGAAGGAGGGGTTAGCTTAGGAAGTGAATGTTCCCCCAACTGTTTTCTGAGACTTTTCAGCAGTCTGCAGGATGCTAATTGGTACTTTCTTCCAAAAGATAAGTACAACTAGGGTCAATTCCACGTCCAAGTCAAGGTAGGTAATAACTCTGGATCCAAGAACTAGGCCCACCACAAAAGCTCCGTTTCCAGGTTTTCAACCAAGAAAATTTATTTCTGGACTTTGTCACTTCCTCTTTGTAACTTGTTAACAAAAATGACCAAGTCTTTACAAGTATTTTGTAAGGAAATTAGTTGGGAACGTTAGGGATCCTCCAAGTGGCCAGACACTATTGCTAGTCATCTACTACTCACAGATCTAAGCTCTTCACTTCCAGAAAGAACTTTCTGTCGTGAAAATGGTAAATGTTCTGGCAGGTGTTGATAGGCTTGATTTGAGCAGGTGTGGTGGAAGCGTGATGGTTGCCCGGCATTTGAGAGGGTTATTCCAGAGCGCAAAACCACGCAGGAGGCTAGCAAAAGGCGGTAGGCTTTTGTTCTTATATTGAGATTCACGCAAGAGTTTTCGATTAACTTATGGCAGACTCAATGGTAAACTCAATTTTAAGCAAGACCAATAGCATCCAGCCTTTCCTTACAATGTTCAAGGTGAACGATCTAGCTGGCTTGATCAAAGAAGCTCATGTTGGCTGTATAAAGCCCCGTAAGTTATTGGGGGGATGTATCCTCGTGACTCTTGTGTCAAGTACGGTTCATTCGTTGATCCCACAAAGTGGCTGTATGCTTTTCATTTTTTACTACAAGTGAGTAAGCACTTGACAGACGGAAGAAAAGAAGAGGTGGTACTACATCAAAGTGGAAGGTGTCTCACCAGGAAAATTTCTGGCCTGCTTGCTTGCAGTTTCAATCACTACAGTAGGCTTGGTTTCGGTGTGTGGACCTCCATTTGTTGAGGTGGATTGTTGTCTGACTGTATCAGGAAGCCCAGGTGGAGGCTTGGTAACAAGGAGCTTCATCAGCTCTGGAGGTGGGCTGACAACAATCCTGTGAGTCTTTCTCATCAGAGTGTGGAGCAAGTATGAGTTTCGTTTTCTGGCCTTACTCCTATGTCTGCCCTCCCAGTTGATGAGAGAGGTGGAGGGAAAGAAGTTATCCTAAAGTTCATATCTCTCGTCATTCTATATTGGATTGTGATTGCCACGGTTCTTGCAGAATGCTGTGACTGATGTACAGAGGGTACGGATGCCACCTATCTCTGAATATTGGAAACTTCTTGCGGATGATGTAAGTATCTTCTCCTTCTTCCTTTAGCTGTTGCTCTTGTCAGTTCAATATCTTGTGCTCTGAGGAGCATTCCAACAGAGGCTTGGAGGTGAGTTTAAGAGCCAGATCTTGCCAACACGAAGGGATGGGTGGGCATTTTGGTGACACTATTGTTGGGTGTTTTAAGCCACTCAGCAGGGATTGCCCTTGAAATTGACATGCAGATGGATCCATCTGCTGGTATAGAGGATGAGTACCACCATAAGAATAACAAGGTACCTCCTATTTCCTTCGTCCACCTGTAGCTACTTTGGTTTGAACTTCCACTACCTGTGCTAGGATATTGGCATCTTTGAGTTTGTGCTCGAAGAATAAGGGTCTGCATGGAGGCCTGATGAGCGCCTATCAGCCCCAGCATTCCTTCGAACCATGGTCAAAAAATTTGCAGGTACTTCGCACAGGTCATGAGATCAATCTTTCTGATCCAGGGCAGTGATTGATTGTTACAAGGGTTTCATGTCACCTCCACCTCTACACTCTACACTCATTCTACGCAAGAGCTGCCAATCAATCCAGTTAGAATAGTTCCCCAATATTCTATATCGGGCACCTGCATCCCAATATCCAGCACTTGTGTCTGCCTTTTGTGAGCTGAAATGGTGGTAATTGTAGGTGTATTGTTGGAAAGGCCTCCGATTCTCCGCGCGGCAAGACCTTGATGGATTTTCCAGGGTAATCCATTAACCTGAACATTTTTTGGAAACAACCAAGTTTTGCTTGTCTTCTTTGGTCATCACTTGGCAGTCTGTCTTGATATTCCCTTGTAATCCATCGCTGTTTATAGCTCTGGTGCGTTTACCAGGGAGGAGCATTGATTGTATAAACCCCAATCTGACAAGTATCTCAACGTCACGTTAAGTTGACGTGTAGGGTAGTCTTCCTGCATTTGTGAGTTCCAACCAGCATAGGAAGCACGCTTAATGGAGGCATTGTGAGTAAGAATGCCATTCTGTTGACTGCAACAACTCGTCATCTGGCTCAATTCCTGAGCGGGGAACTTGTCACAGGATCCTTGATACGACTTTGACACCTGTGAGGCTGCCTGGATTTCCTTCTACACAAATGCAAAGCCTGCAACTATTATGCATGCCATATCTCTTGAGTGTGTGGAAAGTTTGGAAGTGTGGCTGCAACTTTCTTTAGACTTCTCATATTTCTTTAGTTGGTCAGAACTAGCAGACATCTGCCTCTCACAACCAGCTAAGTTTCTCCTGATTGTCAGAGTCCTGGGGATCAAGAAGATATGAGTGGTTGGGTGTGATGGTTGCAGTATACAGAGCAAAAGATAGGTGGTGTTGTACCACCCGAGCTGTTCACCAGTGAAGTACGGAACTTGATACACAAGAACTCCGACAAACCCAGGGCGAAAGGAGTGAAGAAAGAGGAAGATGACATTGTTTCTATCGTTCAGACTGAGGATCAGGCTGATGAGGCTCAGGTAACCTCCATTTTCTGGTGGCTATTCAGGAGCAGTGAAATTATTACATGGTTTCATAAACCCAGTTGCCATTTCTGTCACAGCTGGGCTTGCCTGGGAAAGTTGTGGCATGGAGAAGGGCAAAGATATCCATGCTGACATTATCAAAGCTGGAATTTCGTCATACATTAATTGGGAGACTGCCCTTGTTAACATGTATGCCAAATATGGGAGTGTAAGGGAGGCCTATCTAGTGTTCAACAATATGGTGGCAGGATATACCAAGCATGGTTGTGGTAGGAACAAATCTGATAGTAGTATTTTGCGTTGTTTCCCAGGCCAACATCAGTCTTGCAGGGTTGGATGAGAGTGGACCTCCTCAAGATATGGATGATGGGATTCCACTAGACACAGATGCTGGTATAACAGCTGATCAGAATGAGCTCAATGTGCCAGATCGCGCTCAGCCTGCCAAGGGCCTGTCACCACCATCTACAGCAGATAATTCCCCCATTCACACAAGTGGTAGTGCACCCAGTGTGCCTCCAAGGCCTCTGGGCCTGACAGAAGTTGTAATGCTTGACGTGTCAACAGGCAGTAAAGAGTCAAGTCCAAAGAAATCAGAAACCAAACAAAGTGGAAGGAAACGGTCTCATCCCGATAATTGAGCACCTCTGCCGAGGCCTGGTGGAAAACAAATTTCTTACTGTAAAAGTGTACGTCTTGTGTGTTTGGACTGGATCCATGTCTTCCCATGGAAGGTTCCTTTGAAGGAATTATGCACATGCACACTGACAGGCCTTGTAAGATTAGATATCCCTTGTACTATATTTTACTTCGGCTTAGGGCCACTTTACGTTTGGGACCAAGACCGAAAAAGCTTGGAGCTTTCCCACTGGCCGGTGGGTTAGTCCTTGGTTGTTTTGGTGTCACTACGGACCAAGAAAAGTGGAAATGATGTGGCGTCTTGGTGATATTGACTATGGCGCAGGGACGAAGAAAAAACTCCATGGGAGAACCAACTTTTTGGAAAGCAGCTAAAAAGTATTTTTCCGTAAGACCATAGTTGTTTATGGTACTATACTGATGCCTTTTGTCTCCATCAGTTTCCCTCTTTTTTTGGGTCACTAGTCACTACTGTAGCAAGTTTGAGAAGGAAAACTGTGCATGATATGTCAAAGATTGACAAAGGCTAAGAGCAGGTTGTTGCAATGGGGCAGCTTGTGCAAACACATGCATGGTGAAAACTAGTGTAATCAGACTCTAATGCCTCCTTTGTACAGGTGTGAAGGGAGGTTAGAAACTATCAAATGTTAAAAGATGTTAAGAGAATTGCACTGTCACATGAAGTGGTAGACCTCACTTTCTTGGTCTTGGACTTAAACGCCTTTACACACTAACTTTGGTCCTTAGGATATTAACATTTCTGTCTGCAATGAACACTTCTGGATATTTCCACCTGTCTGAGTTAAGTGATGGATACATCCCCCACAAAGCTCTACCAAGCATTGCCAACTCTGCAGGCATGAATCCAATTGAAGCTATCCCAGAATGACAGGATAAAAGGCCTGCTTTTGTAAATAGGGTTGGCAAAGCTTGCCTTGCAGAACCACCTTCACTTTGAAGAAGGTATAGAAGCCTTGTGTTCTATGTCTTACTAACATATACAGCAGACTATGAAATGCTTCAAACTTGCACGTTTTACATTGTTGGGGCAGGAGGTGATGTTTCTGCCCAAGCAGCCCCACGAGTGTGAATCTTTAAGGAACTCCTGCTAGCGCTGTTCCATTGACCTACTTACATACCAGATACACCCAATGATCGGCCTTGTCTGACTATCCCGTCGACTTTCTTGCTTCTTTGCCCAGAGTGCATTCCCTTTCTGCTGGATTGGTCAAAAGACAATTCCAAGCCTAGATCCTATGGCGCATACAACACAGGGATCCCAAGGAAGGAAGCTGCGAAGTGCTTCCTCTAATTATCTAATTTGAATGGCATACCTGCAGGTTGGCGAGGCGCCATAGCAACCACATGCAAGGGACTCCGTCCTCTGCACATTGTTTGGACCCCAATCGATGGTGGGACAATCAAGGCAAAAAGGTGAATACCTGTTGAAGAGAAGCAGACAACAAGATGCATTACAAAGCTTCCCTCTCTCCTAAACAAATTTTTAAGAGTCTTGGGAGCAATTCAGTGTAGGAACCTGTGTGTTGATAATTAGGGTTGGAGTGCTTGCTAGGAAAATTTATAGGTTGTCAATATCAGCTTCTAGCAGCAAGGGGAGGATACTTGTAATGTTAGTGCTGAGGCAGGGATACTGAAGGAGCAGGGATGGAGTGTGGGTGCAGATTCATGCAAGAGGACCGGATTTCAAGCACAAGAGTAGCTATGATCCCCTGTGGATTGATAGCTACAAGAAACCTGCATGGGTATATAGTGAACTGGAAATAGCAGCAGTACCGCAGGTGATAAAATCAGCCACCTCCACTATGACAAGAGGTTCCAATAGAGAACCAAGAGAGGGAGTCCGCAAGACCTTTTCCGTCACTACTGGACATGTCAGGCCACTATGTGAGGCAGGGCAATTGAAAGAGGCTCTACAGATTTTGAACCAAGGAGGCATTTCAGCAGATTCAGATACTTATGTCTGTCTCTTGCAAAATTGCATCAAGATGAATCGTCTGGAAATGGGAAAGCAGGTGCATGCGCACATTATCCAAAGTAGATTCAAGCCAAACGTTTTTCTACACAACACCCTTGTCAACATGTATGTTAAATGTGGTAGCATTGTGGATGCACACCAAGTGTTCAAGAAGATGCCTGAACGAGGTTTGATCACTTGGAATATAATGTTGGCAGGATTTACCAAGCATGGGCGTGGTAAGAATGCCTTGGAGACATATGAGCAAATGATGCGGGAAGGGGCGAAGCCCAACCACGTCACGTTTGTTTGCGTTTGCAATGCGTGTGCAAGCCTGGCTGCCCTGGACAAGTGCAAAGAGGTTCATGGTGATATCGTCAAAGCTGGAATTGTACCAGACATCATTCTGCACACCGCCCTGATGAACATGTATGCCAAATGTGGGAGCATCGAGGATGCAAAGAGAGTATTCGACAATATTGCCCAACGAGATGTGGTGTCCTGGAATGCGATGATGGCAGGATATGCCCAGCATGGGTGCGGGATGGAAGCTTTGGAGACCTATGAGCAGATGATGCGGGAGAGGGTGAAGCCCAACCAGGTCACATTTGTTTGTGTTTGCAGTGCATGTGCAAGCCTGGCAGCCTTGGAGAAGGGCAAAGAGGTCCATGGTGACATCCTGACAGCTGGAATTGTACCTGATGTCATTCTGAGCAATACCCTGGTTGATATGTATGCCAAATGCGGGAGCCTCAAGGATGCAGAGGAAGTGTTTGACAATATGGGCCAACGAGATGTGGTGTCGTGGAACGCAATGATTGCAGGATATGCCCAGCAGGGGTGTGGGATGGAGGCTTTGGAGACCTATGAGCAGATGATGTGGGAAGGGGTGAAGCCAAACCGGGTCACATTCGTAAGCATTTGCAATGCGTGTGCAAACCTGGCAGCCCTGGAGAAGGGCAAAAAGTTCCATGGTGACATCAAGACAGCTGGAATTGTACCTGATGTCATTCTGAACAATACACTGGTGGATATGTATGCCAAATGCGGGAGCCTCAAGGATGCAAAGAGAGTGTTCGACAGTATGGCCCAACGGAATGTGGTGTCATGGACCGCGATGATGGCAGGCTATGCCCAGCATGGTTATGATATGGAGGCCCTGCAACTATGTCAAGAAATGCAAGTAGAAGGCGTGAAGCTGAACAATATCACCTTTGTATGTGTTCTCTCTGCATGCAGCCATGCTGGCCTAGTGGATGAAGGCAGATACTACTTCAACTCCCTGATTCGAGATCATGGCATCACTCCAGCACTGGAGCACTTTGGCTGCATGGTGGACCTTCTTGGCCGTTCGGGGCGATTGGATGAGGCAGAGGACTTCATTAACAAAATGCCAATCAAACCAAATGCTGTGGTTTGGATGGCCTTGCTTGGTGCCTGCAGAATCCACGGCAATGTGGAGATCGCTGAACGTGCAGCAACATCTGTCCTCAAGTGGGATCAACAGGATGCCGCAACTTATGTGTTGCTATCAAACATCTATGCCGCAGCTGGCAGGTGGGACGATGCTGCAAAGGTGAGAAATATGATGAAGGTCAGAGGGGTTAAAAAGGAGCCAGGTTGGTGCTGCATTGAAGTCAGGGACACAGTGCACACCTTCCTTGTAGATGACAAATTGCATCCAAAAATTGAGGAAATCCATGCTGAGCTGAGCAGACTGTCGGGGCAGATGAAGGAGGCAGGGTATGTGCCTGACACAAGCTTTGTATTGCATAATGTGGGGGAGGAGCAAAAGGAATTCTCTCTTTGCCACCACAGTGAGAAGCTGGCCATTGCTTTTGGGCTGATCAGCACAGCCCCTAGGACGCCTCTCCGTGTCATCAAGAATCTTCGCGTGTGTGGTGACTGCCACACCGCCACCAAGTTCATCTCAAAGATTGTTGGCCGAGCAATTGTTGTACGGGACGCAAACCGCTTTCACCACTTCGAAGATGGGGTTTGTTCTTGTGGGGATTATTGGTGAAACAATGTTTTTCTGGTAAGGTATGAGTGAACTGCTTCATTCGTTGATTGATGGTAGTGTTGAGGACATTTCCTCTGGCATGCCAGCCTTCCAAGAGCCAACTGTGTGGTGGACCCAGCATAGGTGGAAAGTCAGCCCATATGTGCACATGACTGGAGCGGGTAAAGGGCAAAGGGGGTATATGACTTACTCCGGTGATAGTGGAAGGATATCATAGTGCTGTTCTGATTCTGGATGGTGGGCAGGGATGAGATTTGAAGAGCAGATTGCCCTTCCGACCCCTTTTGCCCTTCAAATAAGGACAATCTGGAAAATCACCCTTTGTAAAAAATGGTAAATTTGGGGTTAACCCTTCACCAATCACACAAATGCCCTTGCAACATAAGGGCTGCAAGTTTGCGGGTATTTCAAAGCACCCATGTGTGCAATTTACCAACTCCCCCATTTCTTCTAAGCCCCTTCTTGCTGCGGTTGTTGTAGGTTTTTCTGAATTTACAGAGAATGTGCAGCAAACAACTCTTTACATACCATAGCTAGTGATAAAAGCAGGTCTTTCCTTGTCTCCTACATGGAACAAATGGCACAACTCTTTGCATTGTACTAGGTTGAATTAAGCTCGAGTATCATACAGTTTAACTCGTGGTTTCCTTTGAAATCACGTCTCCTTGTGAAATCCATCACTGAAACTAAACTGCTGTTGAAGTGTTGGTGAGGTGTTGATTATATTTGTGAAGGGCAGTCTCTTTAGCGGCCCTTCACAGCATGAAGGGCTAACCAAAATGTCACCCTTCAAAATAACTAGTACTTCGTTGGTCCTGCCCAGTGTTTTTTTTTTCACTTTTCCAAAATCGCAGGCAGGGCGACATGTAGATTCTACCCAACGCCCATGTGGCGAGAATAACGAGGTGACAGAGCTGGAAAAGAGGCTATATTACAGGTGTCATATTTTAACAGGTCCACGTAGGACAAATCTGGCTCCTGGTATTTATCCTTTGGCGCTTTCTGGCGATTTTCTTGATTTTTAATCCCAGAATTCCTTAGTAAAAGTAGCTGACCCATTTTCCAGGTCGAAATCTGGCGATTATTCGCCAGAAAAAAAAACACTGGTCCTGCCCTCAGGCAGAGACTACGCAATGGTTTCTCACGGGAGACCAATGTTGTTGGATGAATGTTTTTGGATGGAATACATTGATTTGCTTGTTACAGTTTGCTGCTTTTTGTGTCAAGTCTTTTAAAACAGTTACCAATTCTCGCCCACAATAGAGAGCTCACAGCTGGTGGGTTCTAGTTTCAGCCATAGCTCGACCCTAGGTATCAGTCTAGGTAGTAGCTATAACTTTCATCCTGTAAATGGTTCTCTCTCGTCAAAGGATCTTTGGGTTCGTCATTTCCCTACCGAACACATGTATGCCAAATGTGGGAGCATCTAGGCTGCAAGGGGGTGTTTGACAATCTGGCTGAAATCTGTTTTACTTTGAGTTGAAACATAGTCTTGTAAATACTTCTTTGAAACTGCCATGCCTTAATTTTGTTCTTACGTTGCAGCTTGATGACAACTTATGTGTAACAAGCAATTAGCAGGTTTTGGTTGAACATTTTTTGAAATGTTCCAATTATACAATCGTGAGAACACATTGTAATTAGTTTTTGCGGTTCATCGTGAGTAGAGTGTTTACTTGAAGAGCTGTTAGTGTTGTGTCATACTTTTGCCAATGTCTTGCTATTTGTGTTTTGTCTTTCTCTTGCTCTTGTTGATAAATCTTGTTGTTGGCTGTATCTCTTGTTTTTTTAATGCTCAACTATGTTGTGGCTCTTGATTTTGCTCTTTGTGTGTTCTCTTGATGTGTTGTTCTTACTTTTGTCTTCTGTTGTATTGTTCTTGCTATATTTGATGTATTGTATGTCTATGGTGAATATCAAAATATTAAGTAAGGTAATTTGTTTTGTATGTCACGTTGAGATCTCCCAAACCGCAAGGCCTTCGTCCGGGTTCTTAATACCGCTGAAAAGCCTTGGATGAGTGGGGATGCATTGAGCTAGTTTCATAATTTTTTGGACCTACAGTGTGGGAGATATTGAATTTCATTTGTAGCATCCATTTCAAGTGGGAAAAAAAAAAGTGGAAACATGATGTGAGATTTTCCTGCTTGTTATTCTATACCTCACTAATGTACAAACTAAATGGGAGATGCCCTCCTGGCAAGTCTCTTCTCTAACAATCCTATATATTGTGTCTCAAAACCTGAATTGAAGAGATTGACTCTTGAGAATCTGGAATCTGGAGCAGCATTCGGAGCACCTCCTTGCTGAACGGGCGCTCAGTTGGAAGATCATCAGTGCAAAAGACAGCAATCTTCATTGCCAGCAGCATCTCCTTCTCTTCCGATTCTGATCCCCGCAGCTTTGGATCCAGGGCACCTAATGCTTTGCCAGACTGCATCAGGCTCTGCAGCCAGTGCCCAATGCTCCCGCCCGCAGCTTCCACAAAAAATTGGCTAGTGGGCAACCTCCCTGTCAACAGCACAGCCAGCACCACCCCAAAGCTGTACACATCGCTCTTCTCCGTGAACCTGTGCACCACACAAAACATCCAGTCACACTTCCACAGTAGAGTTTGATGTCTTTGAATGCCAAGAACTTGGATGCGAGAGAACAACAGGAGTAGAATCTTCACTCTTTGAGTTTCTCGTGATACAAGGATATGATCTAGCATGGATGCAGAGATGATGAATAGGGTTAGCGTGGGGGAGGTGATGGAGCTCAGCTGGTACCTGCAAGTCTGGTGGTATTCAGGGGCGATGTAGCCCACAGTACCAGCAACACTTGTGGTGACATGCGTTTGGGTCTCGGGGATGACCTTGGCCAGACCAAAATCAGCAAGATGAGCCTCAAAGTCAGCGTCCAGCAGAATGTTGCCAGGCTTCAAGTCACGGTGCACAATCTTGGGCACACTATCGTGGTGGAGGTAGGACATACCCTGTGCAACCCCGACAGCAATGCGATATCGCATAGGCCATGGCATGTCCAGTTCTCCCGATATCATCTTGTGTAGGGCACTCTCCAGGCTGCCATTGGGCATGAACTCATACATCAGCAAGTGAACTTCTGGCTTGTGGATGTATGCGAGCAGCCTGACCAGGTTCCGATGCTTGATGCAACCCAGAGTTTCCAGCTCTGCCTGGATTTGCCGATGGCTAAAACTGTGGCTGCTTTCCGTGCCAGATTGTTTCTCAGCCGCTAATTGAACCAGGATACTTTTGATGGCCACCACCATTCCATTTTCCAAGTGCACTTTATAGACCTTCCCGGTGCCTCCAGCCCCGATCTCCTCTGCCGTGGTCAACGAGCCCTCCTTATCGAGGAAGGAGAGCATCTTGGGAGTAATGTGGGTGTTAAATATGACAGGACCCTTGAGGTATGGAGTTCGAGTACGTACTAGATAGATACAGATGCGGAGCGTCAGAGCAAACAGTATGGCAGCAAGTGCACCTGCGACAGCCCCCAAGGCTATGCCCACTCCCCATTTTCTGCCCGTATGATTGTTCTTACTGTGATGTGAGGGAGCTGCCTGCACGGCTGGAGCAGGAGCCGCCGCAGTCGTGTAGCTATTACTTGTGTCTGTCATTACTCTCCTAGTCCTGACCAGACTTGGTGAAGGGCTTTGTCTTATCTGTTCAGAAGGAATCCATCTTTGGAAATACTTCGCGATTTTGGGCATCACTCTAGGAAGAGACATCCTGGAGAGCTGAGAGAAAAGAGGGGCTGGAACACCACGACAGGCTTGCAGAGGCCGCCCACAAAGGCCTGAGTTACCAAGAAATGCGGTCACCCTAGGCCCCTCCTGGATCCACTTACCTTGGGGAATTGGCCCACTCAGTCGGTTGTTTGAGACCCGCAAATCTTGCAGACTCTGCAGCTCCGCCCATGACGAAGGGATGGATCCGCTGAAAAGATTGTCCGAGAAGTCTAGGAACTGCAGTCGAGTGCAATGGGCGAGTTCCTGAGGGAGAAACCCTTCGAGGAGATTGTCGTCTAAAGCCAGGGACTGTAAGTCTCTTAATTTGCCCAAATGCACAGGGATACTCCCCACTAAGTGATTGCCACTGAGATACAATTTACTCAGCATCGCACAAGCCCCCAAACGCTGCGAAATCTGTCCTGTGATGAGGTTGTGAGCCAAGTCAAGCACTTGAAGTTCCTTACAAAGACCGCCCATGGGGTGAATTTGCACACCCTCCTGGCCGTTTCCTAACTTTCTCGGAAAGTGAAAGAGGGTATCCAGGCTTCCTGACAACTGATTCCCAGATAGCAGAACCGTACGCAGGGATTTCAATCGTGTCAAAAGCCCAAAAGGAAGCAAACCAGAAAGCCCGTTATTACGCAAGTCCAGGGTCACAAGTGAGTGACAGGCAGTGAGCTCTCTGGGGATGGATCCTGAAAGCTGATTATCCACAACCGTAAGCGACCTCAATGCAGAGAGCTTCCCCAGCTGTCCAGAAATTGACCCCTCAAATTTGGTGGAGCGCAGCTCCAGACTCACCACACGGGTGGCATCACTACTGATCTTACCGCATCCCACGCCAGGCCACAGGCAGGGATTCTCATTTACTCCCCACTTCTGTAAAGCTCCCGTTGGATCACTCACAATTCCTCTCTGGAATGCAAGCAAGGCAGCTGCGTCCCGCTTCAGCTCTTCCCCTATTTCATCACCTCCCTCTCCGTGCTCCTCATGGTTGAACTCCGCTACAATGCAGTCCATGAAGCAACCAAACACACAGAGTGCTACCACTGCCATACGCCAGTGGAATGGACTCACTTTACCCATCTTTGCCCCTGGATGAAGCTCTTCCTTTTCCAGCTGACTCCTAGTCCGTCGCCAGTTCCGCTATCTGCACTGCCGCCATCATACTCCTCCTCCACCCAATCTCTACCTCTCTCACATAAATGTCTGATAATCAAAATCACAACCTCCCATAAGCCAGCAACATCCTCTCTCTCAATTCGACTGCCGTCTCTATCTGAAAACTGTGGGTTCTAAATTCAGCCAGCCAAGCTCTCTGGATCTGACAATCCTGTCCTTCTCAGCTCACCTTAAACACACTCTCTCTCTCTCCCCCTACAAACACGCCCCCCACCACTGTCTCCGCTGAGCTCGAACTAATGCACGGACACATTAATGAGGTGACGGAGACGAGCGGGTGGGTCAAGACTCAAAAGTCTTGCTCTGCTCCATCTCTTTCTCATCACTTTGTCCTCCGTCAACACGCTATCGCTTTTCTCGCTGCCGCTCCCCCACTCCCCACGCCTGCTGGAATGTTTCCAACCTGCCCTCAACCCTGCCCATTTCTTTTTCTCCCCTTTCTGTCCGGCCCCCGTCAGAATTGCCGACAGCCTCAGCGAACGGTGAAAGATGGGCCGGTTAAGTAGAAGATTCCCCTTCGGATGGATGAAACTGGGGGAGACTTATTAGCAGTACGGTCCCGGGCTGGCCGGTGACCGTACCGATAAGTCTACCGTCCCTGGACAATGGATTAGGCATTTTTGCGCCTAATAATAAAATCAATCAATCAGAAAATTAGGCATGTTTTGAAACATTTTCTCAAATTAGGCATCTTCATGCTATAATTTTTTAGAATTAGGCACATGAGAATAGAAAACATTTATTTTCTTAAGAATAGTACGGGGGCCATGTTGTACAGGACTGGGGCACGTGGAGACTCCACACATGTGAGTATCACTTACACACTCTTACACACTATAATTTTATATGTGGGATTGGTGCAGGCTGCTAGGGGGACGGTAATAAAGTTATCCTTGACCCTTAAGCGCCCAGTGCCCAAAGTTGACTTTTTGTAAAACGTGGACCCCAGCTCAGAAAAATGAGAATATCTCAGCGAAAAAAACGTTTTTGGGAAAATTGACCGGACAGTGTGCTCATACCTACCCCTTGCAGACATCTGTAAATTTTCAGGCCAATCAGGCGAAAATCAGAGAAACGCCACTGTTGAGTGTGGGGCCATTGTTTTGGGCCCCTACCAAAAAACTAAGGAAAATTGGAGGAATTTGCAATTTTCAATGATGGGATGAAATCTGCAGGACCTCATCCTGCTTACAGGTGTTGTCCAGCACATTGGCATTCTGATGAGCCATAGAATGCAAAAAATGGATTCATATTTTCTGATTTACAACTGGTCAAAGTAAGGGGGGTCAAAATGCCATAGGCAGCAGCAGTTTTGCTGAAGCACAAAGACAGCCTGATAGTGCCTGGCATGTGCACATCAGCTTCCACCATCTGCTCTCATTCTTTTGCCCAAGTTCCACACAAGCCTAAGGCACACAAAATAGAGTCTAGCAACATGAAGACAAACACAACCACAACCACAAAATCATACATCTCCTTGGACTGTCAAGCGACTCTCTATGGCTGGATCCTCAATACAAACGTTTCATGGCTACCAACAACAAACCAACCCCCAAACACACCACTGTGTTTAGAAAAAGACAGAACACCACTACATAGAAAAAGTGTCGTAAGGATGATACCCCCTCTTTGGCATCAAAGGTCTCCACGTCTCTACAGTAAGAAATCAACCATATCAATTACTGAACATAGAAGTACCTATAATCAGAGAAGGCTATGGCTCTTGACAAACCATCGTCCAAGGCACATATAGACATCTCCACACGCATGACAAAAATACCTTTGACGCATACCACACTCAACAAACTCTCTTGAAGGAGAAATGCACGGACCCCGGGTTGGGCACATTTGCCCCTGGCATTACTGTTCTCCTGGGATGAACCCATCCCACAATTAGTCCCTTTACAACCTCCAAATTGAAAAGCACGTGGCTAAGAGGAGTGCGGCCCTTTCCCCTCATAAAACCCAAGTACAATATGTAAGCATTCACCAAAGAAGTGTCAACTCTATGAAAGTACAAGCGGTGCCACCATTTATGGTCCCTGGTCTGAACAGAGTAGTATCCCCGTAGCTGATCCTGAACATCCACTCCCCGCATATGCTGCTGGTAATGAACCACAATAGGGGAGGTAGGCACAACACGTCTTGTCCCTTTGTGCCATCTTTGTATGAAGCAATCAGGACCGACAGGGGAAATGGCAGGGAAATCATGGTCACCAACTTGGCATCCATCCAGGCCTACCTCTCTCACCCTTCTTCCCCAAATCAAGGCACGTAGGAAAGCCCACTCGGGAGGTTTTTACCGTGCCAGTAGCATAGATCTATTTTGCTGCCAAATCATAGAACATGATGGGGCTACTGAAAAAATTATCTATCGTTACAATATGGCCCTTACCCTCAAATCCTTCTAGTAACCTTGTCACCACGCCATATCCACTCCATGGGTCATATCATTCCCATCATCCTTCCCAAGGTAAACCTCTAACTTCTGCGTTTTGTGCGTTGTCTCTCTCCTTCCCGCGCTTTGAAGTTTGCCTTGTGCTTTGATCTTGTCTGTTGTGGCCTTCGCGCGTGTTCCATACTTTGTTGTAGGTTGCCGTTGCAGATGCCTTGACAGGTTGTCGTTGGTGGTCTGCTCCGATTTACATCTTCTATTATCTCTTTATCTTTCAGTCGAGGAAACTTGGAAATTGTGGGCAAGTGCTAGAGACTGAGCCATAGATGTGAGAGAGGGTGGGCCGACATTGCATTGACACTCAGGGTGCGCATTCAAGGCAGTGTTCATTGTTTGATACCTGAGCTAGACTGTACGCGGTTAGGGAATCGTGTAGCTCATCCTTGTGTTTATCCTTGTGTGCATAGGCAAATTGGTGGAGGAAGGTTGAAGCTACATAGTATAAGATGGGTTCAGGTGTGTTGCCTCCCCCTGCACCTGCGCATTTGGAGACTCAAGCTGCATCGATTGCCAAGTGGGCATGCTCACTGGGTGCCTCAACCGAGCAAGTCGAGCGGATTGTCGGGTGCCTGAATGAGGACTACCTCTTGTGTTTGAAGAGATCTGCTCGTGTGCGTTGGCCTGGATTTTCACAGCCCTTCAACTTTCGTTACTTGTTCAGGCGCCATTGCGCAGAGATTTTGGGTTGGGTAGATCGCAAGGAGGAAGGAGACCCCCTTGTATTCAGCGCAAAGGTAAACGACATTTTGAGGCTCGAGGTTTGGCCTGATTTCCAGACGTCTTTTGCCAGCCACGACGAGGCTCAAATAGCTGGCCAGGAAGAGAAGTAATCATACTGAATCCTCTTTTGATTTCATGAATGAGGAGATGGGCAATTCGGCCTACTCCTTGCGCAACTCTCAAAATCCTATATGTGATCCTGCTGGTCACTCCCAAACTATGGAGGACATGGGGATTTTGGGATCCACAGTGAAGGTGGCAGTGGCTGAGCTGCACCTTCAAGATGTGGCATCGTCTAGCAATGCCCACGAATTTGGATATGGCACTGTGGTAGACAAGGCATGGGACATCCTGAATGGTATAGAGAATTATACTGTCTCTTTTTTTGGTGTCCTTGGAGTTCACGTGGTATTGTCACAGTCATGTGTTGTGTGTAATCTTGATGATTCAATGTTGTGCACTATCCCTGAGCTCTTGGGGTTGGATTCTGAAGCCGAATTGCCTGAGGGGGAAGTAGATGATAGTGAATCAGATTCTGATTGTGACTATAATCCAGAAGACGATGACCTTGTTGACATCGACAATCTTGACTTGATGGACTACTGTGTGGACACGGGGAATCCAGCGCGTGAGGTGGGATTATATGATTTGCCGCCCAATTGGGAGCAGTGGGGTCCTGCTGAGTTGTTTGGTGATGACATGTGGAACTCTCTGCTACTGAATTGCCAGACATTACATGGTTAGGTGGGGATTCGGGTCCTCGTTTGCCTTTTGAGATTCAGCAAATCCAGTTGACTTTTCAATTTGTTTTGGCCACTGTCGGTCATGCGCCGAATTTGCAGCATGACCAACTTGTATGCCAGGACAGAAAACCAAAATGGAAACCTGAAAGGAGGTAGATGGTGGTACCCTATCACCATCCGTGAATTGAAGGCTTGGCTTGCTATTCACATGCTCATGGGAATCAAAAAAATTGCCTAGTACTAGATTGTATTGGAAAGCCAACAATGCCTTCTTCAATTGCCCTTCCAACATGCGTATTATGTCCCGCAACCGATGGGAGGCAATTCTGAGGTGCCTCCACCTTGTTGACAACAGGGATGTATGCACTATTGACACTGACCCTGCTTTTGATAAGTTAGCTAAAACCAGGTGGTTGCTAGATGCACTAAATGGTTTGTATGTCTACATGAGCCCCGAGCAGAATTTGACTGTGGATGAGCAAATGATGAAGTACAAGGGCAAGTATGCCCGAATCCAGCAATAACTGAGCAAAAAGCCCGTGAAGTGGGGTCTGAAGGTGTGGTGTTTGTGTGGTGCATGTTCCAAATATGAGAGCAAGCAAAAATCGCTGCAGAATCAGACCCCACCTCCTGCGCAGCCAAAAATTGCAACCCTAACCAAAATTTAAAAAAACATATTCGCACATTGGAATCCTGACTGCCATGTGGCTAGCATCCCACCCTCCAAAAATCAGGTTAATCGGTTAAAATCCGAGAAAAACAGAGCCGAAAAACCAAAACATTCGGTCGAAAACAGGTCGAATGGGCGCTTAGGGGTTAAAGTAATGCCCAGTTTGGTCCCGAGTTTGGACCTCTAACTTGTGTTTCATCCCCAGTTTGAGTGCAGACGGTAAAGTCAGCAAAATTGGGCATGAGTTTGTGAAAATTGGGCATGAGTCTCGCAGCCGCTGCACTTTCTCACGCCCGTGCATTGATCTCGCAGCTTGTTGCTCTCAGGTCGCTCGGTGTCACGGGGCATTTTGCTCGGCAAAACCCAAACTAGGTATAAAACTAGTTTGACCACCAGTTTTGGTGCTCAAACTAGTTTCATCCCGTGTTTTTCCTTTGTATGAGTTTGGTCCCCAATTTCTTAGCTCGTCCCCACTTTTGGCCAAACTGGGGGTATTCGTCCCCAATTTTTGGCACTTTACGGATAACTTTAATATGCGAGCAAATTTTGTAACCAATTTGTTTACAGTGAATGATGATTTGGTGGAGGGGAATGTACCTTGACCTTAGTGTAGAGGAAACTATGTGTAGATGTCTTGCAAATCTGCATATTGAAAATGAGGATATCCCTTATCTCAATGTGGTGGATAGAGAGATCATGAGGACTAGCGAGGGTGATGAATATGATGACATTGTCGAGTCCATGCAAGGGTCTTTCGAAGTTACATGGAGCTATCGCAAATAGATTGCGATTTGTAGGAAGTTATTTCCGCACGCATATATTTGTATTGATTGTTGTTCAAAGAAATTTTGATCTTATTACAAACAACATCAGAAGAGGCTTGCAAGTTTTTGGGTGGAATTTTTGGGCATTAGGCACTTTGGTCCCATAATTTCCCAACAATTAGGCCAAAATCTGAAAAATTCACATAATTGATTAGGCACTTTCATTAAGAATTAATTATCGCCTAATCCGTTGTCCAGGAAGGGTACCACGAGTTTAAGTAGCAACTTAAACTTATGTAGGATATCTAGTGTGGACGACCGTTGGACTGGTATGTCCATTTTTTAATACCAGACCAATCCTTGTATCAAGGGTCCCACCCTTTTTTCATTATAAGTATCTATATAGACTTGGGTACGAATCTGGTATGAAGCTGGTATGAATATTTGTATTTTGGCTGTATATGAGTATGGTACTGATATCGTTCTCTTCTTTTTGATACTGGGGGTATATGAGCACTGGTATGGTATTCATCCACATTAATATCTCGCGTGATGTGGAAAACCATTTTTGAGACTCGATCACTAAGCTCGCTGATCTCCTGGAATCCACATCATATGTCATGATGTCAAAAACCATTTATGAGATTGATCACTAAACTCGTAATATCTTAGTGTTGATCTCCTGGAAACAGATTTAGATATAATTTAAGGTTTATGGTTATTGGATACCGTTATTTAGTCCTCCAGTCAAACCTGGATAAATGTTATGCTCCAAGAGTAGAAACTCTATATAGTTAGGCAGTTATATCAAATAACAGGTTGAAATTTCATAACGATAAGAAATTTAACATTAAAACAAGTTCTTCAGATGCAAGATAACATTTAGAGAGAGGGCAGAAAATATGACATAATATCTCTCTGCCGGGAGTTCGTCTACTTAGCAAGATGCAATTCTTTCTCCATGGAGATACAAATGAACCGATTCTATAGCCCTTTTGACCTCAGAGTAAGGTACATCCGAGGCTACTACTTCTTCTTCATGTCCTCATGCGGTAGCCTACCAGGAGGTTCTCAAGTTCCTAGAGGCCCCCCAAACCCTAACAGGCGGCTCTCCTGGCCATTTCAATAGTTCAAATGCCCATTTCAATAGTGAATTTGAATTTGAATACTAGTACCATTTTATTATTATTATTATATCAAATATAACAATTACAGAGGTGTCTTAACAAAGAGGAGAGCAGGTATTCAATAACAAATAACAAATAACACTCTTTTTGTCATTCTTAGTGTATATTTTTACAGTGTAAGAAAACCATAACATTTAGGATGATATAACAAAAAAAGAGGTAACATTTATCCAGGTTTGACTGTAGATCTTAGTACCTGGATCATTAATTTGTAACAGGTTGCAGCTGCCTATTAAAGCTGCACAGATCATCGAGCTTGTACATGCGGTATTTCCATGGCCATATTCATCCCTAGCTCTGTCCACCATAAATTTGCCGCAATACTGGTATCGTGACCACAGTGCACTTGCGCTTACCCAGACTGGTATGGTATGTGTGGGGGGAAATAATAAAAATATGCTCCCCCGGTATGTGTATCACATGGGTACACCTGTTCTTTCATTATGTTCTTCAATATATATATTCATACCTATATTCCATACCTAGGTTCAACCAGGTATATCTGTCCAACACTGGTGTGGACCTGGAGTCTTCCCCTTCCATGTTATTGTGATCAGTTTTTAAAATGCAAATTGCAAAATTGTAAGTTGAGGGTGACCAAACCAAAGCATAATATAAGGGTTAACTTAGTTGTTGGATGGCCTGCCCCAAGATTCTCGACAGACCGTCTATTTAGTATGGGTCGAAAAAGACAGCATTCTGTCGTTGCTCAGACACTTGTGTTATAGAGAATAATATAATAATATAATATGCAACTGTACAATAATATTATTATATTCACCAAGTCTCTGTGACTGATTTGTACTAAAGCATCAAAACTCATGTGGTTCATGAAAGTACAGAATTTACTTGCAATCCATCCTACAACATTTCTGCTATTTAATAATGTTACTTCATACATGAAATGACAAAATAGATCATTTTTTATAGCCTCATATGTCGTAAGTAAGTCATCGCCCATCCAAGGATAAAAAAAGAACCAGATAAAGGTCTTTAGCAAATAGAAACATGATTGTTTGGTGGAAAACACGGATTATAGCATTATAATAATATACATTAGCATCAATTTGTATTTTGGGTGTTGCCGGGGAAGGGTAGGCGGGTTTGGCAACACTTGCAGCTCCGCAGGCTCGGTTTACTTGAGCGCAAAACAACGTTTTCGACACTCTTTGAATATCTACAGAATATATTCAGACAATATGAAAAATATTCTCACACAGGGATACTCTTTGTTTGGGAAAATGAAAGGTGCAGCGAAAGCAGGCGTCAACAATTATTTGGGGAGTTCGATCTCTCCTGGCCAAGGGCGGCCTCCTCTGCACCGGGGTCTCTAACTCTCGAGTCACTTGGCGTGATACAATCCCCCGAGAATGGCAAGTCACCAGCTGAATCGGAGGGCATTGACATCAATTGGAAGCATCTCAGTTTGCGAGCTGCCAAGTCCAAAGTGCGGGGTCTGATTTCTTAAAGTTGCAGAATCTTACAGTCTCAGAGCCCCATTATCGCATCAATCCACATCACAATGATGCTTGTCTCTAGTTCTCCCCTGAGCCTTGTTGGCTCCAGACTTTTTTGCAACCCCTCTCAGTTTAGGCTGTCTCCTGCCCTGCTGTTACCCCTCCTCCCTCTAAGTGCGCGTAGTTCCCCATGCGTAACACCTTTACGGCCCCTTTGGAGGTTATTTTTTTCCTCCCTCTTTTGTGATGTTTTGACCCTTCAATAAAATTTTCCAGGGCTCTGTCCCCAGTTCCATTTTTTTTTTTAAAAAATATACTCTTTTGTTCCCGTGAGCATAAGCAATCCAATATTCACCCTTAAACGCCCAGTGGATGTAGTTGACTTTTCTTAATAATGAGACCCTTATAGTAAAAAATAAAAAATGAGAATTCTCCCAAAAAATGAGAAGTTTCAAATTTTGGCCGCACATTATGTGCTAAACTATAAACTACCTCATTGAGTGATGTGCAAAATCTGGAGGCAATGGGTTCAAATCTGGAAAATCTCCACCGTTGAGTGTGGGGCTCATATTTGGCCCCCTAGTAAGAAAAATGAGGTTGGAGTCGGTAAATTGATTGACGGGATGACATTCTTTTCAGCTGAATCTGCTCCCAGTCCATCCCCTTGGGATACTTCACCCAACAAGTGAAAACCGAGGAATTTGGCCAAGCAATGTGAGCGTCACACTTGGTCAAAGTAGGGGTAGACAACAATAACAATGCACCCAGTCCCTATGTTTTGCATGCATAATTGAATTAGCAGGCGGATCTACTTCTATATGTCACACACTTAACCTCTAGAGCTGTACTGCATGAGTGGGAACACAAGGAGGAATCATTTCCAACTTGTGTGCCCCACTTGGGCCGGGATGACATTCTTTTTAGCTGACTGCTCCCAATCCACCCCCTTGGGATACTTCATCCAACAAGTGAAAACCCAGGAATTTGGCCAAGCAATGTGAGCGTGACGCCGGGTCAAAGTAGGGGTAGACAACAACAACAATGCACCCAGTCCCTATGTTTTGCATGCATAATTGAATTAGCGGGCGGATCTACTTCTATATGTCACACACTCAACCTCTAGAGCTGAATTGCATGAGTGGGATTTGAACCCATGGAACTTTCCCAATTGACAGTTCATGCATGAGAACACAAGGAGGGAATCCTTTCCAACTTGTGTGCACCCCCACTTAGGCCAGGGGACTAACACCTATCTACCTACGACCTAAAAATCATATAGCACAATACCACAATTGGCATGATTTCATTCGTTTATAGATATTGATAAAATATTCCCATTACATCTGTCTTGATCTAATTTGAAACTTAATTGCAAGTATGATTCAGTGCTAAGCATCAAAACCCTTGGCGTAGTGCCTTAGAAAGGGAGAGCCAAGAAAACAAATAAACAAAACCAAACAAACAAATTATGTTGCTTAATATATTGATATGTATTTATTTACATGCACTTCTATATAACTACATATTAAGTGCATATAATATGTACTGACTTATTTCAGATTAGTAGGCTTGGCCACTTTTACAATGAGTGTTTTGGAATCTTGAATTTTGAATTTTCTTGAATTTTCTATTAAATAAAGTAAATGATTACTATAATGCTAGATATCTCTTCCTAAGTGTATTATTTCGTATGTATTTCCCCAATTTTGGAAGTTGACTCATATGTGTTTTTTAGTGCTTTCTATTATTGAAAAAATATATTGACCTAGTATTGTCGAAGTAATTCACCCCCAATGGGCTTTAATACTACCTTTAGTTTGGAAGGCGAGGGCTGAATGAAGTGGTTGACCAAACCAGTGTTGATACCCTTAGGGTATAAGTAAATTATTTTTGTCAAATCATTTACCCTCCGGGTATGGATAAATTGAAATCTCAAAATATTATTTACCCTCCGGGTATGGGTAAATTAACTTTTCAGATCTCTATATAACCCCCGGGTATGGATATATATGCCAAAATATACCCTGAGGGTATGAATAGTTTCCGGGTATGGATAATTATTTCAATTAATATATAATTTAATGGTTCCAAAGAATATATGATGTTCTTCAGTATGTACAAAACACAGAAAAAACAATCTACGGTACGAGAGAAAATTGATAAGATATTGCATAATATTTTGGTGTTAATTTCCAATGCAAGATGGAGGAGGTTTGAGAATCGGCCTGTAGCAGCTGGTAAGTGCACAGTGTGTGTCGCTCTGGTGGTTCGGGGTTCAAACCCGCTGCCCTGCCCCGTGCGTGGGATTGTTCGTGATGGTATGTCTGGGCGTTGATCGTCCAGTAGGTCTCATGGCCCATAAATGAAAGGGGGTTAATCTTTCCCCCTCCTCAAGGGCCTGAATTGTGGGCAGTCGCTCCCAGGTTTCCTTGAAAATAATAATAAATAAATCCCACCCTCAAGGACCTAAATTGTGGGCTGTCAGGTTTCCTTTTATATATATATGCGAGATCTGAAGAGGTATTGTTTGGGTTATATGACATTTTAAGAATGATATATATGTAGCATTTGTTTTAGTTGTGATTGGAGCTTTCTTATAGCTCAAGGCTCCCTAACAACACAACAAAAAGAGAAGAGACCTAGCACATAAAGGCTATGAAGGCAAATAAAGGCCCTTATATACCCTGATTAGATATACCCTTCATTTTGACATATACCCTTCAGAAAAGTAGGGTATATTCAGCATCTTGATGCAGGGTAAATATAAGGATAAGGGTATATCATAAAAATATACCCTGATATAAGGGTATACATCCGGGTACCTAAAGTTGCCACACCAGGGTATATATATATCAATATACCCTGATATACCCGCCGGGTATATCAGGGTAATTCATATACCCGCCCAACACTGGACCAAACCTCCGCAGGCACAAATAAGTTAATGGATTTTGCTTGCCCATTGCAGCTATTCTACGATTAGAAAGCAAAACGTTTGTCCAACTTCCACGTGGCTGATTGACCTCTTCACACGGGTTAGTCTATCCAATGGGAAGGGAAGCTGATAAGGCCCTTCCACCATTTAAGAATGCGTGAATGAGGGCGGTAGCCCGAGTAGGGCCAAGCTGCCATTCATGATCGGCGGAAAAAAAAACCAACCTACCCCTTCATGGGCCCCCAAAATTGTCATCTTATGAATTTCGTAAGGCCCTAGGTGTCTTATGCTGGCGTAAGGTGCGTCCTCCTATCAGGATGGAATTTCTCGTCTGAGAAGGGCGAAAAAAAACCAACCTACCCCTTCATGGGCCCCCAAAATCGTCATTTTATGAATTTCGTAAGGCCCTAGGTGTCTTATGCTGGCGTAAGGTGCGTCCTCCAGTCAGGATGGAATTTCTCGTCTAAGAAGGTAAGGATTTTAACAAGCCTCAAACGACAGTGGGCTCTCTTGATTTGGCAAAACATAAGAGGAAGGTAAGACTATGGAGCATGATTTAGCACAACACACCAATCGGTGCCTTCACATGGTGTAAGGTCCTAATTTGACCACATTTTCTCTGTTGACTTGAACATGATGCGTAGTCTCTCTATACAATGTAGCCAACAAATGGAATTTCTAGGTGTTGGGAGGGAGCTGGTTGATCCTCACCAAAATGGCGGTTCTAAGTTGTTCCATGGTCAACCAATGATCCCCATTTTGTAGTTGGGCGGTGGATGAGTCGATGGGGCGTTGAACCCACCAGTGGGCCACCTTCCTTTGGGGACGTGTACAATCAATATTTTACTACTAAATTATTACAATATTTTATTATAAATTGGGTTGGCTATAATGAATGCCCCGTGAAGCAACCTTCAGCCCTATGTTGCTGGGCCATTGCAATCTATAAATACATTTCTTTTTCAACATTTTGTACAAAGATAAACCAAACAAAAGGGCACAGACACTACATTTGTGAGGGACTTAATGTAATATAAACAATCTGTCCGAGCTTTCCAGATTTCCTCTAGAAAGCCAATCAAACAAGTATCAATATGTCGTGTGGGATTTGTCCAACAGTAGACCCCAACAAGGCTAGAGCTTTAAGCTCAGCTACAAGATTTTGAGAGCAACTTGGTGAACACAGGTGCAAAGACTATGTTTTCTTGATGGTCATGCAGAGGGTTGCTCTTTGATTAAACTACCCAGGATCGGATTTTGTGAAATGGAGGCTGCTAGCATGTTAGACATGCACACTCTCATTTTCCTCTCTGCATCTGTTTATTATTCAAAGTTAGATTCCCCACCCTGAGTTTTAATTTAAGTCTAGTGCCAAGGGTAGGTACGCCATTCACAAGAAAGAGGTTGTGGTGACCTGCATAGTTGATTTTGGAGATCAATTATTGCTAGGCCTTTACTAGATTGCTAGAACTGGTGCCACCATCAATCTGGCAGACTACTCCTTTCGCTTTAACAATGGTGAGGGCCATGAGATAGTTGTACCCTTGAAGACAATGAAACTCAGGGCTGGGTCAGCTATTGCCAATCTCTCCAGAGTGCAGGCCCTGGTAAAAGAGGTTTAACAAAACTCTCACTCCAACCTCAATTGGAATGAATTTTACAAATTTCAGCCTGATCTTTAGCTTTAGTATCAATGGCATGTTCCTAGTGCTGGTGGCAGGACAGGGGTGCTTATAGCTATTCCCAGAAATTCTACCCTGATTTGTACACTTGTCAACATCACCATTCCTGCCATGACCCAGAAAGTGGTTAAATCTGGCCTAGCCTTCCTGTGTCCAACTGCTCATTTTCTTGAAGTTGAAGGTTGGATGAAACTCACTGCCCTCAAACATTGCCTGGTGGCTACTGGTATTATAGATAGAGTTTATAGGCAGGAAGTCAAGATTTTAATTGTTAATATGGAGAGCGTTTTCCTGTGACTATTAAAAAGAGGCAGGTCCTGGCTTGCATCACTGCCCAGGCCTACCCATTGCTGAAATACAAGAAGTACGAGTTGGCTTTGGGCTGGAGGTCATAGGCATTCAACATGGTCTTATGGATGCTGTTGTTGCTTTTGCTGCAATTGCACTGTTAGAGGGTTGTGTGGGACTTAGACAGTTTTACGGGTTCTGTGGGGTACCCTTAATTTTACACAGACTTATGGATGGTAGACTCATACCAACATAAGCCTTAGGGGTGACAGACACAGGCCTTAGGGGTGGTAGGCAGGCTCACACAGTCAGTCACAGCCTTACACAGCCTATCACAGCCTATCACAGTCTATCACAGTCAGTCACAACCTATCACAGTCTATCACAGCCCGACACAGCCAGTCACAGTCTGACACGGCCAGTCACAGCTCGGCACAGTCACAGCCCGACACAGCTTGGCACAGCCCGTCACAGCGTTCACATAGAACGGTTATCATTGGCAGGGAACGACTGTGTGGGAACGACATCTGCAGAGGGAACGTGCATTCTGTTTTCGATGACAGTTAGTTAGTTAGGCGGTTAGAACAGCTTGCAGGTAGAATAGGCAAAGTAGCGACATGGAGAGGGGGACTTCGGAGATCATTTTTTGTCACTTCTGGGATCACTTCTTGGACATCACTTGAGGAGATCAGGCGGAGAACACGATCTTGGAGCACAGGGATGGAGATTACACAGAGGAGGAGATACGATGAGATGATGATTGATTCATGCAAGCTGTAGAGATGCACTGTAGAGCAGATTAGAGACACCAGGGCTTCGGCCTGATACATGATAGATATTAATATGAATCCTATTTCATATTCACACCGTGTAGAGAGATATGAGTGAAGCTGTGGAATGAATGCATGAGTAGTTGGAACATAGTAGATTGCAGAAGCAATCTGATACTTAATCATAGACAGTAAGGTAAATTGCTAACATGAATGCGAGAAGGAATACAAATAAGAAGCACCCCCATGATACACTAGTTGTAGGTCATGACTGATTATTCTGAGCGGACTGAGTACTTAGAGATTTCCAACTCTTCTATCTTGGAGTTTCCACCTCGAATAGCTAAGGGATGGGTGAGTAAAAGCCGCTCGACATTTGGCGACCATACTGGGGAACTGAGTCAAGAACAACCAGATGTGACAGGCATTTGGTGGGATCATGGTAGATGGAGAATCAAGGAATTTGATGTGAATCAAATTCCTTGTGAAACTAAGAAAGAAAGATTGTCTAAACAATTCTTTCAGAGGTTCTTGGAATTGTCAGACTGTTGGAAGGAAAACATTCTTAAGAGAGTGCATGATGTTGATCCAGAGTGGGGTTTAGAGAAAGGAGTGATAAAGATTTATCAAGTGGCTTGTAGAGGGAGAGCAAGTTGGTTACCAACACTAATTTATGTGATAGCATTGCTATCCATTAAACAAGTGGAGTTTGAAAGCTGGGAGGAACGGAAGGTGAATGTTTACACTCACATGCATGAAGAACTTGAACTGGTAAAGAATTGGATTCCTAAGGATATCTTGTGGATCAAACTTACACCAGCTTTTCAGACGTGCTTGCCATATGGTTATATGGTAACGGAGCCTTCTAGTATAGCCAAGGGTGCATTAAAGCTTGAAAGAAATCTAGGCATATACGAGAGATACTACATAAGAGAGTTTTGGTTATTGCCTCATTAAAGATATGAAAGACATGGGACATGAGTGATGAAAGGGAAGCTAGACTCCACAGATATTCAGTGAAAAATGAAAGTTATTTGAAAACTAATTATCCTATCTCTGGGAGAGAGGAATAGACATAGGGGAATCATCTGGACCTCTCACACCATTAAGGCTAGAGAGTACATCACCCATACCGGAAGAACCCGAGTTGGATGCCGCTCCTTCTTATTTTTTACAAGAAAGATTAAGGGATTTGATACAGGAAGAAGATCAGCCACGAGAGGAAAGATCTGAGGTGGTTAAAGATTGAGGCTTCTAGGTTAAAGATTAACTGGGAGAAATCAGTGGGTTTGCTGAGCCTCGTCCCTCATGGTTCTTCTGCGGTTCACTGACAGGTTTGACATACCTGGCATGTCACTAGTAACGTCACTCCACTCAATCCATGCGAGGATGATGTGCAGGTGGAGCTTGCTGCAATGGGTGGCGGGGAGGACACCCCTGCCGAGGAACATGCGCCTCGTCCTGCAGGTTTGTCACAATGTGAAGGTGCCTGCAGTCCAGCCAGCTGCAGACGCGGTGGAGGCTTCGGAGATAAGCCTCAACAACCGTCTTTTTCCCAAGCAGGCAGATATTACCCAAGAACCCACGGTTGTCACTTCCACTCCCAACCTTGATGAGAAGGTCGTTCACACTGGAGTGGAGAAGGGCAAGCATTTGCTCATTCTAGATATTAATGGCTTGCTGTGTGGGTGCGTCCATGTGGGTAGCGGTACTGCGTTTGTGGTTCCAAATGGCCTTGTGCACAAATAATGTGGTAGCAAGATGGTCGTGGTAATTCTAATGCAAACCTTATGGCCATTCTTGTCCAGGGGGCAGCCAAGGCTCCGAGCATTTCAGAATATCTGCGAGGGGGTGATTGCGGCTTACAGTGTCCATTTTTTGACGTAAATGCGTCATTTTTCCTGGACATAGTTTGTTGGTTTTGATCTACAATCTTATATTTCTATGAAATTTCTTAAAGGGACTCACAAAATTGTACCTATCTACATGTAGTATCTATCTTCTCAAACTTGCCCCCAAAAACCGTTATCTCTAGAAGTGATGGACTTTATGGAAAGTCCATAAGCTTTTGTTACAGTCCATACAAAACTTGTTATGGACTCATTATCTGTTAGATTTTGTAACATAATTGGAATAAGGGACTTGGCCCTCCCTTGCTATTATGATAAAGAATCTAGTATGAGAGTTTTTTAACATTTTTACTCATTAAACTAAATTTTATGTACTTTATCAACCTACCAATAACAACCATTTTCATAAAGTCCTTTACAATATGAAAACCAAAACACCCCATGAGTTGTCTTCATTAAATACAACTATTTATTATAGATGAAGGGTGGCCCAAGGTCAAATTTTCAAAAACATGTACTTTTGTGATTATGGTCAAGTTTGGATTACGTCACCGACGACATGTGACGGCATATATCCTCCATAACATCTTTCTTTTTCCCATTTGAAATGACAACATCCCAACAACAGACGTTCCACATGATATAGTGCAAGTGAATCCATGTTTTGGTTTTTTTTCACGATACCGTGTGGGAATGGTGACGAAGTTTTACGAGTTTCGGAAGCGCCCAACCCAGTGGGAGGACGTTTTTTTATCTTATGTACTTTTATGTAAGCCACATCTTCAACTTTTTGGTCCATTCTTCGTTGCAACTACCCGAGGGCAACCCACATTTGGGCAACAAGCCATCAGCCCTTGTGCCATTCAGCCTCGGTAGGTAACATACTTTGTACATCTGTACACATGGGCAGAGATTAGACAGTTTGTTATCCGCATCTTTTGGGCATTTGCCATCCCCCTTTGTGCACAAGTTGTGGCGCTTGTAAATGCTTATGATTGAGTTTGTTACAGTACTGTCGTAATGTGAATTCCAGGCATTGTAAATTTGGGTACATCCTGATGTTTCCATTGACTATCTTGTGCCGGTGTAAATCATATGTAATTTTCGGTGCTTGTTGGTTGGTTGTAGGTGCTTGGCCACGAACAAGTCGCCGCAGGTCGAAGGGCAGCACACCTGGCCCCTTTCAGGAAGCCGACAAAGACACCAATGATACCAGATTCGCAGAATGGGGTAAGTCTATGCATATGTTATTTCCCCTTGCCCGACCTGCATAGATCAGTTCTTAATAGCTCATTGCAGGCCATGTATGCAGCAAACGTTGGGGGATCCGTGTTCCAAAATTTCTCATGCAATCTGGCATGTTTAGGGGTGGATGGCAATTCGTGGTGGGAGCACATGTGAAGCTCATAGACACAGTGTCGCGATCAACTGCCGGTTCTGGCCGCATTGTTGGTCTCCAAAGGATGGAGGTGAGTGAAGGGTACCCTGACGTGCCAGAAGATTATGTGGCCATCCACTTTGATGATGTCCGCATTCCCAATGCCCCTCTACCATATCACAACAAAACCATGAAGCCTCATCACACAGAGTTGGGAGACACTATAGGTTATATTACTGTGTGGAGTGACAAACTAGTGAAGGCCTTGCAGATGAAGAGATATGAGACAGGTCGTTTATTGCTAGCATTGTGGATTTCATGAGGATTTCTATCTCTGGATTGTCCAGATTTGGCCACTTTGGTAACTTATAGTAGTGACAAACCTGCGTTGGAATTGACTGTCCAATTTTGATAGCAATTAATTGTTTGAATTTTCTCATGCATGTTGTTGTAAACTTCTGTCTCCTTAATGTGATATGTTACAATAGGTGGTATGTCCCCTTTGCACACGCTGTGCTTGGTTATGTTGTTGCTGGGACATGTGGTTGGTAATGATGCTGCTGGATTGTTCATTTGCTGCTGTTCGTGCTCTTCCAGAATTGTCCCGGTCTGATTTTTGTGCCTTAAGTTTTGCTATATACTGGATTGTGGTCCTATATTCGTTTGGGCATTCCCAAAGATAGGTTCGCATGTCTTGGTTGAGCAAGAGCTGTGGGGACAACTCCCTGGCTGGTCAATCCAGTTGTCAAATTCTGTGTGGCATATACAGGTGTCCGTCCCGAGTCGTAACAATGCCAATATGATATGTGTATCCACAAATTACATTCCTACACGTGGCCACCTGAGGTCCCTAGGGCAGTTGGTCCCATGACTCCGTATGCACAACCTCCAGTCATAGGTATGTCTACGTCGCACCATTTGAGTCTTAGCGGATCGAGCACGTGGCACCACCAGACACAACCACAACGTCATGAAATTCCATGTTGTTTGAATCTACCGTACTGCGTCAGTCGTATGTATGCCTGTGAGGAATCCGAGAGTCCAGCACATGGGCAGTCACGGTCTCACCACGTCCACGTGCGACGTGGCGTTCCCTGATACCCCCCAATACAGACATATCCATGACTGTGAATCCCCACCCCCAAGGCGACACGTGTCAACCACATGGGGAAGCACGTGCTGGAACCACAAAGCGGCACGTGCTGACGTCTGATTCCCCCCTCCGCGGTCACAGCTCACAGTCAGGGATGTCTGCGCAGTGAGACACATGGCATGTCCCCTGTTTAGCACGTGTCTCTCCCACGCAGCGGCTGACATGGCGGACACTGTCCGTTTAGTCATTCAGTAAAGCCAGCGTGTATGACTATGACCGCGCAGCTCCGGCGCCACGTCACACAAAGTCTCGCGACTGTCACTTACAACTCCATGGCAACCACGACTACCATGTCACAACTAACTCGGCTTCTATTTCTTCAGAGTCAGGAAGTCGTAATGACTTTCATAACTGCATTTGCAGTTATAAGACAAAGTGTAAAAGCCAACTTTTCTTATAGTGCAATGTAACAAAAAAAAAGTATCTAGAAACAGGTAACAGAGACGAGGAGAAGCTGTGGAATGAATACTTTTCCGACCCCATTCATTGGTGGGACAATCGAGGCAAGAAGGTGAATGCCTGTTGGATTATAGAGAGTAGTAGATGCAATTGAGCATAGGAACTAGTGTGATAAGCTGAGTTGGGTGCTTCCTAGAACAAATGTAGGCTGTCATTGTCAGCTGCTAGCAGCAAGGCAAAGATTTATGCATGATTTGTGTAGAGGCGTGGATAGCTGAAGGAGCAGGGATAGAGTGTGGGTGCAGACTCACCCAAGAGGGAACTAGGCACCTAGGGTATCCCTAGTCTTCCTAGCACCACTACTTGCTTCCTCCAAGCTTGCCTAAAACATCTAGGCTAAGCTCTAAACTCACAAGCAAACTAGGACTTCACAAAAGTTAGTTGCAAAAGGCAAAGCTATGCTCACAAGCAGGCTCTCTAAGCAACTAACTAACAAGTAACTAACAAGCAAAAAAACAAGAGTGAAGTGGTGAGCAAGCTCACCTCCTAAGCTACTTATACTAGAAAAACTATAAAGAAAGATTGGATGGAACATCCAAAATCCTTGGATGAGAAAAGAAATCAATCACTTCTTGATTGGTAGGTGGCATATTTCATCCAACCAGCTGTTTTAGGGCGGTACTAGATTTTTGTGGCGCAAAAATACCATTCAAATGAATTTCTTGTGGCCACGGGCGCTCGAAAACTTCAAAAATAGTGATTTGTTGATAACCTCTTCCAAAACTCTTGAAACTTGGCCAAAACTTCCCTTGTGGTATGCTTGAAACACCCACCAAAGTTCAGGTCCGTGTGATTGCACCATCAACCATGGAAAATCAACAAGCGACAAAATGTCGTGAAAACACCGATTGTGAATAGATCAACATTTGGGGCTGAAATTCCTTCCACATCATCTTGTCTCACTCTTAACCACACATTAAAAAGCCCTCCCCAAACAACGCTCGATTCCGGCTTTGTCCTGTTCGCTGAAGGTACTTAAGCCAGCAAAATCCCAGTCGGCCGCTACCGCTGGATAAAACCTCTTTAGGATTTTTCGTAGGAGACCAAGACTACTTGGAAGCTCTTTGAATTGAATTCACATTAAAAAATAGAAATGCCCTCCTGGGAAAAAGAGATCACTGCCGGTAGTTTGCTGCTTGTCGCACTGCAGTGTTTGTTTGCATGAATGGACTAAAACACAAGGGAACCCATGCTTGATCCCTATCACTGTCATATCCGTGCATGAAAATGAAATCATACCATGAACATGTGCTCCACGCCTCCAGTGTCTTCATGAACTGCATTGGAGCAATGTGAAAATTTCTACCTTGCATATTACGAGATCATTGTCAACCGTGTCGTTTAAAGCACAGCCTCATCGGGCGTTTTCTTCTGAAGGCCAAACACTCCTTGCTTGTAGACGTTGAGGTGAGGAACAGACAGACCGTTGCCTGCAGTCATTTAATCGGCCCCTAGATGTTCGAACGGACGACTGGATTCGCACGCCTTCAACTGTTGCTCCTTGCAGGTACCCTAGTCGTATAAACTCCTGAGCGCTTTGGCTTCATGGACATCGCAGATTCTTCCATTTGCGGGCCATACCAATAGCTGTGTCGATGTTTCGCCGTTTCTGATACAAGTTCTTCACTGTCTGTGTGTAATTCGGCTCTTCCAGCTCAAAAATTCTCAAAAAACAATCCGCGCGTCTTTTAATGCACCTACAATCTACAACGTGTTTTCAGCAAATTGCGCACTGCAGGTCTTAAGGTGAAGCCAAAAAAATGTGAGTTGTTTATGCCTGAGCTGCATTTTCTTGGTCATATCATTTCCAAGGATGGTTTGCTTCCTGATCCTACCAAGCTTGAGTCTGTTTGGGGTTTTCCTTATTCCCAATGATAAACATTTTACCAAATCCTTCCTTGGTCTGGCTTCCTATTATAGGCGCTTCATAAATAACTTTGCAAAGCTTGCTCACCCTCTGACCAAGGTGTTGTGCAAGGATGCTAGGTTTGAATAGACCTTCTTCCAGCAAGCTGCCTTTGATACTCTTCGTTCATTATGTTCAGCTCCCATCCTGATGTTTCCCAACTTTGAATTACATTTCTTGCTTCAGACTGATGCATCAGATGTTGCTATTTCTGCAATCTTATGTCAAGTTGTAGAAGGGAAGGAGCACGTGATAGTTTATGCATCTCGCCGTCTTCCATATCTGACAAAGAGGGTCTGGCCTTGGTCTTTGGCGTGAAGAATTTCAGGCAATATTTACATGGCAGCCGGTTCATAGTGGAGATTGATCACCTTCCTTTAAAAGCTCTTGTAAGCCCCGGGAGCTTTATGACAGACTTGTTAGATGGGCTATGTACTTGCAGGAGTTCAACATGGATATAGTATACAAGAAGGGCAAGGAAAATACAAATGTTGATGCACTTACACGTGTTGATCTTCCTATCAGCAGGCCTATGTTCACCTTGGACGACCTTGTTGCTGCTGATGCAGCCGTTTCTCCTGATCCAGCCCCCGTTCTCAACCTCCTTTGTGCTGATCATCACCCATTGGCCTTGGATTCTCATGGCGTCTTGGCTGCTTGGGGCTGGTCTAGCCTTCTTGATGATCATGGTTGATTTATTCGTGTGTTAGTGTGTGTGGTGGATCTATCGCTTAGAGAGAATTTGGGTAGTTTGGTAGATGTTCTTTGTTGTGTTCCAGCCCTTCTCTTTCCTAGGCTCTCGAGTTGGTTGTAGTTCAACTGCTGCACTCTATTGTGACTATTGGCTTGAGCCTCAAGGCCTGATTTGGCTGTCCATGAGTAGTAACAAATGAGGTGAAGGTATCCCTGGCTGGAGATCATAGGTGCAGGCACTCCAGACCACATTCTCTAAAGCCCATTGTCTACCTCTTATGTGCAGTGTAGTCATGGATGATCAGCTATATGCTGCGCTACTCTAGTGATGCCAATCAGGGCGTTCGCCAGCAGGCCTGTCCGAGTCCTTGCGTAAACAAATTCTCTATCATGTGTCTACTCACCGTTTAATGGGTGATAAGCTTTTCAAGGAGTTCACTAGAGGGGGAATGCCATACTACCTTTGCCCGTCACACATGCTTTGCTCGTGTTGGCATTGACTTGGTAGGACCCCTCGCACTCACATCAAAGGGTCGAAGCTACCTTTGTGTTGCTACCGACTACTTGACTAAGTGGGTAGAAGTCCGGCCTTTGCGTTTCAAAGGTAGTGATGTTGTAGCTCAGTTCTTCTTCAATGAGATCCTTATGCGACATGGGTGTCCTCGGGAGGTACTAACGGATCAGGGCAAGGAGTTTTGTAGCCAGCTCCTCACGGTGGTATGCTTCAACTTTGGTGTCAAGCATTCTACCACAACCCCATACCACCCCAGACCAATGGCCTTACAGTACGCTTCAACCAAACTCTTTGCCGAATGTTGGAGCAAAATGACACACTTACCAGATAACGGAATACCTTTCTTCCCCCTATTTTCTTTGTTTATCGCACCGCCGTATATGCTAGCACTAAGAAGACTCATTTTGAGTTATTATATGGACGCAAATGTGTTTATCCTTTGCATTATACTCCTCTTATCTCTACTGTTGCTAACCCGGTTGATCTTGATACATTTGTTGAGGATCTTCATGCTCGGCATGCAATGTCTATCGGTGATGCCAAGACGAACATTGGTAAGGCTCAGCTAACTCAGGCCCGCAATTTTAACAAGCGTGTCAAGTATTCTAACATGTTTCAAGTGGGACAGATCGGGTGCGTTCAGTTGCAACATGATAAGCATGCATACACATCTAAGCTCAAGATTGACGGTCCATACTTGATCTATCAAATTTTACGTGGGCGACGTGACTCCTTCCACAGGGACCCAATACTGAAGTGCGTGAAGAACCTGTTTCTCTGACGAATTTGGTGCATTCCAAGTTAGTCTTTGATCTTACATGCATCCATGTGGAGGGACGCGCGGTGGTTCAAACTCCCGAAATGGGGCAGTAACCGCATGTGGAGGGACGCACGGTGGTCCAAACTCCCGTCACAACCATTTCCCTATGTCCTTGCAGTTTGGTCCCGTGTTTTTTTTTATGGTAACCTCCCGTCTCGAGTTTTCAGTCTCATGCCTAGTTTTGGCCAAACTCAGGGTTCTCATGCCGAGTTCCACAACCGCTTGTAAGGCGACCTTGTGCACCAAACAATGGGCCATTTGTTGAATACTCAAAGGCCCATAGCCTCATGCTTCAAGTGCCTGACAGGTGGTGGAGCCGTCTCAGGTACACAAGCACGCTTTGTATTCAGAGGTCCAATGGTCCATAGCGAGAGGGAGGAAGAGAGATATCACTCGAGGCAATGCTGCCACTAAGGGGGGAATGGGTTCCCGGGGAGAGGTCACAAGATGTGGCTGGTATTCCCTCCACATTACATCAGCAACATGGGAAAAGGGTCAAATGGAAAGTCGCCCTTAGCTCGTATGCATGATGCAAATTCCACCTTTGAATGACAGGTTTGTGGGTAACTTCCGTTGTGTGCACCACAAACACATTATGTTGCATAATGTGGCTGGTGCCAGGTGATTATAGTTGCTAATCAACCCCAAGTGGGACTGAATGTTTTGTGGACAACCACCACCTAGGGTGCAAAATCCTGAGAACCACATTGCACGGTGGGTCCTAACCCTCTCATGACCTGATTTGGCCAATTGTAAGTACATCAAGGGACTTTTGTTCACCTTCGATGTGTAACCTCATTGCTCATAAATGAAAGGGGGTTATCTTTCCCCCGCCATGGGTCTGAACTGTGTGCCATCGTAGCTGTCTCACCTGTGTAAACATGCAAGACAAGCTGTGACAACGTTAGCAAAGCATGAAAATCTGATAGAAACCAAACAACATCAGTTGACTTACTGTCATGTGATGGTTTCATAAAACTCAGTTAGCTAATCGTTTGCTATAAGATGGGTCATCTAAGGAATGCCTATGGAAAGAAAAAAAGTTGTGCCTACGACAACACAGCATGTCTGTTTCTCCCACTGAGCTTGTGTCTCTGAAACAGCTACTGATCAGCTACCAGGCATGCATGTGTTTGAGTTTGTTGGACCTGATTAAGTGGCTTGTCCTAAATCCTTTACATCAGGTCAGAAAAATAGGAGAGAGTTCATGCAACAGGGAAAGTGACAAAGAAACGAATAGATTTGTGGGCTCAATATTTGCAAAAGTCACAAAAATAACTTTGACTTACATCCAGCAGATCCGAAACAATCCTATAATATCAACAATTAAAGGTCACCAGTGAAATTATTAGAGGGGATAACTACTCTCACTATGACAGGCTATGCCCAAAACATTGGAACTTATTAATTATTGAGTTGCAAACTCAGCAGACTCACAGAACTATGTGGCATGCAGCATGTGGTTTACAGAGAGAAGCTGGGAAAAGGATCACTGACCGAAGGTATGATGAGAGTTTGAACACAATCTGTGGCTGCTTCACCAGATGCCGACACTCTTGTAAGGTAGTGACACTAACGCACCACACCCCAAAAATCATAATGCTTATAACCAATCAAGGGCTCCATTCACTTTGATAATATTTGTTTGGAAGTCCCACCCAGAACTTGAAGGCCTCAACTGCATCCCGTCTCTCTTCTGACTTATCCCTCCTCCTCTGTGAGGCATGTCGACTTGTGTAGAGATCGGAATAGAGCTCTATGAACATACGCTTATATTTGGTCTTATCAGCAGGAATACCCTTCTCTTCCATGCAGGCCACCACCTCCAAAGCCCGCTGAAAGTAGCTCGCCCTTACACACGTATCCACCAAGCAGTCTAATAACCCCTCATCTGGCTGTAAGGGTTCCACCCCGCTTCCAACTGTTGCCTCTGTCCGCTCCTTTATCTCCTTCCACAGAACCAGGGCTTCACCTGCCATACCTGCTCTTGCAAAACCCTTCACCAGCATGGCATATGTAGCCACCGTTGGTTGCAACCTGGTACCAGATCTCCTCAGTCAGCACAGTAACAGCAGGCAACAAAGTGAAATCCACTCTTTAGACTATGGCTGGGGCCTACCTGGAATGAGGAGGGATGGTGCCCACAGTAATGCCTCCTCAGAGAACAAAAGCAACCATTCAACCTTGCTTTAGTCCAACAGAATTTGCCCACAGCTGAAGAAGGCACTACATACTGGTATGGAGAAAAAGCTACAGTGCCTTGAAGAACCGGTCACTCAGAAGAAGATCACATCCCTACTCATGTCAATAAACACTCATGAAGCACCCACATGGCCACCTAGGGATGCCTACTATTGAATGAAACCTCCAGTAAAGAGATAGTGCACTTTAGTCAACTCCTATCCAAAATGTATCTCTCATGGTTATACTGGTCTGCGGATGCACTTTCAAGCCTCAAAGGAGCCACACCAAGAAAGCCATGAGAGATACTCTTCTGTTCCCCATCCCCTCATACGTGAAGAGACACACACACCTGGCCTCCTTCATTCTCTGGAACATCCGCTTGGCATCTGCCATGCGGCCGGAGCGACAATAGCTGTCTATCAATGAATTCCAGGCAACAGCATCTGCCCTCATCCGAGGATCTAATTGCATCTCCTCAAATACTTGATGTACCAGATGTGGCTGTCCATTCCGTCCAAATGCTTTCATGAGAGTGGTGTAGCTGACCTCTGAGGGGGGAATCATTCTCTCCCGCATCTCTCTGAAGAGAGCCAGTGCCCCACCGTTATCGTCAATTTCAATACACCCATTTATTAGTGTGTTATATGAGACAACATCCAAGGAAAGCCCAGCTTCTCTCATGTCTGACACTAGTGCGTAAGCCTTCTCAAGCTGATGGGAGCTGCAGTAGCCCTTCAGCAGCACATTGTATGTGATCACATTGGCAGGCACCTTTTGGACTGCCATTTCTAGCAATATACTGCGAGCCTCGTCCATCAAGCCTAGCCGAACACATGCAGCTATCGCGGTAGTATAGGTCACCTCATTCGGCAAGCTGCGAGGGTCCATCTCTTTCTGCATGGCCGAGAGCAGTTCCATTGCATCACCTGTCCTGCCTTTCTGCACATACCCTTTCATCAGGGTTGTGTAGGTCCGTGCATCTGGTTTCAGTTTCCAACCCCGTCTCCCATTGACACCCTTCCTAGGTGTCCCACCAAGTGCTGCCTCACCTGATGCTTTCTGCTGTGATTTTGCTTCCCCCAACCCTGCCAATCCTTCCGAGTTTGAATTCGATGAGGAGTCACTTCCCAAATCACTGGCAACCTTGCTGTCCAAATTCAAATCTGACAAAGCTTTCCCTTGTTCCCCCTTCACTTGTAAGTTCTCTGAAGAACCCATACTGATCTTGCCGCCGCTATTCTGATTTTTTGCATCCTCTTTGCCTTCATCTAATGGCCTCTCCTGCAGGCTTGCCACTAGCTTCTCTGCCTCGCGGAGATCCCCTAATCCCACGTAAGCCGCTACTAGCGAGTTCAACGTAGCCTGGTCGGGCTCTACCCCAGCTTCTTCCATCTGCACTATAATTCCTTTGAGTCGATCTCTCTGCTCTGTCCTTGCATACACTTTGATCAAGACATTGAACGTAAGAGTGTCTGGACTCAATCCAAAGTCAGGAAGCTGGGTGCATAGCTTCTCTGCTTTCTCTGCCAATCCCAGTGTTGCACAAGCATTCAAAGCAGCATTGAATGCTCCTGTATCTGGCCGCATTGTGCTAAGAGAGATTCCCCTCGCTTCTGTTGCTCTGACAAGATCACACATTTCATCGAAAAATTCTAATGCGAGAAGGCAATCATCCGAATGCCTCCCAAGCCTACTTACTACAGCGCTCCAGACTTTCACGGACGGAAAGTCATCCCTTTGTAGCATAAGCCTGACTATACTGAGAGCATACCTTGCTGCCCCTGTACGGGCAGATGACATTGCTAGAAGTCCTAACGAATCACAATCTAAAAGTTCGGTTTTTGCCTGTTTTCGAAGGTCACTCAACACTCTCTGCGCACGAGAAAGGCTCGAGGGCAATCCACGGTGGGAAAGTTGAGCAACCAATCGGCTCAAGCATTCGCGGCTTGGTAGGACCCCTAATCTTCGTAGTGATTGCATCGACCGCCACGCATCTTCTGTACGTCTTTCCTTCAAGGCCCTTACCATTTCCTGTTGCAACAATTGGTCCTCCACTATGCTGGAAGATGAAGCGGACGGAGATTGAGGGACAGGAGGTAAATGAGAAAGTGGTATACGAGAATAATCCGAAGGCGGCTCAGGGACAGCTTGAACTTGAACCCCAACTGAGCTTGTATGCTTGTCAGCCCCTTGCGAAGAGGAGGGAGACCATGAGGATGAACAGGAGGGAGGGGAGTAGAGACATCGCGGTAAGGAATAGCTGCTGCCAGAAGGCGACCATTGATTGAGAAAGAAGAGTGAAAAATTATGGGCAGGACATATGTTACCATCAGAGAGGGAACATAAGACCGATGAATGAGTTGAGTGATACCCAAGAGGTGAAGAGGGGAGTAAAGATGGACACACAGAGGGAGAGCTCAAAGGAGGCCTCCTTTGATAGAAACCATCTCCATAAAGTGGGTGAGCAGACACACCCATGAACCACCTACTCTCGCAGAATTGGTGTGAAACGTGCCCTTTCTCTTGTATTCCATTTTGTATCACACCCCCTGTCATTTTCAACGCCATTGTACCTGAAGGTGAGTCCGCAAGCAAGGAATTGCTAGAGGTGTAATGATACCCAATAAGGAGAAGACGGTAGGGTTAGGGGAAGAGCCAGAGGAGGTTCGAAAAAGTTAGCCATGCGAATATGGTCCCTGCTGACAGGATGACGATGCCTGGGAAAAGCATGAAATTTTAGAAAGGTGGTGCGCATGCAGCATCCTCCTTTCTGAAAACTAAAGCAAAAGGAAAGAGATGGGTGCTATGCGGACTGTAGCTCGCCACGTTGGAGCAGTTCGCTGACTCCATAGACTTTAGCAACAGATCCATGGACATCATGACGCCACAAGTTCCTACTTGGAAATAGGCTTTCCATTTCCGAATTCATATCAGTATTGGTAGACTCCAAACCGCAATTATGATTACACATGGTTAGAACACATGTACTCGGGCTGGTGTTCATACTGTCATCTCTTTGGAGAGAGATCCAGACTGGAAGAGAGCGTTCTAGAATTTGCTTCTAGAATTTGTTTGTTTGTGGCCTTTTGCTGTAGGTAGGTTGTCTGCATCAGATATCGTACTCAACAATTGACATGTGTTCTGCATCCATCTTGTCTTCTTCTCAGATGGAAATGCTAGAGTCTGTCACAAAATTACCTTTTTGCCCCATGACTCCAGAAGATTCTGGGGGTCCGTTAGTGAGCTCAGAGCCAACCTGACCTTTCCACTAGGCCCTCAATCTTGAGAGCGCTAGCATTTGAAATAGGGCAATCAGCTCCTGCTCTAACATAACTGGTTCTCATTCTAAGGCACAACCCACCAGAGCAACTTTCCAAAGACAGGACCAGCATCATGGAGAAAACAGTTCTTTCCCAGAAGTTAAAATTATTCCTTTGTTCACAATAGTGAAACTGCAACGTATCATCAGGTTTGTCATCCCTGGAATGGACAATGGAGAGTATTTCTTACTGCTCTAACAGTGAAGGGCAACTCAAAATTGTTAGGGAGTTTGTTTTGACCTTTCGGGACACAATTTGCGGGTGTGGCCAACTTGACGACATATTCCACACTTATAACTTTCCCGCTTGTATCCCTTAATTCTTGGCTTATACTGTCGAAGTCGAGGCTTTGCTTTTTCCAGGAGAAGCTCATCTTTGTTTGGGCAGTTTGATCTCCGATGACCTGGTTGTTTACAAAGACTGCAGCAATAAAGGCGTGGGGGAGACACAGCATTTTTCTTTATGTACCCAAGATCTGGACAGAAATTCCTTCGATGACCTTCTTGCCCACAATATTTGCAAAAGAACTTCAGACCTGCAAAGGACATCTGCTCAGAAGGCCATGACAATAGTCTTGGGGCTGTCAACTACTAAAATGTCTACTACAGCTTAGGCATTATTTGTTGGAGAATTTTGCCTAGAAAACTTTGCGGGAAACGGTAGTGACCTAGTACTGTTACATCTCAACAAGCCCTTCTGAAGAATCCCATCTATCACAATATCAAACAGAGATGACATTCTTTCTGACATGTAAACCCTATGGGAATCTCTTTGTTTCCACAAAATAGCATGATAACGTCAGTATATTGGCCTTCTTCCCTGCCCTCTTCGCAGGGCATGGGCAGAAGTAAAAGAATGTATGGGAATAAAGAAGTACCTTTCATTTGGAGTCCTCGATCATGCCGGTTTTCAGGATTCCTGAAGAAAGCCTTTTGTTTTTCTGAAATATTTAGTCTTGCAGCTTCGGTGCTCTTGGATCTCTGCAAACACATACACAGACCCCATTACGGCATGACATACATTTGAAGCCTTACATATAACTGCACAAGTAGATGTTTCTCTACATGGGCATTGTGTATTCCAACAGGGTAACTTCCCAGGAGGAAACTACTCAAATACCGAGAGATATTAGTTCCAAACAAAGCAAGGGAAGCGGATACCACATGCAGGCTCAAAAGAATGCGAGGGAAGGAAGAGCAATTGCCTTGATAGCAGCTACCATCTTCGCATGCAGAACAGGATCTTGATGCTGCTTCTGCACCCGCCTACTTATTGCTCCTGTCCTCTTCTCCAGTGCCTGATCTCAATATCAATGTCAGATAATGCGAGTCTCACGAGCCGCGACTCTACGGCAACAAGCTATTTCTGTCAGTCCCTAAATCAAAACTGCAGTTGTACCCTCTCAACAATTGAGTCCATAGAGACAAACCTTTAAAGCGCGGCTAATCTTCTCTCGAACTTCTGCTGAGGGAGGTCCATATACACGCTGTGATTGTTTCTTGGGGATGTCTGGAATGTCCATGCTATCAATGGCGTCATCATCTATTGCGTTCAAGGGTGAACTGCAGCCCAAACACACAACCCAACAGCTTTTAGGCAGTGCTGATATGGGTAATGTGCTTCTAGCTCTGGTAGTAAGTTGGCGTCTTGTGTGGTCAACCTTGTTACTCAGCAGTCTCTGCACAAAGTAGTGGCCAAGATTGACCTGCTGGTGATGGAAATGCTGTAGACGGTTTCCAGCTGGTAGACAAACACAGTAATCGTCACTGGATTTGCATTAGTGCAGATGAACATTTCTGCCTTGAATTTTCATGCTAAGGTTGACCCACTCAACAAATCACAGTTGAAGTTCTAGTGGTTTCAACCAGCTTTGCTGACCATCGGACATCACCCCCAGGTGGTGCTTGACATACTCGTGTTTACACTAGAGTGACTTAACAAAGCCTAGGACTAACCTGTGCTCTCTGAGAAAGTGTTAGCTGCTTCAGATCGGCCAACGCAGTGAAAATTACATGATTGCATGAGGGTAGCCTGAGACCACACACAACAATTCCCCAAAAGTCATGTGATCTCGACAGCTCTTTCTTGACACCACAGCTGGTATTCACCTTCAACTCTTCCAATACCCAAGATTCCCTAGTGGTGAGATTTCATGGGCTACACATCTATTGTTATGTGCTACAGCATTCAATCGGGATGGGTATGAGCTACTCTCATCACAGTGGATTACTTCTGATAATGAATATCCCATTCTAGATGTACACACAGTGAACCCAGTAATAATGTGCCCTAACCTTCCTACCATATGGCCTGCATTATATACCCAAATGACTTGAGGTTTCCCACCAGGCCGCAATATGCTTGAGAGAGAAAGAGAGGGACAGTGTTTTACCGTTTACGAGCACTCTCCCAAGCTGACTCATTGACTGATTCCTCCCACACCACACACTCCCCCAGACAACGTGTGCAGGTCCTAAACTCCTGCATCCACTCCCAACATCAGAGTTTGCCTACTTTGTTATGGGAAAGTTGACAGCAAGAGAAAGCGGCATTCAGCCCTGGTTCCTGTTGGAAGGCCTGATTAATTCAAGGACACTCATCCACTGTCTATGACAAACAACTAACACATAAATAACATCCACACACTTCTTATTGAAAAAGGCGGAGACAGTGACACCAAATATGACCTGAAGTCTAAGACTATCGTACCAAGCACCTAGGGGCTGCCTGCATGTGGTAGCTTCAAAGCTCCCTTCATGCAGGATAATCTGGAACATTCTCCAGCTAATAGATATTGATCAGGAGTGCTTTAAGCATTATTAGGATATTGTTTATTATCAATTTGGTTGCCTTGGTGCAGAAATTGTGAGATGATGTGAGTATGATACCTTGCCGGAGCACTGGGGACAAGATGCTTGCCCATTACCAAGGTTGCAATCAGGGCAGGGCATGTAGCCCCTTCCTCGACAAGTTGGGCATGGTACTTCTCTCACATACTGCCCTTCTGGCCCATACCATGAGTGTGGGTCCTGATTGCTCTCTGAGTGCTCCCTGCTCAATCACAAACCCATCTCCTCGTGAAAATCAACATTATTCCCTCTCTCTCTCTCTCTCTCTCCCTCTCTCTCCTCTAAAGAAGTTCCGCTCAAACTGGGCACGGGGTCAATGGCCACAAGGCTACGGCAAACAACGTCTTATGAGTACATCTCTCTCTTCTAAAAAGAAGGCTACGACAAACAACGTCTTATGAGTATATTCTCTTCTAATAAGAACATAGTCCCTGCACCTCTGTTTACCAACTCTCAAATCTTGAGGCTGAGCCTAAAGCCCTGGCCCTATAGGATTCTCATTGCTGGGCAGCTCACACGTAGCAGCTTGATGCTTGTGTGGATGGCTTTCAAAGAGAATCTGGAATGCCTGAACTTATTGTTTATATCAAGGTAAGTCCACTACTGGAGTGAGACCCTCACATTTTGTTTTGCCCACCTGGTCGTGGGGTCTATGGCCACAAGGCTACGGTAAGCAATGTGTTTATGGGTCTAAAGAATGAAGGGGATGTGCAAGCACAAAACAGTTTGTACAGATCAGGCTTCACCATTCAAAAACGACTTCTACAGCCTGGAGGAGGAAATCCTAAATTCAGAGAGGGAGAACAAGGTTTCCAGCTAAGATTCAGCCCGCCTCATGCCAGGTCACTTCTCAAAAGGTACTACTCCTCATGAGGTGGGCACTATCACTCAACATTGAAGGGGAAGGTGTTGTTGGCCACATCCTTGTCACCCATCTCGTTGTCTGATACAAGGACATAACTTAGAAAGTACAAGACATTCAATTGTCTGAATACAAGAGAATGAATTCATAACAGTCTGGCAGTAAGGGAGGAAAAAGGCACCTGGTACGCATGTCTATCCCCAATCCAAACAGGTCCTCAAATGGATCCCAATCCAGCTGCCAGCCCCATCCATCCAGGAGGGGCAACATGTTCAACTCCAAGCAAGTCAAGGCCGAAGCCATGGACACAAATAGTTTTAGCTATGGGACCTCAAAGATTCGTATTTCTGAACTTGACTGAAAGCTGAACAGGGAAGACCGTGAATTGTACACATATACTGACAATGCACTCCGCAATAAGCTCCTCTCTGCCCATCTCAAAAGCAAATCAAAACAATTTAACAGCCACATTCTGGAAATGCCATGTGCGCAACACAACAGAGCCAGTTGCACAACGATGTTGGCTAATCGGATGGCGCTCTACAATCACATATACACATTCTTAATTGAGCGAGCCCAGCAAGCTATGTGCATACGAGTAAATTTGGCTTTTCTATCTATGTGCAGAAATAGAGCCACTGGCCAATCATGTTTGGTAGAAAAAGTTAGCATCTCCTTTGCAATGCCCATCTCCATGGATGCAAATACCCAGATCTACGATAAGATCACGGAACATTAAACGCTAATAGTGATTTTCGTCCAATGAAGGACAACAGACCACAAGCCCATTTCCTTACCAGAAACGAGCGTATAAAAACAATCTCATAGAACTAGCTAGAAACCAATCAATCATCCCACGTAATTGATGAACTTCCGGCTTACCGAGAAATTTAAAGAATTCTCTTGATCCCTGCCATTTACTTCATCCGAGGACGTACTGAAAGATCCCCGAAGCCGCTTCTTCAATTCCAATGCACGTCGACCTGAGATAGGCTGCAGGCATGAACATCTCAAAAGCAACAGAGACGGCATCACTCGTTGCAGAACCTCGTATGAAGAACCTCTCTGATCGCACAAGGGGGAAGAGACATGGGGAAACGTACGCACGTTTCGCGACCTCCATTTCCGATTATAGCAAAGCCCACATTGCAAGCCCCAGCGCCAAGAAGAAAACCCCACAATTGAACGCAGCGACGACTGAATCCTCTTGGATGACCAATTGCACAATTGTCTACGTTTACACCACATGTGTGCAGAGAGACTGAATCCATCGCGCGGAGGTGAGCAGGCAGCAGGCAGGCTGCACCCGCGCAGCACCATCGCTGGCGACCTCTCTCTCTCCTCCTCCACTTCCTTACCCCCTCCTTCCGATCAACGAATGAACTCTGTGACCTCTTGAACGAATAAACTCTGTGATCTGAATGAATGATCTCTGTGCTCATGAACGAAGGAATCTGTGAGTTGGCGAATGAATGATCTCTGTGTCTGGATGAGTTGGCGAATGAATGATCTCTGTGTCTGGATGAGTTGGCGAATGAATGAGATGTAAGAAGAAGTATTCATCTAGACAAGTATTCATCCAAGGGTCCTTCTTGGCCTGGTTTCCTATAAAAGCATCGCGCGTTGCGTCTTCCTGCAACAGCGAAGGAGCGCTCGACAGTGCGCTCTGTGGTGCCGTCGTTTCTCTCTCTCTCTCACTGCTCGCTTCCCTCTTCTTCTTCTTCATCACGCATCGACGGGGTTCGCATGAGAGGAGGCAGGCTCATAGGCCACTTGGCTACGCACGAAGTTGTCACCGGAAGTTTGATTCACATGCGGGAGGACGGGGTTGACAGATTTTCGTCACACTCACCGGAGCTTTGAGCTATGGTGAGGGTCAATTTAGATCTTAATTTACCGGCGCCGGCCGGTGAGCCGGAGGGGAGCCTCTCGTTCTCTCCTTACTCCCGTGATCTGGAGGCTTCTGCTGTAGCACAGCCTTCCTTGCTTCATGATGCGGCGGGAGATGAGGGGATTAGAGATCGCTGGGCCGAGGGATTGCCGGAGGTGAAGGTTTTTCAAGTGGGAAACGAGGAGCCTGAGCCAGATGTAAGAGTTGTTTCCGAGCGGGAAGATGAAGGCCCCGGATTTGATAGGCCTGCACAACTGCATAGCGTGCGAATCGAGCCGGCGTTCGTCACGGGAAATTTCCTTACTTCATGTTGTGAAGCGCCGGAGAGTGTTGTAGCGTCAGATAGATTATTGTTATGTAGTGAGCGAGGTTTTGTTACGGGGGATTCAGTTGGAGTAGAAGCCGATCGGAGGGATGGTGAAGGAGATGACAGTTGTAGGGGGAAGAGTGAAGACCATGAAAGACCGGATGGCCAATATCAGCCTTCCATTGCTGGCCTATCTGAAGCCGAAGGCAGTAGCGCGCCAGAGGAGGTGCCTATGCAGGTTGAAGTTAATACCAGACCCCGTAAGCGCCTTAGAACCATTGGTGAACTGCGAACGAGAAAGCTTGAAAAGAACGCTGAATTAGCAAGTCCCAGCGACAGAGTGGCGATCCCCGAAGGTACGCCAGAAAGTTGGGGCGGCTCAGGGGAGGTTAACCCCAACATGGCTAGCAAAGATGATCTCGGAGAAAATGTTTCAACTCATCCAGAAGCCAAAATGGAAATGACCATTGGGGCTTTGGAGGGCATAGCAGTAACCCCAGAAGAAATTGTCAGGGATGCAACCTTTCAGCCCCATGAAAAGTTGCAAGCAGAGACCAAGGACATTTTGGATGGTGAGAAGAAGAAGAGTTCTGGATTGAAAGGTGCAATGCCGGGAAGAAGACGCCGCCGGACTGTGCTTTTGAACGCCGACGAGCCCGTAGTACGACCTCGGGTTGTACGATCCCACCCGCTTGCTCCTTCCTCGGGGGCCAGGGTGGATCATTCGCTAAAACTTGAGGTTCAGCAGGCCAGTGATTTTGGCACGAGCACGGGGGTTTCAGAGGATAGAGACTGTCGGAAACTGGAAGGCTTATCTGCCCCACAGAGCCCAGGAGGAGAATCTACTCTGCAAGCTATGGATGATATCCAGGTTCCAGACCAGAGCCCTGATGCAGGGACAGGTCATAGGCCTTCATTGAACAAGAAAGCTTGTAAGAATGAAGAATATGTATATAATGCGCCTCCATTGCAGCAGCAAGGCTATCCAGAGTCAGAGGCAAGTGAAGTCTCCCATGCAAAGAAGGAAGAACCAACAGCTAAGCAGGGACCTGCGAAATCTAGAAAACTTCGCAGGCTGAATGAACCGCAACCATTGCGGAATATACACTCAACAACGTCTGTGAAGCCTGCTGAGTTCATTAGGCCGACTGTAAAGAAGCCAACAGGGATAGCTTTTTCGAAAAAGAAGATAACTGGAGCTGGAGTCCATCCTACTAACAATGAGTTTGTATCTTCATTTCAAGATACGTCGATTGAACGTCTTCATCGCGAAGCCACATGTAGCAAACTTTGGCAGACTCCTGGTTTGTTCTCCTGCTTGAAACCTTTTGATGGATTCTTTCTTTATTGCTGCACCTTTGTCACCATGAGGAGACATGGGCCACCGGACAGATGGTCATGCAGGACTTGATCTCTGGCAAGACCACTGTGACTTTGGTGTCTGGTAATATGGTGATATCATGCTGTCTTATGTTCCATGTCCCTGTCTCCTCGGCTGCCTGTAGTCCAATTTCATCTCTGGTGTTGGGTCCTAAAATATGCCCTATTTCCTATGAGGGTTGCAGACTTTTGAACTGTTCTTGAAAGGAGTTGATGATGGTCTGATTTGCAGTCAAAGATCAGACAATGTCAATGACATTTTAGGCTACATGGGAAGGACCTTCTGTGTGGGCTTTGTGTGTTTGATGTTTGGGTTCTTAATCTGGGGTTTGGTGCCAATCATTCAGCTCACCACTGCAGGCATGATCCTCCTCTATGTCACTATGTTCCAGGATGGAATCACCGATGATTCTTTTTTAAGGTGGTTTGATACAAGTTATATGACATGGATGTAGCCTTGTAGCTTTAGCTTATGCAGTGGACCACCGTAGCTCCAGTTTACATCCTCCTGAAACAAACAGGGAATCAAAACCGTCTTGTGTAATCACTATTGTGTGAGGGTGTTACTTGAAGGGAATCAGCCACACAGTGGGCAGAAATGCATACATTCAACTTCCTCAGATATGGAAGTTAGGTCAACTTGCTAGTTTTCTTGGGAGGAGGAAGGCTTAGATTCTCAATATGAGCGTGAGGTGAGGGAGAGGGCCTGATGGGGGGCCATTTGGGCGCTCAATTGGCAGGTATGCTTGCTGGTCGTGCTCACCTGTGCCTGTAGCAATGCCAGGTGGCTTTCCCTGTACTGAGATTGGCTTGTGGCCATAGGTCTGCCAGAGGCTGATTGTCATGCATTGATGCATCTTGCATGCATGCATCTGTTCCAGCAGGAAAATATCTCATGGAGCAAGCAAGGCACGGGGTGCTTTCCCGGCTAGATAAAACTTGACAGTTTGTTGTTCTGAAGCAGTTTCCGAGCAAACCCAACCAGTTTTGCCCCTTGTGACTGGAGATCGCAAGCATATCTGCTTCCGTCTCTGCATCACCGACAGCTGTGGCCTCCTCTGCCTGCCGTTTCTCCGGTATCTGACTCTCAGAGCATTGGCTGCCTTGTTTGGGCTTAGCTTTTGGGATAGAGTGAATCAGTCCTCAACCTTTCAAACAGCTGACATCTAGTTCGAATCACGAAGCAAGATTGTTTAAGAGATGGCTTCTCTATGCTTTCAACCCGCTTCAATCACATGAATCAGTGAGGCATTGCCTCTGGCAGACCAACACCATTTCTCGGATGTGTGGAGGTAGTGTGGATTGGGGGCTCCACTTTGAATCTCCTCTTTTTCCAGTGTTATTTATGAGTGCTGATAGTATTATTATGCAAATCACTCTCTATGTGCAGGGGACTCTGAACTGCAGCGGGTTCCTGGTAGCTTTGCATCAGCTGATGAATATGTCCATGTTTTTGAGCCACTGTTATTTGAGGAGTGCCGTGCCCAGTTACACAATGTCTGGGAGGAGCTTCTGGAAGGAAGTAGTACCGATGTGCATGCAGCTGTTTCTATTAAAAAGGTGGACAGGCGTGAACGGGGTAAGTTTATCATCTAATCTCACTACATGGCACTTGCAGTTTCTTTTTCTTTTGCCATGGATCTGTGAAAGTGAATCTTTATGTCCTACATGTTGGAAATTCTTAGACATGAGACATTCCATCACAGATTCCTGCATGCTAGATTTTGCATGCATCTAACCATTTCGAATGTGCATACTGTATAGCGATTTGCTTATCTGTAGCTGCAAGTTATTTGTTCTCCTGTAAGCATAATTGCTACCCAGGATATGACTTACTTGAAAGAAGTCGTCTGTTTTGGATGCATAGCCTCGCTCAGTTTCCCCGATTCTGGAAAGACACATGCTTAAACAGTCAGTATGGGGGTCTGCACAGGGAAAGTGCGTAGCTCCTCACCAGGGTGTCTACCTGGTTTCCTTGTGGTAACTCCTGTGCAATCCTGTCCAGTGTGGCAATGATGGCTGAGATCTATAATACTGATTTTGGCTTCACATGTCTAAAAATGAAACAGTGAAATCTGAAAACTACTTGCCGTGAACTTTTGATTGTAAGTTTTAGATAGTTGCTAACAATTGTATCATTGCAGGGTGGTATGATGTGGTCCTTATGCCACTTGACTCCAAGAGACAGCTTCACTTTAAGGAAGGCGATGTTGCTGTTCTCTCGACACCCAAGCCTGGATCTGGTAAATATTCCAATTGCTACCTATGGATGCTTGCTTGACAATTGAAGTCATCTAGTATGAGCCCTTGCCCACATGTGTGTGCACTTACATTATTACTAAGACTTGGATGGTCTGCTGCACTGGTGGGCTTCAATTTCCATGATTTTAGTAAACTCTCATCTGCTCAATTCCAGTTAGCATCCAGCTGTCACACCTTTAGAGTCCTTAACATATACTTGTTGGTTATTCTTGCAACTTATTTTACATATGAGTGCTGCATCTGTCTGCCTTTCACAACAGCCGTGGTGATTCTTCCTGCTTTAAGTGCATTGCAAGCCACCTCCAAGCATTTCAAAGTGAATTGCCCTAATTATTCATTTTTCCTGAAGTACAGGTAGCAGAAGGAAGGGCCGTGTTAAGAGTGGGAAGGTGGAGAGTACAGAGGAAGGGACAATAGTAGGCTGCGTCGCAGGTTTTGTACGCCGCTTTGTACCTGTGGATGTGCGTGATTTGCCAGGAGCCGTTTTCCACTTTCATGTCTCTCAAGAAGACATGACTGATTTAAGGTGAAGTTGTCAAACCTTTTTGTGGCTCCATGATTTCTAAGTGCTGTGAATTTCGAGTTTTGGCAGGTGAAGGACATTAAGACCTCCTTGTATTCCTTGGATTGTGGTCACCTGAGTTTGTGTCAGTAGAGAATGGTGGGTGTGGCGTGTTTAGTTGTGATGGTCGTGTTATTAACTGCACTTTATTCACTTCATAAGGTCATTTTATTCATTTGCCCTGAAGTGACCCTGGTCCCACAAGAGCAATTTTGGATCGAGATGCCAGGACATAAGTAGCTTCCACCTACAACCATCTGTGTCACCAGTTTGCCGCTTTATTCCTATGAATCTGATGGCCAATGGACTGCACCCATGTCATCACATTCCGCCCAAAATTTAGGAGCCTACCGTGTGATTTACGTCGTCTTGAAGGAAATTAAGCACATCCTTCACTGCATTGTGACATCTCCTGTTGTAATTACCTGTGCTGTGACCCTTTGAATGACTTCAGTCAGTCATTTGTGCTCTTCACTGGTGTCAAACAGCACTTTGCCCTTTTGCTTCAGGATCTTGTCTTCAGAAAGTAGGTCATCCTCTGTTGTATTCATACTGTCCTTTGTGGTCTTCCCCTAGGGTCAGTGAAGCCCTGGCTTATCAGGCTTCCAGTTGGTGGGGAAATCCTGTGCAACTTCTTTGTTGCTGTTATCGGGAGGAATAGCATACACAACATTGGGAGCATGGTCTCAGTAGTTTGCTGTGTAGGACTACCAAGAGTTTAGTACATAGATGAACCTGAACTTCTGTGATCTCTGAAAGGGGGTTTAGGTTCATTGGATGTTCTTGGTACCAAGAGTTTCCATAGATTCCATTGTTTGCTGACATTCCAACTAAGCAGACGAGGTGGATTTCAGTTAATGATTGTCCTTAGGTATCTGACCAATTTAGTCAACACCAACCCGAATGTTCATTGACAGGCCCTGTCTGTGAAGTCTCTGCAATTTGTTGAGCTGACAGTTTGATGTTGTCTTATGAGTTGATCTGCAAGTGAATTTCTCATGTACTCCAGAAGTCTGATTTGTGATAGAACTTATAATAATTGTCGTAAAGGATCTCCATGGTTTTCTGGTGGAAATTTTCCTCGGGGCTCTTGAAATGTATCTTGAAATGTAGAGGCGGTTGTAAAATTGTTTTAACCAATATAAAGTGTCTGCTGTAGATCCTAATTTTTTTCTGCACTCTTCACTTTTCAAAATGCATCCTATCTGTTGTCTGCGGATCTAGGAGGATTCGGCAGGGAAGTTGTTGCTGACGGACGATAATGTTACTGGCCTTTGTACAGTGGTGGTGAGAAGGATGGTGTCAAAAACTCAGGGCATGTATTGCAGCAGCTCCAGCAGGTAGGAGGAACTTGGTACTTGACTGGACTTGGGTCCATCACTACGACTCAACGTGAATACTCAGCTCTCCACCTTCTCCAACACTTCCGTCCACAGGTGAAGCTGAACTTTTGTGATCTCTTAAAGATGTTTAGGTTCATTGATATCCTTGTTTTTCCTTCATTTCCTGGTTCTTGGTATCTATGTGACAACGATTAGATGGCCTGTATCCAAACAGCTTGAAACAGCTACATGTGTGGGATTAGTAACACAAGTGTGCAATTCAGCATACCACTAACTGGGAGAATTGTTAGGCCAATGATTGCTTGATCCTGGCACCGTTCCATCGCCTCCCAGTTGTCCCTCCACAATGCCTTGTCTCATGACTATAATCAGATACAGGTCTAAGAATCTTACTCTAGATGATGGTTGTTTTGGAGATCAAAGGTTGTGGATGGTTTGATTGGGAACTACTAGGAGCGTTCTGTAAGCTTTTTGACTCCCTGGTGTAGGGTATATTCCCTCGGAGTTTGGCAGACCTTATTGCAGATACTTTCTGTAATAGTCTTGCAATGCAAACTGTTTCCAGTGTCTCAAGCCTCCTGACAGGTTTTCCAGCCTTGGTCTGACAACAATGTGGTTTACAGATGATGAATGCAATTCTTCAGCCATGCCCGGAGCTCTTCCCAGGGTATGCTGACCAGGCCCCTCCTGCCATGCCAGACTGTTTCACTCCTCCCTACATAAAACACCTTCACAGTAGTTTCAATGCCCCTCAGCTAGCATCCATTCAATGGGCAGCTGCACACACTGCAGCAGGCTCACCAGAGACTGGCAGCACTCCCACTTCAGCAGGGGGTCAACCTTGGCCCTTTACGCTAGTCCAAGGGCCTCCTGGAACAGGAAAGACACATACTGTGTGGGGCATGCTAAATGTGATCCACTTAGTACAATATCAACGCTACTATGCTGCGCTCCTTCAGAAGCTAGCCCCAGGCAGTTTGTCGACCCCTGAGGGAACCATTGTGAGCAATGGCACGGAGAGGGACACAGATGGTGATGAGTGGGGAACAATTGATGAAGTGCTACAGAAGATGGACCGTAGTCTTGCCCGTGTGCTCCCCAAGCTTTGTCCCAAGCCTCGGATGCTGGTCTGTGCACCTTCCAATGCAGCCACAGATGAACTGCTTTCCAGGGTCCTTGATAGGGGATTTATTGATGGGGAAATGAGAGTGTATCGGCCTGATGTGGCACGGGTTGGAGTGGACACATCGTCACGAGCAGCACAGGCTGTTTCTGTGGAGCGACGGACTGAACAGCTCTTGGCAATGGGACAACACCAGGTTGTGGGCTGGCTGCAGCAGCTGCGTGTCAAGGAGGTTGGCCTGGCTCAACATGTTGCAGGCCTTCAGAAAGATTTGATTGATGCAGCTGCAACTGCACGGTCCCAGGTATCATAATTTTTTATCTCCATTTTAGAATGCATCTTAGCAAGATCTAAAACCTTTGCTAGCAAGGTGATCCAGCGCTTTCAAGGAAGATGTGCTTGCAAATCATCAATGACGTGTTTTCCTTTCTTTGTACAAGGAAGCTTTGTCATTATGCTATATAATCAACAGGATCTGAACTTTCAGCTTTGTCTCTACTTACCAACTATGCTATGTGTTGGAAAGCTGCTAAGTTAAAACGTTTGTGTTGGTATCAGGGTGTCATGGGAATAAACCCAGAAATCCTGGCAGCTCGCGACCAGATGAGGGATGGGAAACTACAGCAGTTGGCAGCTCTAGTAGAGGAGAGGGACAAAGTGCTGGTGGAGATGTCACGCCTGTTCATTATAGAAGGCAAATTTCGACCTGGCAGCAATTTTCGACCAGAAGATGCACGCCGGAAACTGGAGGCCAGCTTTGCTAACGAAGCGGAGATTGTATTCACCACTGTTTCCAGCAGTGGCCGCAAGATTTTCAGTTCCCTTACACATGGTTTTGATATGGTGGTCATTGATGAGGCTGCACAGGCCAGCGAGGTTTCCGTGTTACCCCCACTTAGTTTACGGGCTGCACGCTGTGTTCTTGTTGGGGATCCCCAGCAGTTGCCAGCAACGGTGATCAGCCGGGCTGCTGACACAAGGAAATACAGTCGTAGCTTGTTTGAGCGGTTTCAGCAAGCAGGGTGTCCCGCAATTCTTCTCTCTGTACAGTATCGCATGCATCCTCAAATTCGTGAATTTCCATCTCGCTATTTCTATCAGGGCAAATTGGTTGATAGTGAGAGTGTTAGAGGGCTGCCTGAGGAAATTTACCACCAGGATCCTTTGTTGCAGCCATACCTGTTTTTTGACATCAGCCATGGCCGAGAGTCACACGGCGGCTCGGTCTCTTACCAGAACAAGATGGAGGCTCACGTGGCCATCCGCCTATACCAGCATTTGCAGAAAGTGCTTGCTGGAGCAGCAGGCGATGCACCCTCAGCAAAAGTGTCAGTTGGCATCATCACACCATACAAGCAGCAGCTGACGTGCTTGGAGAAGGAGTTTGTAGCTGTCATAGGGTCAAACTCTACCAGCAAGGGAGTTTACATCAATACAGTTGATGCGTTCCAAGGCCAGGAGCGTGACGTGATAATGATGTCGTGTGTACGGGCATCAAGCCATGGGGTTGGCTTTGTTGCTGACATCCGACGCATGAATGTTGCAGTTACTCGTGCACGTCGGTCGCTATGGGTAAGCTTCATAACACCATGTAATAAGAAAACATTTGACATTCAAAGATGTGGAATATATGCAGTGAATGCTCACTCTCATTTGGAGAGTGCAATAGCTCAGGGAGGGTCCATTAGTAATGTAATTTGGTGTAATATTGTTTGGCTAATGAAAACAGGTAGAGTCTATTGTCATGTATAATTTGTTGTTATATTTATCATCTTTTGGGGTCGCACAACAGTGACTTGCAGCCTCTAAGTTCAATCAAGTTGTACTAGCCTCAAACTCCATGATATTTCGAGTGGTTAACATGTTCAACATGTCAGGTGATTGGCAATGCGTCAGCCCTAATGCAGTCAGAAGATTGGGCTGCCCTGCTGTCAGACGCCAGGGACAGACGCTGCTTTGTTAGCACTGCAACATGTGTTGCACGAGGCATTCTACCTGAGACACCTATGGGAACCTTAGGTGCACCCCAAATGGGGAGTACAGGTCTCCTTCATCACCCTCGGTCAGGTGTTCTTTTGAGTCGAGGTCGCGGCATGGTACTCCCCCCAGGTAGCCGTCACTCAGTACCAGGAAACCACCATTATGGAGTTCCCCGTCCTGTTGGAGATGGGCCGCATTGGAGAGCTAGACAGCTGGGTGCAGAACCTATGGCTGTTCGGGACAGGGGTCCTGATGGCAGGGAAGTATGGCAGCGACCAGGTTATGGCAGATCATGTCGAGGGCAAAGGGACGCCGCCCGACCTGGGTTTGGTTCTTCTTTTCAGCACCCAGGCCGGAGAAGCAAAGGTCTATGAGATGCAGAACATACTCATTGACCCTCACCATGAAAGGGTGTCTTCAACGCCATACCGCTTGGGATACTAACCGTGTGGGAGCGGATTGTGTCCCAGCCCGCCAGGGAGTGTGGGCCTGAACCCGAAACTGCCATACCAAATGCTCTCTGCCAGCGTCAAATAAACTACATGGAATTGAGTCTTTCATCTATGGACTGGCATTGACATTATATTTGAAAGGTCAGGTTGAGTCCAGCCTGCTGTCGTAGAAACAGTTCAGAGGCCACCCAAACAGAGAGATTCAATGTGATTATTTGGCAGAATGCTGCCTAATTCAGTAGGCTAGTTGAGTTGTGAACCCCCCTCTCCCCCAAAATTTGTCCTCGCCTCACATCTTTGAAACTAGATGTGAGGCTAGAGGTCCAACTACAAAGGCCCTTTTTCTGGGCTGAACCAGAGAACATGTGCAAAGAGTTAGTGAGTGGCGTTGTTGCTACCATACCTGAAGGTGGTCTGCAACCCAATGAATTCAAGAATGTGGCATTGTGAAAAGCTAGTGGCCATGCTGTCATGGACACGCATTGATACTTCTGGAAAAACTGGAAAAAGGATTTCAGGGCCCTGTACATAAGAGGCTTCAGAGGTATAACATTTGTTGATGCTCAGACCCACAAAGGTATTATAATAATAAGCTTGTGGGCTTTGTCTATCTTTCACCTGCTCCAATGGAGAGTTGTCAGGTTTGTCATTATGGTTCTCTTTATGGCCAAATATGGTACATGGTAGTGGCAAGAATGTTCAGCCTGTTGGTGTTTTCATCTGTGATTTGGCCAGTTTGTAGTTGCCCTCTCTGAAGGCTGTGTTTATAGAAGGGTGTTTTTGTAAGTATTCAAGTCTCATCGTGTGAGAGCATCAGTTTGATGCCAGTAACCTCCGTCACAACTGCATCTGTCTCATACAAGAAAGGATTTGCCCCAGAAATCAGACCCACCAAAGATCTGCAGCCAAGAGAGAACACGAGCTTAGGAACAGTGCCAAATGCCTTAACATAGTGAGTTGTATGCAAGGTTTAGTGAGTTTTCACTCAAGGTTTTCTCTCGAAAGATTCAACTGTTTCTTCTAATTTTACTGGTGTGCTTTTACAGAGGTATTGTAACCTTCCCATCTGTTGTTTTGATTAGCAAACTGTCTCTGAACAGCTTGTTTCACCAGTAATCTCCACAAGAACAAACCCCATCTTGGAAGTGGTGATAGCGACTGGCATCCCTTACAACAACCATTCGCCCAACAATTCTTGAGATAAACTTGGTGGCAGTGTGGCAGTCACCACACACCCGAAGATTCTTGATGACGCGGATAGGTGTCCCAGGGGGTGTGCTGATGAGCCCAAAAGCTATGGCCAGCTTCTCACTGTGATGTCCAAGAGAAATTTCCTTTCGTTCCTCCACAACATCATGCAATACAAAGCGTGTGTCAGGCAGGTACCCTGCCTCCTTCATTTGCCCAGTCAATCTATTCAGCTCAGCATGGATTCCCTCAATTTGTGGATGACCTTGATCCTCCACAACGAATGTATGCACCAGGTTGTCCACCTCAATGCAGCTATGGCCTGGCTTCTTTCTGACACCTTTGTCCTCCATCATTTTCCTCACCTTTGCTGCATCACTCCACCTGCCAGCCGCAGCATAGATGTTCGATAGCAACACATAAGTTGCAGCCTCCTGTGGACAGCCCTTAAAAAGGCAAATTGCAGCAGATTCTGCTAGCTCCATGCGGCCATGAATTCTGCAAGCACTTAGCAAGGGCCCCCACACCGAGGCATCTGGTTCTATTGGCATTTTGTTGATGAAGTCCGCTGCTTCATCCAGTTGCCCTGCACGACCAAGAAGGTCCACCATGCAGCCAAAGTGCTCCCCTCCAGGCATGAGGCCATGATCTTGACTCATGGAATCAAAGTAGTAATGACCTTCATCCACAAGACCAACATGGTTACATGCAGAGAGGAGGCATATGAAGGTGACCCGGTCTGGTTTCAAGCCTTCTTGTTGCATTTGCTCAAATAGTTGCACGGCCTCCCTACCACACCCATGTTGACCATATCCTTCGATCATTGCACTCCATGAGAACACATTTCGCTCAGGCATATTGCCAAACACTTGACTTGCATCCTTCATGCTCCCGCATTTGGCATACATGTCTACAAGAGCAGTCTCCAAAATGACTTCCGGCGCAATTCCAGCCTGGATAATGTCAGCATGGACCTCTTTGCCCTTTACCAGGGTGGCCAGGCTACCGCAGGCCTTGAGAATGCAAATGAACGTGACCGAATCTGGCCTCACCCCTTCTTTTATCATTTGTTCATAGATCTGGAGAGCCTCCCTACCCCACCCATGCTGAGCATATCCCGTGGTCATGGCGTTCCATGAAACCACATTTCGTTTTGCCATATTGTCAAACATTTGACGTGCATCCTTCATGCTTCGGCATTTGGCGTACATGTCGACAAGGGTATTCTCCAAAATTATATCTGGTGTGATTCCAGCTTTGATGATTTCCGCATGAACCTCTTTTCCCCTCTCCAGGTCTCCTAGATTGGCACATGCATTGAGAACACATGTGAATGTGACCCCATCTGGTTTCAAGCCTTCCTGTTGCATTTGCTCAAATAGTTTCAGGGCCTGCCTACCACACCCCTCATGAGAATATCCTGTGATCATTGCACTCCACGAGACGACATTCCGTTCAGGCATGTTGTCAAACACTTGGCGTGCATCCTTCATGCTCCTGCATTTGATGTACATATCGGTAAGGGCAGTCTCCAGAATGATATCTGACGCAATTGCAGCTTTGATAATGTCAGCATGGACCTCTTTGCCCTTCTGTAGGGCACCAACGCTGGCACACGCTTTGAGAACGCAAATGAATGTAACTTTGTTGGGCGTTGTTCCTTCCTGTATCATTTGCTGATAAATCTCCAAAGCTTTGCTACCACACCCATGCTTTGCATACCCTGCCATCAATATAGTCCATGTGAACACATCTCGTTCAGCTATGCTGTCAAACAAATGGCGCGCATCTGCCATGCTCCCACACTTGCCGTACATGTGGACAAGGGTGTTGAGTAGAAATAAATTTGGCTTGAATCTACTTAGGATAATGTGGGCGTGCACCTGCTTCCCTGTTTCCAGGTCTTTAGCTTTGATGCATGTCCGCAACAGACACACATACGTATTGGTGTCTGCTGAAATGCCTTGGTGGTTCAAAATGTGCAGTGCCTCTTTCATCCGCCCTGTCTTGCATAGCATCCTCACATCGGTACATGGGCCAGAAGAATTCTTGTCAACGCCTTGTGTCTGTCCTTCATGCCAGGATTGTAGATGATACTCAATTTTGTTTGCAGTCCATGTTTGACCAGAGACTGTCTGTCGACAATAATCTGGACCATCAACAGATTGTTGTATCATGGCAGCAAGCTCTGTTTTCACCCAAGGAGGGTTCGACCAACTCCAAAGGGCCTCCATGTCTGCAGTGTGGTGAGCTTGGACTTCTGTGAAACCACCAGCGGCCATAGTCTCAACCAGCCTCCCATAGACCATGGCTACCACCAAGCATCTTTCAAACAACACGGAACAAGCTTGGGCAACCTACTGTCATACTGTGCTAAAAAGGAACAACTGACAATGTGAAGTAGATTCCGTTTAGCTGCCAGTGCAACAGTCTAATCTATTATAATCAACTGGATATACAATCCAGTCTGTCGGCATGCCAGGTTCAGTCAAAAGTCATCCTTGACACGTTCTATCATGTCCTAAATGAGGACTCTTCCACCTTATCAAACCTGTTGTCACACCACTGAAGGATCTGAGAAGAACCCAAGCCAAAGCCGTTCTCTGCTCATTGCTTGACCTGTAAGTAAATCAGGACTCCCCCAGCTTACAATTGCTTCAGACTCTACTGAGGAGTGCAAGCATAGCTTCAGAGAACTTCTGCAATCTACTCTCACCTCTTTCTTTATCTCGTGCACACAAGGAGTATACAAACATACCAAAAATTACAGATGTTGCCAAAGACACTGAAGGCGCTTGTTACGACAAAGGCTGCCCGTTTATTGTGAGTACCACAGCCATTGTACGACCAGACTCTGGATGTTCGCTAGCTTGTGCTCCACTGTGGATCAAAGCAACTAACTTCCCTTTCCTCAACTGAGGGGTTGAGAAACCCTCAATCCAAAAGACAATCATTGGCAATCTTGGACTTCTGTGAAAGCAACTGGGTAGGTGCGCAATCATTAACTTAAACCATAGACAGGCTACAACCAACCAAACTTTAAACATCCTTCAAATAACAAGGAACAACCTTGAAAATCCAACTGATGGCAGCATTATGAACCCCTTTTGCTGCTTTTTCCTGATGAAGAGCAATAATCTCATCTAGAGATGCAATCCCGTCCACAAAGGAACATCATGCCAACTGCAATCAACAAACAATCCTCAGACAAATCCTTTTACATACAATGGACAAAGCCACACCTTATCAAAGCTGTTGTCCCACCACTGTGAAGGTTCTGAGAAGAAGAGCCATTCTTTGCTTTCTGTGCAAGAATTATAAGAATATCTCCCCAGTCTCCATCCAGGACTGGGAGTGCCAGTACTTGAACATACATTCTCAGCAGCTATATTAACACCACCTGTCTATCTGTGATGACGGGTCCTAAAAAAATTGAGATGCGAGCTCAAAATGCTTGCACACCTTGAAATCAGCTGCAGGATTTTCCGCTGCGATCCATGACATGATAACTCTTCACCCTGGGCCAAGAAAAACGTGTTGAATATTTCTCCAAAATCAGGAAATCCCAGAGGCTATGACCTGTGTCTATCTCCTGTAAAAATTGGAGAGTAGACAGAAATTTCAGATGCTACAGCCGATATTGAGGGAGCTGAACGGCCTGGTTGTCGATTTCAATCCTGCTTGCACCTCTTCGACCAATTTATCTTGCGGAAAGTAAACAAAGAGTCGTGTGTTTGTACCTCTCTTCCGTATCTCAGGCTTGGTAAAGGTGTCGTAGCCATCACTCGCACCGGTCTAGCCGGCATTCCCAAGCTGGATACTAATTTCAGCTCCATAGTGGCCCGATAATCTGCTGCATATTTTAGGCTGCCGCCCATTCACTGCAAAGGAGAGAACAGGGCAGCTCTCAGGATAGCAGCGGAGTGCGCTGCCATCCAAGTTTGCAAGCTGTCACCCACAATCCACAAATCAGCTACTTTGTACTCGCTTGAGATAAAAGGACCAAATGGGTGAAGGGTGTAATGAATCCGATGACCGCAAGACAATCCAAAATGAATGCAAGACAAAATGTGAGATGCACGCTGTCCAAATATCTTGGCCAAAACTTCCTCGGTTTTGAACCTGCAGAAACATGTCCTTGGCCTTTTGGTCGCGGCCCTTCACCCGGCGCTTTTGTTTTTTGTTGTTGGAAAGAGACACCAAGTTCATTCCACAGCAGAAAACACGCGACAAGCAGGCACGGCGCTTTGTCTGTGTATATTCCCCCCAGTCCATCATATTCCTCGCCATTTGGTAATGTAGGAACGGCCTTCACTAAGTTATTACATACTTTTTTTCTTTTTTCTTTTTTTTTCAAAACAGGGAACTGAGGCCCTGTAGAATTTATTTCAAAAAAGCGGATTACAAAGAAAGTGAGGAAAAAATAACCTCACTAGGAAACCATGAGGACGATAAAGGAGCTTTGCCCCGTAACCAAAACTAAGAAGCCTGCAGAGGCTAAGGATAAGAGCGTTGCAGGTGGGGGATGTCTAAGGCTTGGAAGAGGCGAAAGGAAGATGTGCCTTGGACTTGCCCTTCCGAAGGGAGTGCTTGTGGCGCCAATTGACGTCAGAGTCTCAGGCTTTGCTGACTGCTGGGCACTACGTGAACTGCCAACATGCCGGGAGTTGGTTGTTCCAGACAACCGATGAGTCTGAAACTCTTGTGCACAGAATGCCTCCTTTTCCCCAGGACTTATCAAAGTCAGCGAATAGTTGCAACCTCTTGTTCTGAGAGCTTCTAGCAGCAGCTGCACACAAAACGCTCCACGATTTTCTCACTTCAGTCATAAGGTCGGAATGAATTCGATACAATGCTATCTTAGCACATGGTACCTTAGTCTCAAAAACACAAGAGCACCTACATTTCCAAATATTCCACAAGGTGTGGGCACGAAGTGCTATCCAGAGAGGGCATGTACTCCAGTAAGCACCATTGTGCATGTTCAAGAGCAAAACGGAAATCTGGGAAGAGAAGTCCAGTGACCAGTGAGCATAAAATCTCTTAACAGCAGCCCATACTAGAGAGGCCAGAGGGCAATGGATCAGGCAATGCTCAATGGTCTCTAGACCATTCGAGTTACAGATTGAGCAAGGGAGCTGGGGATCCGAAATGTACGCGAAAACTGGCAAGATATGATTGACAATCTTCCATAGAAATCCACATATTTTTGCAGCCCTTTGTTTTCTCCAAACATCCTTCCAAACCATGAGCCAATTCACTGAGGGCGGTGGAAGATGCTCCCACTTAGCATTCCATTTGTGAGAGAAGAGAGCCGGGGGTCTCAGCAAATTGTAACCAAGCTTGACCGAATAGCTAAAGAAGGGTTTGTGAGGGGTTGACATCCAGTTCCACTCTACAGGGTCAAATTGAAGTTGTGTGACCGGAGCATTTAGGAATTAACAGAAAGAACCAGAGTAGTGTTTGATATTGGGAGGCGGCGAAGGATTGCATGCTCCCGTAATCCTGCAGAACACTCTAATCGCAAATAGACCTTCTTCATGTAGATACTTGAACGATGGATGGTATAAGCCCCCAACCCTATCAGCCTGAAACTGCCAGCCCGCTAGAGTGCTGCCATGGCGAGATATGGCGTAGAGGGCCACCTGCGCAGACCCGGGGGCACCTTTCCCAAGCCAAGCAGGAAGTAGCCTTGGTGCATCCTGGACGGAGGGAAAAGAAGTCCAAAGTTGGGGTATCTCTTTAATCAGAGAATCCCAAGCCCCTGCCCTTCTGGAAGAGAGGTGGGAGGTGACCAGGTCTTTGGGGAGGAAGCTGGGAGGATCCCAGATATGGCAAAAATGCAAAATTCCAGCCATCTCCCAATGGCTCCATTTTTTAGCACCTGATAATAGCACCTCTGAATCGGAGTTGTAGTTCGCAAAAAGCGGCTGACGCAAGGCCTCTTCCAAGGTGGATGGCATGGTTTGATAGAGCGAGTTTCTCAATAGAACCCATGCAGCCCATATAGATATACATACTTCTTATGAACCACTAGGGAGTAGAACCCACAGGTAAACTAAAGAGCTTCTCATTCCCCTTCCTCAAGATTCAAATAGGGTAACTGTACCTATCATTGCACAAACCCCTATCATCGCCCACCCCAGCCCCTATCATTACGCACCTGTGGACAGCGCAAACCCCTATGATTGCGCATCCCAGCCCCTGTCACTGCACACCTGTCGACGCGCACCCGTGGACCGTGCTTAGGGGTTTGCAAATGGTGTGCAATGATAGGGGCAATGGTACTTGGTTTTATGAAGATTATATAGGCTCGTTGTGCCCAACACTTCAATGTAGTGTATTGGGTTTTGAAGCCAACTTGCCAACCTCCTCCTAGGTCCAAATTTTGCACCGTAATATGATCATATGAACAAGTTAGCCTCTCATTTTACAATAATTGGGACGTTATGGCGCACGCGCGAGCTGACCGGTGGGCCCCGCGCACGGATGCCCGGCTCCTCCCACCCAGAACCCCCCCCCCCCCCCCCCCCCCCCCCCCGCCCGCCGCTGTGTGGTGGCCCAGCCACGCCCGCTGCTGCCGTGGCCCCAGCAGCCCCGCCCGCCAGTCTGCCGGCAAGTCCGCTGTGCCAGTCCCCGCAAGTCCACCCAACAATCCGTTGTGCCCGTCTGCTGCCCCCCAGTCTGCCAGTCCGTTGTGCCAGTCTCGGCCAGTCCACCCAACAGTCTGCCCGCCAGTCCGCCGCCCATGAGTCCGCTTTCCTCTAGTCCACTGATGATGCCGCATCTGGAATGTCCGTTTGTAAATGCCATCTGAGCCCTCCATTTTTAGGGCATGAATTCAAACCTTATCCCTACCGCCTGCCACTTGCCAGTAGCCGCGAACGTGCGCACCGATGCTCCTTGCACGTTGTCCATCGTGTCCAGTGTACTACGGCGCGTTTCTTGCAGGTTTTGAAGCGTGTCCTCTATACTGTACATGGCATGGACGTGGAAGCAGTAGGCGATGATATACTAAAAACGGGAAGCCGGATTATACGGCCTCTTCGACAAAGTTTGCAAACAACCAAACCAGGACCCTTCAACACGAAGGACCTCCATTGGAAGAGAGACACGCAATAAGGTTATATGGGTGTGCGAGTGAATGTTCAGAAGGCCTGCATACCGTGGGATAGAGTTGATGACTTTCTCCTTGGAGAGGAGAGTTTGGTGGACTACCCCACTCAGTTTTGGGTGAATGTCCATACTAAAGTGCAACCCGACATGCTAAAAGAGCCGAGAGAACAGTATCATGTGTGCACCATCCTCATCGTCCTTTTGTAGTCTGATTGCATGTCTGTTGCCATTTTTTGTACCCACATACTGTGATTTCATGCTTCCAGAAGTCGATGGATATCGATTGTGATTTTTATGTCCAGGTATCAATGCTGCTACGGTCCAGATGACAAACGCACCAACAATGTGATAATGGAGGATCCCAAACTGAAACGTGGAGGACCTCTTGTGGGTGCTGGAACATCTCACCCTCATAAAGGCCCAAGGAGAAAGAAGTCGGAATATGGAGAGTCTTACAAGCGTGGTTGTCAATGCTGTTTCAAGGTCCAGCAATGTTATCTCGCCCCTGACATTTGTGTCCTCACGTACTACAACAATATGGAGCATACAGACGCGAAAGGGAACGCCTGTCATGGGAAGTCTGCTGAGTTCAGGAACACTCGCCATGCCTATACACCACACATTAGCGAGGAATTGAAAGCATGGGTCATGGAGTGTCTGTGTCGAGGCCTGTCAGTCGCCCAAATCATGATGGAACATAAAGAGCACGTTGTGAAGGCGTTTCTGCCACCATTGTTGAGCATAGCCCCTCAAATAGGTGGGAGCCACTTCCACCCGATCCTCGTCACTCAACTTGGCCGCCCGGAAGTACTGCTTTAGCTCCAGGAGCCAGGTGTTGAGTGCCTTCCGATTTCGGACGCCCTCGAAGGTGCCGGGTTCCTTAGGCTTCACCTTAAACTTTGCCTTAGTGGAAGTGGCATTAGCCGCCTTCAACACGTCTTTCAACGTCCCGCCAAACTGCGCCAACAACCCTTCCCAAAAGGCTGCCGGCATGGGAGGCATCTCTTGGTTTGTCGGAGCTCTCAAGGATTCCTCGGGCTCCGACTCCTTGGATTCCTCCCGCTCTTGAGCGGCCTCGTTTTCGGAAACATGCATCGCTTCCTCAAACGGCCGCCTCGGTGACACGTCGCCCCCATCGGGCTCACCAGGATCATCATCTTTTGGGCCGTTCCGCTTTCGCTTTGGTTTGCCCGACCCTATGATGAGGCCAATCCCAAGGACGATCGCGTACTGAACTCTAAGCTCTGATACCAAGTGTCGCGCACCTCCCTCCGGTAAGCTCCCCTCAAGTCATAGTTACTCGCTTTGATGCGCGCGCCTGACTCCCAACCTGGCCGCCGGGCCAACTTGGAGCTTCGGCTGCTCACCGGGGCATAACGGTCCCCCTTTGTTCTCCCAAAGAACCCTCCACCGATTTGGAACCAGCGGGAATTCCCTTTGGTAGTTGGTAGTCCGGAACAGCTCCCCACTCTTTGGTCGCTTTCCGGCTCGCTTGCTTACTCACTAGTTTTTGGTCACCAACGGGCTTGCACCGTTCTCGGGGTTACTACTCCCTATATATACTTCTGTAGCTGTCCGCGGGGGTTTCACAACCAGCCATGCCATTTTATGGCGAACCACCACGAAGACCCTCGATTCCCGATGGTGAGTCGCGGTGAGTCTTGGCCCACTCACCGCGGCCCCAATGGACCGTGATGAGTCCCAAGACTCCCCATGACTCCCACCTCGAGGTCTCCACCCCATGGTGAGTCCTATGCCACCCCCACTAAGTCCCGCTAAGCTACCACCACCCCTTGTGGAGCCACCCCCACCGCAACCCGGTGTGCGGGGCTCCACCTAGTGAGCGCCTCCGCCTCCTTGAGTGCCTTGGGCACTCAAGGGTGCTTCAGCCCCCATACCTATCGCTGCTACTGCCCCCACCACAGGGGCAACCCCTCTTGTGTCCCGACCCCCCCTGCCCTCAAGGCAAAGGGCCGCGACACCATGCCCATGTGAACGTTGTTTGGGCACTACAAGTAGATCTGAGGACGGTGTGCGCACACATCTCCTTCACCACAAAAGACATGAAGCATTTCGGGTGTGGATTGGAGATGGACCTGCAGACGAAGACGATGAGGAGTGGGCACAATTGGACAATGCACACCCCCGAGGGAGCCATACAGACAGGCCAGACGAGGACTATGTCATGGGCACAGGACATGAACCAGGCATGGACGGAGGGGTGGAGATTACTCGAATGTTGATAACTCGGAATCCCAGTTGGAGATAATGAGACGAATACATGACTATCTTGCGAGTTTCAACTTTCTTGGAGGTAGTTTCCAGTTTCTCTGGTGTCACAACTGCCTTCAAGCTGGGTTTAGAGGAATTAAGTCCCACTCGCAAATGCAGAATGTCTCCCTCATCTGCGTGGGCAAAATGGGGTTTGGCATGATATGATTGTAGTTCACAACCAAAGGGCATATTCTTCAGCCTTCACGTTTTTGCGATCTTCTTCTGTGACGCCTTCTACATAACTTGTGAAATGGAAAAGCAGCTACACATCAAATTATTGCGATGCCACTCAATGGCACTATGAACGTTTCGAGCATGCTGTCAGAAAAGTAGACGGGCAAAAACCCAATTCAGCAGCCTCACCTTGCGTGGATACTTGGGAATTGATGCCAGAAGGGCATGCCCGTATGCGCGCTCCATCGTGCCTCCATCCAGCACATTCTGTAAATGATGAATGACCAAGACCCCGATGTCACACCGTTCTGAGAAGCCACTACGCGCGCTCACAGTATACGAAGGCCTTGCCGTGTCAGGATTTCCATTCCCACGTCCCGCCATGTCCGACACAGCACTTGCATCCTTGTCTCTGCCAGGTGGAGGCAGCACGTATTAAAATATCTATTCCCCCAAGGCCACATTTTATTCACCTCTTTTTGTGAAAGCCACGTCAGCAAATGTGCTGCCGAGTCATGGGTGCAATGAAAGCGCAGTGGTTCATGGAGTCGTTGAGTCGACTACATATTCACTTTAATGAATAAATATCTTTATTCCATTAATCGAATTAGGAAAGAAAATTTGTAGTCGCATGTGCAGTAATTACAACCACTTGTAATTTTGGCTTTTTCAAATTTTATGTATTTACGCAATTCGTAAAATAGCCCGGAATTCTGCTACGACTCCGGAGTTGTTGACCCCACTTCTGTCCGCCGTCTGAAATGCCCCCGTGGGCCCACATTGTCTGTTTCGACTCTCCAGTAGTCCCAAGTGGTTCCCGGAGTGGTTGCGGACATGCAGTCAAATCGGAAAAGACACGAATGCTTCTAATGATAACACGTCCTACAGTTACATCCAGGGTCATTGGAGCAGTTTGCTGCATATAAACATAGTCACTAGGGTGAAATCTCTGAACCCCATGACGATAGCCCCCACCACGTATGGTAGCATACCTCAACCACGATGTTGTGCAATGGCAAGGTTCTCGAAAGCCATGGGCATGACTTTCTTAAACAACTCCGCGCGCTGACCACATGCACGTGCCCACACGTCCGGATCGTCAAGATTGAGGACTATTGCAGCCTCCATGCGAATAGATGCAGGCAAATCTGGCTCTCGGCCAAAGAGAAAGAAATAAGGCGAGAATGAGGCAAGTGATGCTTGTTTGCTGAACCTGTAGCCCATGGCTAACCAGGGTAGCTGAAGGTTCTAATCTCCAAGGTGTCCCATCTGCAAGCCATACTTGCGCAAACCCGTCTTAACCGTTTGCACAACCCTCTCTGCCAAGCAATCGGCCTCAGGATGATCCGAGAAGTGGTGCGGTGGTCTATCAAGGCCTTGTCACACAACGCCTGAAACTCCCCCAAGAACTCTCTCTCTTGATCCGTGAGTACCTCAGCTGGAGCACCGAATCAGCTAAGTACACGATCCAAGAATGCATACGCAGTTCCATCACTAGCCTTATCAGGCAATGTAACCAACTCGATCCACTTGGAGAAGTGCTCCACCATCATCGACACGTACTTGTTGTGGGGTATGGTCAGTGGCAACGGCCCTGCGAAGTCAAGACTCCACATGTAGGCCAATCCCATGATCGGAAGAGGGTGCAATTGTGGTGTAGGGGCGTTAAATGAAACATGCACCCTGTCACACACCATGCACTTAGCCACAAATTGTTGCACCTCTGTGTGCATACCAGGCCACCAATACTGCCCCTGCAGTAGACTATGAGTGTGTCGCACCCCAAAAATGCCCCAACTCATGGGCATGCCGCACTAATCGTGCCCACTGTGTTGGGTGAGGCACAATCCTTACTCGACCATCCTCCCACACTCGGAGCAGGTGTGTCCCCTCCCACTTGAACCTCTTGGCTCGTTGTAGGATCTGATCCCTTTCCTTGGCAGTCACAGTGGCTGCCGTGTTTCCAGTGCGGAGATAGTCCAACACAGCTGAATTCTCATGTATATCTTTGGCGCCACCTTGCTCATTGCTGGCCTCAGGTTCCTCAGACACTCGGTCTACAGTCATCCCTGTTGTAGGTCCAACCTGGCCTTCCGCTGCCAAGATACATAGAAATGCAGATGCATGCCATCCGGGCATCATCTCCTCGTCTGTCTCACCATGCCACCGAGCTCCAGTGTCATCCTACTGGCTCGTGCATGGATTGCGACTCAACCCATCCGCATCCTGATTGACCAAACCCGGTCGATGCACAACCTGAAAGTTATACTCCTCAAGTATGAGTTCCCACCGTGCAAGCTTCCCCGTAAGCTTGTCTGATTCCATCAACCACTTGAGTGGCTGGTGATCCGTGATAAGGGTGAAGAGATTTCCGTATAGATAGCACTTGAAGTGTGCCACGGCCCACACTGCAGCTAAGCATTCTCCCTCATATGAGCTATACTTAGTCTCTGCAGCGTTGTTCAAGCGGCTAGCATAAGCCACTACGAACTCTCTTCCCTCATCATCCACCTGTGTGAGCACCGCTCCAAGCCCCAGCATGCTCCAGTCTGTATGCAGCTGAAAATGACGCTCCCTGATAGGTCGTCTCAAGATGGGCACCGAGGTCAACCTCGCCTTGAGCTCTTGAAAAGCTCGTTCTTGCTCATCTTCCCACTGCCACTCCTGGTCCACCTTGGTCAGCTTGGTTAGAGCCTTTGCAATGGCACTAAATACCTTGACAAACCGTCTATAATAGTTTATCAACCCCAGGAAAGCTCGAACTCGGCTCACATCCGTGGGGTGTGGAATCTGTGCAATGGCCTCTACCTTAGTCTACTGTACATCCAATCCTCCAGGATATATCATGTGACCCAGATACTCAATCTGGTTGTGGAAAAACTTGCACTTCCCCGGATGTAACTTCAATCTGTACGCCCTCAAGCGCTCAAATACCACCTGAAGGTGTCTCTCATGCTTCTCCACCGTAGCACTAAAGATGATGATGTCATCTATGTAGCATCGAGCAAACTCCACCCCTGCTAGAATCCTGTCCCTGACTCTCTAAAACTCTGCAGGAACGTTCTTAAGCCCAAATGGTAAGAACCGCCACTGGTATAGGCAATCCTTCCCGTGCTCATTGATCCCCCAAAATGTCGTCTTCTGCTTATCCGCCTCCTTGATCGGCAACTGGTGATATCCAGATCGTAAATCCAAAGTGCTAAAGACCTTGGCATGCCCAATGGCATCAAAGATCTCCTCTGGTGTTGGCATGGCATACCTCTGCTGAGTCGGTCACTCCAGTCTGCTCAGAAGTGTGAGTCTGCTCAGTCCGCTCGGTTTGCTGAGTCTGGTGAGTCCGCTCAATCCGCTCGGTGTGGGCAGTCTGTTGAATGGAGTCAGTCTGCTCAGACCGTTGCGTATATGGGTTTTCACACAAGGCCGTGGTCTGTGTGCAGATTGGGTTCTCATTTTGCCGCGGCCTTGCTACGGAATGTGGCGGCCGGCCATGCCATGGTTTAGTTTTATGAAGGCGACCCCCGGTATGAGTGCTCCATCGGGCCTTCGGACTTGAAGCCACTTGAGACGGTGGAGTCGGAGTGCACAGATAGAATGTTGGAGCTGTGGTGTCGTTTCTATGAGAGGACGGTTGAGGAGAAGTATTCAATTACCGTTGCTCTTCTGCCAGCCTCAACGGGGTCTCTTATGATGACATACTGGGACGGGCCACGGGAAAGGCTAGTGGACAATGTGTATTCTTGCTGGAGCGTCCCTCGGCTTGGCAAAGACATAGAAGACTGCCATCATATAATCGTTCCGATTGTGTAGGAGTAAGATCTCGCATACCCAGTCTGTTATGTCGGGCCAGTCTTTTGAATGATGTCAGTCCGTTCACACCGGCCTCTCGCTGGTTGAGTCCGTTCAGTCTGCTCAATTTGGCAAATCTGCCCAGTCTTTTGAATGAGGACAGTCTGCTCGGTCTGCCCACTCTCCTGAGTCTGCTCAATCTGCCGAGTCTGCCGAGTCTGCTCAATCTGCCGAGTCTGCTGAGTGTTGAGTCTGCTGAGTCATGAGTGTGCTGAGTCCGCTGAGTGTACTAGGACCAAGACCTAGCCTACTTGCAAGTCTGCAGAGTCTGTTGGAGAGTCAGTTGGAGTGGTCTGCTGAGAGGACTGCTGCCGTGAGACCTATGAGAATCGTCTTGCAGGGGGCATTGGAGTGTTGTTGTCATCGACGTGCGGAAAGGCTACTACACTCACATGAACTCCATCGAGTCTTTGCATGGTTGCCCATGTTTTGTCATGGATACGGAAGCTGCATGCGGAGTGTTTAGGCTACAGTGTTGATTCACCGGGTTGGGAGGAGGTTAGGGCATTTTAGTTCAACCAGCCTGAAGTGCCCCAACAACCATTCAGCTGGGAATGTGGGTTTTACGTCATGTCCTTCATCCAAGGATATTATGAATGGCTACAAACTGGGCATAGTCGAACCTCTTCTAAAAGGGCAGAGAGAGGAATACCTTTCACGAAAAACTGGTTTACGTTCAAGTTTGCACTTGGCCAATGGATGCAGTGTTTTAAGTACATCTTGACTGGTTTGGCCACTGCTGAGAAAGTAGTATCCTCATAGATATCCGTCTGGGCCCGAGATTAGAGGTGCACCATAGGACGCATTTGTCATGTAAGCATGCTTTTGAGCATTTGCAACAAAATAAAAAATGACTTTGCATACATATCCTATTGGTCGACTATGAGTGCAGTGTGGAGTACTCGCTGTAGACTTGTGACCAATTCACTGCATGTTGTTAAGTGGACTTACCCCTGCACAGTGCGAGCACACACAAACATTTTGTTTAACATACCAAGGGAGTCCACTGGTCAGCAAACAGTCGAGAGTCAGCAGACTGCCAGAGTACGCGAAGAGGGTATGCCTAGGGTGGTGAGCAGACGTTAGGAGAGGGCAATGTCGCCAGACTGACGAGTGTCCGACAGACTGAGGAGTTGGGACCAGTCCAGCAGACTGGCAGATGCAATTGGGAACCATGAGTCTGCACTGGTGAGCAGACTGTCGAGAGTCACCGGAGTGGTAGAGTACAGGCGGATGGCATTGGCCAGTACTCTACCAAGTCTGGTCAACAGAATAAGTGAGGGTCCACCGAACTCAGAATGGCGAGTCTGATGGGCAGACCGCATGAAACTCACTGGTCAGCCGGGTGCAGGCACGTTCAGAACCAGGAGACTGGTCTGCTCAAGAGATTGTGTACTCCGCACCCTGCATACTTTGTTTTCCTGGTGATGGACAAGTCAGAGTGTTTACAAGCCTATGACCACAATGGTTCGAAGGCTGGCACAGCAGACTGTTCGAAGACTGAGCAAAAGCCTGGTACAACAGACTAGTTCAGACGCCATAAGGCTGGTTGAGCAGACTGGTTCAGACGGTAGAAGACTAGTTGAGCATTCTAGTTCAGATGCCAGAAGACTGGTTCAACAGACTGGTTGGCAGACAGGTTGGAAGTCTTGTGCACATGCAATCGTACTGCCGAAATTTAATTTCATCGGGAGAATGATAGTGTAGCATTTCCTACATTTTTTACTCTACTTTACAACTGGTATACGGTCTGCAACCCTCCGGATTGTGGAGTATATGTGTGCTGCAGGTGTTGGGGCACCAACCCTCTTCCTTGTTTTGCGTAAGACTCTGGGTCGCATTTTCCATGCCTCAACGAAATCCCGTTTCCTTTTCAGCGACATATTGTTGTTGTCATTTATAGGGCGGAAGCTCTTTGCTGCCGCAGGGTGCAACATCCCTGCAACACTCTTGGCAAGAATATCAACAAGTTGCCCCCTATAGATACGAAGAGAAGACAACACATGTTTCTCCAGGTATTTGTCGTCACCAACAATGCGAAGTATGTCTGCAAATTCTTCGTCCATGGAGGATGGTATGAGGACAGGCTCCGCATCATAGGGGAAGTCATCTGTGGAAGGGTCCTCTGTTGCATTTCCCAAACCCTCTTCGTCGCCGCCACTTGCATGAACCCTAAACACATTATGCAATCCTCCATGAATGGTTCCCAACACCGTGCCACAAGCGCGCACTATGAGTCCATCTTGCAAGTGTGGATGAAGCAACTTCAGGACTCGGACTTGATGCTTGTACAAATTGCCCTCATTGCCCATGGGCAAGTGCAAGAAGCCCATTCGCATCTGGGGTTGTAAGCAATGTAAATTGTGTTTGGGTGATTGGTGCTTAGAACATAGGCTGGTTGCCCAAGATGGAACGGAAGAGTGACATTGCAAGCTGGGATGTCGCGTGCCACAAGCACAGAACTGGACATGTACTTCTCCTGTTTGTCATTCCTTATGAATCCGTGCATCTTCAGGTGAATTGCATACCAGCAGTGTGTTAGCACACGGCCTGTGAGTTCCCATGTGAGCCAATCCACTCTACGCCCAGTCATTTTGCCTTTCCCCATCCTCAGTCTTGCCTTCAAGTTTCTATGGTATGCCTCAATGCTAGCGTTTGTGTCTTGACTGGCATGCGGAACATGGCGAGCTGCTGTACACCACATTGCTATTTTATGATGCCATTCCTTATCGATGTAGTCCAGAAATTTATGCCCATTCGGATATTTTCTCATGCCTCGGAGCATTGTTGCTACCCACGCAAGACCTTCTTTGGGATTGCTTGGTCCACCTCTACAGTACATGAGGTCTCCCATATCTTTTAGCAAGTTTGCGGCAGTGATAGGATCTTTGGTTTTCGCGCATGATTGCTTCACCCAAGCCCGCCGGACATGCCAAAGACACAAGAAAATGAGCACTCCTCGGAAACCTGCAAAGTACACATGCCCACATGAGAGACTTCAAAGAAGACTTCGCCGGTGGACTTGGGCACTAACCCAGTAGACTCTCTGGTGGACTGGTCTGCCCGTCTGTTCCAGTGGACTTGCCCAACGGATTCAGCCAGCAGACTCGCCCACTCTGACCTGCCATGAGTGTTGCCCTCATGAGACCGCCAGCAGACCTGACCACGCTTACCTCGTAGCGGACTTGCGTAAGTGAGTCTTGCAACGGACTTGGCCAGAGGGCATTCCGAGTGGACTGGGTTGCCAGCAGACTTCCGAACAGTCCCCTCCGGCGGACTCGCCTGCCAGCGGACTTGCTGGACCAGACTGAGCTCGCAGCAGACTGGCGCACGTGAGTCTTACAGCGGACTGCTTGCAAACAGTCCTCTCCGGCAGACTGGCCTGCCAGCGGACTTGCCCTTAGGAGACCGACAGCAGACTTACCCAGACTTTGCTGGCAGCACACCCGAGCAGACTGACCTTGCAGCATACTTACGCAAGTGAGTCTTCCAGCGGACTTCGCTAGAGGACATTATCAGTGGACTGGTTTGCCAGCAGACTTGCAGAAAGGAATGGGCCAGCAGCCAGGACTGCGTTGTATGGCAGGGGACTTGCCAAAGAGACAGACAATGGACGCACGCAGCGGACTTGTACGCAAGTGTACATGAAACTTACGTAATGACATTTATTGCGGCGTCGGCATCGTCCACAATGAAGGCATTGGGTCGCCTCCCGACACGGGGAGGTAGTGACAATACATAACAATACTGGGCTTTTACAAGTCCGGTAATTGGAATGAGTGCGAGGAGTGAGTCCCGCAAGGCTGCCATCACGGCACCAGGTCTGTTGTCCGCTCACGCGCACATATGATGTACGCAACTGGTATACCGTTAAGCCACTCGTCGAAGACCATCAACGTGTACAATGGGAACTGTTCAAATGCAGAATGTCAGATGCTGCCAGTGTACGTACATCCACTAGTTCTGCAAGCGGATAAATTGTGAAAGGGATGAAGAGTACCTTGTGGTGATTTGTCCCGAAGGTTGCATCGCATGCAACGATACGGGCATGGTCTAATTTAACATTCGCTTCTTCTGCCACTCAGTCTGTACGCCGATTGTGAATGTTAAGTTGCCATCGTAGTGCTTGAATGTTGACGCCAATTTCTCTTCTTGATAGAAGAAGACCGATTTCGGGTTCTAGTCTTTCCACATGCAACACTCTCCGCATCGTTGGCATGTTTTTTGAACGTTTGCCACGCCCGTTTCTCGGCCAGGTTGCGCACATCCTGCTCCAACAAAAAACCGTCTCGTGTCCATGCATCCCCCAACCCGGTGTTGTTCACCGAGGTCCAAGCCCGGAAACCTTGGACTAGAGTGGGTTCAAGGAATTGATGAAGAGACAGTTTGTGCCCCTCAACGCGTCCTGGCTTGCCCGGGACAAGATGAGGAATTTGAAGCAAACAGATGACATTCGGGGGTATGTCCAGGCTTTCAATGTGCTGTTGCTTGAAGTCGCGGACATGGCAGAACCAGAAATGGTCTTCAACTTTGTGGCGGGACTGGCCCCATGGGCCAGGCGGAAGTTGGAGGAGAAGCCACCCAAGACTTTGAACAAGACAATTGAGAGGGCTGAATGTTTCTCAGATGTCCCTAGGGGTGAGAGACAAGGCCGTACGGAGCTGAACCACAAGAAGACCCGGCGGGAAGGTGACTCCTTCCGACCGGAAAAGAAGTGGGATAGGCCACGCGGCGACTATGGCATGTGGAAATCGAAGGGAGGGCCTTCACACGTCAAGGCGGCATCGGTGCTTCGAAAGGAAAAGCGGGTGGAGCGGCTTATGGCGGACAGAAGGCGACCTTTGATGGAGTGTGTTTCAATTGCGGGGAGCCCGGGCACATGGCCAAGAAGTGCACAAAACCTCGACAATTGAACATGACTCAGGCAACCACGGAGCTGTCGGAAGATACCATCAGTCGCTTGGTGGAAGCGGTGGTCGCCAGGACTTGCAAGGTAGGCAACTATTCTTGTGAGTTGTATCAGGAAACTGGCGCCCTCCGTAAAGGGAGTCAGTTATTGTTCGTGGATGGGATAATATCCGGAACTAATGTGTCATTGTTGGTGGACACAGGAGCGTCGCACTCCTTCATGACACCGGCGGCGGCGCGAAAGTTGGGACTCCCAACAAGTGACGTGGGGGCCTCTATTGAGGTGCGTTCTGCCAAAGGAGAACCACAGTTGGCGACAAGGTTGGCGTTTGATGTTCCTCTTCAACTGGGGAGTTGGGAGGGACGTGAGAACTTCACCATCTGCGAGATCGATGGAGTGGATCTCATTTTGGGGATGACCTTTTTGAGCAAATCCGGAGCGGTCATAGATGGCCGCAAGAGAGTAGTCACGCTGCCATGTGGGAATGGTGGCGAGGTTTTACGAGTGTCGGAAACGCCCAAATCCGTGGGAGGGCGAATAAACCTTCTGTCAGCAAAGGAGTGGGCTGTGGAAGAGGCACACGAGCCCCAGTTTTTGCTTTACATTAGAGAAGTGAAGGGAGAAGGCGATGGGGAGCCGAGCCTAGATTGGATCAAGGGGATCTTGGAGAAATACCAGGATGTGATGCCGGAGGATTTACCAAGCGGCCTGCCACCGCGAAGAGGAGTTGACCACAAGATTGAGGTGATACCGGGATCGGAACCGCCTGCCAAGGCACCCTACCGGTTGAGCCACAGGGAGTTGGTCGAGCTGAAGACTCAGCTCAAGGATCTAATGTCAAAAGGGTACATCCGGCCGAGTAAGTCACCTTACGGAGCCCCGGTGCTATTCGCAGACAAGAAGGATGGGACGCTGCGGATGTGTGTCGATTACAGGGCTTTGAATAAAATGACTATTAAAAACCGGTACCCTTTGCCAAGGATCGACGACCTTTTCGACCGGTTGGCAGGAGCGAAGTATTTCAGCCGGATCGACTTGCGCTCCGGCTATCATCAAATTCGGGTGGCGGAAGGAGATGAGGAAAAGACCGCGTGCAGGACAAGGTATGGTTCATATGAGTTCTTGGTGATGCCTTTTGGGCTCACTAATGCACCGGCGACCTTTAGCACGCTGATGAACAGCCTTTTTCAGGAGTGGTTGGATGACTTTGTGATCGTGTACATCGACGACATCTTGGTGTACTCGAAAACAAAGGAGGAACACCTGGAGCACCTCAAAAGGGTGTTCCAAAAGTTGCGGGAAGGGAAGCTGTACGCCAAAGCTTCAAAATGCGAATTCGGGGTCACGAAAGTGGAGTTCTTGGGGCATGTGATTACACAGGATGGGATCAAAATGGATGACAGAAAGGTGAGGGCGATCTTGGACTGGGAGCCTCCGACTTCGGTCCCGGGAGTGCGATCCTTCCTAGGACTCGCCTCCTATTACCGGAAGTATGTGAGAAATTTCGCCAAGATCGCGGGGCCGCTGTCGGACCTTCTGTGTAAATCCAAAGTCCGGGTATGGAACACATTTTGTGGCCAAGCTTTTGCTGAATTGAAGCAGCGGATGGCGGAAGCTCCAGTCTTGAAAATCCCGGAGTTCGATCGTCCATTTGAGATTCATACAGATGCGTCGGACTTCGCGATTGGGGGTGTACTTATGCAAAATGAACGTCCAGTGGCTTACGAAAGTAAGAAACTGAATGAAGTGGAGCGACGGTGGCCGACGCACGAAAAAGAGATGAAGGCGGTGGTGCACTGTCTTGAGCTTTGGCGCCACTATGTTGGTTCCAACCCAGTGAAGGTGTTCACGGACAATGTCACGGTGAAGTATTTTGCCACGCAGCCCAAGTTGTCCCCAAAACAACTTAGGTGGCAAGATACTTTGGCGGTGTTCGACGTGGATATCCAGTACAAACCGGGACGAGACAACGTGGTGGCCGATGCTTTAAGTAGAAAGCAGCAGCTCTTGTTGGTGTACAAGGGCGAGACGGCGCTCCAAAGGAAGATCCGGAAGGCTTACCAGAAGGATGAGCTGGCGAAGTCCGTGATGCAGGACTTAAGGATGGGGGTTAAATCGCAATTCCACTTGCAAAATGGACTGCTCCGGTATAAGCAAAAGCGTCTCTACGTGCCGAAGGGAGGGATCAGAGACAGCCTCTTGAGAGAATGCCATGATAGCCCGCTTGCGGGCCACGGCGGAGCCAAGCGCACTGCGGCACTCCTGAAGAAAGAGTATTTCTGGCCCAAACTGAGGGAGGAGGCAGAGGAGTATGTCAAGACATGCACCACATGCTAACAAAACCGGAGCGAGTACAAAAAGCAAGCGGGGCTGTTACAACCCTTGCCGATTCCAGAGGGGACTTGGGAAAACATCTCGATGGATTTCATGACTGCTATGCCGCTGTCAAAAGGATTCGATGCAATCATGGTGGTGGTGGATAGGTTCAGTAAAATGGGCCATTTCATCCCCACCAAGGAGACGGCAACGGCGCAGGAGACAGGGCGACTTTACTTCGCCCACGTCTTAAAGCATCATGGAGTCCCGAAGGATATTGTCTCGGATCGCGATCCAAAGTTTACGAGTAAATTTTGGAGGACACTTTGGAAGAAGATGGGGACGAGGCTGAAGATGAGCACCGCCTTCCGACCTACGACGGACGGCCAAACGGAAAGAGCGAATTCCGTAGTGAAGCAATTCTTGCGGAATTACGTGTCGGCAAACCAATCAGACTGGATGGAACACTTAGACGCGGCAGAGTTCTGTTATAATAACACAGAATACTCCGCAACGGGAGTTTCCCCTTTCGTATTGGTCTATGGAAAAGCACCTTTGGTGCCGACAAGTTGGGCCGCCCAGGACGTTGAGGAACCGGCAGTAGCGGCGGTACTGGAAGAACGCGAGCGTTTGTTGAAGCTCGCAAAGTACAATATTGCCAAAGCTAGGAAACGGTATGAAAGGTAGGCGAATCGGAAGCGGAGGGAAGTGAAGTTTGAGGCAGGCACAAAGGTCTGGTTGAACATCAAGAATTTCCGACTACCTCCGGAAGTGAGTCCGAAGTTCGTACCTCCGTATGCGGGACCCTTTCGCATTCGGAAGGTTATGAATGAGGATGTGTATGAATTGGAGCTGCCGGCAAACAGCAAGGTGCACCCAGTATTCCATGTCTCCCTTTTGAAGCCTTACTTCAAAGATGAAGCGCGTCCGAATCGGCATCAAGTGTTGCGTCCGCCACCTATGCTGTTGGATCATGAAAATGAACCTGAGTACGAGGTGGAGGCAATACTTAAGTCGAGGAGGTTTAGGAACCGAGAAACGGAGTATCTCGTCAAATGGAAGGGCTATCATCATGTGGAGGCATCTTGGGTGCGTGCCTCAGAAATAGGAAACGCATCCGAGGCGGTTGCAGCTTTCGAAGGGCGACCTCAAAAGCGGAAGAAGCGTTGATGGGGACATCAACCTTGGAGCGTGGGGGAGGAAATGCATGCTTAGCCCGGCTTAGCTAGCTTAGGAATCCGATTGCAAAAACTTGTATTGTACAAAACGTGCTATAAATGAAATGGATTCCAAATGTTGTGCGTCCTATTTTGTTTGGAATGATGATGCATGGTATGGTTGGCTAGTGTGTAGAATGCATGCTAGCTTATAAAAGTGGGAGAGGTAAATTGGGTTAATCGTGTGTTTGCGTAGTGCCGAAATCGGGTGACCCCCATCCAAGGGGCAAGGAAACTTGCGCCTTCTTTGGGAGTTCACGTGCTAGTGCGCACCTGGCGCGTGCGCGTACTATAACTGCGCTACCGAAGGGGTTGCCTTGTAGTGCGGGCTAACGCGGAAGCTACGTGCTTCCGTTCACATACTATAATCGTGTAGCCCCGGGACGAAGTCGTAGTGCGGCTTCGGCGTGTTCCCGTACCTCAGGCCAGCATTCCAAGGCGGACCCAATTGTAGTGATTGGGACGCACGGTTGGTTCAAGGTTATCTTCCTAGTCAAAGAGGGTTCCAGGGAACCCTTGCTCAAGGTGATGCCAAAAGCGGCATCATGAGCGGTCGCAAGCAATGTTGTTGCAGTAAGGCAATTCGATCCTCGGGGAGGATCGTTACTTGGCCTTGAAGTAGGCCAAGAAGAGTGCACTGGGAGGAGCTTGAGAGGCTCCACCCTTGGCCGGGACTTGGAGGAAGTCGGCCGAACTAGCTAGTGGAGAGTAGAGTCAAGTGTGGGGTTTGGTTCTTTGCCATGGGACGCCATGGTGCGGAAACAAACTCCTTGATGTGGGACGCCACAACTTGGATGTTCGTTTCTACAAAATGGACAAGTCGATGAGGACATCGACTCCCTGTTGGTAGGGGTGTGTGTCGCGGCCCTTTGCCTTGAGGGCAAGGGGGGTCGGGACACAAGAGGGGCTGCCCCTGTGGTGGGGGCAGTAGCAGCGATAGGTACGGGGGCTGAAGCACCCTTGAGTGCCCAAGGCACTCAAGGAGGCGGAGGCGCTCACTAGGTGGAGCCCCGCACACCGGGTTGCGGTGGGGGTGGCTCCACAAGGGGTGGTGGTAGCTTAGCGGGACTTAGTGGGGGTGGCATAGGACTCACCATGGGGTGGAGACCTCGAGGTGGGAGTCGTGGGGAGTCTTGGGACTCATCACGGTCCATTGGGGCCGCGGTGAGTGGGCCAAGACTCACCACGACTCACCACCGGGAATCGAGGGTCTTCGTGGTGGTTCGCCATAAAATGGCATGGCTGGTTGTGAAACCCCCGCGGACAGCTACATAAGTATATATAGGGAGTAGTAACCCTGAGAACGGTGCAAGCCCGTTGGTGACCAAAAACTAGTGAGTAAGCGAGCGAGCCGGAAAGCGACCAAAGAGTGGGGAGCTGTTCCGGACTGCCAACTACCAAAGGGAATTCCCGCTGGTTCCAAATCGGTGGAGGGTTCTTTGGGAGAACAAAGGGGGACCGTTATGCCCCGGTGAGCAGCCGAAGCTCCAAGTTGGCCCGGCGGCCAGGTTGGGAGTCAGGCGCGCGCATCAAAGCGAGTAACTATGACTTGAGGGGGAGCTTACCGGAGGGAGGTGCGCGACACATGGCATCCTTGAAAGCCCAAGGGCTCGGGCACGTGCCACTTCTCTTTCCCACAACCTGTCATCTCAGGTGTTCTGTCTACAGGGGTGATTAATTGGAAGTCCTCCGCATAGGCGAGGGGAACTCATTTTTGTTGGGGAGCCTCTTCAATGCTGTTTGTGCACGCCGTTGCAGGGGGCCGGATTCTCCTTTGCAGAGATTCCTCAATTTGGCTCTGCCACTCCCATTTCACTACCATCAATTCCCTCCTCCTGCAATCTCAATTTGAAAGGTTCAGCCGCACATCCTTTGGCAGAGAAGACAGTTGACATTTTGTGTGAACTCATAGATTCCACAACATGATGAAAAGTTACACTCAACAGCAAACCATTTAAAAGCCATCACGATGCTTCCCATCATAACTAGAATCTTTTCAACAAGACACTGAGAGAAATGACCAAAATCGACTCAAACAACGACATCCTGGAAAACGACCTGTCTCTACAGTTCGTGTGTGTGTGAGGAATCGGAGGACGTACGTGGAATTTCAATTTTCACGATTGACGACGTTGTGATCTTGGGCATATGGTTGAATGTGTATGAAATGTGTGCATTGAAGTGTGAACAACCTGACTACAAGGCCAGAACCTGCGCCACTTGTCTTAGGCCATCTCCAAATCACGTTTCGGCGGACAATCCCGTTCCGTTGCCGTGAAATTGCACCGTGGCGGGAAGGGAGTCCATTTGTGTGGGTCTATCACCATGGCGGGAAGGGGGGCATGTTAAAAATGGAGCATCGCCCTGCCACTTCACTCATTTGCTATTTGCAGCTTCTTCCACCATCTTTCTTACTTAATTCTGATTCTTGCAATGCTGCCCTTGAGACGGCAACTGCAAGTGACCGGATCCTTTGATCGTCGCATTCAAAGACACTTACGTGTAGCAGATCGCAGACCCCCAAATGCCTGGAGAGAAAGCCAGAGGGCAGTGAATGCATGCACGGTTGTTTTGCACTGGTTGGGACGGAGTGGGGTGCAGAGGAGGCGTGTTGTGCCCGAGTTCGCATGCCTAGCATCCTGCAGCCGGCGGCTTTTGCACGTTGGGCAGCAGTACCCTCTGCTGTATGATTACCATTTGTGGTACAGACTCACCGGCCTCCCCTGTCCACTTGGGTCTTGGGACAACGACTTATGGAGTATGTAGACAGAGTTGCACGTCGCGTAGGTACACCAAAATCTCCCATGTAACATAAACCCATTTCTCATTCATGCTTGCATGTGATCCATTGGGTAATTTCCATGTTCTCCCAGCTGATGTGGGTTCGCAAATTCTCGGTGTGTAGGTGTGTGTGTGAGGACCTCAACCTGGCATGGTGCGATGGGTGTCGAATGGACCCTTCTCTGCGATGGGAGAACCACTACAGTTGAGTTTGTTTTTGGTGAATCATTTGGCAGAGCACTGTGTTCACTTCTCACACATCATGCGCATTTTCTCCAAGAATGCATGTAAAGCGGAGCCATACACGGCATCATTGCAGTGTGTTTCCTTCGCCTAATTTTGAACGGAAAAAAGTTAACGGATCCATGTCAGTTGTGTGAATCACTACATCTAGTTGTCTGGAGGATTGTAAGTGGTTTAGGTCGAAAAGGCCATAGTGTCGGATGCACGACACGTGTTCATATTTGAAATCAACAACGGCCGGATCTTCACTACAGATCGGGGGGGTGTGTGATCACACTCCCCTCCTTGTCCTTCTTTCCTCCTTTGCATGTCTTGGTCTTCCTGCTCGTCTTTGTCTTGGTCATGGTCTATGTCCTCGCTCGTCTTCATCTTTGTCATGGTCTATGTCCACGCCTAGTAAGAAGCGGTCGACCGCCGAGGCAGCATCACCTCCTCCCACTTCTGCACATTCCAGCCCCGCGGTGCGAAGGAGCCCCCGCCTGGCTCGACTGAATCCGGTACAGATGGCGTCAGTGCGAGAGGGAAGGCAGTGCGGTGGGCGGTCTTCGAGTTCGGATTTTGACACAAGCGAGTATAGCATGGGCGACGACGATGAGGTGGAGGACAGTTCGGAGGAAATTGCACCTCCATCTGCAGAGTCTCTCCAAAAGGTGCGCAAACAGCACAAAACCGCTGCGCATGAGGTGACTTCTACCCCTACTTGTGTTCTTGTTTTCTGGGCGTTGAGTTCTCCTGAAACTGAAACTGGGATGCACATATCCACAAAGTTGTTCAAACGGATGTCGTAGTATACAGGGCAGTAGAAGAAGAAGTGTTCTTCAGTTTCAATTTCCTTGATGCGCCCTATGCAAGCTGGACATAGGCGGTCCTCCCGTTGCAGGTTTTCCCATCTGCCAGTCTTTATCCGTAGGTTGTGGGAACCCACCCTGAACCGCCCCAATGCCCTCAAGAGGGAAGGAGGTAAGGGTGCTGAAAGGTAATTTGGTCCGAAGATTATATCATCGCGGAGCACCAAGAATGTCTCTCGATAGAAGTGGAGCTTTGTTGTGAGATTGGGTAGCATCCAAGTTCTCTTGACATGTAATTCCATAAGCTCTCTCCGAATGAGTCTGTTGCGGTCATGTCTAGATGTGATGTCCACCTCATGTGGGTTCATTGGTAATAGGAAAACAGTAGAAAGTCCGTTACGTTTCAATAAACTGTCCACTCTAGCATACCAGGAGTTCCCGAAACCTGCAGCTTTGAGCCTCATAGATGTTGTGAGGGCCCTTGCCACTAGCCCTTTGGGTGGAAGGGCCTGCAATCTATGGAGAAAGATTGTAAGCCTGAACTGTGCCTCGGATTACAATGGTACACATGCGAACGCTGCACCTAGGATCTGAGATGGAGTTGTGCTCCTGGCGCCAAGCATTGCTTGGAGAAAAGATGACTGTAATGGTTCCAAATTCTTTTCCCACCAGGAGACAGGGACAGCAGGTGCCCAAAACTCACAACCATTGATGGTAGCAGGGCTGACAACGGTGTCAAACAACCACTTTTTGGTCGGGGGATGCCGCAGATGTATTTGCTTGCATTTGGCGTGAAGGCGGACGGAGGCCGCCTTACCTTTAGTCAATCTGTCCAAGGCAGTGGCTGCAAAGTGAAACTTGGGGGAGTGGATAACCAGACCTAGGTACCGGTATGATTTGACAATCTCAATTTCCTGCTGGTTGAAGATGAATCTACGATCAGCCTGGCCATTGAAGACCATGATCTTGGTCTTGCTGAGATTGACTTGCATCCCATAGTCTTTGCAGAATTGTTCCAAAATTTTGATATGGCGTTGCAGAAAGACCGGAGATTGTACCAAAAGGGCAACATCATCAGCGTAGAGGAGATCTGATTGGGCAGAAAATGAAGTTAGGCAGAAAACATCCCTGAACATGTTTTCAATTTGTGTCATGGGGGAGGACATCGTGGAAAAACCTTCGGGTCTACCACTGTGTGCAGAGGGACTAGTTTTTAGGTCAAGGAAATGTTGCTTTGTCACGTCATTGCACCTGCGTTGGAGTACGCATTTGCTATATGCGTTGATAACTCCAACGAGGCTAGGTCTGCAATATCCTTTCAATTGAATTGTGTCTGCACCTGTGTTTACCAACATTGAGAGTCTTTAGGCCTTTTGGGGCTCCGTTGCTGGGCTCCGCCATACAGCCATTTGCTGATTGTGTGAATAGATGTCCACTGGATATGTGCAAAACCCGGATGGATGTTCTGTTTCCTGGTAAGTTTCATGTGGTACTGATGTGAACCCGCCCACATTCTGTTTCTTCACCAATGAATGGGCTTACATGTTATGAGGACATTCTGTCCCTCTCCTTTTCAGTTTTTGGCACTTTGCGCTGCAGGGGAGTGGGTTTGAGGTCAGCCAATCCATAGTTGTGGTTGTGGGATGGTTTGTGTCTGGTGACGTTGTGTTCAGTAGGACTACAGCTGATGCACCTTGTGTGTGGGATGTTTTTGGCAGCGGAAGGGGAGTGAAGCTGCAGCAAAGCACTCGCAGCCACCACACAATGCCAACCAACACCAACCTTGGCACCCACCCCCTGCCGGATGGTCTCCACAACATAGTGCACCATGGGGAGCCCCCCCTGCTTCGGGGTCGTGGCACTGGCTTCCTGATGTTGCCACGTCACAATAGGGGCCTCCCACATCTCCATACGGCCCTCCCCCCTCCGGCACACATCAGTCACCCCCCACAACGTATGACGGCGCTGCTCCAGAGCATGGGGGCAGGAAACGGACATCAGAGCTGAGGAAGGAACGACGTCATGCCATGAAACAATGGGAAGGAGATGGAGAGGGAAGGGTGGCTGCAAGGCTAAAGCGCCACAAGGTGGAGGTGCATGGAAATGGAGTCATCAATGCTGGCTGCGAAGGTAAGGAACACTGGCAGCGTGATTTGCATGGCCTGGCATTGCGTTACCTTGACTCAAGCGTACAAGACATTGACCAGTAGTCCCAGAGTGCCATGTCAACAGTAATAGAGGGCATAAATGGAATGTACGAGTACACACCTATCCCTGCCAATCGTGATTTTATAGTGAAGCAATGTGGGAAGATAATGAAAGGAGAAAGAGCAAAACTGAAAGATAAATGGGCGAAGACTGGTGTGAGGCCAATGAACACTGAACCCGCCTATTGGGATAAGCTTGTTGCCTACTGGGAGTCCCCTCGTGGACTTGCAAAGGCTGAAGGGATGAAGCAAGCGCGTGCTTGTGTCACGAACCCCTCGCGTTGGGGCCGGGCAGGAGTTGCAGGCCAAGCAGCCCGTTTGGTAATCTCCCTCACCCCCTTCTCATTGCTCTTACGTTGTGGCATGTTCTGATGGAAGAGACACCCACGAGTGGGTTTTATTGCTTGTGCAGAATTAGTTGTTATGTGATATGCAGGGCAGTGCTTTGTCCATATGCTCCTGGCATTTTGTACTGACAGTGTGTGGATGGGCAAATACAGAAAAGACACAAAGCGCGGAGCCCGTCACTGTCTGAGCTCGGGGCGGAGTGCAAGAATGCTGCGACTGGCACCCCATCAGAGTCTGTTTTGAGCCAGATATGTTTTGAAGTCCAGTTTCCATTCATGAATCTGTTGTTGTACTAAGATTTGGTGGGTATGTGGGGCCCCCACGCATGGTACACGAGGGGTGTTATGCCAAACCTAGCCATCTCCGAATGCCTAAAATCCTGCACATTCGGCCTCTTCTTCTGGTTTTTAACTGTACGGGTGGGTGTTTGTATGCGTAGGGAGCGGGGAACTCAATGGCAGCCCGCATCGGGGCCTTGGAGAGGCTTGCGGCTCTCTCTGCGGAGCGGGAGAGGGGAATGGAAGCACAACTGAAGAAGATAGTGGAACTCATGATGGGGCAAAAAGGGGGTGTGACGGGTGGCATTATGGAAGACCCCCCTGCTGCGACCATTGTACCTAACAAGGAGGAAGTAATTGTAGTGGGTAGGGATGTGACAGAGGTCCGGGCTGTTGTTGATGATATTCACAATGGGGGGCAGGGTCCACTCGTTGAAGAGGGAGAGGTCCAGCAAGTTGGTGGGGATGACATGGACGATGGGGGGGTCATTGCTCATGATGGGGGAAAAGGGGAAGCTGTAGGGGGAGAGGGTGGTAGTTTGCCTGGTCCAGGCTGCAGGGGGACCGAAACTTTGCCCTCCAGGGTGACTGTTGTCTCCCAACCCACTGAGGTGAGACCCCGTGACACCCCTTCAAAAGCTCCTTTCATAGAAAAGTCGAAACTAATTGTTCTAGACCTGAACGGGATCCTGTGCCACTCTATTCCTAACTTTCAGCCCAACCCGAGGCGTCATTGGCCATGGGTGTTGACCACCAACAAGTATGTTTTCCCAAGGCCCCAGGTCTGCGAGTTTTTAAACCTTCTCTTCCGGTATTTCTACGTTGGGATATGGTCCTGTGCTTCCGAGGGGAATGTTGCAGACATCTTCAAAGTGGTCATGCAGGGGGTCAAGGGTTCTCCCCTCTTTGTGTGGTCACAAGAGGAGTGTGACCCCTTGACAGAGCCACACCCCAAAAAAGGGCCTGCCGTATAGAACTTACAGAAGAGACTGTCGAGGGTGTGGTCGGAATTTTCTGGATTTAACGAATCCAACACCCTCCTAGTGGATGATTCACCACACAAGGGGAGGGGGAACTCCCCTTTGAACATGGTCCATCCATTGTTGTTTGATGTCACTGGCAATGTCAGTGAGAGGCCCGATTAAGACTACCTTTTAGAAACAGTCTGGCCCTACTGCCAAGATTTGTTTTGCTCCAAGGATGTGCGTGTCTTCACAAGCACGCGGAAGCTGACCCCGACTGGCAGCTTGAATGTGGGAGAGGATGGGGTCGTTGGGGGAAGTACTTCTGCGCCCATGCAGGTGAAACTAACCTTACTGTTTGCAACATAACATCGAAGCCAAAGTCCATGTTTGTTTTGTTCCCCCCGGATGCCCTCTCACGCAAGGCTGGCACTATATGTTTTGCAGGGACCACATGTACAGGGAGTGGCAGTGGGGTCGAATGTGAAGAAGGTGGGTCCTACGCCTACGACCATAGTGCTACGGCGGCAGCATTCCCGATTTCCCCCCCCGGCATGAGGAGGCAGCGCCCAAGGTTGTTCCCAGCCCCTCTCCGCAAACCTATTTGGTTGGTTTCCTTTATGGATACACTTCCTGAAGCGTTGCAATGTGTATTCATTGCAGGTGAGCAAGAGGAGTGGGCTGTCCCCGGCACCATCATCGCAGCAGGACGTGGTTCCCCAGGCATGCATTCATGGCTCCTTGCTTTGCCTGGCTGGTTTTTAGTAGGGTTATTTTTGCCAGAAGTTGTAGTGCTAGGGTCTGAGCAGGGTGTTTGTTAGCTTGCTCCGTGGAGGTGTGTTTATACCATTGCAACCACCAGAGTTCATGTTATTCTTATCCGTCTGACTAAACCTCTTTTTGCTGCTGCAGTTGAAGACACGTGGGCAGCTTTTCTCAGTTGCCACCCTCAGCGACGAGCTTCGCTTCAAGGTACGTTGGTACACCGTGAATTGGCTGCTGATTCAGTATTGTGGCAACCAAGATCGTTTCCATGCCCAGCTGCGCTTGACTTTCACCCTGTCATTGCTATGTTTGTTGCTGAGTGGACCCTGATGTTGGTGTCTGCAGATATCAGATCCTGTGTTTCTCCTGAACCCCCATGACAAGCGGTCAAAGACAGCCGCCGCCAAGGCGGAAGTGGTGGGAATAGCCGGGGTTGACAAGTTCCACTGCAAGGACATTCGATCCGGGTGGTACAAGGTGAAAGTCCACGAGATCATGCTTCCAAGTGTTACATTGCCTTGCCCAAATGTGGACGATGCCCCCCCACTAGCGCACGTGAAAGGCACGGCGACTCTGTGGCCAGAGAAGAGTATGAGGAAAGGTGAAAGTATCAAGTGACATTTCATGTTTGTAGTCCCTGTTGGGTGTGTAATGATACTCATAGAAGTGTGTATGATACTCACGTTACCAGTTTTGAACATTTGGGCCATGACAGTTTAAGTGATGTCCGGCAACCATGTATGTTGGCATTTAGTCTTGCTCATATGCAGGTGTGCCGTGACGGTCTCTAATTTGAATGTAATATCACATTTCCTGACTTGTCGTCGTGTCCGTCCACCTTCTATGTGTATGTGTGATGGTCTTTGGTCTCCCTGTTGCCTCGTCTATTTGGTTCATTAGCGTGATGTTGTGCATGCATCGTGGTCTGTGTTCTCAGTCTCGCCTAGTATCATTGCTTCTCAATTCCCCCTGCATATGGGTGAACCACTAAAACCAGTAGAATGCATCAGAACCATATTTTCAGCTTAGAATGCAGGTCAGTTGGAAACTCACACAAACCACTACAAGTGCTCATTTTTCGTGCTTTCCTACTGTAGTGCAACCAACTAGCACAGTGGCAGCGGAGTTGGCCAAAGCAGTCCCGAGATGGCACAGGCACTCTGCGTCTTTCCACTAGCAGTCGTACGCGTCACTGCCATTGCGTGGGGATGACGCCACGCGTCGACCCACACACTCTCCACGTGGTCCCCGTGGATTCGTCTGCCGAAAGTTGTACAGTTGACTTCGCCAGTGGCTATTGCGACGTCACATGCAGCACTCCAAGTGATGTGGCCGACTACGATGTGGCGTCTTGGGGCCGTGGCCACGCGGCAGCATTGCCGCTCGTCGCGGCGCCGCCACATCGGCATCCACGTCCGCATCCACGTCCGCGTCCATGTGTCACCGCGCCCCGGGTGAGTCAGTCCACTCATCCGGAGGGAAAAGTCAAAGTCAGCCCAAAAGGTCAGACACACGGGCGGCCCGCCTGGTTACGCCACGTGGTTCTTCAGCATTAATCGCATTAATCGCTGAGCAGTTGTTCGCGCGTCTGCGTCCTTTACTACTCCAATCATTGGATGTCCAACCCAACTACCACGTCTGTTGTAACTAGTCTGTTGTAACTTCCAGTCGATCCCTGTTTTTTGACTTTTACGACTCAAAATGAGTCGTTACCCCAGTGGTAAATGACACGAATGCTTCTAGTGTATTTTGAGGGTTCGAGAGGTATTGCCCTCAGGAGTCCTGATCTTGGAGGGTTGGGATGGCATGATTTGGAAGGACCATGTGCGTAATTGCACGCCATGTCACCTTCCAAATGTTGTTGGAAGGGTTGACCCAAACCTGGTAGTGGCACCTGCAAGTTTGAGGTGCATGTTATGTGGGTCTGCTAGAGGGGCAGCCACCATGTTGGTGTGTGATCAATGCTCTAGAGGTTGGCATATGGGATGCTTGACTCAACCTCTTGAGATGGTTCTTGATGGGGATTGGTTATGTCCGCATTGCATTGGATAGTGGGAGTGGATACAACCATGGAAGGCTAACAAGAAATGCAAGGCCAAGCTACGAGGAGACCAACACACGAGATCCTGGCTCAAGTTCACAGATTGCAAGACGGCGACTAACGATGGGGCTGCTCTTATACCTGGCCTTTTGGTCTATAGAGTTTTGAGTACAATAGGGACAGTGATAGAGGACTTAGTACGGCTGTGGCTATTACATCTTGTAGCTATCTGGAGTTAGAGGGACCTAACCACCAGCTAAGGGGGCGATTGTGGCAGACTACTTTATTGTGTATATATGTGTGGTGTGGTTTGGACAGCGATGTAGTTGTGTAGCGATACATATGCGCACGACAGCTGTCAAGTTAAATAAACACAGTGTGAAACTAACTAGAATAAATCTAATTATTTGTATTTAACACTAACCATATTTTTAGCCAATAACCATATTGTTAATAGTTGAGTTATTGAAGGGGAAAAAAAGAGTTAAATCTAAAAGGGTGTCGCCTCAGGCGTCAACCATGACCAAGATGAAAAATGAAGCATGGGAACAATTGCATGGCGGCTCTTGTTGCTCAGGGCTACTCAGATATCAGATGGCTGGCAGAAAAGATGGGTGTACCCTTTCTTTTCTGCCTTTCTCGACTGGGGACATTATGCTTAGTTATTTTGTGACACTGTCAAGGAATAGATTTGTGGGGATGAGACTGGGGTCAAGTAAAAAACTTGAAGACATTTTGTCCTCCATGACTCAACTTGATATCCCTTTCCAACTCTGTTGCTTGTTGCCTACTCTCAAAATACTTAGGTCCATGATCAACAAAGTTGTCAAAGTTAATATAGCACTCCGGATCACAACTATCTAGAGAGCTGTCAGATTTCTCAGACCTTGGCGACCACGCATCTGCCTCATTTAGATTAGCATAGTCATTACTACCAGGAGAACCCAACGAAACAACAAGGGCTGGAATGCAAGCAGTAGGCTCAGGAAGTGGCGACGCTGGCAAGGTAACATTGTCAGGCCGCGCGCCGTTAGTTGTGTCAGCAACAGCAAGAACATCAGCAGGGTGAGAAACGATAGGGTTGGCTTCAACAACGGGAGGAGCAACAATAACAACACCAGCAGAACAGGAAGTGGCAGCAGGGTTAGTCTCCACACTAGGATTAGCTTCAACAGTAAGCGCCACACTAATCTGAAAAATAGGCTCTCCCCATCTCTGCGAGCTACACAAGACAAGTCATGAACGGCAGCCATCCCTTGCAATCACACCCCAACACGCAACGTAAGACGACAATATCGCAACAGCAGGAGAAAATATGGCAAGGCGAAGATCCGCCATTGATAACACGCATTAGCAAACCACTTAGGCAGCAGGATGTAGAGCAGATCCCGTGAAAAGACCTAACTGACCCTGACATCACGTGCAAGATCCACCAACGCCTATGGTACCCGGCTTCTCTCCACCATAAAACAAGCCTGAAGCATATACTCATTTCCTCTCAAGAAGCAAGATTTCACAACAAAGGGGCGAGCGGAAAGAGCAGACAACGCGCGAGAAGAAAATCAAACACACGGATCTGACACAAAGCAGCTCTCATCCAAAGCTTGTACACTCACTTCACATATACACTAACACCCGAGTACACTGCCCTGACCTTGTGTCAGGGCGCCGTCTTTCTACAAAAGACCTAGCTTCAGTTGTCCGCCGCGTGGCGAGGCGTCACAAGTCAAAACCCACGGCGCCGTTTAATCACCCTAGATCAGATGAAGGGCCAGGATGTGGCCACGAGCCAAAACTAACCCTAACCTAGATATCATTGTAACGGTTTAATGACATTATATGCCAAAAAAATATACTATGGATGTCGCCGTTTTGGATGAAACGGGCCATTTCTAGTCTAGGAAAGTATGGGCCATCACAGGCCGCGACATAGGAGACGTACTTGCATACATAGGGGATTGCACTTGGGCTTAGATGACACTTGGACCAACGGCACATGCTACCCTAGTATGTATTAAAGAACAGGCGAATATTTCAGATATAGGGTTATCAACATAAATTCCATAACTAAAGATAATGAATGGTGTATAGTTATTTATTTATTTTTATTTTTTAAATTAAGGAAAGGGAACGGATAGTGCATTGAGTGCCACCCAGATGATTGGGGGGTCAAATCCTGCTACCTTGACGGTCCTGGTATGTTCTTTCCCCCTTGGGCTTCCTCTTGTATCCCCCTCTTTTTTAATGCAGAGCAATTCCGAGTCCCCTGTTTCACAAAAAAAAAAAAAGGACGGTTTCGATAACTTCAGCCTGGGCGCGAGGTAAGTATGTGTAAAGTAAATACGTAAACCGGGTTCAGTGGTTGTGAATACAGGTGGTAGGGAATCTGGGTAAGTACCTGCTTCCCAAAGTCATGACGTGACCGACTGCGGTCAGGTTGTTATGTATACACAGAAATAGAGACTTGTGGCGAGAGAGCATTTGGTTCCGTGTGTGCAAATTGGTCTTCAGGATTGGTCCCCAGAGAAAGTTGGAGGAAAAAGCTCACCCTTTGGACTTCCAGTCAAAAGTTCGAGCCTTTTTCTCCACCTTCTCTTGCGACCAACACCGGGAAGAGGTTCTTCATTGATCGCAGCCTTCTACTTTACTTGTCGGTTGGCGGCATCCCTCTCTCTGTACTTGTCGTAGAGGCAATTTGTGCGCATGCAAACATCTTGAGCACGCCATGTCATCCCTCTTGTGAAACCCTGACAAGGCTGGCAGGCCCCACAACAAGAGCTTGCCTCTACTGCACTCTACCCGAGCCCTCGATCGTATTTGGAATTCCCTACCCGGGCCCTCGCTGCTTCGGCTCTCATCACTCATAAGTTACTTAACTTACAACAGCCTGTTCTGTAACTTGCTCCTCTTCCTCACGACGATGGAATCTGAGTGTGAGTGGTGGGAAAACTGCATTGAAGTTTTATATTCTATACAGAGATGCCAGTGTACACTGCACGAGTGTATTGAAGTTACAATATTAAATCACGTCGCCGGCCCACCATCATATGTTAAAGTGGGGCCCCTGACATTGAACCAACTTGACTCGTGTGTAGTAATTTCAATTGATGACTTATAAGACTACAAAAGTGTGAGAATCGTCTGGCAAACTAAGGAGTCGGTAGTCTGTACTAGTCACTGTGGCAGGTGTTGCGTACATACATCTGCTCAAACGCCTTTAGATCCGCCTCTAACTGTGGCACCCTTCATCACAAACTTTCCAAACGATTGTAATAAGATAGGTTTCAGACTGGCGACCGGACAAACTGTTTGTCCCCAACTAGCGTTTTCACTACCGTATGTAGCGCTGACAAGATGCAGACGCCTTGTGGACAGAAACAGCGTTAAGTTATCAGACTAGGTAGCGCTGACAACATGTAGATACTAGATACGTAGCGGACAGGAATAGTCTGCCGCCCACTGCTTGGACGTTACCTACGTCCACAGATGGGCCTGAATGATGTGCATACAGGTGAGATTGAAGCTATGTACTGGAACCCTCCTATCATTGTCATACCATGCTTGAGGGAATTCCTTAAAAAAGTTGGCGAAACGGCCTTGAGAAAGAGGGCCGAGCGAGAGAGATGCCGCCACCCGGAGTGAGCTTGAATGAGAGAACCTCTTCCCGGTGTGGGTCGCAAGAGAAGTTGGAGAAGGAAGCTCGACCCTTTGACTGCAAGTCCAAAGGTGGAGCTTGCTCCTCCAACTTTCTCTGGGGACCCATCCTGAAGACCGACACCTACATGGTTGCACGCACAGGGAAGCAAATGCTCTCCCGCGAGAAGTCTCGAAGGCAGAGGAAAATGACGGGAACGTCTTCCGCTTACCCGGACCGGCTCGCGGAGCCAACGAATGAACACCGTCCACATGGCGGCCGGGCAGGATGAGGGCCCAAGTGTCGTGGACGTACGGGATACCGTACTCGGAAAGTTCTGTCTTTTGATGACGAATGACGAATGACCTCCACACCCGAGCATCTAGTTCAACTGGCATTCTGTGAATGAAGTCCCGTGCCTCAGTGAATTGTCCTGCACGGCCGAGAACGTCCACAATACAACCAAAATGCTCCACTGTAGGAGTGAGGCCATGATCTCCACTCATGGAATCCAAGTAGTGACAGCCTTCTTCCACTAAGCGCACATGGCTACATACAGAGAGAAGAGAGATAAATGTGATAGTATCCGGCTTCAAGCCTTCATGTTGCATTTGTTCAAGTAATACAAGGCCTCCCTACCAAACCCATGGTGAGCATATCCTGCAATCATGGCATTCCATGAGAGCACATCTCGATTAGTCATATTGTCAAACACTTTGACGTGCATCCTTTGTGCTCCCACATTTGGCATACATGTCAACTAGGCTGTTATCTAGAATGATATCTGGCATAATTCCAGTTTTGCTGATCTCACCATGGACCCACCTGGCCTTCTCCAGGGCTCCTAGGCTGGCACATGCATGAAGAACACAAGTGAATGTGACCCTGTTGGGAATCACCTCTTCCTCTTGCATTTTCTCATAGATCTCCAAAGCCTCTCTGGCACAATCGTGCTTAGCATAGCCAGTGATCATGGCGTTCCATGAGCACACATCTCAGGATGATACCTGGTGCCACTCCAGATTTAATGACGTCAGCATGGACCTCTTTGCCCTTTTCCAGGTCTTCTAAGCTGATAGAAGCACGAAGAACACAAGTGAACGAAACCTTGTCAGGTGACACCCCTTCCTGCTGCATTTTCTCATAGACCTCCAAAGCTTCCCGGCCACACTTGTGGTGAGCATGTCCTGCAATCATGGTCGTCCATGAGACGAAATCTTTTTGAGCTTTGTTGTCGAACACTTCACGGGAAGCCTTTATGCTCCCGCATTTGGCATACATATCAAGAAGGGTATTTCCCAGAATGATATCTACCACAATTCCAGACATTTGATGTCAGCATGGACCTGCTTGCATTTTTCCAGGGTTCCAAGGCTGCTACACGCTTTGAGGATACAAGTGAATGTGACTCTATCGGACAGCACTCCATCCTGTTGCATTCGGTCATAAATATTGAAAGCCTCCACACCACGCTGGTGCTGAGCATATCCTGCTATCAGAGCACTCCATGAGACCACATCTCGTTTTTCCATATTGTCAAACACTTGAAGCGCCTCCTTCATGCTCCCACATTTTACGTACATGTCAACAAGGGAATTCTAGATGACACCATTCCAGCTCTGATGGTATCAGCATGGACCTCTTTGCCCTTTTCCAGGGCTCCTAGGCTCGAGCATGCATTGATAGCACGAATAAATGCAACCATGTTAGGCGCGATTTCCTCCTGTTGCATTTGCTCATAGATATCTAAAGCCTCCCTACCAAGCCCGTGATGAGCATATCCTGATATCAATGCACTCCATGAAACCGCATCTCGTTTAGCCATACTCACTTGCTGTGCATCTTTAAGGCTCCCACCTTTTGCGTACATGTCAACTAGTGAATTCTCCAAGTTAATATATGCTACAGTCCCAGTTTTGATGATGTCAGCATGGACCTGTTTGCCCTTATCTAGGGCTCCTAGGCTGGCACATGCATTCGGAACGGACATGAATGTGACCCTGTTGGTTGTTACTCCCTCCTGCTGCATTTGCTCATATGTTTTAAGAGCTTCTCTACCACACCCATGGTGAACGTATCTTGTGATCATTGCACTCCCTGAAACCACATCTTGTTTGGCCATATTGTCGAACACTTGTCGTGCATCCTCCATGATCCCGCATTTGGCATACATGTTCACAAGGCTATTCTCCAAATTAATGTATGATGGGATTCCCGCTTTGACGAGATCAGCATGGAGCTTTTGCCCTTTTCCAGGGCTTGCAGGGAAGCACGTGCTTTGAGAACACAGATGAATGCCACCTTATCCTGGGTCACCCCGTCCTGTTCCAGTTCCTCGTACAGTTTGACAGCCTCCTCGCCGTGCCCATGCTTGGCATAGCCTGCCATCATCATAGTCCACGTAAACAAATCTCGGTCAGGCATTTTGTCAAACACTTGGCGTGCATCCACCAAGCTACCGCACTTGACATACCTGTTGACAAGGGTATTGAGCAGATATACTTTTGGCTTGCATCCACTTTGGATAATGTGGGCATGCACCTACTTCCCCTGTGCTAGGTTTTTCATGTTCATACATTCCTGCAAGAGAACGACATATGTATTCCAGTATGCTCGAATGCCTCGTTGGCTCAAAATGTGCAGCACATCTTTCAGTCGTCCTGCTTTACACAACGTCCTAACATACTGACAAGTGCCAGAGAGGGAACTACCCCTGCCGCCAGTCTCTTGTCCCAGAATCATCTCCGCCTCATTCAACCCTGCCATCCTGCATGACTCAAACTCTAAATCAAACCTTCAACCACAAATGCAAATTGTATTATACACCTAGATGCTTTCAAGAGATATGTATTGATGAGGGCCTTTGCCACATAAACACAGTTATAAGACTAGTGAGTCATGGTCATTGAGAATAATCTGTACAATCACATCTACTCTGTTGAATCATGGCAGCTGGCTCTGCTTCCACCAGGGACGATTCGACCAACTCCCAAGGAACTCCTTTGTCCAATTATGTCTAAAGTCTGGCAATCTTGGACTTCTCTGTGATAACCACCAGTGGGCAGCTCAGCAGCCATAGCTTCAACCACAGCCTTGCATAGACCAGGCTACAACCACCAAACACGAGTATCACTTCAGAATATATTCCACGTCATTTAAATAGAAGGCTAAGAAATGACAGATAGATTTTAATGGCTCTCATTTTTTAATAGTAGGGTCATGAATGCACGGGCGGGCCCCGCTAGTACGACCCTTGGGGTGAGCTCATAAGCCCACCGGCCATTAACCGGGTCGGCGAGATTCTGAAATTTTTCGAAGTCCTTGTTCATCTACCGTGGCGGACCTTCTAGCAGACTGGGCAGACCCTCCAACAGACCGACTCCAACCTTCTAGCGGATAGGTAGGCAGACCCTCCAGCAGACCGACGAGCGGACCGGCACCTCTCCAGCAGACTGGGCAGACCCCCCTCCAGTAGACCGAGCAGACCCCCCTCCAGCAGACCGGCAGACCCTTCGACAAAATATATATTTATTAACACACATTACTACCACGCGAGATTTGAACATCAAACCTCATGTTTAACATTAATTATTCTTAACCACCACACTACCCACCGCTTTCTATATATTTGTGCAATAACTAATGCTTTATGTGTATGCTACTGGGGCCCCAACAAATTAGCTCATGTGTTTTGTGGGCCCCAGTAGACCAGCTTGCCGGGCAGACCCAGCAGTAGACTGGCAGGGATTGGCGGGGTCCGGGTAGGGGCGCTCCCACTCTCGGCGACCCCTCTGCCACACGCGGGCCCCGCCGCAGCCACACGCGCGGGCATTCATGACCCTATTATTGTTAAATGACAAGCGATTTTAATTGCATTGATCAAAGCAACTAAAACCATGGTGCAGGCTGCTAAAATACGTATATAACCAGCTTTGCACACAAAAGTAGGTCCTTCCTGATTGGTTAACCAGCCTCACCTTGCCAGACCTGTTGTCCCACCACCGCAAAGGTTCTGACATGAACCCCTGGCAAAGATATTTTGTGCATTTGCTTGGCCTGCATCCAAAAACATGGATCTTTAGCCACAATGTTACTGCGGGACTTCCACGAGACTCTCTCTCTCTTTCCTTCTGAAATTGGAGTCTTCTTACATCTCTGTTGCATCTGGGTTACAGCCATGGCGCTGGAAATTTCTAGCATGATGTCTATACCAGCACTTACATGAACACTGAAATTGCATGAGCCCTGTGATAATCAGCAAGCGAAGCACAAAATCTGTCAGTTTGCCTTGTTTAAACAGGGTGTCTCACAGGGACTCCCAAATAAGCCATGGATTGGGCAACCAAAATTTGACTAGCTCCTACGCACACAATTTTCAGCCCAAAAAACCATTGCAGAGAATTGTATGCCTATACCATTGTTTGGCTCCGGTGGAGGCATCACAAACATAACGATAAATGGTCTCGAGCTAGGCGATGTCACAGTGGATACCCATGTTAGCTCCCCACCCTGGTTCCTTACTCTGCTCCATGATGTGACGCCTCCTGTCCGTTCACAGCGAGGGGAAGACAGACCCCTGGGTATAGCCTCTACCTGCGCGCTCAGAAGAGCACCGGTGCATGCTGCCATTCTTGTGCTTATGAGTGCGGGTAACCCAAATTCTACCTCCTACCCACCTGCAGAAAAGAAAAAGTTATTGTGAATGCTGCGACTAGGAAGGTCGCAAAGATGTCTTGGCACGGGGTCAATGACCACAAGGCTACGGCAAACCACGTCTTATGAGTACATTCTTTGCACAGTATACCTGCCAGATTGAAGATCTGTAAGTTCATGGCCTCCCTTCACCAAGGAGATAGATGGAAATGCAAATGCATACAGAGACTAAGGGTGGCAATCTGAACACATCTTCCAAGGTGTGCCAGTGGCCCTTCCCCTGTTTAGTTCCCGGTTCATATGTTTTTCCAAAGTAAATGGCACTTAACACTCTTAAGACTCTTGCCAACTCAAGGTTTCTGGAAGAAAAGAAACTTTGAACCCTCTCCATTGCCCTACTTCACAAGCAGAGTGAACAACAGGTTGGGGAAGGCTGATACAGGTGCGGGAAGGCTGATAGTTGTCAGCCAATGTATTTTACAATGACAACGGTACAAAATACAAACAAGAAATGAACCAGCATTTGAACTCGATACTTCCGAGCCAACGCGATGACCTCACCTGCTCTGGCAACACCCTCTGTCACAAGAAGTGGATGACCTGTTATGTAAGAATGAGGATCAGCTTTGGTTTGAGCGCATAGAAAGGGCTATTGCGGGTGACTTTGCTGCGTCAACCAGTCATCACGGAGCCCTGTTCACAAGACCTTTACTTGAGCCTGGTGCGGTGGTGTCTAGAGCCAGACAACTTGTAAGGAAAGAATTTGACTTACATAACGTTTGCCGTCCAGAGCGATTAAGTCGCGCTTCCTGTATCATCGAGAATTGACCTGACTAAAAGTGGGTTTGTATTTGCTTCTCTCTGGTGTTCGAAGTGCAGAGCTTCATCATGGCCTTGGTCTAGTGGGGCGAAGTTGGTTGTCGTTGATGTTACAAGGCACGGGGGCTCTGATCTTGAGGGCGTTGCGATTTCAGCTCCGACCTTGCGCCTTGGCACCTACTTATTCACAGTTGGTTGATGGTTTGAGAGGTGGGGCCTTAGTGGTGCAGTCATCTGATCTAGTAGTCTTGGGTGTGGGCCCGGGGGAATCACTCCCTATCACTTGTATAGGGCACGTGAGATAAATGGGTATTTTGTAGGGGGGTATTACTTTTACTTTGGGTATTTTTTAGTATCCTATAATTACATAATTTTGTAATATGGTGAATTTTTGGCATGCTATTTTAATTATAAATTTTGTTTCAAACAAATATTAGACACCCTATATTAATAATACAATAAAAGATTTTTTTTTACAAGACAAATGAATTTATTATTTGGTTGAAATAAATTCATTTAAAGCATTCGCATCATCAGCATTCAAAGTATAAACGTTTTATCCTCTATCGAAAATCATAGTGACTGTACTAATAATTGAGTCTACATCTACTCACTTGTTGTTGGTATGATCATATTTGAATTTAAATTGTCCTCTAGATTTGGAGTAGTAGTTTAATAACGCCATAACTGGTGTGGTTGGTCTATTTAGGAGATCAATAGGCTGTCACGATATCCCCCACCTGCTCCCTACCTTCCTTCTCATTTTTTGAATCATACCTAGCCACCATTTCACCAGTAAGCTACATACAAATATCTATATCCTTCCCCTACGAACATGTATATATTTTTGGAATTTTTCAAGGTATTATCTCAACCCTATAGTAATTGTTTTTTAAATGAATCATTATTGTAGACCCTATATTAATTTAAATTCCCTGATCACAATACAATGTACCCTTTATTACTTTTAAATATTTTCTAATTTTTATTTTTTCTGAATAAATTGCACCCTTGCACATCGGTTGGAAATTTTTGGAAGTGACTTCCCCGGGGGTGTGGGTACTACCTTTGCATTGCAACGGGTGGTTCGCCTGAGTGCGTTTGAGAATTTGAGTGACTACTCGGACTCGGCTGTGCTTTCGCGCACGTGGAGAGAGGGTGACACTGTCCGCGTGGGTGTGGCTTAAGAGAGCTGACGCTGGGAGTGGCTGGCTTTGGGAGTCTACGAACTGCAGTCATACAAGGTGCTAAAGGTCGTGTATTGCTCCATTTGGGTTCCAGAGGTTAGCTTGCCGAGCGCTCGGCCCCACACTCCATATCCCTGCTACTTAAAGGTTAACTTCCCAATCTACTTTCATTTCTTGCATGCTAGGAAATTCTAGAACTACTTAGTTATGATCAGGCAAGCAGAGGCTCATGAATAGTTCAGGGGAGCCGCTGGCTGAAGGTGTAGTGGAGATGAACGAGCGTTCGGACAACCTGCAGGCAGGTAATTTCGTGACCAATGATGATGAAATTTTGAACAGTGGTACGTTGGGAGCGGTAGTAGAGCCCCCAGTTGGTATTGCGTTGGTAGATGAGGGTTCTGGAATAGCCAACCCTTTCTGTTTATGTTCGAAGTAATGAAGCCATGGTGGCTGGACGAACTGAGCCCACGGTAAGATCACCGGCTCGGGAATTGATCGGTCTGCCCTCTCATCCTGTTCAAGTGCAGGGGGTAGACAGGTCTGATTCGGATGTCTGGGCTACTATGAGCGGTATGCCGGCCCCAGTGACGAGTATGATGCATGTGCCTGTGATGAGTCTCCCTAATCCCAATCTCGGGGGAGGGACTAGTTCTTTGAATTCAAGTTTGCATCCGAGTGCTGTCCCTTTGGTGAATGTCTCCAGTCTTGCTGCGGGTGGAGGGACAGTAGCACCAGTGCCCTCCACCTCGTCTGCTGGTCATGCACATCATGTGGGGACTCTTCCTGTTCAACAGATGGGGAGATTGCCACATATTGCAGCCAGTCAGGCTATAGGTGTGCATGCTAGCAATGTTAGTACTATTCCTGTTCATGCTGGTAGTCTAGGCTCTAGAATAGCTCCAATGGTGGGGATGGCATCCACTAGTCCTCCCATGAGTGGTGTGCCACAGCCCCACCTATAATCGGGTCACCCAGCTGCTCAGTCAAATGTGGTGTCACATACCCTCCCCATGGGCATACGGGCACCACATGCAAATCTGTCATCCTCCAGTATGGGACCAGCCAATAGTGGGTTTAGTCAAGGCAATACATCTGCTACTAGTCATCTGCATACTGCTAGTAGCACTTCTGTTCCTACTCAGGCAACTGTTCCCTGCTGTCCTGCTTATGTATCTGTTCTTCCTGGACACATAAACCATAGCTTGCCCTATCATCTGATCCCTCAGCTAACCACTCAACCCTATCCTGAGTTTAACATGGAAGAAGACTTTGATAGGTACCTTCAAATATTTGAAGTTATTGCTAGCATAAATGGAGTGCCTGAGAACTTCAAAATTGCCATCTTTAGGATGAGCATGAAGGGGTCAGCTCGTGACTTGCTGCATGCAGCAGTCATGGATGATCCCAGCCTCAATTGGGCAACCCTTATGGCTAAGACCTTGTTCAAGCCTCCTGAAAGGCTCTTAAGCATTTCCTGGTGGCCACAGGTGTTATAGATAGGGGATATAGGCAAGAAGTCAAGATTCTAATTGCTAATCCAGAGCGCTTCCCTGTGACTATTAAGAAAGGGCATGTCCTGGCTCGCATCACTTGCTTTACCCATTGCTAAAATACAAGAGGTGCAAGCTGGCTTTGGACTTGAGGCCATTGGCATACATTAACATGGCCCCTTGGATGGTGTTGCTGCTTTTGCTGCAATTGCTGCAATTGCTGCAATTGCACCACCACCTGTCCCTGATCTCAGTCCTGAAGGTAAGAACGCCCTCACCAAAGTACTATCTGAAATCAAGTTGGGTACCACCTTCTCCTCAGGCCAAAAGAAAAGAGTAGAGATGCTTATTGCAAAAAATCTAAATGTCTTCAACTTGGGATCCACTGATCTAGGACGCACTCCCATCCTTCAACATGACATTGTTACTGAAGGACCTCCTAACAATTTGCTTACCGAGAGAGTGTTAAGGAGCGTGCTATAGTCCAAGAGGAAGTCCAGATAATGTTAGATGCTGATGTGATTAAGCCATCAGTTTCTCCTTGGGCTAATCCAGATGTCTTGGTTGGAAGAAAGATGGCACCACCCGCTTTTGTGTTGACTTCAGGAAACTGAATGACATCACCAAGAAGGATGCCTACCCACTACCTAGGATCAATGAGACCTTGGATCAATTGCACGGTGCTACAATTTTCTCCTCTCTTGATCTTGCATCTAGGTTTTGGCAAGTTCCTCTCACTGAAACAGCCAAGGAAAAGACCTCATTTATGTGTCGCATGGGCAAATACCAATATAAGACCATGCCCTTTGGTTTGTGCAATGCCACCTCCACCTTCCAATGCCTCATGGACATTGTCTTGGGTAATCTTCGCTGGGAATGTGCCTTAAATTATGTAGATGATATCAATGTGCACTCAGTCAGTTTTGATGCCCACTTGACTGACCTGCAGTGTGTTTTCAGCAAATTGCGCACTGCAAGGCTCAAAGTGAAGCCAAAGAAGTGTGAGCTATTCATGCCTGAGCTACACTTTCTGGGTCATATCCTCTCCAAGGATGTTTTGCTTCCTGATCCTGCCAAGCTTGAGTTTGTTTGGGGCTTTCTTATTCCCAGGGGTAAACATTGTATCAAATCCTTCCTTGGTCTGGCTTCCTATTATAGGCGCCTCATAAAAAACTTTGCCAAACTTGCTCACCCTCTCACCAAGGTATTATACAAAGATGTCATGTTTGAATGGACGTCCTCCCAACAAGCTGCTTTTGATACCCTTCACAAGGCTTTGTGTTTAGCTCCCATCCTGATGTTTCCCAACTTTGAATTACCTTTCTTGCTTCAGACTGATACATCAGATGTTGCCCTTTCTGCAATCTTATGTCAAGTTGTAGAAGGCAAGGAGCATGTGATAGCTTATGTATCTCGCCGTCTTGATCGTCATGAAAGGAACTATTCTATATCTGATAAGGATGGTCTGGCCCTAGTATTTGGTGTGAAGCACTTCAAGCAATATTTACATGGCAGTCGGTTTGTGGTAGAGATGATCAGTCTCCCACTTAAGGCTCTTGTTAAGCCAAGGGAACTTCATGGCAGACTTGCTAGATGGGCTACGTACCTGCAGGAAATTGACATGGTATATAGTCTACAAGAAGGGCAAGGAAAACACAAATGTTGATGCGCTTACACGGGTTGATCCTCCTGTCAGCAGGCCTATGCTCACCTTGGATGACCTTGCTGCTGCTGATACAGCCCCTCTTCCTGATCCTGCCCCTTTTCTCAACCTTCTTTGTGCAGATCAACACCCCTTGGCCTTGGATTCCAATGGCATATTGGCTGCTCGGGGCTGGTCTAGCCTTCTTCATGATCCTAGTTGATTTATTCGTCTGTTAGTATGTGTGGTGGATTTATCGCTTAGAGGGAATTCGGATGGTTTGGTGGAAGTTCCTTGTTGTGTTTCAGCTCTTCTCCTTCCGAGGCCCCCGAGTTTGTTGTGACTCAGCTGCTGCACTCCGGTGTGACTATTGGCTTGAGCCTCAAGGCCTGATTTGGCTGTCCATGAGTAGTAACAAATGAGGTGAAGATATCCCTGGCTGGAGATAATAGGTGCAGGCACTCCAGACCACCTTCTCTAAAGCACATTGTTTACCTCTTATGTGCAGTGCAGTCATGGATGATCAGCTACATGTTGCGCTACTTCAGTGATGCCAATCAGGGCGTTTGCCAGCTGGCCTTTCCAAGTCCTTGAGGAAAACAAATTCTCTATCATGTGTCTACTCACCGTTTCATGGGTGATAAGCTTTTCAAGGAGCTCACTAGAGGGGGAGTGCCACGCTACTTGGAGGTGCCACCACAGAGCCAGCTGAATGCTTTATTGGAGCGTTTCCATTGTTCCTTTTATGCAGGTCACCTTGGTATCAAGATAACCGTGGCCCGCATCCAAGAGGTTTACTATTGGTTGGGCATTCACCGGGACGTCACGGAGTTCATCTCTAAGTGTGAAGGTTGTCATGCTAACATTGCTCTCCCTAGGGCCCGGATCTTGTATGAGTTGTAGCCTTTGCCTATCACCCATGCTTTTGCTCGTGTTGGCATTGACTTAGTAGGACCCCTCGCACTCACATCAAAGGGTCAAAGCTACCTTTGTGTTGCTACCGACTACTTGACTAAGTGGGTAGAAGTCCGGCCTTTGCGTTCCAAGGCTAGTGATGTTGTACTAGCTCAGTTCTTCTTTAATGAGATCCTTATGCGTGGGTGTCCTCGGGAGATACTAACGGATCAGGGCAAGGAGTTTTGTAACCAGCTCCTCACGGTGGTTTGCTTCAATTTCGGTGTTAAGCATTCCACCACAGCCCCATACCATCCCCAGACCAATGGCCTTACGGAACGCTTGAACCAAACTCTTTGCCGAATGTTGGAGAAGAATGGCGCACTTACCAGGGAGTGGGACACCTTTCTTCCCCCTATTCTCTTTGCTTATCGCACCGCCGTGCATGCTAGCACCAAAAAGATTCCTTTTGAGTTGTTGTATGGTCGTAAGTGTGTTTCTCCTTTGCATTCTACCCCTCTTATCTCTACTGTTGCTGATCCGGTTGATCTTGATACCTTTGTTGAGGATCTTCATGCTCGGCATGCGGTGTCTATCCATGATGCCAAAACGAACATTGGTAAGGCTCAGCTAACCCAGGCCCGTAATTTTAACAAGCGTGTCAAGTATTCTAACTTGTTTCAGGTGGGACAAACCGTATGCGTTCAATTACAGCATGGCAAGCGTGCATGCAAATCTAAGCTCAAGATCGACGGTCCATACTTCATCTCTCAGATTTTATGTGGGCGACATGTTGTCCTTCTTCGACAAGGTTCCAATACTGAAGTGCGGGATGAACATGTTTCCTTGACAGACTTGGTGCATTCCGAGCTAGTTTTTGATCTTACATAGTCTTAGTTTGCGGATGGTGACTATTGGGGTCCTATGACTTGACCTCTCTAGGACTTAGAAACATTTTAGTTTTATGGTATATCACCATCTGTACTCCGTGCACGGTTTTCCTAGCCAAGGGTTTTGTCCTCGGCCCAACTTATAGGTGCCAGGTTTTCCCTTGGTAGGTTTTTTCACCCAGCAGTGGAGGGTGATATTTCCTTATTCTTTGTTTTCCTTCACGGAGCTCAGGATTTTTCATGGGGGGTAGGCTTCACAGATGTGATGGCCCATACTTTCCTAGACTAGAAATGGTCCGTTTCATCCAAAACAGCGATACACATCCATAGTATATTTTTTTGGCGTATAATGTCGTTAAACTGTTACAATGATATCTAGGTTAGGGTTAGTTTTGGCTAGTGGCCACATCCTGGCCCTTCATCTGATCTAGGGTGATTAAACGGCGCCCGGTTTTGGCTTGTGACGCCTCGCCACGCGGCGGGCAACTGAAGCTAGGTATAAAGACGGCGCCCTGACACAAGGTCAGGGCGGTGTACACGGGTGTTAGTGTATATGTGAAGTGAGTGTACAAGGTTTGGATGAGAGCTGCTTTGTGTCAGATCCGTGTGTTTGATCCTCCTCTCGCGTGTTGCCTGCTCTTTCCGCTCGCCCCTTTGTTGTGAAATCTTGCTTCTTGAGAGGAAAGGAGTATATGCTTCAGGCAAACAGATGACTTCACCCTTCAAGGGTTGGCCAACACAGTAGGCAGTCTTAGTGAGTCTGTAGCTCGTCTGTAACCACTCAGTTTGCTGCCATGCAAGCTCATCAATAGCGTCGGCAGCCTCGCCATGCGCAAGGACAAGCAAATGGCAATAATAGGGGTCGCACCCAAACTGGTCAAGCATATGAAGGCAATCATGCTGCATGTTATATCTGTGGGTCTTTTGAGCACTGGACTAAGCATTGTCCAAACAGGGCAGGTTAACAGAGCTGATCAAGAACAAGAAGGCTGTTAGTGGTTCTTCCCTTTCTTTAAACTAGAGAGACCTCTTGGGAAGGGGGCAAGAGGTCCATCATCTACCAACCCTACCTTTAAGGCTTCCTAGGCCCAAGCGCGACCTCTAGGGTAGTCTCTAGTGTTGGCCCAAGGGTCCAATGTCATCTAAGTCCAAATGCATATTTTTTCCACGGAGTCTACGACCAGATTTGAACCGGAGACCTTTCCTCCTCTCGAGGCTCCAACCATTGTGCCAAGAATTCCCACTTTATCATTTTTCGGGAATTTCCGGCGACCCAAAGCACCACATCTCCCACATCGCAAGTCCAAAAACCATGAGTTTTTTTGGCAGCTTTGAAAAACAAGCATGGGCATTTAAGGGATAAACTTGGCTGCGCGGCAGCGTTGCGGCGTTGCTAAAAGAGCATTTTGAAGCTGAGGCGGGGGGCTATTTGTGCGACGCCCTGGAGTCGCACGCCAGTCGCTAGGGTGTCGCTGGAATATCGTCGCATAAATGCGACGGATGGGGGTCGCACGACCCCCTCCTCCTCTAGCACGCCCGGACATAGGTACTTGGTGATCTAGGGCGCTGGCAGGGGCCTCCTTCTAGCGCCGGCCGACCGTCGCTGCCATCCAACCGATGGCGTTGGATGGTCGCGTCGTTGTTTTTTTTCATATGCCCGGGTGTCGCATGCTAAAAACAACGCGACCCCCGGACGTCGGATAAGTGAAAAAACCCCGTCGCAGGGGAGGCGGTCTGTGCGACACTTGGCCGTGGGTTGGAGCGACTCCCGGGAGTCGCATATTTATAAAAATATTTTCTTAAAAGAAAACACGGGGCAGGGCGGGAGTGGGAACAAGCTACGTTGCGGCGTCGCTCCTAGCGACCCCCGGAGGTCGCCAAGGAAAAAAACCAGTCGGAGGGGGGGGGTCGGCCGTTGCTACGCACTGGGTTGTGGCGACGGAGGGATGTCGCCTCTTGCGACCCCTCCCGTGGCAAGCCGGAAATTCCCGTCGCATGGGCGCTGTTGAAAGCGACGCCCTGGGGTTGGGGGTGTTTGGGGGTTGATTTTGGGGGTGAATTGGGGGTGATTTTTGGTTTTTCCCTGGTTTGTTTTTGGTGTGTTGGAAGACCTTATAGCTTCTATTGCTCTGATATAACGGGTACATAGCATAGGTTATTGCATAGGTTTGACCGAGCATGAATGAAGGTGAGGCCGGTGCAACACATGAATAAGAGGGAAGATGGAAAGATGGAAATATATGTACAGATGGAAATATATTTAGAAGTAATGAGCTGAAATGCTTTGCTCACAAGGGTTCAGTAGGCTGACCCTGGGACCTACACGGACTACGCTAGTCATCCTCATCCTCATCCTCATCCTCAGAGGAGGACTCGGAGGTATCCGATGAGCCTGATGACTCCGCGCCCTTTGCCTGAGCATGTACAGCAAGCGTCGTTCCCCTAACTCCCACAGAGCCCTCATCCAATCCCTGGCCATGACCCCCCCCCCACCCATACTAGTGCCCTATAGTGCACTCATCCCCTCCGTGTTGGCCATGTTCTTCATGAGGGCTTGCCAACCATGCTGCTTGGCGTAGTCGTACTCTATCGGAGATGGCTTCTTCTCAAACGTGGTTTCCTACACTTGCCACAAATTAAAGTCAGTTCCTCACGATGATGGAGCGAGAAAGAAGACATAACAAAATACATAGGGAAGTATGACTTACAAATCGTAAGATAAAACCCCTCGATCCGCCGGGGCCCCACTTGTGCGTGGATTTGTGCTTCTGAAGGCGGACTGTTGTTGCTTCGCGTGCCTTCTCAAATTTGGCCTTGGGTGTCGCATCCTTCTCTCCCGCAATAAGCGCATCCCACAATACCTATGCGCCCCCCCCCTCCCCCCACAATTAGCAAATTACACACATACGTTGCATCGAATCCACCTCATTAATGCACATGCAACAAATGGAAGGTGAAATGATTCAAGGATTCGCCAACCTGTGAAACTCCAAAAGGTGGTTTGGGTTGGACCCCTCCACTTTGTCTGCCTGCTTTCTGTTGCAAGCACACCAGGGTCTTTACCTCTGTCCACGAAGATGGTCGACCATCACTCCAATTGCCCGGAAACCGGCTGTCTAACTCACGGGCATACGCCCGCTTTTGGCCATAGTGCTGATCTGCCCACTCGATGTGCAGAGGGAACCACAACGATGCGAGTTTGAAGGTTGGCTTCTTCATAGCCGCCCAAAACGCACTGCGGGGGTCACCATGCTTATTGACCTCCACCGGTGGCACAACAATCTTTGCCAACTCCACGTCCTCTATCCCCCGGAATTTCTTCTTCTTCGTCCCACCCTCTCCCTTCTTTGTAACCTCCTTCCCCTCCACCTTTGTTACCCCACTGGCCTCCCCCGCATGCACAATCACCACTTCATCTTCATGGGACCTCTTCTTCTTCTTCTTCTTTTCCTTCCCCTTCTCCGTCACTATGTCTTTCCCCTTCCCTGTTGCTTCCACTCTTTCCTCTCTCTCCCTTCTCTCTCTCTCCTCGGTAGCCCCTTCATTGATGGTATAAGGGACCTCGCGAGGTCGAGGCCTCTTCTTCTTACCTTTGGTGTTTGGGTCCTTCATGAACACCACGTGCCCTCCATCATTAGCAACCCCACCGGACTGCACCAATGTGGCCAAGAATGTTGCTGCCTCCTGAAGACGAATAACCCCCCAAATTCAAAAAAGAAACAAACAACAAAGAAAATCATGCATGCAAAGGAAAGGACAAAACATGGAACAAGGTGCGATAGTTGTACCTTTGCAAGCTTGGCCGACTCGGCCCCGGTGTCACCCGATGTGGCAGGAGTCCCCGCTGTCGGAAGTCCCCGTACTATCTCCTCCCGGAGCGCCGCTGGAAGTAAATTCAAGACAACCATGGCCCCCCGCGGCGGCCCGTAGTCCAGGCCCTTCTTTGCTGACTGCTCAGGCTGAGGGGGCGGCGTTGCTGCTCGGCTGGCCTCTCCACCGGCCCGTACCTCCTCCCCCCCCCCAAATGCTCCGCAGGGTAGAAGCCCTCACCCGGCTTGACTAATTCGAGGCGCTTTTTTATGTCGGCCAACTCATTAATGCCAATATTGGCCTTCCTCGTCTCCTCCTCCCTCATCCTCAACACTTCCCAAGGCCCTTCAACCTGACCTTGGGCCTTGGCAAGTGTGGGGGGGATGCTAGAGTGTGAGCCTAGTCACGTGAGCCCAAGAGCCTGTGAGCCCAGGACACGTGGCATGATTTTGGGAAAGATGCGGCGTCTGTTTCTGTGGAAGAGGATCCATTACCGCAGAAACACGTCTTCATCCATATTAACCCTGCAACCCCAAACACAAACCCCAACCCTTGTCAGCCTTAGGGACCCACCTCAACCCCGACAGTGAACCTCGCCATCCCGCCCCTGTGCATGATACTGCACACTGACATCATCCATGGGACCATCCATGCATGCAACATTCATCCACAGTGTACATCCAATCGGGCTTCATCCATCCAAAAACATTCATCCTCCTCCATCCAACCAAATAGTGGTGTGATGGCATATGTCGAATGACTGTCTACTGGACTATGCACATATTCATCTCTGTTGAAAAACTTTTATTGAATGCACACGGTTGAATTGGGGAGCAATGTTTAGAAGAAAAACACTTTAAAATTCGCAAGACGCAATGGAGAGAATGTTTCAATTCAGGGATGTGAATTTCATTGTAGTCCGTGCTCATTACAACGGATGGTGGGAAGAGAAATGGTGGTGCAACGGAAAACGGAGAGTGTGTCCCCTCATGTTCCATAAATGAATGCCCTCAAGTACATCCGTAGGTGGTGTCAACACGACTACTGCTACCACCTGAATCTGCTGAACTGCTAGAAGTACTGCTACCACCTGAAACTGCTGCACTATCATCTATGAAGACCTTTGCGCGGAGGTGCCTGAGCGTCTTCCTGGAACTGCAATTTGAAGTAGGCTAGTGCTCACCTTCACCCGTCCGCAGCCCGACATCCTTAGGCACCAGCCATAACTGAGTGCGCTGAAGCACTCAATTCAGGCAGTGCGAACAACATGACTTCATAATAGGGTGTACAGTGGAACTTCAACAGAGAAGGCATAAAAATAAAGTATTTGAAACCTACCTTCTGCCTTGGGCAATCCCCCTTCGTCAGATATAGGCTGTTGACACAGTTCCAGGTCTTGATAATCCGCATCCCCGAGGCTTTCAAGTAGCTTGCTAGCTCCCGGCGACATCTCATCGTGACGGATTGTATGATAACAAGAACCCCCGCATCGGAAAGGAAAAACTTGCAAAAAAAACACCCAACTCCAATACCTCTCGTCAAATTTGTTCCAGGTTGGGCAGGTGTCACTGGGCAGAATATCCGGGACTGGATGCCCATCCGGAATGTCCACAATAACCATCTCCGAAGCAAACGGTTTCTGTGCACCATTCACCCAAGATTCCTTCCCCCTCCATGCCTGCAAGCAATATAGCGTGTAAGAAGGGGAGGATGTTTTATAAGCAACATGTCTGGTCCAAGTAAAAATAAAACAAAGAAAACAAAACTCAAACACATGCATGATAATTGCTTACCGATTGGAGAAAAGCACATAGCTTGTCCCACGTTTTGGAAGGATCACCACTGTAACTTGACTTCCGTGTCTCCATCATGGCCAGGAACCCGTCGTTTACCAGCTCGCACATGCCCGGAAAAACGATTCTGGATGGGTGCTCCATTGCATCGTAGGGCTCTTTTAGACCCTTCTTCTTTCGGTCGGGCTTTTTGGCTAGGGGTGGGGTCTGCACTGGTTCCGGTTGCACCGCGGACTCCTTCTCATTCTCATTCGGATTGTTTTTCTGCTTCTTTACCTTCCCTTTCCCCTTGTCCTTTCTAGGCTTCACTGGCGTATTCTGTGCAAGAGGCTCTTTCTCAGCCAATATCCTCAAGTTTCTCTTCTGCAACTCCTTCTCCGTCAGAGGGGCCAAGGCCTCTGCATTCTCGTTTTGATTTCGGGTCACAAGCTTAGACCAAGGGCATCCAGAGCGTGGGATATCCATATACCAGCAGCAGTCTCGAAGATGTGAAGTCCCGTAATCCTTCAAATCCCTGCAGTGTACATTGTCTGAGCGTTGGATGGGTCACACCATAGGTCAATAAAGTGCAGGTGTCGACTCAGGTTCTTGCCTGGAATGAGAACATGTGTACCTACACAATCAAAATAGAGGGAATGTTAGTAAGTGGGGAAAGCGTGAGAAAACAGTTTAAGGACCCCTTGACTGTGTGCGCTAGCGCACTCAATTTTGGGTCTGTCCACCCAAGCCCTACTTAGAAGCCAGGGCAGGTGTGATTCAGTAGAGGATCGGATGTTCGTATGTAGAATGAAAGGTTGGGAAACACAGAAGTGCCCACCCCTTTATTAAGTGCGTCAGCACACACAATTTTGGGACTGTTTATTCAATAGAGCAGGGTTGCAACGACAGCGAAACTTCGTGAGACAGGAATGAAGGGTGGAAAAAGAGTGTCAAGACGAATCTGTATAGAACCCTCTTCATGGCCTATTCTGATCCATGCTGCTGCTCGAAGTCATTAGTGCGCGAGATACCTCCCTCTTTGGCAAACTCCCTGAAGAAGCAAGCGCCGAAGCAAACTGCTTTCCACTGGCGGACATAGTCTTCTAGATTATCCGTCGGTGGAGTCATAGTTATCTTGTAATCCTTCAGCTACTTCTCCAGCACCAGCTGTGCCCGAGCCTCTATCTGCGCAAGAACAGTTTTACAATTCAGAGAACAGATTTTTAAGAACAGTAAGTGACTTTTACCGGTGCAATGCAGTTTTGCAGTGGAAATGGAACGGCGAGAGGAAAAAACCTGTGCCCAAGTACGTGGCTTTGTGTAGCCACATATCGAGAACATGGTCATTGAATTGCTTTATGACTCCTGTTTCCTTGTTCTTCTCACTCTTCGGAAAGCAGTGGTTATCTTTCACTGTCGGGTCAGCGTTCCAAATCTCAAGCCATTTCACTTTCACCTCTGGCTCCACTACGGCAGTGGACAGGCGATGAAGCTTCTCCTGCATCATTTCGGGCTTGGTGTTCATGTTCCAATGGATCCTGACCTGATTCAAGAATTCTGGTCCAAAAGCAAGGTCGGCTATTCTGAGTTGTTTTACGAACGCGCTCATGTAGTGCCTCTTCGCCACCTCCATCTCCTTGTTCATAGATTCTTCCACTCCTTTTGAGGATCGCTCCCCTGGGTCTTTTTTGGCATAGTACTCTACTTTCCCTTTCTCTCCAGCCTCCGCAATCTCTTGCTGAACATTCCAGTATACAACGTATTAGTCAACTGGTTTTTTGAATGAACAAGTAGACAGAGCTAGGGAAGGAATACTTACAGCGTACATGTAGTCACATAAAGCCTCCCTGGTCAGCTTGTACCATGTGTCGGCGGAATACCGAATATCCTGAATAGAATGTGGACCAAATTCATCGTCATGTATGCACTTTCGGTTCCCCTGCAGTCCCACACAAATACTATGACTTCCTCCTTCAGCAGGAAATACAAAACAGACAGAACAAATCAGAGAGTTCTGATGGCATGAAGGGTGAGCATTATACTTACTTGTTGATGTCATGCATAGCCGTCAGAAGTGTTGTGACGTTTCCTTTCGGATCCAGCACCATGGACGCCACAAGGTAGTGCCAGTCCTCGTCTGTGCTGTGATATTTGTTTATGACATTCATCTAGGCCATGAAGCGGTGATTGCCATCCCAGATATGAAACATTTTCCCGGAGAACACCTGTGTAGACAGTCTCCTCGAAATCTGGGCTTCGAACTCCTCGTTTACTTCTCGCCATATTGGATCCCAGCTTTTCACAATTGACTCGTCCACCAAGACCTCCTTTCCACTGGCATCGCATAAGGACACGTAAAACACGGGAGACCCCTCTATGTATCCATGACTAAAATCTTGCTCCAACTTGGACACATCCCCGGTCAGGGCAGGTCGAATGATTGGCATTGATATTAGGTGGCAGAGAGGGATCATAATCTTGCCTCCAGGTACCTGCATAGACTTGATCACCTGCGCGGAATTGACCTTCTGGTACACGAGGACCTTTGCCGCTCACTCTTCGTAGAAAAGATCGTCTTCTTCAACAGGCTTCTCAGTCACTACCTCCTACTGCTGCTGCTGCTTCTCAGGCTGCAATCCTTTTCTTTTCCTCCCCTGCACCTCCCACAATTACAGCCTTTCCGTCATTCCACAGCTACATTTTCCTCAGAACTAAGTGCGCCACTACACTCAGTTTCAAGGTTATCGTTTCTGTCTATCTGAAAACTCAAAAGAGATCTCACTTTGAATAAAACACACTTTCTAACTATCGTTTCACCTCTCTCATAAGCAAACTGACCATTCTATGGTGCTCCGAAACTGAGTGCGGTGGCGCACTCAGTTCTGGGAGCCCTCCATTCTGTCTGCCTACTTTCTGTTTTGAGTTCATTGGGTCTTCACGTCTGTCCAAAAAGATTGTTGACCACACACCTCAAAACTGTGTGCGCCACCGCACTCAGTTTCCAGGTTAGACTTAATGTGATTCTCAGAACTCATAAGAGATCTCACTATGGAATAAACACACTTTCTATCTATCGTTCACCTCAGTCAATAGCAACTCAATGATTCCATGGTGCTCAGAAATTGAGTGCGGTGGCGCACTCAGTTCTGGGGGACCACTCCACTGTCTCTCGGACCTAAACTGTGAACATCACCTTCCCTAATGCCCAAGCAATTGCCTAGCATCCATTAGAAATGAGTGCGCCACCGCACTCAGTTTCCCCATGTCCCTCTCAAGCTTCCATTGCAGATCCTGCTGCCTCTAAGACTTGCGTATTCACCTCGGCCCACAATGGAAGTGATAGAGCTCCCCTCAAAACTGAGAGGGGATCTCTCGTATCCTGTCTATGCACTTGGTACGACAGTCAAGCGAGATTCATGCACATTGGGAGAAGGATCACCTTGGGTTTCATGACACCACTTCCCAATGCCTCTTCTTGCTGCGTCCTCACCGCCTCCTTTGGTGTCGCTTCTTTCTCACCGACGGTGGTGTCGATGTCCATGTCATGCACATTGGTCTCCGGGGCAGTCTCCTCCCCTTCCCTTCTTCCCTCCATTTGAGGCTGGACCTCCTCTGTCATCTGTTGTGATTCTTGGGTGGACGTATCCTATGCAACCTGCTCATCAGCATTTTGCAGATTGTGCAACTTTCTCATTCTAACTCGTGCGTTTTTCCTCTCTCTCGCACTCGTGAAGTAAAGGGACCGCCTTCTACGTCTTCTTCCTATGTCTTCTCTCTCACTCCCGCAGCTCTCCAGCTTGACTAACAACAATAGAGAAAATAAGGAACCCTCTCAAGCCGTAAGTTATGCATGTGGTTAAAGACGTGCGTGTCTGCCTTCTAACCACCCAAATGGATCGCTCTCACTGGCTGCGGTTTATTGGGCGCCCCTATTGCCATCAATAAGGCCGTTTTCTTCAAATGTGGATGTTTGGTGATTTGGATGAAATATTGCGCACATGAGACATGTCATCGCCCTATCATACACGGATTTTGCCTTCTTCGAAAAGAAAACATACATAACGTCAAGAACGCCATGTCCGCGTTCATCCGGCGTCGGATATTTCCCGGGTTCGGCACTCAATGCACTGTCCGGGTTCACGTTGTGGAACACCGTAAAACGCACATTGGATTGCCATATCCAAGACGGTGTGACAAAATAAACAGTTTTGTTCCCTTCTCCATCAATTTGGCAACTGCCCAACTGTTTTGGCGGTGTGGTTCAATACCCTTGACCGTTATTGGTTGATGTGTGGGGCCAATTGTACAACTGCCTCATGCCTTAGCAAACACTTTTGGGATGTGGCAATCGCCTCCGGAAGGTTTTTACCTGTCCATGTCGCACAGTTGTATTGGTACTCACCATCGTATCTTCACCACATAGCTTCTCCTAATGACGTGGCCTTCGCCGAGTTTCAGTATACTGAAGAACCTTGCCCTTTTAGTGCCGCGGTTGAAGATGATGGTTTTGTTGTGGTGGAGGAGCATGTTCTAGCAGCAAGTTCAAGCTTGACATTGACTGTGTTTCTGTCGAGAAAGAGATTTATGACTTGGAGGGAAACGTTCAAAGAACGTTGTTCCAGAAACCGCATGTTGCACAGAAACACAAGGAATGGAGAGTTCTTCCTGGAAAATATCGTGTGTTCCGAAGTGTAAGGAGACAATCCGGTGGCTCCATAGTGACTCCTGGGACAGTCCTCTGTCGTTCAAGGAAAGCGGCATGTGACTGTGAAGCAGGAGGACACCACTTCAACAACTTTTGTCACACTGTCGGATTCCTCGGATGATGAATTCGCGGAAATATTGGCTCCCATGAACCGTCTTCCTGAAGGAGACGTCGATGTTCAGGAAATTGTTAGCGTCATCCCACATCTTAAAGCATTGTTAGAAAAACTAGGATCCAAAAACGAGATCTCAGGGATACTGTGGGATTCATTCGCAACAAAAAGGGTTCCATTCCTTCCACCTTCCTTCGACGGTGACATCCTCTTTGAACTGAATCCACCAACTTGTGCTGGGGGTCTCGCAGGTCTCTTGCAAGGAATGGATAAAAAGCATGATGGCCATCCATGGTGCAGAACCAAAACGTCCAATACCCACAACAATGTAAACTTGAAATTCAGAAGGAGCGTTTGTGTGGGGCATCTGAGATGTGTGAATGGAAGTTGCCTGCGTTTCACGAAGAGCGGTGCTAAAAATGAGAGTGAGTGGGAAGGACTTTTCGACAATCCTTTTATCCCAGGTTGTGCCCCACCGTCTACCAGTACATTTGTTTGTAAGTTCTACAAGGTGGCCCCCTCCTGCATTGCACATTGCCCTGCTCACATGTACTACGTTACTTACCGTTGCAAAACCATGACTCAAGCCTACATTCATTTTGGGACTCACGACCATCCAAGTGTCTCACGGCGATTGTAGAGATAGTGTGGAGTTGGCGCTTGGGCTTGTCGTGGAGGAGTTTGCAAAGTCCCCTTCAGCCAAACCATCTGCCATAGCGCTGGCTGCCAGGAAAAGTTTCCTGGAGAGGCACATTCTGGGGCAAGGAAGCGAATCCAGCTCAAGACTTGAGGGGGCGTCTTTGGATGCAGTGATGGATCACTTCTCCGTGTTGAGCTCCCCCAATATTAGGAATCAGGTGAATGCATTGAGAGTGCGCGGTGGAAACACAGGGTCCATCGACAGCATTATGGAGCTCAAGCGAATAAGTCAATATGACTTTATCCAATCTAGCGTCTTCCCGGGTCAGGGGTCTTCAAAGGTTTACTTGTTCAAGATGTCTATGGTAGGCGAGGGCAGTGGCGACAGCCTGGCCAGACGTATGCAACCAAGGGGGGATATGGAGAAAGCCTGGATGATGTTCGATCATTGCAAACGAGTGAAGGGTTGGACAACCATGTCTTGCCATGTTTACGACCCGAACTACCAAAGAATAATGACAATTGCCATCTGTGACATGCAGTCTGAAGATACAGAGTCCCAGATGATAATGTGGAATTGTTTGCTTTCAGTCATGGAGTCCAATGGACATACAGGCATAAATTTCAATGGGTTTATGGCGGATAGTACACAGGCTACCTTCGGTTCTGGTGATCCAAAGGTACCCATGCCTAATAGGGAGCGCACATGTTTCCCTTCTTTTTTCCTTCCCTGGATAATCTGGCTGAGTGTGAAGATATGATCCACGCAACCCCTGTTTCGCCGAAAGCCAGCTTGACCTTCATGGAATCAACCTCTGGACTCCAGATCAATCTCGAGATGAGTACTTATAACTCTGCAGAATAGCTTGCCAACTGCATTAAGTGCCCTGATAGTTACCCGGCTCTGCTCTGTCACCTTACTGATATAAATTGACAATGATCCCCTGCCGCCAGCGAAAGGGGGTAAATTCAGTCCTCCATATAAGGTTAAAGAGAAGAACAAGGGCCTCAAGTCTCTCAAACAAAGCATCACTACCCTCGGGGTTGGGGACAGCTCAGAGTTGGGATGAAAATTTGTACAAAGCCTTACTGGCATATAGGGTGGGGGTAGGCAAGTACCAAGTTTTCCCGTATCAAGTAATGACATGAAGGGTGCCAAGGCTTGGGATAGACAACCAACTTCAAGGGCTTCTGACCACCATAAACCTGGATGACACACTAGAGGGCATCACCAATATGATTGAGGAAAAGATTAAGTTGCTTGCCCAGCTAAAGGGAGAGTTGCAGAAACATGTCAGGAAGAGCCAACGACAGCAGGCCAAGGACTAGGAGAAGCGACACCAGGCTGGGCATGAATTCATTCGTCTGCAGGATAACACAAAGGTGATGATGCTCAAACGTAAGTGCTCTTCCATGGTGAGTCCACGGGAAGGTCCATATGAGTTTCTCGGATACAAGGATACTCGTACAAACAAAGGAGAGGCTGGTCGTAGGTGCAGACTGAAGGATGGGACAGGAAATGAGTGTCTTCTCAATAGGCAAGATCCGAAGGTGTTCATACAAACTCAGGATATTTGAGCAGGAGAGTTGGTCAGAAGGGACTTTGACTCTTAAAAAATGAGACATAATCATATGTACAATGGGCGAACGTAGAGATCCCAAAAGTGGTGGTGGGGGGGTTGGGGGGGAGGAAACAAGAAACAAGAGGAAGAAAACAAAGCTATAGTTCTCATCCCGAAAGGGTGGGGGGGGAAACACAACTATAGTAGGCTACTCAACCAGAACGACCCTCCCAGCCAACAGCCTAGAGGAGATCAGGCAAAGAGGCAGAAGCCATGAGGGCACGGACGTGAGCCATGGCAAACAAAGGTCCTCCTAAAGGGACGCATTGGCGGGTCCCAACCTCGGATTGAATGATGGAGCACTCACCCAAGTGAGAATGATGACTGTAGTAGAGGGGAGTGGCGGATGCATAGAATAATCGAACAAACGGTATGAGCTGGTGGAAATCTCCCCCGGCTGAACGGAGCTCCTGAAATATAGCCACCCGTGACACAGTGTTGAAAGCGTTGGTGACGTCGACCTGCAGAACCACCCAATCCGGATGAAGATCGAGAGCAGCACGAATCCCCTGAACCACCGCCTCGCAACCTCCTGGAGTGGCGACCCCGAACTGGTGAGGAAAGAGGTGGGCAGAGAATGCGTCTCAAAACTAAAAAGTGAGCGGCTGACAAGGCGGTAAAGAACCTCTCCGACTGCAATGGGGCGGATGCCAGGACCTGAGGGTTTGCTCATAGCCAACAATCTGGAGGCCCCAAGGAGACGGGCCACTTGGGCAGGGATACGCCCGGTAGCAATAAAGAAGCAGACCTGAAACAGTTGAGAGAAGCCACTGGCAGAGTCCTGTGGAGAGAAATAGTCGCGTAAGTGCTTATACAGGAGACCGGAAGGACCTACCGCTGCAAGATGGGGATTGTGTGTAAAAGCCTAAGTGAAGACCTTTTGATCCTGGTCTGCCTCAAAATCCTCGACGATGAGCGGGAGGATATCTTGAGCTGATGGGTAAAGGGCTTCCAGGGCAGTGACAGTATCTGCTAATGGAAGCGCTGGTGTGAAAGGTGTCAAGGCCCTGGCTGCGCGCGAGTATTCGCCAACATGGCCTAACATGAGCTATGACGGAGTCACTTGTGGGCCGATGAGGGTGGCTGTGTGGAGGAAGCCGAAGGGATGCATGTCGCAAGAGCTAGTGCGTAATTGATGCTCATTTTGTAGGCTCTCCCAATCTCCAGATAAGAAACGGCGAAGACGGATGCGCATCTCTCTATGCCCTGACTGACTGCCGCGAGGGGGGCAAAACTAAACACCACTGAGGAAATAACAAGAAAAGATACTATGCTAGTATATCAGCAGGATCACGAGCCAGCCTGTCTCAGGGCAGACGGAGTGCCCGTTGGACCTCATGACGCAGGGCCACTGATATTCTTGTATAAAGACGAGGCCTTAGCAGTCCTAGCTCAAACGCGCCCAATACATCTAGAGCTGAAAGCAAATGCCATGCAGAGGCAGGAGGTGGTGCATGCAAGACACCGGGCTGAAATGGAGAAGTACCATTTGTGCCTGTCTGATGAAGAGCCCGCACACGTGCGCTGATGTCGCACAAGCCCTCTGATGCGCGCAAAAAGGCGACCGCAAGCTGGGCACGGGGTACGGTCTGCAGGGATAGGCGCTTGCTGTTGTGGGAAGAGTGATGGGGTCGCCAATGTAGGCTGCACAACTGGAGAAGAAGACGAGTGAAGAGGCTCATGACCAAGAGAAGTAGGGACGCCTTGAAGCCGCTGCCGAGAATGGGATGGAGAACCTGGGGGAGAAGTAACTGGCGTGGGACCTCGGAACGTACCTGAGAGGCGTGGGAGAGGGCTCAATAGATGCGGTGGAAGTTCTTCGGTCAGTGGGGCGCCAATGGAAGAACCTCGAATCCGCAGTGGAGGAGACCGTTGTGAAGATGACGAATCTTCTTGAAATTGTCTGGAGCTTGGCATCTGGTGGTGCGTATCAGGAACATGAGATATGGGGGTAGGAGTACGTTGGCCATGGGGCCTTCGAGCAGGAGCAGTTGCAGCTGTGTCCAACGCCTCTCGTTGCTCTGGGGAGACAACTGACAGAGATGGTGGAGTAGGCAGTAGAGGGGTTGTGGGATTTGTTGTGTTGCTCGCAAAGGCTGGAGCTGGCTGTCTGTACGGCGTCGGGGCTGAACGAGTTGAGGGACGAGCCGATCGAGGCCGCCTGACTAGCGTGGGGCCCACTGTTGCACAACGCCCGCTTGCTCACTCACTCGCTTTGTGCTGCTACCGCTAGTGTCACTACTGCCAACACCTCCACCATCTTTTTGTTTTGTTTGTTTGTTCTGTAGAACCCTATTTTAAGTAATTCCAGACTTTTGGCTTAAATCCGGACCAAACTTAATATAAAACATAGTTAAAATTAATTTAGGTATTAATAATAATATCGTGGAATATTGAGTCATTTAACTTGTGAAGTTGCACAATCCCATTCATGTAACATCGAATGGTAAGTCGAATGACGTACTTTGCATCAAAAAATTGTAAAGATAAGATCGATTGAATGAAGTTATTAATAAATTGATAGATGTATGACATAAACAGATGATTCAAGAAGATAATATACAAATTAAACATCCGTACCATACTTACAGTATAGTAGTACCATGAACCAATGTATTGCAAGATTTCAATTGATGGATTAAAACGTTGAATGGAATAAGGTTGGATTTCAATGAAACATGTGAATTATGTTTCAAAATATTTAGGGATCATTCCCAAAGGTTCATATGACAACCAAATATTGTGGAAGAGTATCATGTAGATTCAGCTATAAAGTCATTGAACCAAGGTGGAAGTCTTTACCCATACGTAGAACAATTCATGAAATATTATCCCTACCACTTCGACCGTACCCAAATTTGGAAGTAATAAATTAAATAAGCATTAAACATTGAAATTAGGTTTTTAGGGTATAGAGTTTGCGAGGGTACTAACCATAGTACCCGGTATGAATGGAAAAGAAAATATTGGGAAGGGTACAGATGACTTGTCACCTATGATTTAGGGTTTAGGGAATAAAATTTCCCAACCACAGATTGTATCTAATCTATGTAAAATGCACATCAAACAATGGAGTTACGCTTAAGGGTTTAGGGTTTAGAGAAGTTTTTCCAAATTTCAATTGATGGCTTGTAAGAGTACAAAAGTGTGAGAGTTGAGACGATTTTGGCAAACTAAGGAGTCGGTGGTCAGACTAGTCACTGTGGGGCAGGTGTTGCGTACATACATCTGCTCAAACGCCTTCAGATCCGCCTCTAACTGTGGCACCCTTCATCACAAACTTGCCAAACGAGGATTGTAATAAGATAGGTTTCAGACTGGCGACCGGACAAACTGTCTGTCCCTAACTAGCGTTTTCACTATGTAGCGCTGACAAGATGCAGACGCCTTGTGGACAGAAACAGCGTTACATATCAGACTAGGTAGCGCTGACAACATGTAGATACTAGATACGTAGCGGACTGGAATAGTCTGCCGCCCACTGCTTGGACGTTACCTACGTACACAGATGGGCCTGAATGATGTGCATAACTTAGGTACTGAGATTGAAGCTATGTACTGGAACCCTCCTATCATCGTCATACCATGCTTGAGGGAATCCCTTAAATTAAAGTTGGCGAAAGGGCCTTGAGAAAGAGGGCCTAGCGAGAGAGATGCCGCCAACGGAGTGAGCTTGAATGAGAGAACCTCTTCCCGGTGTGGGTCGCAAGAGAAGTTGGAGAAGGAAGCTCGACCCTTTGACTGCAAGTCCAAAGGTGGAGCTTGCTCCTCCAACTTTCCCTGGGGACCCATCCTGAAGACCGACACCTACATGGTTGCACGCACAGGGAAGCAAATGCTCTCCCGCGAGAAGTCTCGAAGGCAGAGGAAAATGACGGGAACGGGTTAACGGTCTTCCGCTTACCCGGACCGGCTCGCGGAGCCAACGAATGAACTGCGTCCACGTGGTGGCAGCGGGGAGAGAAACTCCGAAAGAGGTGCAGGCCGTGCTGTGAGTCAATTTTGAGTGAGTGAGAGAAAATTAGAGTCGGATTGTGCAAGGATTTTTGTTGTGAAGTGAGAGAGAGAGAGAAGGAAAGAGAATTTGTAGCTGAGTGGTGGGCCAAATTGAGAGAGACGCAATCGTTGGATTACTGGGAGGTTCAGGAGTACTTTGGGTGGTGAATTGTGCTTGGTTAAGCTCGGAAATGACGAAGAGGACGCTCTTGGTGGGGTGCAATTACCCGGGGACTAAATGTGAGCTCAAAGGATGTGCGAATGATGTGAACCGCATGTGCAGGATGCTGGTGGAGCGATGGGGATGTCATAATGACGAAATTCGCGTACTTGTGGACAACGATCCCAGGGGCAGGCAGCCTACCGGAGCAAACATACGTTATTGTCTGGGGAATCCGATCCGAGGAGTTCGGCCTGGCGAGATTCTGTACATCCATTTCAGCGGCCATGGAACACAGGTGCGTGTTGGGAAGCTCCTTATTTTCTTAAAGCGATTCAGTATCGTTGCCCCTGTAGCCGAAGTCCAGAGGTTGGCTCAAGAGGTTTTCTGCCATTCTTAGTTAATATGCTGTCCTTGAGGGGATTTAGGCTCTGCTATATAAAAGTTTCTCAACGAACAAACACCCCCTGATTTTTGAAAGTTGCACAGTTTCCACTAGTCGGGGGATTATTTGAGTCCCATTTTTGTGGTTGCCTTTCTACTGCTGACATGTTGACCGAACAAACCTCCAGCTGATTTGCAGGCACAATTTGATGAGCTCAAGAGGTTTTTGAGGAGGGGGATTGAGTTGGGGAACAAGGTTAGGAAGAGGGCTGCCTTGACAGTGGCAAGGAGGATGGAAAAAGCATGTGAAAGGAGGAAGGGGGAGACGGAAGCATGGAGGACTTTCTTTGGTACTTTCAGTGAGACAGACTGGGAGAAGGTAGGCATCCGCACGTTGAAGGTGAAGGAATTGTTGGTAGATGGGGCTTTCGAGTTCAACGAGTCCATCCACAACATTCCCTGTTTGCGAGTTGGTGGGTTCTGTCGCATGCATGCCACTAGGCGTACTTCGGAGTGCTTGGGAGGAGATTTTTTACTTGGCATTCAACAGGAATATCTTTGAAGATATCTTTGAAGACGAGCGAGATTACGTGGCGCATCAAGAGAGAGTGCTAGCCATTGACCGGGACTGACACATGCAAAAGAAGAAACCTGCATTTTGAAGAGACTCAAAAGTAAAACTTCTAACCCATTTCAAACAGCATCCAACAACAGTAGTCTGTGACTGTTCTGTAGGTATGTTTTGAAAGGAGAAAAATAGGGAAGTGCAAAGGTTTGAATATGATTTAGTGCAGTCAACGGACTAGGATTAAGGTGGTATTGCTTCCATAGGAAAAGCAACAGTAAGCCGTCAGTGAGTGGTATAGTGGGGGATCACAAGTAAGGGGATGGGAGGGGGAGCAGGATGGGTGTAGGTGTGCGGGCATATGTAAACTGGGGTAGGGGAGATGACAAGCATCCAGCAAGGGGAGGTTTCCCAGCATACTTGAGAGACTGGCATTGCAAAAAATGACGAACACATTGCCTTACGAGGGTCCGGGCCATGTGGTGCAAAAAGGGTTAGGGTGTTCGAAGGAGCCCTGTTTTCACACCACGGCCAGTCTATCTCCCTTGCGTGGGAATCCCTTATTCAAACATTATTGGTGCAAAACTTTCCAAGACCCATAACCTCTGGGGTTTTTTCATACAAGTGTTCAGCTGAAATTTGACAACCATTCCTCTGCAATATGGTTTTCCATGACTTCCCTGTTGCTGTGATTATCACAGAAAGCGCTTCACTGTAAGGTCTGTCATCACACTGGAATGATTTTTTTTTTTCCTCAAACTTACTTTTTGATTCCAAAAAATGCGACAGATTATGCACTTGCAATTGAAGCAGCACATTGCCTCAGGCCCTGATCATCATGGCTGATGTCCTTTCTGACACCTCTGTCCTCCATCATTTCTCTCACACTTGCTTTTTTGTTCTGCCTCCCTGCCACAGTATAAGTGTTTGAGAGCAGCACCTAAGCTGCACTGTGATATTGGTCCCTGTTCACAACGAATTTTGCAACATCTTCTGCTAGCTCCACATTGCAAGCACCAAGCAAGGACCTCCACACCCGAGCATCTGGTTCAACTGGCATTCTGTGAATAAAGTCCCGTGCCTCAGTCAATTGCCCTGCACGGCCGAGAACATCCACAATACAACCAAAATGCTCCACTGTAGGAGTGAGGCCATGATCTCCACTCATGGAAGCTGCTCATGATGAAAAAGAGTAGGCGTACTGAAGAAGGTGCTGCCCTAGAGATCACTGCGTTGGATCCAAAATTGGCTGTTAGTGCCTTTCCAACTAAAGCTCTCATGGAGGTTCTTAGATTCAGATGGATTGGAAGAGTTTCGGGGGGTAGCTTACTTATCGCCGTATACCAGCAGCCAAGGAAGGTAGGCAGCTGTTCAAGCCGAGAAGCATGCAGTGGCTGTGATCAACAGACACACTGAAGAAGGTGCTGCCCTAGAGATCACTGCATTGGATCCAAAATTGGCTGTTAGTGCCTTTCCAACTAAAGCTCTCAAGGAGGTTCTTAGAAAACATTCAGATGGATTGGAAGAGTTTCGGGGGGTAGCTTACTTATCGCCATATACCAGCAGCCAAAGGTAGGCAGCTGTTCAAGCCGAGAAGCATGCAGTGGCTGTGATCAACAGACACACTGAAGAAGGTGCTGCCCTAGAGATCACTGCGTTGGATCCAAAATTGGCTGTTAGTGCCTTTCCAACTAAAGCTCTCAAGGAGGTTCTTAGAAAACATTCAGATGGATTGGAAGAGTTTCGGGGGGTAGCTTACTTATCGCCATATACCAGCAGCCAAAGGTAGGCAGCTGTTCAAGCCGAGAAGCATGCAGTGGCTGTGATCAACAGACACACTGAAGAAGGTGCTGCCCTAGAGATCACTGCGTTGGATCCAAAATTGGCTGTTAGTGCCTTTCCAACTAAAGCTCTCAAGGAGGTTCTTAGAAAACATTCAGATGGATTGGAAGAGTTTCGGGGTGTAGCTTACTTATTGCCGTATACCAGCAGCCAAGGAAGGTAGGCAGCTGTTCAAGCCGAGAAGCATGCAGTGGCTGTGATCAACAGACACAGATAGGGGTAAACAAGTTCACGGTGGACCTGAGCAAGCCAAGTGTTTTCCAGGTTAGACTTCAAACCTTAAATTGCAGACCTGTTCACTACACGCCGTCAGTGTCAGCTGCTAGAAGCAAGGCTGAGGATGTATTCATGATTTGTACACAGGTAGGGATAGCTGAAGGACCAGGGATAGAGGTCCAGATTCATCCAAGAGGGCCGGATTTCAAACACAAGATTACTTCCGATTCCCTGTGAATCAATAGCTACAAGAAATCTGCATGGGTAGATGTTCAACTGGAAACAGCAGCGGCAGCAGCACAATTGATAGAACAAGGCACTGCCAATGAAGGCACCTTCTTCAACACATTTCAGCCTGTTTTTCCCTGTTATCAGAGTCGTCCCTAAATTTTCATGTTGAATTCTGCAAGTTAGCTCATTGGTGGATCTATGGTGGTTTTGGAGCGATTTTGACATGTTACTGCCAATGTGGCAACAGGAAAGTATCGAAAAACAGATAACAGAGACAAGCAGAAGCTCTGGAATGAATACGTTTCCCTCTTATCAGAATCGGCCCTACATTTTCAGAAAGAACAACAGAAAAAATCGCATTATTGCCGAATCGAGTTTCAAGCTTTTATGCAAATTTGTCTCAGCTTCTTCCGCAGCGCTGCAACGATGGATTGATCGTCTCCCTCAAAGGTTGCAGTGGGAGCAGGATTTGGAGGTTGTGATTGTTGGGAGTTTGATTGCTTCTTTGATCGCAGAAGCCGCGCTGCAGATCCAGGGGTGATGGTGCATCTGTCGGAGAATGAGGGCATAGAGGGCCGCATTTTTGTGGTCACGGGAGGAGCAGGCCATGTGGGCGCTGCGTTGTGTTTGGAGCTGGTAAGCCGTGGCGCAGCTCGGGTACGATGCATGGATACTTCTACTTCGTCTCTGCGCCTTTCTGTTCTGCGAGAAAAGGGCGTTGTGTGCATCACTGGTGATGTTTGCCCTCTGTTCCGCATGCCTTTCGCATCCTCTTTCACGCATTTTGCATTAGCAGTTCCGGTTTTAGATTGTGTTCTTGTTATCGCCGTTTATTCTGCAGCACGTGACATTGGGAGCACTTGTTCTTGACTCCTCCTACTCGCCCATTCCTATTCTTATCACTTGATTCTTCCTTTGGTGCTGGGACCTCGAAAGCTCCGAGCAAGCGTTTCGGTATGGTTCCGTTACTGCCATAGCGTGTCATTTGCAGGGCTGCGGTGTTGATTAATGCGGCTTTTCAATTTCATCGTAAATCACAGCTGAATGACAGGGAGGTGATGTCTAGGTTAAGGTCTAGGAAAAGTACGTAGGCGTCTTCCTCATAGTGGTGACAGGTAAATGCCAGGTTTTCAGTTGGATCTGACCTCACACCTTCACAATGCTAGTGATGGTTGAATTACCAGCTACCCAGGTACAAGTATGAGTAGTTGGGCTGACACTTTCACTGCATCTTCCTCAAAAGGATTCAGTAACCTAGTTCCAGTCACTTGTGCTTGTCACAACTTTCAGCTGTGTTGTGCAAACTGCTTTGAGCTCCATAGATTTGTCATGTGGTTGCTCTAATGCTTGCTGTGGTGCAGCGTGTATGCAGGCGATGTGAGGCGCAAAGAGGTTGTGGAAAAAGCCTTCCGAAATGCAGACTGCGTGTTCCACCTTGCCTCTTTTGGTGTGTCTGGCAAGGATATGCTTCAAGCACGACGCATTGATGAAGTGAATCTTGATGGCACTCTTCATGTTCTGGAAAGCTGTATCAAGTGTGGTGTTAGTAGGCTGGTGTATACCAGCACATATAATGTGGTCTTTGGGGGCCAAGAAATCCGCAATGGTACTGAGGATCTTCCATACTTTCAGATTGAGGACCACGTGGATCCGTGTGGTCGCAGCAAAGCACTTGCAGAGCAGCTTGTTCTAAGAAGCAACAACCGACCACTAAAGTGCCTCCCCCCTCTCCTTCCTCTGTCCATTTTTGCTTCTCCCTCCCAGTCTTTCACACTCTATACTTGGAAAACAGTAAGGGCAGGGAAGTTTGCAAGACAATAATCAAAGTGCTGTGATTGACAGGGTGTAGGTGCTACACAGAGGATATTTGGCCAAGTAAGAGTGCCTGCCTCTTTCATAACAATGCTGGTGGTGTGTTTTGACAGAGGGAAGGAAAACAGAAAGTTGTACACATGTGCAATCAGACCAGCAGCCATCTATGGCCCTGGAGAGGACCGGCACTTGCCTAGAATGCTTAACATGGCAAAGTTGGGCCTGTTCTTGTTTCGTATCTGAGGATCTCAAGTTTTATGTGACTGGGTATATGTTGATAATCTGGTGCATGCCCATCTGTTGGCCAGCATGGCACTCCTTAATGACATTCCTGGCAGATCTGGTACTCCTCCAGCTGCAGGCCAGGCTTACTTCATTTCAGATGGTAGGTCCTACATCCCTGGTGATTGTTGGCTGGTTTCCTTGCTCTTAAACACACATCAACTTAATGTACAACAGGATGAACTTATTTAGTGTGAGGGTCAAGTATGCCATTGAACTTTATATTGTCAAGTTGATACTTTGTGTTGTCAAATTATCTCATTTTTTCTTCCTCTATATTCAGGAAAGTGTTGCTGAAGATCCGTGCTGATATTTTAGGTTCTCCTGTCAACACCTTTGAGTTCATGCGACCTCTGGTAGAGGTTCTGGGCTACAGCATGCCCCAGCGTGAGCTCCCTGTGAAGAGAGCCATGACTTTGGCATGGTTGATGTGGGGCCTTTATGGTCTGCTCTATCCCTGGCTTCAGCACTCCTGGCTTCCTCAACCGCTCATTCTCCCTGCAGAAGTTTATAAGGTCAGTCCGTCTCAACAGACCAACTCTTTCTCAATCTCCCTATCTTTCTTTGTCTCTTGATGATTTTACAATTTCCAGTAGCTAGTCAAGCCTCTTCTGATAAGGCTAGATCACAGTCTCAGCTCGTACTTTTAAGTATGTGTGGTCATTGCTGCACACTTGCGGAGGAGTGGTAGCAGAAATTGAGTGAACAGAAGGAATTCTCCTAGGGCCATAACAAGCTTGTATAGCTGGTCTTTGGCAAGAGAGAAACTCTGGCAGCAGCTTGCTGCTTTGACTGCAACAAGACACGTGCAATGTTACGGAGCCATTAGGTTGCTTTTGAAACGTGGCAGTCCGTAACTTAGGGGTGGAGCAGGGAGATGTGAAAATCCCTTTCCAAAACTTGTAATGTATACGTCACCTCAGCATTTAGAGAACCAATCTCGATCTCATGAAGTGGATATGTCCATATGTGCTTTTGCAGCTGGGGGTTACTCATTACTTTTCAACATGGAAGGCAAGGCAAGAATTGGGGTATGTTGCCTTGGTGGATGCCAAGGAGGGTATGGATCGCACAGTGGCATATTGGAAGGGTAAACAAGCACAAGAGTTGGACAGCCCCCCATTGCTGACATGGGTTGGAGCACTGGGTGGCTGGATCCTGTTGTTTCTCAATGCCTATGTGCTAGTCCCTTTCCTGGGACCACTGGAATGGGAGCGCCTTTCTGTGCTCGTGCTGTTTTGATCACAAAAGGTGCTGCGGGTTTTCTTGTGGATGGTAATCCTAGTCCATGCTGTAGAAAGTTCATATGCATGGGTTGTGGCTCAGAAAGTAGACCCTGCCAATTCAAAGGGTTGGGCGTTGCAAACTCTTCTTATCGGTTTTTCCTCACTGCGGACATCGGACAAAGAGCGTAAGCATAAAGAAGGAATGAGAGCAAGCTTATTCTAGAATACTAGCTTTGTACTGTGGTGCCACTGAATTATGCAACAAGCACTGGTATGGTAGCAATTTACTTTCCAAATATGAAAGCATTTTTTCCTATCAGCTACAAAGCATTGGTAGTTTTTTTTTCTCTACCTTTTTCTTTCCAAAAAAAAAGAAACCTGGTAGCAACAGCTCTAGTTACATATGATTACACCACAGTAAATTAGAAATCAAGGCTCGAGTCTTTGGTCACATATGATGCTGAGTGATTTTTCGCACTTCGACTCTACACCCTGTGGCAACAGATTGCAGGTTTAGCAGGAGATTTGTCAGATCTTGACCTCTGCTAATATGACAGGGAGATTTCTACTTGTTTCATTTGGGAATTTGTTAGTGAAGTTCAATCAGTATTCTGTTCTGCACTCTGTAGGTTGACATCACAGTGGGAGAAGACTTTGAAATCGATCCTTTATCGACAGGGTTGAGATTTGAAGGGCGGAACCATCTTGCATTTCTAAAGGTAGAATGTAAGGTTACACTGAGTGAAGAATAACTGAGAATCATGCTATTTATTCTGGTATGCTACTTTTGGACGGCCTTTCACATCCTGAGGGGCCACTAAAGAGACTGCCCTTCACAGCAGAAATTTCCAATCACAATGCAACATTACAACCATCTTTGGCGCTCTCCTCTTGAAGTCTCTACAATGGATTCCTCCCTGCCCTCTAGGAAGCCTATTGACATTGGGTGGACTTAAAATGGGAGTACATAAATGTCTCTGTGACTAAAAGCCGGCCTTGCGACCTCGTGTCCTGGTTTGTTTTGACCTGAAGCACTCTGCTTTGGGTAAGGATTTAGTTGGGGTCTGGGGCCTCTCCCTCTTTAGAACATGTCTACGCAGGCCATTCCCTGCAGCTCCTTTGGAGTGGTGATCTCTGAATAGTAACAAGCGGACCCCTACCGCTTGGGGGCAGCCCCTCCGCCCAAAATGGGCAGTTGCATGCTCTGTCTAGCATGCTTGGCACTTGGGCTAGGGTCCTTGTGCTTAAACTTACAGCCTGCGTATACAGAAAAAATATTTGGCCACTCCGATAATAACACTACTCAGGGTGATTCCTGGGAAATGGTTACTTATGCCAAATCTAGAGCTTCATGTGTAGTTTTTGGGGTGAATCCCAGGATGGACGATGTGTCCTTTAAAACTACCCGCTCCAGCTTAGGCTTGGATTATGTGGCTAATGGCACCATCTCAAGATTGGATAACAGAGGTACTTTGAAGGTTTCATTGCCTAAATCTGCTACAAATAGAATCCCACATCAAATCAGCTTCAAAGAAATTCGCCACTTGACTGGTTGGAGGGCGGTCTTAGACATTGGTGATTCAATGAGGCGCTCTAGGAAGACAGTCAAATGTGGGGACTTCAACTTGAAAGTTTCTAACCGGTTTGAAGCCCTGGAAGAGATTGATACCAAGCAGCCAGACCAGGTTAGTTGGCCCTATGTGTGCTGAGGTTGAGCGTCAGGAACCTGAAGGATTTGGCACTCTGAATGGATTGCCAATCCTTAAGGTTTACTCTAAAAGAATTAAATCTTCGCCTGAAGGATTTGGCACTCTGCATGGTTTGCCAATCCTTAAAGTTTACTCTAGACACCCAAAATCTACACATGGGGCAACTGATCCCCCTTTGCAGAGCGGTTGGTCGTTCAGGCGCAATCATAGGCTCCCTAGACGGCAAACAATCCATATGCAAAAGGCTGGCTTGCGGCTGAGCACTTTCAACTGCAAAACATCACACATTGTTTGAAAGACAAATCGGGCCCAGATTAAGCTTGTGTTGACGACACCTTAATTTGGCACTGCCTCGGAACATGTGGGAAACAGAGAGGAGGGTAAGGCGGGGAGATTAAACTGTCGTCAACGATTTGAAGTGGGACAAGGTCTTCAGTCAAATGGTATTCATATCTGTGCTGGGCAAGAGACATGGGAAACTTCGGACAAACTGGTTGGAGATGTCAACGGCTACCGTTGGTTTGGCAAGATGTGTGCGCTAAAGGTGACCTCTGCCAAGCGTGGGCAAAAAGGTGTTGGCTTCTTTGTCCGAGATTTCTTGTGTGATTATCAACAAGGATTTGCGGTATGAGCACAGTATCTGGCTGAAACTGAAATTGAAGGGCAGCGTGAGTAGGAAGGACCTCTTTGTGGGATGTGCTTACATGCCCACATAGGGGACCCGTAAAGCTGGACTGTGCTAAGTTCCTTGCCAAGGGTCAGGTGGTCTTATTGGGTGACTTCAATGCCCGGGTTGGTAAAGGTCTTCACCAGGATGATATCATCGGACCTTTAGGTGAGGACGAGCTGAACTCTAATGGAAGACGGTTTATTAACTGTCTGGAAGAGCTTCAGCTTTCGACCCTGAACAATAGGTCAAAAGGTGACCCGATGCAGTGGACCCGTGAGAAAGTCCAAACTGGGGAACGATCCATTGTGGATTATATCATAGTGGACAAGAATCTGTTTCCCCAGTGTGTCAATGTGTTAATTGATAGAACTGATATTGGTACCTCTGACCACTTTCTGGTTTGGACTGAGATCAAAAGGTGTTTCCCCAACACCAAGAGATCTGTGAAACGTTCGATCCAGAAGTGGCGCATTGAAAAATTCCGAAATGAAGAGGTCAAGGCTGAGTATGTCCAGGCCTTGCAAGAGGCTCTGCCCAACTTTGTCCATTCGCTCCAAGACCTTCATTCTCGCGCTGGCAATGCAAGAAATGAAGTCGAAAGTGCGGTGGACTCTTGGGAGAGTTTCGTCTCTTCTGTGGCTGAAAAGATCATTGGGAGGAAACTAATTATCTGCAGTAGAGCTGTTAATTGGTGGACCAATGAGATCAAACTCAAGATTGCCGAGAGACGAGCCCTCTATAAAGAGTGCTGCAGAATGAAAGTCAATAATGACCTTTGGGTTAAGTACTACTGTAAGGTCTCAGAAGAAACTATATTGGGAGATGTTATACCGGGAAATAAACCAGGGTGGTAATGACAAGAAATTCTGGTTGGCCCTTCAACGTCTGTACAAGCCGAAAAATGGTGACTTCAACGGCTGACATTGTCAACACCTTTGAAACCCACTACAGTACACTTGGCAGAAAGTCTAGTTCTAGCGGGGAGGGGTTTTCTGAAGAATGGAATGACACAGCAGAAAGAACTGTGTCTATGATTCAAGACAGCCCTGATGAACTGGAGTATATTTCAAAGGGTTATAACGCTCCCATTAGTTCCTCTGAGATTGCGGAAGCAATTGAGCACCTAAACGGATACAAAGCTGGTGGCCCTGATGGCATTGTCAATGAGCTTATCAGGCATGGTGGTGATCTTACGATAGAGACTCTCTCATCCCATCTTTCAAATAACAAGGCACAGGAATGGCAGCATGCACCGGTGCTCTTCTGAGCGCGCAGGTAGAGGCTATACCCAGGGGCCTGTCTTCCCCTTGCTGTGAACGGGCAGGAGGCCTCACATCATGGAGCAGAGCAAGGAACCAGGGTGGGGAGCTGACATGGGTATCCACTGTGACACCGCCTGGCTCCAGACCATTTCTCATTATGTCTGTGATGCCTCCAGCAGAGCCGAACAATGGTATGGACATACAATTCTCTGCAATGGTTTTTTGGGCTGAAAATTGTGTGCGTAGGAGCTAGTCTAGTCATGCTCCAGATTTTGGTTGCCCAATCCCAACATAATCTACACCCACTTCTGTTGGAGGATTTCACGTTATGATCATGTAATGCTGTAGACGAACGTGGGTGTAATTGACATCCTTCTCCTCCTTCCATTAGCTCTTCAACATCTCTTCAAATGTATGAACTTGTGTTATCTCTCCTCTTTCCAGTCCATGTTTGGGAAGAAATTTTGTGTGTATATACTTGTGAGAGAGAGACGTGGCTTATTTGGGAGTCCCCGCGAGACACCCTGTTTAAACAAGGCAGACTGACGGACTTTTTGCTTCGCGTATCACGGGGCTCATGCAATTTCAGTGTTCATGTAAGTGCTGGTACAGACATCATGCTAGAAATTCCCAGTGCCATGGCTGTAGCCCAGATGGAACAGAGATGTAAGAAGACTCCAATTTCATAAGGAGAAAGAGAGAGAGTCTCGTGGAAGTCCCGCAGTATCATTGTGGCTAAAGATCCATGTTTTTGGATGCAGGCCAAGCAATAAGCATAGGATATCTTTGTCAGGAGTTCATGTCAGATCCTTTGCGATGGTGGGACAACAGGTTGGCAAGGTGAGGCTGTATGAATGGTTAACCAATCATTTTTAGTTTCTAGGATAGAAAGGACATACTTCTGTGTGCAAAGCTGGTTATATACGTATTTTAGCAGCCTGCACCATGGTTTTAGTTGCTTTGATCACTGCAATTAAAATCTATCTGTCACTCTGGCTGGAGTACCTCTAACTTTGGTATCAGTCATTTCTAAGCCTTCCATTTAATTGATGTGGGATATATTTTGAACCGATACTTGTGTTTGGTGGTTGTAGCCTGGTCTATGCGAGGCTGTGGTTGAAGCTATGGCTGCTGAGCCGCCCACTGGTGGTTATCACAGCTTCAGACATAATTGGAGAAAGGAGTTCCTTGGGAGTTGGTCGAATTGTCCCTGGGTGGAAGCAGAGCCAGCTGCCATGATTCAACATCGAGCACAATCCGGTGATGGTTGTTATGTCAATGCACGCCATGGCGTTCCCGTCCAAGAATACATTGGGTATTGTTTAGATGACGATTCAGGTTTAACGTGAGTAGATGTGCTTGGTACAGATTATGCTCAATGACCATTTCTCACTAGTTTTATAACTGTAATTATGCGGCAAAGGCCCTCATCAATACATATTTCTTGAAAGCATCTAGGTGTATAATACAATTTGCACTTGAGGTTGAAGGTTTGATTTAGAGTTTGAGTCATGCAGGATGGCAGGATTGAATGAGGCGGAGATGTTTCTGGGACAAGAGACTGGCGGCAGGGGTAGTTCCCTCTCTGGCACTTGTCAGTATGTTAGGACACTATGTAAGGCAGGACGACTGAAAGATGTGCTGCACATTTTGAGCCAACAAGGCATTCGAGCAGACTGGAATACATATGTCGTTCTCTTGCAGGAATGTATAAACATGAAAAACCTAGCACAAGGGAAGCAGGTGCATGCCCACATTATCCAAAGTGGATGCAAGCCAAAAGTATATCTGCTCAATACACTTGTCAACATGTATGTCAAGTGCGGTAGCTTGGTGGATGCACGTCAAGTGTTTGACAAAATGCCTGAACGAGATTTGCTTACATGGACTATGATGATGGCAGGCTATGCCAAGCATGGGCATGCTCAGGATGCCTTCAAAATCTACGAGCAAATGCAATGGGAAAGGGTGACCCCTGACAGGATCACCTTCATCTGTGGTCTCAAAGCATGTGCCACCCTAGGAGACCTGGAAAAGGGCAAAAGGATCCATGGTGACATCATCAAAGCTGGAATAAAGTCATATGTAAACCTGGAGAATAGCCTTGTGGACATGTATGCCAAATGCGGGATCATGAAGGATGCGCAGCAAGTGTTTGATAATATGGCTAAGCGAGATGTGGTTTCATGGAGTGCCATGATTGCAGGATATGCTCAGCATGGGTGTGGTAGGGAAGCTTTGAAGGTCTACGAGCAAATGCAACAGGAAGGGATGATGCCAAACAGGGTCACATTCATTTGCGTTCTCAATGCATGTGCTAGCTTAGGAGATTTGGAGAAGGGCAAGCAGGTCCATGCTGACATCATCAAAGCTGGAATTATGTCATATATTAATTTGGAGAATACTCTTGTTGACATGTATGCAAAATGCGCAAGCATGAAAGATGCCCAGCAAGTGTTTGATAATATGGCTACACGAGATGTGGTCTCGTGGAGTGCATTGATAGCAGGATATGCTCGTCATGGGTTTGGGAGGGAGGCTTTCCAGATGTACAGGCAAATGCAACAAGCAGGGGTGAGACCCAACACAGTCACATTTCTTTGTGTTCTCAATGCGTGTTCCAGCCTAGGAGCCCTGGAAAAGGGCAAAGAGGTGCATGCTGACACCATGAAAGCTGGAATTGCGTCCTATATCAATTTGGAGAATAGCCTTATCGACATGTATGCAAAATGCGGCAGCATGAAGGAGGCGCATCAAGTGTTCGACAGTATGGCTGAACGAGATGTGGTCTCGTGGAGTTCGTTGATAGCAGGATATGCTCAGCATGGGGATGCTATGGAAGCTTTCAAGATCTATGAGAAAATGCAACAGGATGGGGTGACGCCCGACAGGGTCACATTCACTTGTATTCTCAATGCATGCGCCAGCCTCAGAGCTCTGGAAAAAGGGAAACAGGTCCATGATGACATCCGCAAATCTAGGATCGTGCCAGATATTATCCTGGAGAATACCCTTGTTGACATGTATGCAAAATGCAGGGGCATGAAGGATGCTCGTCTAGTGTTTGACAATATGACACAACATGATGTGGTTTCATGGACGACCATGATTGCAGCATATGCTCAGCATGAGTATGGCAGGGAGGCTGTTGAGATGTATGAACAAATGCAACAGAAAGGGCTAAGGCCCGACAGGGTCACATTCACTTGTGTTCTCAATGCATGTGCCAGCCTAGGAGCCTTGGAGAAGGGCAAAGAGGTCCATGCTGACATCATTAAATCTGGAATTGCATGCTACATAAATTTGGAGACTGCGCTTGTGGACATGTATGCGAAATGTGGGAGCATAAAGGATGCGCGTCAAGCTTTTGACAATATGGCTAAACGAGATATAGTATCATGGAACACCATGATCGCAGGGTATGCTCAACATGGATGTGGCAGGGAGGCTTTCGAGATATATGAGAGATTGCAGCAAGACAGGATGACTCCTAACAGGGTCACCTTCTCTTGTATGCTCAATGCGTGTGCCAGCCTAGGAGCCCTGGAGAAGGGCAAGCAGGTTCACGCTGACATCAGCAAAAGTGGAATTGTGTGGGATATCATTTTGGATAACAGCCTTGTTGACATGTATGCCAAATGTGGGAGCATAAGGGATGCGCGTCAAGTGTTTGACAGTATGGCCCAACGAGACGTGGTTTCATGGAATGCCATGCTCACAGGATATGCAAGGCATGCGTGTGGTGGGGAAGTGTGGGAGGTCTATGAGCAAATGCGGCAGGAACAAGTGATGCCTGACAAGGTCACCTTCATTTGCCTTCTCAATGCATGTGCCAGCCTAGGAACCCTGGAAAACGGCAAAGAGACCCATGCCGAAATCATCAAATCTGGAATTAAGTCGGTTCCATACTTAGACACTGCCCTTGTCGACATGTATGCCAAATGCGGGAGCATACAGGATGCACGGAAAGTGTTCGACGGTATGGTTAAACAAGATGTGGTCTCATGGAACGCCATGATAGCAGGTTATGCTCAACATGGGTTTGGTAGGGAGGCTTTGGAGATTTATGAGGAAATGCAACGGGAAGGGGTGATGCCTGACAGGGTCACGCTTACTTGTGCTCTCAATGCGTGTTCCAGCCTTGGAGCCCTGGAAAAGGGCAAGCAGGTCCATGCTGAAATCAGCAAAAATGGGATCATGCCAGATATGATTTTGGATAACAGTCTTGTTGACATGTATGCCAAATGCGGGAGCATAAAGGATGCACATCAAGTGTTTGACACTCTGGGTCAACGAGATGTCGTCTCATGGAACGCCATGATCGCGGGCTACGCTTGTCAGGGGTTTGGTAGGGAGGCCCTCCTAGTATTTGAACAAATGCAAAAGGAAGGGTTGAAGCCGGATACTATCACCTTTATATCTCTTCTATCGGCATGTAGCCATGGGGGCCTAGTGGAAGAAGGCTGTCACTACTTTGATTCCATGAGTGGAGATCATGGCCTCAATCCTTCTGTGGAGCATTTTGGCTGCATTGTGGACCTTCTTGGCCGCGCAGGCCGATTGGTGGAAGCAGGGGACTTCATTAACAAAATGCCAATTGAACCAGATGTTCGGGTGTGGGGTACTTTGCTTGGTGCCTGCAGAGTCCATGGAGATGTGGAGCTAGCAGAATGTGTAGCAAAAATCGTACTCCAGAAGGATCCACAGGATGCTGCATCTTATGTGCTCCTGTCAAACATCTATGCTGCGGCAGGGAGGTGGGATGATAAAGCAAAGGTGAGAAAAATGATGGAAGACAGAGGTGTCAGCAAGGAGCCAGGGCACAGCTGCATCGAGGTCAACAACCTTGTGCATACGTTTGTTGCGGAAGATAAATGGCATCCTCAACTTGAGGAAATCCATGCTGAGCTGAATAGATTGTCTGAGCAGATGAAGGGGGCAGGGTACGTACCTGACACACGCTTTGTATTACACGATTTGGAAAAGGACCAAAAGGAATTTTCTCTGTGCCACCACAGTGAAAGATTGGCTATTGCTTTTGGGCTCATCAGCACACCCCATGGGGCTCCTATCCGCATCATCAAGAACCTTCGGGTATGTGGTGACTGCCACACCGCCACCAAGTTTATCGCGAAGATTGTGGGTCGAGCAGTTGTGGTTCGGGATGCCAATCGCTTTCACCACTTCCAGGATGGGGTCTGTTCCTGTGGAGATTACTGGTGACACAGTGCGCCCCGTCAAACGTGAGGGTGCAAGGTCATAATCTCTCATCAGTTTTTTGTAGCAAAGAGTTAGCAGAAAAGAATCAATGTATCATTGAATGGGAGATTGACTACTACCCTCTTGGTGGGCCTTCCCGATGGTGATGATCGGCATTCAATCATCATTGAGAAGCAACGGTGATCTCCGGGAAAACCTTATTGAAGAGGAATAATCAACAGATTGCAGGGAACACTATGTGCAAAGAAAATCAAGGAATGTATGTTGATTTTCGAGCTTCAGTGATTGAGACAAAGTAGAGTTTACTGAGGATGGACTTAGGAGAGGATCTTTCCCTCGTAAAGGAGAGATCAACGAGATCTCGAGATCTGCCACATAGTATGGGCTCTGAGGCATTCGCATACTGGAGGGAGAACATAGATTTAGAAGAGGGGTAAGAAATGGGCAGAATGAAGAGAACGACAGTTAGAATAGAGAAGGGCAACCAAATTCCAGATGCGAGAGATAGAGAAGGATGTGCCATGTGATAGAAAAGAACTGGAAAATCGTGTGTGTGAATGAAACTTGATGGAGGAATTTTCACACCAGGAAAGATGTGTCTGTACCGCGGTCTTCTGGTCCATTTTAGATAGAATGTTGGAATCTGAATAGAGAAGCGTCCATTCTGGTTGTTTTGCTGTTCTGTTCATGCATACTAGGATCTCATAGAGGAGTAGGGAAGTCGTGTGTGTGAGGGCAGCAAGAAGAGTGAGTTTAATTGATGAAGTGAAGCTGCACCAGTAACTGAGCACATGGCCCTTTTCTGCTCCTCTTATGCATTAGGGATTGCAAATTCTGTTAAGATAAGGGATCTGCTATGTATGCCAGGGATTCCGGTGATGACACTCTGCTCTGAATGACCAACAGGACCTGCGAACTGCATTGCATTGTACATGTAGAATAGCATATAGTAAACCACAGGTTCCTGCTCACAGTTGTATCTCTCGTGAGAAGTGAACAATCAAAGAGTGGGTGAGAGCTGAAGAAATCGTATGTTGCATTTGGAAAGGACTCTCACCTGCATAACTAATCCTGGAATTCATGTGATGTGTGACTGGGATATGGGCAGAGGAACAACACCTTGGTGGCATGTGCAATTACAGAATCAATAGAGGATTAGGGAGGATGAAGTAGACAAGTATTTCTGGTATCCCTACCTACATCTTCTCTTCCGCTGCGGTGTAGGTAAGGGCATTAGTGCTCTGGTCATGAATGGTTAGTGAAGTAGACAAGTAGGGTTTGAGCCCTTTCTTTTTCACACTACACGTATTTGTGTTTAGAACTTTCAAGTTTTATCAACAGCTTGTAGTATGTTCAGGAATGAACTGGAGATAACCAGGCAATGTGTTTTTCATGCAAGGGGATGTACCGACATAATCATGTGCGTATTGAAGCTTAACCTCTTTGATCAGTCCTAGAAGGACTGCTAAAATCTGCTCCAGCACTCGAGAAATAAAAAAGTTCACAAGATTTAAAGATATGATTCTTCCATATGGAAGAAATTCTAAATAGGACAGATGTCTCACAGCGATAAAAGCTGCTACTACTACTGCACAAAACGGTCACCTATCTTAAAGTTTTCACAGAACTTCCGATCTGCAGTATAAAGGTCTTCTGCTTTGATGTCTTCAACTGCAAGTTTCACGCTGTGCATCCATTTGACAAAAGTGAAGGAAAAAATAGTTCTTTGTGGCGATTGAGAAGAATGGATCAAGTGAGAGTCCCTGTAAGTGTTCCTTATCGCCCAAAGGATGATCTACATGTCGAGATTGTGTATGTTGATAATTGTCTAAAGTAGCTAGAAGTAGTGTCAAATGGGCGAATTAGGGAACGATGGCTACAGAGATGCGTGAGCAACTCTATTGGAGCTTGGGGCAAGCATTTACCTGGTGTGCAAGCCCAAGAATTGAGGAGGAGGCAGATCCTACATCTGCACAATCATATGAAGATCTTGCACATAGGAAATGTATTGTTGTAGTTGAGCTGGGTGTCACCCTCAGAAGGGGTTGGTGAGTCAATTTGCAACCTTGAAGGCCACTGCCCTACAGACGAATGATCTCATTTCAGAGAGGAGGGCAGAGGTGAAGGAGATGAAGGAGGCCACGAAGAGGCAAGAAGAGAGGGATGCAAGTATTAAAACAAGAGTTGGGGCATTGGAAGTCCAGCTGGAAGACTGCAACTATCACAGGGAATTGTAGGATAAGCAACTTGAAAATGCGCAGGCGCATTTTGATGAGCTCACGAGGTTTTTGAGGAGGGAGATTGAGTTGGGGAGCAAGGTTAGGAAGAGGGTTGCCTTGACAGTGGCAAGGAGGAGTGTGGAAAAAACATGTACTTTCAGTGAGACGGACTGAGAAAGGGTAGGCATCCGCACTTTGAAAGTGAAGGAATTATTGGTGGATGGGCTTTTCAGCAATAGAACCCACCAACTCTTCGGCTGGAATGTTGTGGATGGACTCGTTGAACTCGAAAAACCCATCCACCAACAAGTTCTTCACCTTCAAAGTGCGGATGCCTACCCTTTCCTAGTCCGCCTCACTGAAAATACCAAAGAAAGTCCTCTACGCTTCCTTCTCCCTCTTCCTCCTTCCACATGCTTTTTCCACACTCCTTCTTACCACTGTGAAGGCAACCCTCTTCCTAACCTTGCTCCCCTAACCTTCCTAACATTAATTGTGGTTTCTGGATTTGTTCCTCTCTCATGTTTTCTTCCATTTGTCCCATAAGCTCTATGAGCTTTCCGCGGACGTTATAAAGCACCATTTCATTTCATTTCCCCAACTCAATCCCCCTTCTCAAAAACCTCCTAAGCTCATCAAAATGCGCCTTCGTATCTTCAAGTCGCTTATCCTACAATTCCCTGTGATAGTTGCAATCTTCAAGCTAGACTTCCAATGCCTTTAATACTTGCATCCCTCTTGCCTTCTCGTGACCTCTTTCGTCTCCTTCTCTCCCCTCCTCTCTGAAATGAGATCATTCGTCTGTAAGACAGTGGCCTTCAAGGTTGCAACCTGACTCACAAACCCCTTCTGAGGGTGACCCAACTCAACTACAACAATACATTTCCCATGTGCAAGATCTTCATATGATTGTGCACACTCATGGATCTGTCTCCCCCTTAACTCTTGGGCTTACACACCATGTAAATGCTCACCTCAAGCTCCAATAGAGTCACTCACGCATCTCTGTAGCCATCGCTACGTAATTCGTCCATTTGGCTCCAGTTGCTTTAGACGCTCATCAACATACACAATCTTGACATGTATATCGTCCTTTGGACGATAAGGATTAATATCAATACTATCAAGAACATCCTTGCGACCCACCTCTGCTTCCCATAGATCCACCTCTATTTCTGCCACCCCCACCTCAGCTTTTCGTGTTTTTAAGCATCGCTGAACCTGCACATCCGGTCAACTACTCTACATAAGACAACTTTTGGTTACCCAAAGCAGTATCATATGTTAATGTGAGTACTCGTTGGAGAAAAACACTAAAATCGAGTAAGTGTATACACATACTACTCTTCTTAAAAACAACGAGTGGTGAAAACTGATTATTCTACTCACCTTTATGGTAAACTCGATGAGTGTGGGCCTGCACTATCTGCCACCCCAAACATACGAACATATCAAAATGTCTCCTTTAAAGCCATACGAAGTCAGTCCTGACATACTTATAGGGACTCTCACTTGATATCGATATCCTTAGCCAGCTTCACTCTCAACGTTCTTTCTATCCTAGTAGCTAAAAATGATTGGTCACAACAGAAAACCTCACCTTACCAGACCACGGTGAAGGATATGCCGAACTCCTGCAAAAGCCACGCTTACTGCTTGGCCTAAATGAAACTACATAGAACATCGTCATTATCAGCTCCTAATTGTCGCGTGTTTTCTGCTGTGGAATGAACTTGGTGTGTCTCTTTCCAACAACAAAAAACAAAAGCGCCGGGTGAAGGGTCGCGACCAAAAGGCCAAGGACATGTTTCTTGGGTCCAAAACCAAGGAAGTTTTGTCCAAGATATTCGGACAGCGTGCATCTCACATTTTGGGATTGTCTTGCGGTCATCGGATTCATTACATCCTTCACCCATTTGGTCCTTTCTCTCAAGCGAGTACAACGAAGCTGATTTGTGGATTGTGGGTGACAGCTTGCAAACTTGGATTGCAGCGCACTCCGCTGCTATCCTGAGAGCTGCCCTGTTCTCTCCTGTGCAGTGAATGGGCGACAGCCTAATTATGCAGCAGATTATCGGGCCAGCTATGGATGGAGCTGAAATTAGTATCCAGCTTGGGAATGCCGGAGCCTAGACCGGTGCGAGTGATGGCTACACACCTTTATACGGAAGAAAGATACAAACACACGATTCTTTGTTTACTTTTCGCAAGATAAATTGGTCGAAGAGGTGCAAGCAGGATTGAAATTGACAACCAGGCCGTTCAGCTCCTCCCTCAATATCGGCTGTAGCATCTGAAATTTCTCTCTACTCTCCATATTTTAAAGGAGATAGAGACAGGTTATAGCGCCTCTGGGATTTCCTGATTTTAATATTCGACTCGTTTTTCTTGGCCCGGGGTGAAGAGTTATGTCATGGCTCGCAGCGGAAAATCCTGCTGCTGGTTTCAAGGTGTGGAAGCATTTTGAGCTCGCTTCTCAATTTTTAGGACCCGTCATCACAGATAGACAGGTGGTGTTAAGATAGCTGCTGAGAATGTACGTTCAAGTACTGGCACTCCCAGTCCTGGATGGAGACTGGGGCAATCAGAAGGTGGAAAAATTCTCATGTCCTTATAATTCTTGCACAAAAAGCAAAGAATGGCTCTTCTTCTCATAACCTTCACAGTGGTGGGACAACAGCTTTCATAAGGTGTGGCTTTGTTCATTGTATGTAAAAGATTTTGTCTGAGGATTGTTTGTTGATTGCAGTTGGCATGATGTTCTTTTGTAAACTGGATTGCATCTCTAGATGAGATTATTGCTCTTCATCAGGAAAAAGCAGCAAAAGGGGTTCATAATGCTGCCATCAGTTGGATTTTCAATTGGATTTTGAGAGTTGGTTAAACCCTCCTTGGGTGAAAGCAGACCTAGCTGCCATGATACATGGTCAAGCACACAATCTGGCAATGGTTTTTATGTTAATGTACGCCATGGCATTGGAGCCCAAGAATACATCGGGTATTCTCCTGACGAGGATTCAAATGTCTACCACGAGTAGATAGAATTGTTACAGTTCACTCTCAAGAGTATGTGACTCAGTAGTCTTTGTACCCCTCCATGTATCTAGCAGGGGGCCTGTCCTAGCGAAGAGATGTTTCCTTGAAGAATCTTGTTGTATGTCATCTAAGTTTGAAATTGGAGGTCTGTAATTAAGAGTTTTGAGTCATGCAGGATGGCAGGGTTGAATAATGCAGAGTTGTCTGTTGGACATGATAATGGCATCAGCGTTAGTACCCCAACCCTCACCGCAGATGTTCAAAGACCACCAAGTGCCCAAGTCAATAAGGATTTTTCTGGCGCTTGTGAGTATGTGAGGATACTATGTAAGGCAGGACGTCTGAACGCTGACCATTTTGAACCAAGGAGGTGTTCAAGCAGACTCGACTGTCTATGTCTGTCTCTTGCAGGAATGTATCAACACAAAAAACCTAGCAAAGAGCAAGCAGGTGCATGCCCACATCATTCGAAGTGGATGCAAGCCACAAACATTGTACTCAACACCCTTCTCAATATGTATGCCAAGTGCGGTAGCATTGTGGACGCACGCCAAGTGTTTGACAAAATGTCTGAACGAGATAAGTTTACCTGGACTATGATGATGGCAGGCTGTGCCAAGCATGGGCACGGCGAGGACGCTGTCAAACTGTATGAGCAAATGGAACAGGAAGGGGTGACCCCGGATAAGGTGGCATTCATCTGTGTTCTCAATGCGTGTGCTTCCCTGCAAGCCCTGGAAAAGGGCAAAAAGATCCATGCTGATATCATCAAAGCGGGAATCCCATCATACATTAATTTGGAGAATAGCCTTGTGAACATGTATGCCAAATGCGGGGTCAAGGATGCACAACAAGTGTTCGACAATATGGCCAAACAAGATGTGGTTTCATGGAGTGCCATGATCACAGGATACGTTCAGCATGGGTGTGCTAGAGAAGCTCTTAAAACATATGATCAAATGCAGCAGGAGGGAGTGACGCCAAACAGGGTTACATTCATGTCCGTTCTGAATGCATGTGCCAGCCTAGGAGCCCTAGATAAGGGCAAACAGGTCCATGCTGACATCATCAAAACTGGGACTGTATCATATATCAACTTGGAGAATTCACTAGTTGACATGTACGCAAAATGTAGGAGCCTTAAAGATGCACAGCAAGTGTTTGACAGCATGGCTAAACGAGATGCGGTTTCATGGAGTGCATTGATAGCAGGATATGCTCATCACGGGCTTGGTAGGGAGGCTGTAGATATCTATGAGGAAATGCAACAGGAGGGAGTCGTGCCTAACATGGTTGCATTTATTTGCGCTATCAATGCATGCTCGAGCCTAGGAGCCCTGGAAAGGGGCAAAGAGGTCCATGCTGATACAATCAGAGCTGGAATTGTGTCCTCTATTAATTTGGAGAATACCCTTGTTGACATGTACGCAAAATGTGGGAGCATGAAGGAGGCGCTTCAAGTGTTTGACAATATAGAAAAACGAGATGTGGTCTCATGGAGTGCTCTGATAGCAGGATATGCTCAGCACCAGCGTGGTGCGGAGGCTTTCAATATGTATGAGCGAATGCAACAGGATGGAGTGCTGCCCGATAGAGTCACATTCACTTGTCTCCTCAAAGCGTGTGCTAGCCTTGGAACCCTGGAAAAATGCAAGCAGGTCCATGCTGACATCAGAATGTCTGGGATTGTGGTAGATATCATTCTGGGAAATACCCTTCTTGATACGTATGCCAAATGCGGGAGCGTGAAGGATTCCCGTGAAGTGTTCGACAACATGGCTCAAAAAGATGTCGTCTCCTGGACGACCATGATTGCAGGATATGCTCACCACAAGTGTGGCCAGGAAGCTTTGGAGGTCTATGAGAAAATGCGGCAGGAAGGGGTGTCACCTGACAAGGTTACGTTCACTTGCGTTCTTAATGCTTGTATCATCTTAGAAGACCTGGAAAAGGGCAAAGAGGTCCATGCTGACGTCATTAAATCTGGAATGGCACCAGGTATCATCCTGGATAATAGCCTTGTTGACATGTATGCCAAATGTGGGAGCATAAAAAATGCACGTCAAGTGTTTGACGATATGGTTCAACGAGATGTGTGCTCATGGAACGCCATGATCTGGCTATGCGAAACATGATTGTGCCAGGGAGGCTTTGGAGATCTATGAGAAAATGCTAGAGGAAGAAGTGATTCCTGACCTGGTCACATTCACTTGTGTTCTGAATGCATGTGCCAGCCTAGGAGCCCTGGAGAAGGGCAGGTGGGTCCATGGTGAGATCAGCAAAACTGGAATTATGCCAGATATCATTCTGGATAACAGCCTAGTTGACATGTATGCCAAATGTGGGAGCACAGAGGATGCACGTAAAGTGTTTAACAATATGACTAATCGAGATGTGGTCTCATGGAATGCCATGATTGCAGGATATGCTCACCATGGGTTTGGTAGGGAGGCCCTTGTATTATTTGAACAAATGCAACATGAAGGCTTGAAGCCAGATACTGTCACATTTATCTCTCTTCTCTCGGTATGTAGCCATGTGGGCTTAGTGGAAGAAGGCTGTCACTACTTTGATTCCATGAGTGGAGATCATGGCCTCACTCCTACAGTGGAGCATTTTGGTTGTATTGTGGACGTTCTCCGCCGTGCAGGACAATTGACTGAGGCACGGGACTTTATTCACAGAATGCCAGTTGAACAAGATGCTCGGGTGTGGAGATCCTTGCTTGGTGCTTGCAAAACGCATGGCAATGTGGAGCTAGCAGAACATGATGCAAAATTCGTTGTCAAGGGGGGCCAATAGCACAGTGCAGCTTAGGTGCTGCTCTCAAACACTTATACTGCGGCAGGGAGGCAGAACAGAAAAGCAAGTGTGAGAAAAATGATGGAGGACAGGGGTGTCAGAAAGGACATCAGCCATGATGATCAGGGCCTGAGGAAATGTGCTGCTTCAATTGCAAGTGCATAATCTGTCACAGGTTTTTGGAATCAAAAAGTAAGATTAACCCTTAAGTGTCAAAACTCATTTTCACCCACTCGTGGAAAAACATGACCCTGGCCCACAAAAACAAATTTATCTATAGAATCTCTGTGTCCCTGTAAAACTGACCGTTGGAATTACTTCCCACCTACCCCACCTCCTACCACAAAAAGTTTCACCAAAATCCAACAGCCAGATCTGAAGATTATGAAGTGTAGAGTGGGGACAAAAAAAAATCTCCACTAAGAACTAGGTGCCAAAAAAGCAGTTTTTTGCTCGTATTTGGGCATTTTTAATTTTTTCTGTTTGAGAGTCTCAAGAACGTTGTTCCACACCTGATACCGCACATTCTCATAAAATTTCAGTTTTTTCTGAAATGTTCTCAAGTGGGCTCCCTTGTAGTGACAAATTGGGGGGTCAAAATATGCCATTTTCTTTGGGCAGGCCAAAATCTCTCTTCCTAAAATTATACAAAAATATTCAGCTGGTCAATCCCTAATCCCTCCAGTTGAAATGTCATGGGCTTCCATATGAAGTCCCCGAAAAACTTTGAGGCCAATCAGCCAATGCACCGCATCCTTAGGTTCCCTGCCCAAGACTTCAAATGGCACACCTTTGGTATAGCCTGCAGGCCTAGGATATTTGGAGCCGTAGCCCAGAAGGGCGCGGGGTTTGGGAGCTCCTATGGCTACCCGGCCATGCTTTCATGGGGGGCTACCCGGCCCTGCTTTCATGGGGGGCCACTCCACCCTCAACCCTCTCAAACCCCCACCCTAGGTTTGGCCCACCCCTCGTGGCGTTTTTCTCGAGCCCCGAGCTCTGCCGCCATCGCGGCTGCATTCCCTCCAGCCCGCCCTGCATGGAGTTAGACGGAGCTGCCATCGCCGTGGATTCAGGCTAGGGCCCAGGCCTGGGAATGCCCAGACCTGCGCTGGGCGCCATGCCCCCGCCGGGCAATCAAGGGGTTTGGGGGAGCGCCCTAACCTTTATGGGGTATCTTTCAGTCACCCTAACCTGACCGCAGTTGCCATGTCAGCAACTTGGGCAGGTTAGGGGGGCCAAATTGACCTCAAAAAACTGAGTGTGCCCCCTTCCAATTGGTCCAGACCCATACCCCTTCAGGCATTGACCAATTGGCCAATGCCATATAAGGGGGACCCGATTATCTGTCGATTGAGCTAAAAAGAAGGCCAATCAGCCTTAACCACAGGAAGTTATGGCTGGTTAAAGAAACCTAACCGACCAAAACGGATCAATTTGACACTTGAGGGTTAAAGCAAAACAAAAATCATTCAAGTGTGATGACAGACCTTACAGTGGAGCGTTTTCTGTGATAATCACAACAACATGGAAGTCATGGAAAACCATATTGCAGAGGAATGGTTGTCAAATTTCAGCAGTATGAAAAAACCCGAGGTTATGGGTCTTGGAAAGTTTTGCACCAATAATGCTTGAGAAAGGGATTCCCACACGAGGGAGATAGACTGGGACCCTTAAGACAAAGTGTTCATCATTTGTTGAATGCCATAGTCTCTCAAGTATGCTGGGAAATCTCCTAGGAGAGTAACTACCTGCATGGAGGTAGTTATATTTTCTTAACCCAGAAAGAAAACTCTAAGTCTTTGACCAAATCAATCTCCATGGAGGTAGTCGCCACCACCAACCAGCCTCATTATGACGAGGCTACACAAAATTAAGAGTTGACATTTCCAGCACACCTGCTAGACCAGCAACTGGCACCACAATGCTATACAAAATTGAGAGGCGATATTTCCAGCCTAGTGGCCATACCCTGTTAGTTCACATGCACACGCTTTCTTTCAAATCAAGCCACTTCAATATTGGGACAAACATCTTTGTTGGCAAATAAGAAGTGTGCAGCATAGCTTTATAGAAAAACCCAAGTGGGGTGATTGTACAAATGGGTAATATTGTCCCCGAGATGAGAAACAAACCAGTGTTGTACTGGTATATAGGGTTAACCCAAGTATCAATAGTGGGTATCAACCTGGTATGAGAGAACCTACCACGCGGGTAGCTAACGGCCACAATACCCAGAATAGACCAGTGTTACCCTATTTCGATTTGCCACCCTACCATACTCATACAGTCGGCCCTCGGTCCTCCATATCTGTTAATATTTGGGAGTAAGAAAAACTGTAACACTTAAAGGATTTGTAACACTTTAACAGATACAAATTTAGATCAATGAAAAGTAACATTTATAAAGCTCACTCTTATGTAAGGAGCCCTAAAAAATTCACGTTAATAGAACTACGAGAAGGGAAAAACCATCATCATGGCTGATGATCTACAAACACTGAAGGTTGGAAGAAAGATTCTATGCATGTCTGATGTGAATGTCTCAATATCTCTACACCCTTTGCAAATTTCTCTAACTTGTCTACCAAGTGCATGACATCTGTCGACCTCTGCTGCAAGAAATGATGCATGTTTCAAGAGCAACCAGTGCCTTCCTACATTACCATCCAGTACTGGGGTTACAGGTTTATCAGTAACTATATATTCACTATTATTAAGCTCCTTTATATATGTCCACTTGAGTTGATCACAGACTTAACTTGAGTGAATGAAGAGCACTTTAACACATACACATGGTCATTATTCAAAGAGGGGAGTAACCGATGTTTAACAATTAAACACTTAACGTCTTGCTTAGTTCACCCAAGTAGGGAGTAAGAATTATGCTAACACATATAGTTTTTTAACGCTTATGGAGGTAACAAATATGGAGGGCCGACTTGATACCTCTCGTGAATGCAGAGCGATACCCTGGGTAGAGTCTTGCGATATACTAGCACACATTTTAGGGAAAGGGTGACGGCTACGTAGAGGGAACCTTTGGGCGGCAGATTGCAGTTAGGGTGAGAGATTTGTTAGATTTGGGGTGGTTGTGTAATTGCAGTTGTGATTACACCAAGGACAGTGGTGGCAATGGACAAATCGTGGCTGGGTATGCCTATGTATATATTGGAAACCCTTGATGTCACATGGAATTCAGCCTATCTGTCCTGAGAATGAACTTCATACCCGGGTTGATATCTGCCTGGTATTGCACAATTCCAAACCCTACTATTGATACCACATACTGGTTCTTGCAAAAAGCAATACTTATACCAGTATTGCTGGGGCACTTATTCATCATTACCTCTATTTCTATTAATTTATTATGTCATGGTTTGCATTTTTTTTTGGGGCCCTGCGTGTGCAGAGTCCCCTAGGTACTAGTAAGTAATAAGTAGTAAGAATAGCACATCAGCATTAGCACATCCCCCTCATGCGGCCCATACTCGTAGACAAACAAGGGGTTACTGAAGCTCAGGAAATCCAGTTTTGGTATGGAATTCTGGACAAGGAGCTCAAGAGAAGGGTGCGAGATGCAACCCTGTTACAAGCAGCCCAACCCACATTAGCAGATGTGTTTCTGCTGGCTGAGCGGATTGAGCTCAACATGGTGGAGGAGCGAGTTGTCACCATTGGATTTGGCAAGGACATGCCTGCACGAGGCGCAGCTGCCAGCCCACAGGCACAAGGTACTGCCCAGCAGCGTGGTCAGGGGGGCAAGGTTTCCCAACCCAAGTTCCATGGAGTTTACAGGGGACCTCAGGTGCAGAGGCCCGTGGCATCTTTTGCAGGCCAACAACAACCAGGGGTGGTATGTTGGACATGTGGAGGACCCCATGTCAAGAAAGATTGCCCAAAGAATGGCAGAAGGCCGGCACAAGCACAGCCTGCACAGTTGCAGTGTGGGCATTGTGGCAAGTATGGACATGGAGATGCCCAGTGTTATGACTTGCACCCTGAGTTGCGCCCAGGCCAGTTCCAAGGGAACAATGGTGGCCGGGGGCGAGGTGGACCAGCCCAGAGAGCACGAGGTGATCGGGCACGAGGTGCAGGCCAAGGGCAAGCTCAACATGGCCAAGGACGCGGATGTCAGGGTGTTGACCAAAGCATGGCCAACCGGCTTCAGCAGCTAGAGCAGAGGCTCGCTGCCATGGCTACAGCTCAGGCGGTACCGGCTCCCAGGCGGGATGGTCCACCTCCTGTTCCTGAGGGAGGAGATATGGGAGGCATGGGATTCATATACGGAGCAGCACTACCACTAGAGCAGGTGGAGTCTGCTGCAGCCGTGACTCGAGGAGCAGCACGAGTTCCTGAGCCACGAGGTGCAGAGGTGGAGTTGGATCCACAACGTGGGGAGGCAAGCCGTCAAGCGAGGCTGCCTCAGTCATTCACCTTGGCGGAGACAGTGTCAACGCCATCCATGGCACCTAGTTCTCGCCCGACTGTTACCGAGGCGGAGGTTTCTATGCCATTGGGGAGAGCTACACGTGCAACACTGATACCTGCTGCCAAGGCTAGTGCAGCCGGTGTGTTGTTGGGGGCAGCCACCTCTGTGTGTCAAGCCCCACTGTTCTCGGCAACCATGATTGCGACGCCGGGGGTAAGACCAGCTGCAGTGTTCAGACTAGCAGCAACACTCTATGAGAGTGGGGAGGTCACGTCATCTTCTGCGGAGTTAGTGGAAGGTATAGTGGCAGAGGGATCCTCGGATTTGAGGGTCAAGACTGCCATGGCTGCGCCATGGCAAGCTGCAGCTGCCAAGTTGACGGAGCTGCCAACTAGGCCAGCCTTTGAGCACGCCATGGTGACACCTGGAGTTGTCTTGTTAGACAACCAGGGAGACATTTTCACTTTGAGTGGACCGGCAGGCAAGAAGTACTGGCCACTGCGGGTCTTGTTGGACTCGGGAGCTCAGCCACTGATGTTGGGCAGAGCTGCTATTGCAGGTTTGGGCCTCATGGAGGCGGATATGGAGCCTTGTCCTTTCCAGATACAGACATCTCTGGGAGGATCAGAGCAGGCTCGGGGCATGACACGGCGTGAGTTGGCCATTGGACTACAAGCAGATCATCCTGTAGATGGCTGAGTGATGCGAGCCAAGGCCATTGTGACAGACGCGGTCTCTTACGATGTCCTTGTGGGTGGGGCAGTGTTATATCCCATGGGCTTCACCCTGGACTTTTGGGAGGAGTCAGCATCCTACAGGCCTGGATGGCAGTCAGGGGATGGTCGTCGTGCACAGCTCCCTGTGACATTCATTGGGGGTATTGCGGTTGCCCAACGGGGCAAGATGCCAACACTAGCCGCCTTTACAGCTGCAGTTAGTTGGCCTAGAGAGTTGCTGGAGGGCAATGCCCATGCAGAGGATGTGTCACCTCCAGCAGAGCAGGATGACATGCATGGTATGGCGGAGTTGCCTGCCATGGTTGCTCACACTCCATTGTGGGGTACGAGCAAGGATTTGCAGCAGGTTGCGGATCGACGGGTGCAACAAGCCTAGGTAGAGGCTTTTGTACCGTTAGGAGAGGAGGAGAGTGCGGGTATTGCACCAGGACCACCTCAGTTGTCACCATTGGATACCACACCTATTGTGTGGCAGTATATGGATGAAGGCATTTGCCTTCTGGACTTGTTTGGCGGGATCAGCACCGGATTGGCTACTGTGCTACAGACAGGTGTGCGGGTAAGGCATTACCTGTATGTGGAGAGGGATGAGACTGCACGACGCGTCTCACTGCGCCATGTGGCTCAGTTGGTACAGCAGTACCCTGACTTGTTGCATGTGTCTGCAGTTCGTGGATACCAACAAGCCTTACGAGCAGACATTTCCTTGTTGGGGGCGCAAGATTTGGAGCAGGTTGGCTCCATTGATCTGATAGTGGCAGGTTGGCCCGGCCAAGGGTATTCATCAGCCGGGCATGACAATGGACTGCGAGACTCGAGGACGGGTCTGTTTTGGGAGATGGTGCGGGTTTTGCGCCACTTGCAGCTTCATCAAGCTGTATCTCCAGCATACATCTTGGAGAATGTGCCACTGATGGGTGATTCTCGGGCCAGGGTGATGGCCAGTGTGCATCAAGTCCGATCGTGGCTTGGGTCAGCAGTGCTGCTGGATGCAGCTGCAGTGGGATCACGGGCTCATCGTCCACGGCTTTGGTGGACTAACTTGATGCCACTCGCACTGCTCAAGTGTGCATTTGATGGGGTGCAGCGGCCAGCACACCTCACCGTGGATGGCATTTTGGACACAGGGAGGTAGTCTCAACGTGTGAGACACGATGACCGTTCGCCTTTGGCAGTGGTCAACAGGGTGGGTCAACCACGAGCAACATTACCTACACCGCTCAGCTTCCCAGGATCCCATGCTTTTCGGGATGGTGGACCTGGCCTCTTGTGGGATAGCCAGTTGCAACAGTTAGTGGAGCCTAATGCCGACGAGCGAGAGCGGGCTATGGGATTTTCCACTGGGACCACGGCGGTGCCTTCTCTTTCTGAGGCATCACGTCGTCAGGTGTTGGGGCAAGCAATGGATCTCAATTGCTTGACCTGGATTATCAGCTTGGCTATGGCTGAGCAACGTAGAGTGCGGAGTGCCCTTCCCTTGACGGTCTCTCTGCCTACCGAGACGGTACAGGCAGTGAGTGGGGGCGAGCCGGTGAGGACCACGGGGTGTAGACATCCATGGCACACGTGGGAGGTGCTCGAGGTTCAGAAGGACTTGGCAGCCAAGGCAGCTGTGATGGATGAGGTTGGGGATTCTTCTCGGGATGAGGAGGTTCTCAATGATGAGATGATGGGGCAGGATGAGGCCTTGTCATTGACTGAGCAGGAAGGGAGTACTGCTCAAGAGGTTGCAGCATAACAACCACGGACGCGTCCTCTACCTCTAAGCCCACTGGACTTAAGGTTGCAGTTACGGAGGACAATTGGGAGCCTGACATTGGACCCATTGTCACCGGAGAAGAGAGATGACGTATACGGCGGTTCCTGAGGGCTTACAGGAATTGCTTTGCCTTCAGTTTGAAGGACTTGGGAGCACTGAAGGGTCAAGAGATCCGTATTGAGTTGGCCACTGACACGCCAATCTTTCGGAGACCCTATAGATACAGTGACATGGAGAGGTCTTTGATTCAGATGAGGACTCAAGATCTCTGGGAGGCAGGTTTGGTGGAGCTCTCTGGTGGAGAGTATGCTTCAGCCACAGTGATGCCAGCCAAGAAGGATGTCTATGGCAATTGGACGGAGAGACGTATGTGCGGTGATTACCGGCCTGTAAATCGTCAGACCAAGTCCAATAGGTATGCCATGCCGACACCAGAGGAGATCTTTGATGCCATTGGGCATTCCCAGGTCTTTAGCACGTTGGATTTACGATCCGGATATCACCAGTTGCCGATCAAGGAGGCGGATAAGCAAAAGACGTCATTCTGGGGGATCAATGAGCACGGGAAGGATTGCCTATACCAGTGGCGGTTCTTACCATTTGGGCTTAAAAACGCTCCCGCTGAGTTTCAAAGAGTCATGGACAGGATTCTAGCAGGGGTGGAGTTTGCTCGGTGCTACATAGATGACATCGTCATCTTTAGTGCTACGGTGGAGGAGCATGAGAGACACCTTCAGGGGGTATTTGAGCGCTTAAGGACGCACGGATTGAAGTTACATCCGGGCAAGTGCAAGTTTTTTCACAACCAGATTGAGTATCTGGGTCACATGATATATCCTGGAGGATTGGGGGTACAGCAGACTAAGGTAGAGTCCATTGCACAGGTTCCACGCCCCACGGATGTGAGCCGAGTTTGAGCTTTCATGGGGTTAGCAAACTATTACAGACGGTTTGTTAAGGGATTTAGTGCCATTGCAAAGGCTCTAATCAAGCTGACCAAGGTAGACCAGGAGTGGTATTGGGAAGATGAGCAAGAACAAGCTTTTCAAGAGCTCAAGGCGAGGTTGACCTCGGCGCCCATCTTGAGACGACCTATCAGGGGGCGTCCTTTTCAGCTGCATACAGATTGGAGCATGCTGGGGCTTGGAGTGGTGCTCACACAGGTGATGATGAGGGAAGAGAGTTCGTAGTGGCTTATGCTAGCCGCTCGAACAATGCTGCAGAGTCTAAGTATAGCTCATATGAGGGAGATTGCTTAGCTGCAGTGTGGGCCGTGGCACACTTCAGGTGTTATCTATACGGCAATCTCTTCACCCTTGTCACGGATCACCAACCACTCAAGTGGTTGATGGAGTCAGACAAGCTTATGGGGAAGCTTGCACGGTGGGCACTCATCCTTCAAGAGTATGACTTTCAGGTGGTGCATCGACCGGGTTTGGTCAATCGCAATGCAGATGGGTTGAGTCGCAATCCATGCACGAGCCAGCAGGATGACACTGGAGCTCGGTGGCATGGTGAGACGGACGAGGAGATGGTGCCCGGATGGCATGCATCTGCATTTCTGTGTATCTTGGCAGCGGAAGGCCAGGTTGGACCTGCAACAGGGATGACTGTAGATCAAGTGTCTGAGGACCCTGAGGCCAGCAATGAGCAAGGTGGCGCCAAAGATATACATGAGGATTCAGTTGTGTTGGACTACCTCCGCACTGGAGACACTGCAGCCACTGTGACTGCCAAAGAGAGGGATCGGATCCTACAACGAGCCAAGAGGTTCAAGTGGGAGGGGACACACCTGCTCCGAGTGTAGGAGGATGGTCGAGTGAGGATTGTGCCTCACCCAACACAGCGGGCACGGTTAGTGCGGCATGCCCATGAGGAGTTGGGTCATTTTGGGGTGCGACGCACTCATAGTCTACTGCAGGGGCAGTATTGGTGGCGTGGTATGCACACAGAGGTGCAACAATTTGTGGCTAGGTGCATGGTGTGTGACAGGGTGTGTGCTTCATTCAACGCCCCTACTCCACAATTGCACCCTCTTCCGATCATGGGATTGGGCTACAGGTGGAGTCTTGACTTCGCAGGGCCGTTGCCACTGACCATGCGTCACAACAAGTACGTGTTGGTGATGGTGGAGCACTTCTCCAAATGGATTGAGTTGGTTCTATTGCCTGATAAGGCTAGTGAGGGAGCTGCGTATGCATTCTTGGATTGTGTGCTTAGCCGATTCGGTGCTCCAGCTGGGTACTCACGGACAAGGGAGAGAGTTCTTGGGGGAGTTTCAGGCTTTGTGTGACAAGGCCTTGATAGACCACCGCACCACTTCTCGGGATCATCCTGAGGCCGACGGCTTGGCAGAGAGAGTTGTTCAGACAGTAAAGAGGGTTTTGCGCAAGTATGGCTTGCAGAAGGGACACCTAGGAGATTGGGACCTTCAGTTACCCTGGTTAGCCATGGGCTACAGGTTCAGCAAGCAAGCATCACTTGCCTCCTTCTCACCATACTTTCTTCTCTTTGGCCGAGAGCCGGATTTGCCTACATCCATTCGTAGAGAAGCTGCTACAGTTCTTAATCTTGACGATCCGGACGTGTGGGCACGTGCATGTGAGCAGCGTACAGAGTTGTTCAAGAAAGTCATGCCCATGGCTTTCGAGAACCTTGCCATTGCACAACACCGTGATACGTTGAGGTATGCTACCATACGTGGTGGGGGCTATCGTCCTGGGGTTCGGAGATTCAACCCTAGTGACTATGTCTATCTGCAGCAGACTGCTCCTACGACCTTGGATGTGACTGCATGACGTGTTATTTTGAGGGTTCGAGAGGTCTTGCCCTCAAGCGTCTTGGTCTTGGAGGGTCGGGATGGCATAACTTGGAAGGACCATGTGCGTAATTGTGCGCCATGTCACCTTCCGAATGTCGATGGCAGGATTGACCCAAACTTGGCAGTGGTATCTGCAGGTTTGAGGTGCATGTTGTGTGGGTCTGCTAAAGGGGCAGCCACCATGTTGGTGTGTGATCGATGCTCTAGAGGTTGGCATATGGGATGCTTGACTCCACCTCTTGAGGGTGGAGTCCCCATAGCTTGGGGTGCCCCTGGCTCGACTTCTGTTTTAAGAGTGATAGCGATGGATTCATGTTGTTTCTGGTGTGAACAGTGTGTCTCTTAGCTTGTCAATCTATTGTGGCAGACTACTTTATTGTGCATATATATGTGGTGAAGATGATGTAGGTATCGACTGGTTTTGGCCATAGATCTGGAATGCTTAAGGGTGAATTCAGTTGGAGTTAGGAGTCGGTGCCCCGTGGCGGTGGTAAGTTGGGTGAGAGTGGTAATGTGTCGCTCTTTGAAATAGGTAAGGATGGGTATTTTTTTTGCTTAGGGTGGGAAGTTTCTAATTGAGGGAGAAAAGGGCTAGCGAGCCAAGCGAGTTCTAAAAGTGACGAGGTGTTAGGATAGTCTAGTAAGTCGGTTTGTATGCTAATTTTCATTTGTCATAGAATGAGTAGTGTACGCGCGGTAAGGGAATGTAGGCACGCATGTGGGTGTAGTGCAGATATATATAGCACATTGTATTTTAGGGCAAGAAATTTGAGGAGTCCCTGATAGATTTGGCCTAGGCATCCAGGATCATTCAGGGCCTCAATTAATTGTGAGCCTAAGGTGCGGGCATATGAGATGATTAAGGGGCTAGAGCCAATCCCGTAGCTGTCGGTTGGGAGTTGGGTGAGGGCATTGGGGGTACTGACAGGCAGTCCACATACCCGCTTTGTGAGTTGGATAATGCTCTTGTCGAGTTTTTTAATGTCCGGGAGGGAGAAGGGTACGGCGTGGAACGAATATTGTACTTGGGTTTTTAGTACTGATTGTATGATTGATAATTTGGGTCGGATGGCAATTGGGGATTTGAGGAGAACCAAACTTCTATTGGCTAGTTTGGATGATGTGGCGTCTTTCTGAACGTGCCAGATGAGGGAAGAGACCAGCTGGATGCCCAGGTAACAACGTTTTTTTTTTTTTGGCGAATTTTCGTCAAATGGTGACCTCAAAAAATAGAAAAAAAATATTCCGTAGCAAATTCCATGTTTTTTCATGGATGAAATCGCCAAATTTCTCCAAAAAAATAAAAAATATAGATGAATTCGCCAAATATGGATGATATGAATGGATGACAGTATGGATGTGGATGATTCTGTCCTAATTTTAATGGATTTACAGAATATATGCCTAATTTTTGCAAAATTCTGTAGCCACTCGTGCTATTTTCCGAATTATAAAAAAAAAAACTCTGTTAGGTAAGTATATGGCTCATCTGGCCCGAGGAAGGGGAAAGATTTATTCTGGTAATGTACATACAGTTTACAGTGGGAGGCGATAGTAGGGCATGTCGTGTGTGTTTGGCAAGCCCAAGTATGGTGTACAAGACATGCCTGAACCACCAGCAGTCTGGCCTGTGGCAACTGGTACAGATCTTACCCTGGAGGAGGCAGACGCTCTAGGAAGTGCAGGGTTTCGAATGGTGGAGAGGACAGACATTCCACAAAATCCAATTTCTAGTCGTCATCCTCCTCCCATGAGAAGCTCTTCGCCCCGCATACAGGTGGGTGACCCCACGGCTTGGCCACCCATCGGTGGGGAAACTGAAAAGACGGCGGCCAAACCAACAAAGGCGAACGACACCAGGATGGCCAACGCTTTGGCAATGCCCGCATAGTGCAAGGTGCAGGGATGTTCCTCACCCCGGGAGCGGGGCGCATATTTCAGTTGTCAACAGCCGGGTCTGCGCGCGCAGTGTCGTGTATGCAATCACGGTTTCTCAGTACCCAGCTTGCAACTGTGAGGACTTCCTTGTTATGGAATCGAAGAATGCAGCATACGTCCCCTGCAAACAACTTTATTACATTTTTCTGAAGCACATGAGTTGCATATCCGCAGTGGACGTCTTCATCCATGCTCCAACACTAAGCTTTAACGAGCTGCACAAGGCCCTACGGCAGGATACAGGTCGGACTGCTTGACATTCCACATTCGGGAAGGAGAAAGTGGCAATTATATTACATTCATCTTCTTGCACCCTATTTTTTTGTGAGAAATTATACACTTGGTGGTGCCGCACTGCCATGGCTCTAGGTGCATTTCGGTGCCGCAATACATGAGAATGTGGTTTTTGGCGTGAATGGCATGGGCATTGTTTTTTTTATTTGGTTATGTTTATAAATGGATCCGAGGAAGACAAGCATACATTGTGTGGAGATACACGGACATTGTGGCCTATTTCAGCGACGTTATTGGTCTGTATACTGCATAATGCTCCTTGTTAGCTCTTCATTCAATTGTGGTGATTTCGCAGCCCATCCTGGCATTTTCATCACCTTTATGATAAGCTTCGATTGCTACCAATACATCGTTAGTGTTTGCAAATGTGATGCCTTTACAGGATTGCTAGTTCTGTGTCCCAGTGGGAAGGGTCCTACTGCACATTCAAGCATTTGCATACTGCAACTTGTGCACACAGCAATCCATACGACAAAGAACACGTCCCAGCATACTGGTAGTGAATTGCAAAAAACCTTAACAGAAGATTATCCAAGCATGTAATTCCCATATGGCACAGGGAAGCTACTGATTTCTAAATCAAAATGTATGTGCCATGAGTGTCGGCGAGTCGAAAAATGTCTACTCTAGCATGCAAGACCTATGGTCCCTCGCCCAAGAAGAAGGCACTCGAACTGGCCTCTCAAGGACCTCCTGAGTGACTAGGTGCCGATATTTGAACAAAATGTCAGCGGTTTCTGTCGCCCGGTTGAAACTAACGAGGATGTCTGTTGTTTATCGATAGGCCCCCTTTGTAGAAGGACATTTTCACAATGGGCCCTGTGTTCCCTCCTCTCCTCCAATGTCCCCATTTTCCGAGCCAATCCGTCACGCGTGAAGTTTTCACCTATGCACTCATCATACGTCCACTCGCAACAGTCCAAAGCGATACAGCACCGCTGTGCGTGATCTGTTCGGTCCACTCAAGCGGAAAGTCCAGGTCCATGATGCGCAGGAACCACCTGCTGCCTCAGCGGGGCCAGGAGAATCGTGCAATCCTGGAAGAAACTCCATTGCTCTCAGCTTGGAAAGTCGAGATCGTCCCTGTAAACATCAGGAAGACAATGATGTCGTCTGCTTTCGGGACAATGATCTCAAGTCTGGCGTCGATAGATGTGATTCGGGCACGACATGGCCTCACGACACAACAAGAACACAGAGCAGGGAGGAGATGGGCACAGCAGAGAAGAGTGAAGAGCAAAATGAGAGCGAGGCCGGCGGAAGAGGGATATATCATTGCTGCACTGCCAATGTCGTATGCAGCAGAACTTCTATTTCCTCCGACATGTGTGCTTTTTATTAGACAAATCCGCACCAGTTTCAGGACAGTTTGCAAAACTCCCTCACCGTAAGGCGGGTATTTGCTCTCCGGAGCCCAATTCGGCGCCGTTATTGGTTGCACTCCCCAGCCTTCAGCCGGATATTTGGTTTCCGGACAGCGCCGTTATTGGCTGCACTCTGGTGGCTTCAGCCGAGTATTTGGTTTCCGGGGCCCAATTTCGGCGCCGTTATTGGCTGCACTCCGGAGGCTTCAGCCGGGTATTTGGTTGGCGGAGCCCAATTTCGGCACCGTTATTGGTTTCACTCCCGAGCCTTCAGCCGGCTATTTCTTTTCCTGTGCCCAATTACGGCGCCGTTATACCCAACCATCCTGCACTTCTGCAACAGTACTATCCACGGTTATAGGTCGCCATTACGTTTTCGGAGTCTGCAAACCCGGATCCTAATTCCGCTTGTGTCCCTTCCTCTGGGGTAATTTCGGTGCCGTTATTGCCCAGAATTCAGTTTTTCTATGACCTGGCCTGGCGGTCCATGAGCTTGGGCTCCAAGTCATGAGCGGACACTGGTACTTATGAGCGGAGTGCTTCCAGCATGAGCGCGGAAATCTTCGAAAACCTTCTCTTCTTATACTATTTTCGATTATTTTATAGTTTTGGGCCCGAAAAAAATCTGTTGAAATTCCAAGTGTGTTACTTGGCGGCTCATGGGTGAGCCATGCCCGCTCATGAGCTCATGAGCTCATGAGCTCATGGAATAGCAACCCCCCTTGCTGCTCTGGGGATTGCCTAAGGGTCAAGGTCTCGTGCAAGTAAGCTGATAAGCAGTTCTGATCCTCATAATGCAAGACTTCAGTGAGTTCCACGGAATAGACCATCTACCCATGGAGGTTTCTTGTAGTTATTGATCCACAGGGAATCATAGGTAATCTTGTGCTTGAAATTTGGCCCTCTAGGATGAATCTGGACCCACACTCTATCCCTGCTCCTTCAGCTATCCATGCCCCTGCATAAATCATGCATTCATCCTTGCCTTGCTGCTAGGAGCTAACAATGACAGCCTAGATTTGTTCAGCTAGGAAACACCCAACTCAGCTTATCACACTAGTTCCTATGCTCAATTGCGCCTGCTACTCTCTGAAATGTAGCAGGCATTCACCTTTTTGCCTCGGTTGTCCCATCATTGACCGGAGGCAGAAAAGTATTCATTCCACAGCTTTTCCTCATGTCTGTTACTTGTTTTTTGATACTTTCCTGTTGTCACATAGCAGTATCATGTCAAAGTCACTCCAAACTAGATTCACTCAACCAGCTAACTTGTAGAATTCAACATGGAAATTTTGGGCCGATTCTGATAAGAGGGAAAAACAGGGTGAAATGTGCTGAAGAAGATGCTTTCATTAACAATGTCTGATTTTATCAATTGTGCCGTTGCTGTCAGTTGACCATCTACCCATGCAGGTTTCTTGTAGCTGCATACTTAATGCGGAGCTTGAAGTCTGGCCCTCTTGAGTGAATCTGCACCCACACTCTATCCCTGCTCCTTCAGCTATCCATGACTCGCACGAATCATGCATACAACCTTGCCTTGTTGCTAGCAGTTGACGATGACAGCCTAGACTTGTTCTAGGAAGCACCCAACTCAACTTATCACACTAGTTCCTAGTGCCTTTGGAGTCCCCTCACAAAGTATACCGCTCGTTTTCTCAAGAGCATACCAATTCTTTGCCTGCCAGAATGCTACGCTATCCTTTTCACTCTGAAACAGAATCCACTTGTCATGTAGGCTTGAAGTAGCCCTGCCTGAGTTACCTTCACACCCTGTGTGGGCGACAACCTGAGATTACCATGATTGATTATTTTCAAGATCTTCAGGAACACTCAATCAGCTGACATGATTGTTGTTAGTTGTGTCAAGTCGCAATCTCAAGCTTAGAATGGAACCTCAAGGCTGGCTTGGTAGAGCAGGGACTATTCCCCTTTGGGTGTTTATTACATGTATTCTTACCTCTAGGCTTGCAATTTTGTGCAACAGGCCTGATGGGCTGGAGAAGGCTTATGTAAGGCTGACAACTAATTATGATGCGTTGGATATGGCAAACAAAGTGTGTATCATCTAGAAGGGTTCTTGTTGTTTGGAACTGGGTTGGTTTGAGAGGTGTTTTGTAAGTTTTGTAGTTTTGCAAAGTGCTTTTCATGAGTTTCATCCATAAACGTGTGTTAAAATGTCTGGCTTTAGAACAGTTATGTTTTGATAGCTTTCATAGTTATGTGCTAATGACTGCTAATGAAGGCACATTCTTCACACACCTTGTTTTCCCCTCGTATCAGAATCGTCCCTAATTATTCATGTCTGAATTCTACAAGTTAGCTGGTTGAGTGAAGCTTTGATAGTTTGGAGTGACTTCGACATGATTCTGTCAATGTGACAACAGGAAAGTATCAGAAACAGGTAACACAGACGAGGAGAAGTTGTGGATTGAATACTTTTCTGACCCCAATCAATGGTGGGACAATCGAGGCAAGAAGGTGAATGTTTGTTGGATTATAGAGAGTAGCAGATGCAATTGAACAAGACTGCTTCGTTTTGCATAATCAAATGGTTTCAACTATTCAAGGAGATATACCACAAACATATTTAATCTCCATGAATTGTGTTTTATGATGCCTATTAACAAGCTTTGTTTGTGGAGAAAGAAACTACTTTGTTTGTGATTCTTAGCATGAACTTGTTGTTTTATTTAGAGTTTAATTCTAGTGAAGTTGCTTTGAGTAATAACATGGGACCATAGTGTGTCTGTTTTAGAAGTGTGACTTGCATGACTGGGCTAATTACTGGGTTTTGCTGATATGATTAGAAGATACAAAGCTTCATTGCTAAAATATGGTCTCGTCTTCTTTTGGTGGTTCTGTGCTGGCGCTATCTACATTGGGGTAGATTTCTGCAAGCAGCTTTGTGGGGTTTCAATCATACGTAGGTAAAATGTCTAGAAATGGGGCATGTCACCACATGTAGATGTTTTACTGCTGGACTTGGATTCAAGGCATGTTTCCTGCATTTCAACTACTTATTCTGAACTTTGGCATTATTAGTGGCTAGTGTGGTCCACTTACATTCAACTTTCTATCATACATGCCCTCTTAAAGTACTATAAATGTTTTCTCAATAAGGTGGGAACAGCTACTGAAATAGAGGGCATATTTATGTGCGCATGAGTAGGAAATGTCTTGTTTTCATGCAACCCTGAACCACTGTGCACCATGGTGTAGGTGCATAAAAAATCACGTGGATTGTTTTTTAAGTGTTTTTGAGCTAGGATAGCCGAATTGTATGTACAGACAGTGCAGAATCAGGACCATTTGTTACAGAAACGGCGAAACATTGACACAGCTATTGGTATGGCCCGCAAATGGAAGAGTTTGCGACGTCCATGAAGCCAAAGCGCTCAGGAGTTTATACGACTAGGGTACCTACAAGGAGCAGCAGTTAAAGGTGTGTGATTCTAGTCCTCCGTTCGAACATCTAAGGGCCAATTATATGACTGCAGGCAATGGTCTGTCTGTTCCTCACCTCAACGTCCGATCGCTATTCAAAGTGAAGGCAAGCAAGGAGTGCTTGGCCTTAAGAAGAAAATGCCCGATTAGCTATGCTTTAAACAACACGGTTGACAACAGTCTCGCAATGTACCAGGTATCAATTTTCATGTTGCTCCAATGCAGTTTCATGAGGGCGTTGGAGGCGTGGAGCACACATGCTCATGATTATGATTTTATTTCATGCTCAGATACGTTAGTGACAATGATCAAGCATGGGTTCCCCTGTGTTTTAGTTCATTCATGCAAACAAACACTGCAGTGCGGCAAGCAGTAAACTACCGGCAGTGTATTCTTTTTCCCAAGAGGAAATTAAGTTTTTCAAGATTTTTGGAGAGGATTTGCAGCAAATCATTATTATGAAGTTTTTGAGAGTTCGTGGTGTAGATGCATATCTTGGTACACTTTTCTTTTCAGATCGTTTTTGATCATAAGACAAGCGGTTTCGGCATTGTACTGCCAAAACATGTTAGTTTGTTAGTTGTCTGGAAATCGTTGGTAAAGCACGTAGATAATTAGACAGTGTCTGAGATGACCATGGAGTGGAACTCTGGCGTCAAGATGACCGTAGGAAGCTGCATCGACAACATATTAGGCTGTCCATTCGATACCAGAAAAGACAAGTTAATCCTGTTCGAACAATATAGAACAACTGTTCCAGTCCCAGATTGCGATCTCTCCTTTCTCTCGCCTTTCAAATCCAGTAGGAACACACGGTGAGGAGCTTGGCAATTGGTGGAAGCGACATGTATAACGATGAAATATCGCAACAAAGCAATTGGCCGCATCGGAACGACAGTAGGTCAGGATGACTTCAAACGGCAAAGCCTGAACTTGTTAGCGGTGCGGGACAACTGGAGGGGACTCCGGACAACCTATGACTTAGTGGCAGGGTCAAAGACCCCAGAGCCATCACCAGGGATTTGATTTCCAAATATACCACAAAATATGTGTGTAGCGAAAATACGACGAATGGCGAGAAGGGCAACTTTTTACCACCGATGGAGCTGAGAATTTACACGCTGATACGGGGTATATAATTGTAGTTTATCACCAAGTTTGGTGATTTATGGAGCTGATTAGCAGCAGGGCCAAATTATTGAGTCAACGGCACTCACAAGGCCTATTATTTGCATTTCTACTGCTTGGATGCATGAAAAAAACCTGGAATTCGCCTTGAGGAGCTGGATGGATGAAATGACAACTCGTGCCAACTGGTCATCCAATTGGATGGATGAAAATACAGCTTTCATTTGCCTCTAAGATCACATACACAAATGGTGAAATGGTAAGATGGGATCAACCTTTCTATGCGAGAGTGCTTGGGATGCTCTATCGACTCAAGTAATGGTACTCTATGCGGCCTTCACTTGGGCTCTCGTCCATAAGTCCATACCAGCCCCTCCTAACTCGTCCTCAAGTCACTTTACTCCACATGAAATTGCCCTCTTCCTTCACAAATGAAAATGGCTCAAAGGCCCACAAGCTAGGCCACTTGCCTTAGCTCACAAGAATCCTATCTAACTAGGGAGCTTCAAGCTCCACTCCCTAGGATCTAGCCCCTCCTCAAGCCAAAAGCTAGCAAGCACTACAACAACAAGCAAGAGGAAACTAAGCAAATGAGCTAGATGAGAATAAGGGAAGCCTTGCCCCCTCTTTTATACTGTTGTTGTGCCTAATAGTTTAAGGGAGAATATTTATTAAACTATTATTTCTTGGAGGATCTATAATATACTATTCCACATGGATGAAACCAAGCAAAGCTTGAAGTTGAAAATCTGATTTAGACTCTTCAAAAGAGGAGAGTGCATTGTGGAGTCCCATTATTTCATGTCTAAAAGTGACAAGGGGAAGACCCCCATAGTCTATTGGTAAGGGCACCAATAGAGGCTTGTATTTGAATTGTTGGAAGAAGAAATCTTTGTATTTGATTACTAATTTGAAATATAGCCAGCCCTGGCAAAGCAGGCTAGTACGCTAAATCTATGATATAAGGCCATTATAGGGCCTCTATGTGCTAATCCCCCCCCCCCCACTAGCAAGCCATGGAGGCCTAGGGGAGGGTGGATTGTATTCTTTTTGTCTTGGGGTTTGGGCGGGCTAATTTCGCTTGACAGCAGCTGCCCCAAAGTCGCGAGCAGCCCGGGAGGAGCCCGGGTGTTGCGCCTAGAGAGTAGGGACTCGATTACTAAAAGCGTGGAGGCAGCCGTGGCCTAGCCACGACGTACGGGCGCGGGGCCCCAGCGCTGACCTTAAGTCGTACTGAGATCAAGTACATCAGCCGCGTGGCTCAGGCATGATGTCGCGGCCCTTTGCCTTGAGGGCAAGGGGGTCGGGACACATGAGGGGTTGCCCCTGTGGTGGGGGCAGCGGCAGCGATAGGTATGGGGGGCTGAAGCACCCTTGAGTGCCCAAGGCACCCAATGAGGCGGAGGCGCTCACTAGGTGGAGCCCCGCACACCGGGTTGCGGTGGGGGTGGCTCCACAAGCGGTGGGGGTAGCTTAGCGGAACTTAGTGGGGGTGGCATAGGACTCACCATGGGGGCGGAGACCTCGTGGTGGGAGTCGTGGGGAGTCTTGGGACTCATCACGGTCCATAGGGGCCGTAGTGAGTGGGCCAAGACTCACCGCGACTCATCACCGGGAGTCGAGGGTTTTCGTGGTGTTCGCCATAAAATGGCATGGCTGGTTGTGAAACCCCCGCGGACAGCTACAGAAGTATATATATAAGGGGAGTAGTGACCCCGAGAACGGTGCAAGCCCGTTGGTGACCAAAAACTAGTGAGTAAGCGAACGAGCCGGAAAGCGACCAAAGAGACTGCCATCTACCGGACTGCCATCTACCAAAGGGAATTCTCCTAGTCCCAAATAGGTGGAGGGTTTAGTGGGAAGCGAAGGGGGACCGTTATGTCCCGGTGAGCAGCCGAAGCTCCAAGTTGGCCCGGGCGGCCAGGTTGGGAGTCAGGTGCGCGCATTCAAAGCGAGTAACTATGACTTCAAGGGGAGCTTATCGAAGTGAGGTGCGCGACACTTGGTATCAGAGCTTAGAGTTCAGTACGCGATCGTCCTTGGGATTGGCCTCATCATGGGGTCGGGCAAGCCAAAGCGAAAGCGGAACGGCCCAAAAGATGATGATCCTGGTGAGCCCGATGGGGGCGACGTGTCACCGAAGCGGCCGTTTGAGGAAGCGACGCAGGTTTCTGAAAGCGAGGCCGCTCAAGAGCGGGAGGAATCCGAGGAGTCGGAGCCCGAGGAATCCGTGAGAGCTCCGACCGACCAACAGATGCCTCCCATGCCGGCAGCCTTTTGGGAAGGGTTGTTGGCGCAGTTTGGCGGGACGTTGAAAGACGTGTTGAAGGCGGCTAATGCCACTTCCACTAAGGCAAAGTTTAAGGTGAAGCCTAAGGAACCCGGCACCTTCGAGGGCGTCCGAAATCGGAAGGCACTCAACACCTGGCTCCTGGAGCTAGAGCAGTACTTCCGGGCCAAGTTGAATGACGAGGCTCGGTGGAAGTGGCTCCCACCTATTTGAGGGGCTATGCTCAACAATGGTCGCAGAAATGCCTTCACGACCAGGTCCAAGCCCGGAAACCTTGGACTGGAGTGGGTTCAAGGAATTGATGAAGAGACAGTTTGTGCCCCTCAACGCGTCTGGCTTGCCGGGACAAGATGAGGAATTTGAAGCAAACAGATGACATTCGGGGGTATGTCCAGGCTTTCAATGTGCTGTTGCTCGAAGTCGCGGACATGGCAGAACCAGAAATGGTCTTCAACTTTGTGGCGGGACTGGCCCCATGGGCCAGGCGGAAGTTGGAGGAGAAGCCACCCAAGACTTTGAACGAGGCAATTGAGAGGGCTGAATGTTTCTCGGATGTCCCTAGGGGTGAGAGACAAGGCCGTACGGAGCTGAACCACAAGAAGACCCCGGCGGGAAGGTGACTCCTCCCGACCGGAAAAGAAGTGGGATAGGCCACGCGACGACAATGGCACGTGGAAATCGAAGGGATGGCCTTCACACGTCAAGGCGGCACCCGGTGCTTCGAAAGAAGAAGCGGGTGGAGCGGCTTATGGCGGACAAAGGCGACCTTTGATGGAGTGTGTTTCAATTGCGGGGAGCCCGGGCACATGGCCAAGAAGTGCACAAAACCTCGACAATTGAACATGACTCGGGCAACCACGGAGCTGTCGGAAGATACCATCAGTCGCTTGGTGGAAGCGGTGGTCGCCAAGACTTGCAAGGTAGGCAACTATTCTTGTGAGTTGTATCAGGAAACTGGCGCCCTGCGTAAAGGGAGTCAGTTATTGTTCGTGGATGGGATAATATCCGGAACTTACGTGTCGTTGTTGGTGGACACAGGAGCGTCGCACTCCTTCATGACGCCGGCGGCGGCGCGAAAGTTGGGACTCTCGACAAGTGACGTGGGGGCCTCTATTGAGATGCGTTCTGCCAAAAGATAACCACAGTTGGCGACAAGGTTGGCGTTTGATGTTCCTCTTCAACTGGGAGTTGGGAGGGACGTGAGAACTTCACCATCTCGAGATCAATGGAGTGGATCTCATTTTGGGGATGACCTTTTTGAGCAAATCCGGAGCGGTCATAGATGGCCGCAAGAGAGTAGTCACGTGCCATGTGGGAATGGTGGCGAGGTTTTACGAGTGTCGGAAACGCCCAAATCCGTGGGAGGGCGAATAAACCTTCTGTCAGCAAAGGAGTGGGCCGTGGAGGAGGCACACGAGCCCAATTTTTGCTTTACATTAGAGAAGTGAAAGGAGAAGGCGATGGGGAGCCGAGCCCAGATTGGATCAAGGGGATTTTGGAGAATACCAGGATGTGATGCCGGAGGATTTACCAAGCGGCTTGCCACCGCGAAGAGGAGTTGACCACAAGATTGAGGTGATACCGGGATCGGAACCGCCTGCCAAGGCGCCCTACCGGTTGAGCCACAGAGAGTTGGTCGAGCTGAAGACTCAGCTCAAGGATCTAATGTCAAAGGGGTACATCCGGCCGAGTAAGTCACCTTACGGAGCCCCGGTGCTATTTGCAGACAAGAAGGATGGGACGCTGCGGATGTGTGTCGATTACAGGGCTCTGAATAAGGTGACTATCAAAAACCGGTACCCTTTGCCAAGGATCGACGACCTCTTCGATCGGTTGGCAGGAGCGAAGTATTTCAGCCGGATCGACTTGCGCTCCGGCTATCATCAAATTCGGGTGGCGGAAGGAGATGAGGAGAAGACCGTGCAGGACAAGGTATGGTTCATATGAGTTCTTGGTGATGCCTTTTGGGCTCACCAATGCACCAGCGACATTTAGCACGCTAATGAACAGCCTTTTCCAGGAGTGGTTGGATGACTTTGTGATCGTGTACATCGACGACATCTTGGTGTACTCGAAAACAAAGGAATAACACCTGGAGCACCTAAAAGGGTGTTCCAAAAATTGCGAGAAGGGAAGCTGTATGCCAAAGCTTCAAAGTGCGAATTCGGGGTCACAAAAGTGGAGTTCTGGGGCATGTGATTACACAGGGGGATCAAAATGGATGACAGAAAGGTGAGGGCGATCTTGGACTGGGAGCCTCCGACTTCGGTCCGGGAGTGCGATCCTTCCTAGGACTCGCCTCCTATTACCGGAAGTATGTGAGAAATTTCGCCAAGATCGCGGGGCCGTTGTCGGACCTTCTGTGTAAATCCAAAGTCTGGGAATGGAACACATTTTGTGGCCAAGCTTTGCTGAATTGAAGCAGCGGATGGCGGAAGCTCCAGTCTTGAAAATCCCGGAGTTCGATCGTCCATTTGAGATTCATACAGATGCGTCGGACTTCGCGATTGGGGGTGTACTTATGCAAGATGGACGTCCAGTGGCTTACGAAAGTAAGAAACTGAATGAAGTGGAGCGACGGTGGCCGACGCACGAAAAAGATGAAGGCGGTGGTGCATTGCCTCAAGCTTTGGCGCCACTATGTTGGTTCCAACCCAGTGAAGGTGTTCACGGACAATGTCACGGTGAAGTATTTTTGCCACGCAGCCCAAGTTGTCCCCAAAACAACTTAGGTGGCAAGATACTTTGGCGGTGTTCGACGTGGATATCCAGTACAAACCGGGACGAGACAATGGTGGCCGATGCTTTAAGTAGAAAGCAGCAGCTCTTGTTGGTGTACAAGGGCGAGACGGCGCTCCAAAGGAAGATCCGGAAGGCTTGCCGGAAGGATGAGCTGGCAAAGTCCGCGATGCAGGACTTGAGGATGGGGGTAAATCGCAGTTCCACTTGCAAAATGGACTGCTCCGGTATAAGCAAAAACGTCTCTACGTGCCGAGGGAGGGATCAGAGATAGCCTCTTGAGAGAATGCCATGATAGCCCGCTTGCGGGCCACGGCGGAGCCAAGCGCACTGCGGCACTCTTGAAGAAAGAGTATTTCTGGCCCAAACTGAGGGAGGAGGCAGAGGAGTATGTCAAGACATGCACCACATGCCAACAAAACCGGAGCGAGTACAAAAAGCAAGCGGGGCTGTTACAACCCTTGCCAATTCCAGAGGGGACTTGGGAAAGCGTCTCGATGGATTTCATGACTGCTATGCCGCTGTCAAAAGGATTCGATGCAATCATGGTGGTGGTGGATAGGTTCAGTAAAATGGGCCATTTCATCCCCACCAAGGAGACGGCAACGGCGCAGGAGACAGGGCGACTTTACTTCGCCCACGTCTTAAAGCATCATGGAGTCCCGAAGGATATTGTCTCGGACCGCGATCCAAAGTTTACGAGTAAATTTTGGAGGGCACTTTGGAAGAAGATGGGGACGAGGCTGAAGATGAGCACGGCCTTCCGACCTACGACCGACGGCCAAACAGAAAGGGTGAATTCCGTAGTGAAGCAGATCTTGCGGAATTACGTGTCGGCAGACCAATCAGACTGGGTGGAACACTTAGACGCGGCAGAGTTCTGTTATAATAACACAGAACACTCCGCAACGGGAGTTTCCCCTTTCGTATTGGTCTATGGAAAAGCACCTCTGGTGCCGACAAGTTGGGCCGCCCAGGACGTTGAGGAACCGGCAGTAGCGGCGGTACTGGAAGAACGCGAGCGTTTGTTGAAGCTCGCAAAGTACAATATTGCCAAAGCTAGGAAACGGTATGAAAGGCAGGCGAATCGGAAGCGGAGGGAAGTGAAGTTTGAGGCAGGCACAGAGGTCTGGTTGAACATCAAGAATTTCCGACTACCTCCGGAAGTGAGTCCGAAGTTCGTACCTCCGTATGCGGGACCCTTTCGCATTCGGAAGGTTATGAATGAGGATGTGTATGAATTGGAGCTGCCGGCAAACAGTAAGGTGCACCCAGTATTCCATGTATCCCTTTTGAAGCCTTACTTCAAAGATGAAGCGCGTCCGAATCGGCATCAAGTGTTGCGTCCACCACTATGCTGTTGGATCATGAAAATGAATCTGAGTACGAGGTGGAGGCAATACTTAAGTCGAGGAGGTTCAGGAACCGAGAAACGGAGTATCTCGTCAAATGGAAGGGCTATCATCATGTGGAGGCATCTTGGGTGCGTGCCTCAGAAATGGGAAACGCATCCGAGGCGGTTGCAGCTTTCGAAGGGCGACCTCAAAAGCGGAAGAAGCGTTGATGGGGACATCAACCTTGGAGCGTGGGGGAGGAAATGCATGCTTAGCCCGGCTTAGCTAGCTCAGGAATCCAATTGCAAAAACTTGTATTGTACAAAATTTGCTTAAATGAAATGTTTTCAAAATGTTGTGCTTCCTATTTTTGTTTGGAATGGCGATGCATGGTATGGTTGGCTAGTGTGTAGAAGGCATGCTAGCTTACAAAAGTGGGAGAGGTAAATTGGGTTAATCGTGTGTTTGCGCAGTGCCGAAATCGGGTGACTCCCATCCAAGGGGCAAGGAAACTTGCGCCTTCTTTGGGAGTTCACGTGCTAGTGTGCACCTGGCGCGTGCGCGTACTATAACTGCGCTACCGAGGGGGTTGCCTTGTAGTGCGGGCTAACGCGGAAGCTACGTGCTTCCGTTCACGTACTATAATCGTGTAGCCTCGGGACGAAGTCGTTGTGCGGCTTCGGCGTGTTCCCGTACCTCAGGCTAGCATTCCAAGGCGGACCCAATTGTAGTGATTGGGACGCACGGTTGGTTCAAGGTTATCTTCTTAGTCAAAGAGGGTTCCAGGTGAACCCTTGCTCAAGGTGATGCCAAAAGCGGCATCATGAGCGATCGCAAGCAATGTTGTTGCAGTAAGGCGATTCGATCCTCGGGAGGATCGTTCCTTGGCCTTGAAGTAGGCCAAGAAGAGTGCACTGGGAGGAGCTGGAGAGGCTCCACCCTTGGCCGAGACTTGGAGGAAGTCGGCCGAACTAGCTAGTGGAGAGTAGAGTCAAGTGTGGGGTTTGGTTCTTTGCCATGGGACGCCATGGTACGGAAACAAACTCCTTGATGTGGGACGCCACAACTTGGATGTTCGTTTCTACAAAATGAACAAGTCGATGAGGACATCGACTCCCTGTTGGTAGGGTGTGTGTCGCGGCCTTTGCCTTGAGGGCAGGGGGGTCGGGACACATGAGGGGTTGCCCCTGTGGTGGGGGCAGCGGCAGCGATAGGTATGGGGGGCTGAAGCACCCTTGAGTGCCCAAGGCACCCAAGGAGGCGGAGGCGCTCACTAGGTGGAGCCCCGCACACCGAGTTGCGGTGGGGGTGGCTCCACAAGCGGTGGGGTAGCTTAGCGGGACTTAGTGGGGGTGGCATAGGACTCACCATGGGGGCGGAGACCTCGTGGTGGGAGTCGTGGGGAGTCTTGGGACTCATCACGGTCCATAGGGGCCGTAGTGAGTGGGCCAAGACTCACCGCGACTCATCACCGGGAGTCGAGGGTTTTCGTGGTGGTTCGCCATAAAATGGCATGGCTGGTTGTGAAACCCCCGTGGACAGCTACAGAAGTATATATAAGGGGAGTAGTGACCCCGAGAACGGGCAAGCCCGTTTGGTGACCAAAAACTAGTGAGTAAGCGAACGAGCCGGAAAGCGACCAAAGAGACTGCCATCTACCGGACTGCCATCTACCAAAGGGAATTCTCCTAGTCCCAAATAGGTGGAGGGTTTAGTGGGAAGCGAAGGGGACCGTTATGTCCCGGTGAGCAGCCGAAGCTCAAGTTGGCCCGGGCGGCTAGGTTGGGAGTCAGGCGCGCGCATCAAAGCGAGTAACTATGACTTCAAGGGGAGCTTATCGAAGTGAGGTGCGCGACACATGAGGCCCTGAAGCATGCAAGCAAGGCGCGGGTCTTTACCCGCTGGATAATCAAAAGTTGTGACGGACCAGCGGACGCTGACGTTAACCGCAACGGTCCACGGTTTGGACCGCTACGCGCGGATCTGCCCCCCGCCACATAGCGGGGGCGTTTTACCCAGCGAGCAATGCGTCTGCAAATTCCCTTAAAAGGGGTATTCTTACCTTTAGCTATTAGATTCAATTTATACCCCTCTAAGGGTTAAGAGCCATTATCTAAGGCGCCAGTGGTAGATAAAATCTAGGATTTTGGGAGGACGTAGCCTTGGAGGGAAACATTATTAGGACTCTAAGAGGGAGCCAAGCGGGCCTGAGGGCAGTGAGTTAGAGGCGGAGACCTCGAGAGACAAGGGCGGAGAGAAAGTACTTTGTCCTAAAAACTCGGCTACAGTGAGCCTTTGTGTCAGAGCCCAAGGTAGAGGAAGACTTTTTCCACGGAGGGAAAGCGCACCAGCGCCTTAAAATAATGTAAAGGGGTGAAATCTGGCTTGGACCCACCAGTGGTTAATTTATTATTTACGCATGCATGTTCTGGACTAACGAATGTAGTGGTAACGATGAGCTCTCAGCGAGATTCATTCATCCGATAGGGCCGCGGCAGTTCCCCGCAGTAGGGAACGGTTTCCGGGTGGTCCTCGGTTCTCATTGGGTTCCCACAAGGTTCCCAAGGGCATATTTAGGCACCAAGGGTATCTTTGGATTCCCCACATGATTCCCATATGAGAGGTATTTTTTCCGATTTTCTTAATTTCTTTTATTTTCCAGTATTTCTGATTTACGAAATTGCTTAAATATGATAGATGCACGTGGTACTCGTTATAACCTGCAGGGTGTTGATTAAACTTATTGAACTTGTTGAGTTGAGGGGCTTAGAACCACCTTATTGAATTGATTGAACCTATTGGATGACGATAGGCATTTTGGCCACTCCGTTACTAAAACAAAGTATTTAAGCACTGGGGTAGGAAGCGTTGGCCCTTCCACTTGGAGGTGACTTGAACTCAAGCCCTCTGCGAAGGAGGGGCAGTGGGAGAGGACGATTTTCCCTCTCCTCCCTAGGCTCGGCAGGTGCCTTGTGAAGGGATTAAAACAGATCCCGGCTATAGGCGGCTGGGGGGCCAAGGCGGTAGGAATTAGACAATAAAACACAAAGACTTGGAAGACAATTACTGAGTAGATTGTAGGATACCGTAGGACTTAGAAATGCAAACTCGCCCTGTGAAGAGGAGTACGTGATTTCTCTTTGCCGATAGGATTTAGATAGTGATCATAGCCACCATGTACGACCACGGAACCCCTGCACTAACCGCAATCGGGTAGGCGGTTCAGTGAGCCCAACCTATACCGCAACTTATCTCGACCCCCTAGACTACTATGCCGTCACCCTGACCGCGCACGCTCAGGGCTCGTCATGTGACCACAATAAATTCAATTGGAGTGGATTTTTGGGCCTAAAATATCTAAGAGCGCTCTAGAACATCTGGTTGGATGAAAAATGACACCTACCAACCAAGAAGTTTTGAAATCTTTTCTCATCCAAAGATTTTGGATATTCCGTCAGATCAGTTTTTTCTAGTACAAGTAGCTTAGGAGGTGAGTTTGCTCACCACTTCACTCTTGTTTTTTATGCTTGTGGTCTCTTGTTAGTTAGTTGCTTGCAAAGCTTTGCCTTATGCAACTTGCTTTGTGAAGTTCGAGTTTTCTTGTGTGCTTAGAGCTTAGCCCACGGGGGGGTCACTATATGTATTTTTTCCATATCACGTGCGTACAAATGTGTATTTATACTAGGCTATATTTTTTTTTAAATCATTTTTTTCCACCCTATCTTTAGGTAATATTGTAAAACCCATTGTTTTCTAACACCCTATTTATATATATATTATATATATATATTTTTGCAACAATTAATTAGACCTTGCCCTGATCGCTGTACATTTCATACGAGACCCTGCACTTGTGCGTTCTATGTGCCAAACGGTGTCGGGGTATGCGAACTTCAGCACATCAAGGGGGTAGTTTCTCTTCTGCACCATTTCAGTGGTACTGTTTGATGCTGGAACCTACCGTCGTGTCGGAGGTTCTTCCAGAATGAAGGTTCCGGACATGCATCTGTCATGCAACGGAACACGAGGCTTCGAGAAGTTATCACGGTCTGCCCTGTGCGAATCAGAATCCGAACCAGGTGGGGTGTTCAATTTCCTCTTACAGGAGCTGAATCTCTCCTCCCCTTCAAGATGTGGAACTCTAGAAACAAGTGGTGTTCCCTGGGCATACATGCTCACCGCCTGTGCTATTTTGCTTGGATCCCCAGATCTGCTTGCAGCACGCAACATCAACTCCAGTTTGTCCGGACCCTTGCCACAAACCCCACCTCGCAAGAAATCATGGTATCTGGTTTGTTGTTGCAAGGCACGTATCAGATCATTTGTTGTTGCCACATACAAATCCCGACCTTGTTTCCCAGACTGTTGCAACCATGCATTGTGCACAGTCTCTGCCAAATTGCAAGATGGCATGTCCGCCATTTCCTCAATGGACGTGTTCTGCAAAGTGGAAAACCACACTTCAGAACAGTACACAGGGAACAACATAAAGAAAGCAAAGAGAGCCAAATTTGGAACGTAAATGTATGAATAAAGCAAGCAATAGAAGCCTCGCACCATTGTCATGGCTGCTCCCCACTGTATGTACCGGAAGTGCCAAAACGCCAGCCAATCTTCCAATGCTCTCATACTCTCAAGCGATGCAGCTCCAGAAGAGAACCACCAGGCACGAATTGTCTGGAACAAAGTGTCCGTCTCCTTCATCGTTCTAGCATCTTTGCACTCTTTGCACAATTTACGGTGCTGTGTTTGCATCTCTGGTTTGATGTCCGACTTTGTATGTTTCTCCAGAGATTGTGTCCAATGGAATAGACATGTACGCTCTCTTCCCGACATTGGCACTTTTGGGTCGCCTGATCCGAAGACAATTCGAACAACATTGAAATTTGCCTAAGCACTATCTGCCATGAAACCAGCGAAATTTGGAGATGGCACCCCATGGCAGCCCATAACACGTATCAGGAAATTCCACATGAGCTTCTGGGATTCCGTATCCTTGGATTGCATGTCACAAACTGCAATTGTCATAATTCGTTGGTACACTGGATCGTACACATGACAAGCCATTGTCGTCCATTTACTCGTTTCACATGATCAAACATAAGAAAACAATTCTGCAGGTCCCCAGTCTTCTGCATCCGCTTCACGAGGCTAACCCCACTGCCCTCTCCAACAGTGGACATTTTGAAAAGAAATACTTTGATGGCACCTTGACCTGGAAAAACATTGTTCTGGATGTAGTCGTACTTGCTCCGTCGTTTCAATTCCAAAATGTTGTCTATGTAGCTTCTGATCCCAGAGCTCATTCTCAATGCATTGATCTGATGTCGAATGTTAGGTGAACTCAAAGTGGAGAAATGATCCATGACAATGTCCAATGCTGGACCGTCAAGTTTAGTCCCTACAGAATCCCTTTCACTCAAAATATGGCTTTCCAAGAAGGACTTGCTTGCGCCAAGAGCAATTGCAGATATTGTTGCGGATGGGTTTCTCTCGTACTCCTGTTTAATCAACCTCGAAACTGTCTCAACACTCTCCCTGTAATCCCCCTTTGAGATAGGATGGTTATGGAAACCGAAATGCACACAAGCTCTTGTCATTGTTTTCAAACAGTGGACAACATAGTACATTCTTGCTCCACACAGCGCCAGACAGGATGGTACAAGTTTGCAGAATTTGCAAACGAAAGTGTTTGCCGGTGGTGGAGCAGTCCCAGGCTTAAATGGATTTTCCGCGAGACCCTCCCACTCGCTTTGATTATGAACCCCAAACTGAAGAAAGTGTCTGCAATTCAAATTATCACACCTAAGGTGTCAATTGCAAACTGTTCTCCTGAAAACAAGTTTGTCTTCATTTTGAATATTGGATGTTTTTGTTCTGCAGCATGGGTGCCCGTCGGTTTTCTTGTCCATTCCGTGCATCATGCTTGTTATACCTCCAACTCGCGGAGGAGGAGGCAGCTCGAATAGGATATCCCCATCAAAAGTCTCTGGCAGGAACTTCACTGGCACCTGCTTCAAAGATTCCCAATCGTTAAATTGTCATTTTAAAGAATTGCAAATTTTCAAAGCATATACCCAAATAAGTACTTTCCATATAACATAAGTCAAATGTCGGACCCAAGAAAAAGTTTAATTTTTCATAGCCACGAACTCATTCAAAGCCGCAACATCACTTGGATTTAAAGAGTATAAGTTTTGAGATGGTTCAAATGCTAGTCACTGTTGAGATTATGGTATCAACATCAATCGACTGTGTGTAACTGGAATCATATTTGAACTTCAGGTGACCTCTACCTGATTTCATCCTGATGGATTAGAGCTGGATGAAATATGATAAACTTCACAAGGATGGATACATTAGTATACTGTAGATAAAACTCTTTATTACATTAACTTTTAAAGTATAACTCTGGATTTTTGGTGACCTTTTTTTTTAAAAAACTGGGCAAAAAGATATTGCTCTACCATATTTTCTAAGTAAAACTTTTCTAAAATTTACCTCAAAAAAATAAATCACACCCTATATTTGTTCTCACGTGGTTTTGAAAATACGGGGAATGACCCCCGCAAGGCTTAGCCTAGATGTTTTAGGCAACCTTGGAGGAAGCAACTAGTGGGTGCTAGAAAGACTAGGGATACCCTAGGTGCCTAGCTTGTAAGGCCAAGTGTCATTTGAAGTGGAAAATGAGAGATTTTCCCTAAAAAGCGAAGTGTGTGTTTCAACTTGAGAGTGTGACGAGCCCCTAGAGTGAGAAGAGGAGGTAGGAGCAACAAACCGCGTATGAGAGGTGAGTTATACCCCTTCCCCCTAGGTTTTGGTAGTCCACTTAGCCAAGTGAGAGCATTTTTGAGAGGAGAGAAAAGTCTCTTGGTCCTTTGTCCATTTTTTGCTTTGTATTTTGTGTTTTGTTTGTTCTTTGTTTGTTGGAGTCTTGTGTCTTAGCCTAGGCTTGGTCCTACTAACAAAGGAGTGGTGGGAGCTTGGGAAAGAGGGGATTTCTAACCCTCCATAGTGGCCAAGAGGCCCATGGAGTTGTCATTTGCTTTGTTAGTCTTGTTTTTGTCTTGATGTATCAAAATAAAAATAAAAATCTAACCCTAAAAGACTAGCCATGCGGTGAGGTCTCTATGTTGGGTGGGTGTTCATTTCATTTGGCCACTAGGCCTTCTTTTTATGTGTGGAGGTAACCAAGAAGCACGGGAAGCTAGCCAACTAACCCTTGGATAGATGCTTGTTTAGTTGGTGGGAAACCTTTATTGATTTTTATGTTTTTGTTTTGTTTGAAAGCAAGTGAGTGAGGCCTTGTGTCGTTCAAGCTCACATTGATCTTCAACATTGTCTTGGTAGTTAAGCATTAACCCCCCCCCTTTAGGAGGAGGAATGAGGGAAAGCTAACACCTACTTTGTGTTTTTTTTAAAGCTTTGTACGGTTGCTGGAAATTTATTTTTTCACTAAAATTAATTTTCAGGCTTATTTTCTAAGTCCTACAAGGCCTCCAAGCCTAGGAAAGCTTGGGAGGACCTCACTAACATGTGGGCTAGAAGGCTAACCCCATGAGGGTTAAGCCATGATGTGTTTTTTTAGGTGCTATGCTATGTACCAAGACATGATGATGATGGCGGCCTAAAAAAGAGGCACCCCAAATACATAAGCTTGGCAATAGCCTAAGCTTAGCTATGGTGTATGGGCAGGCTGCCGCCACCCCAACGCTTTAAGGCGTTCACCTCGATCTGCTCAAGGCGTTTGACGGCCAACTAAGCTGCACAACAGACCACCTAAGCAGGGTCCGCGCCCACCTTTAATTTGAATATCTTATTACTGGACCCCGCGGTCCATGAAACGGACTGCAGGGTTGCGACCAGTGGTCCGGGCGGGCAGCCTATGGCGATGTGCCACGCTGCCGGATCTTGGCTATGGACCAACAGATAAAGGGATCTCTCTTATCCAGCGTTTAACTTTTAAAGGGGGTGTTGGGTATTGAAAAGTAATGGATGGTTAGAGTCATGGTCGAACGGGGTTGCCTTAGCATGTTATGTTCTCTGCGGCTAGGCCGGAAATCGGAATAGGATGTTAAGGGTCCCGAGACCATCGTTTTGATATGACATAGGTAGTCAGACGAGAAGACGGCCGCTCGGCTTACACCGAGACACCTTGCCAACAAAAAGCGGACAAAGCTTTTGATAAGGGTAGAAGGGGGTTTTGGATGGGAGAGGGAGTCATTTCCGTTGACACCTAGGCTTGCATTGCTCTTAAAGAAGGAGGAGGAACGAATAGTGGATCCACCAAATCATTTTATATAGGGACGAGCGTTTTTTGAGGAACGGAGAATAGAGGGATGGTTTAGCCATGTATGGATGAAGACATGATGATGAATCCAAATTTTCATCCATTTACAGGGATGAACAGTGGATGAAAAAATAATTTTTCATCCGCTGTTTGAAAAGCCATTCCAGCTCTAGGGGGGGTTTGAGCCTACGACCTAGAGGCTAGGGGGCTATGTATTAAGGGCCTAGGGGGTTCGGACCCATAGGACCAATTCCCTATGATTCCCTCACCATGAGAATGGTTTTTGGGCAATAAGGAGGGGTTAGTGAATTATCTAGAGGCCAAGCCATGGGTCATTGGAAACCTTAGATAAATTCTACCTAATGCCTATTTTTCTAAAATTAGTGAATTTCCAGCCTAAGTAATTAATTTAAAAGGGGTTTTATGCTTAGAAAATGACCAAAAAATAGGAATAGAGGTAATTAAATTTATGATTTTATTTTTATTTCCTAATTAAAGGAGCTTGCCTAGGATAGTATTTTTCTCATTTTCTTATTCAAATCTATTGCTAGAAAAGAACCATGAACCCTAGAAATTAGCAGGAATTGGGAAGATTGTCCGGTAAAGCACTTTTCTTCTAGGTTAGGGTATGCACTCCCCTCCGGATAGCAGGAACCTAGGCAACCCCTTTGCACACACGTGCAATCCGGGGAAACGTGTTTGTGAAGCAACCCTAACCTAAGCTGCTTGCCCTTAATGCTTTGCAGAGTCTTCTGGAAACAGTCGCTCCAAACAGAGAGGACCTTCCGGGAAAATCGACAGGCTCCGGGGTGAAGCCGTGTTAACGCAAATAAAGAAGTCTTGGAAGACAATTAGTTAGGAGTAGATTCCATAGGTCACACGAACGAATTTTGCCCTGCGAGCATAGGAGTTGGACCCTGTGCCGGTGGGTGGGAGGATTTCCTTTCGTCGACCGCTGACCCTTCGTGTCGCGCACCTCACTTTGATAAGCTCCCCTTCAAGTCATAGTTACTCGTTTTGATGTGCGCGTCTAACTCCTAAACCGGCCGCCGGGCCAACTCGGAGCTTCGGCTGCTCACCGGGACATAACGGTCCCCCTCACACTCCCACTCGAACCCTCGACCTGTTGGGCTCAGTGGAAATTCCCTTTGGTAGATGGCAGTCTGGAACAGCTCCCCACACCTTGGTCACTTTCCGGCCCGCACGCTTACTCACTAGTTTTTGGTCACCAACGGGCTGGCACCGTTCTCGGGGTTACTACTCCCTATATATACTTCTGTAGGTGTCCGCGGGGGTTCCATAAGTAGCCAAGTCCAAATCTGGTGCACCACCATTTAGATCCTCGATCGTCCTTGTGGTGAGTCGCGGTGAGTCTTGGCCCACCCACCACGGCCCCAATGGACCATGGTGAGTCCCAAGACTCCCCACAACTCCCACCACAAGGCAGCCTCATGGTGAGTCCTTTGCCACCCCCACTACGACTCCCTATGCTACCACCACCCCTTGTGGAGCCCCCACCACCGCACCCGGGTTGCGGGGCTCCATCTACTGAGCGCCACCGGCTCCTTGCATGCCTTCAGCACTCAAGGGTGCTTCAGCCCCCTTTCCTATTTGTTGCCACTGCCCCCACCACAGGGGCAACCCCTCTTGTGTCCCGACCCCCCGCCCTCAAGGCAAAGGGCCGCAACACACACCTCTACCAATGAGGAGTCGATGTCCTCATCGACATCGACTCCTCCATTTTTGTGGAAACTAACATCCAAGTTGTGGCGTCCCACATCAAGGAGTTTATTTTCGTACCATGGCGTCCCATTGTAGGTACACAATTTAACGCACGAAATATTTTTTGAGTGTTTTTGAGGCAAGGAGAGCCGATTTGTACGCAGACAGCGACGAAACAAGACCATTTGTATCGGAAACGGCGAAACATCGACATGGCTACTGGTATGGCCCACAAATGGAAGAGGTCTGCGATGTCCATGAAGCCAAATCGCTCAGGAGTTTATATGACTAGGGTACCTGCAGGGATCAGCAGGGCGTGCGATTCCAGTCGACTGTTCGAACATCTAGGGGCCGATTAAAACAACTGTAGGCAACGGTTTGCCTCTTCCTCACCTCAACATCCGATTGTTATTCAAGCAGAGGCAAGTTAGGAGAGCTCGACCTCCATGACAAACTACCCACTGGGTTATTCTTTCAACGACACGGTTGATAACGGTCTCGCAATATTCCAGGTAGAAATTTTCACGTTGCTTCAATGCAGTTCATGAGGATGCTGGAGTGGAGCACACATGCTCATGATACGATTTCATTTTCATGCTCGGATAAGTCAGTGAAAGGGATCAAGCATGGGTTCCCCTGTGTTTTAGTTCATTCATGCAATACAGACACTGCAGTGCGGCAAATAGCAAACTACCGGCAGTGATCTCTTTTTCCCAGGAGGACAATTATACCTTTTGGTATGATTTCAAATCAAAGACCTTCCAAGGAGTCTTGGTCTCCTACAAAAAATCCTAAAGAGGTTTTATCCAGCGGTAGCGACCGACTGGGATTTTGTTGTGTTAAGTACTTTCAGCTAATAGGACGAGGCCGGAATCGAGCGCTGTTTGTGGAGGGGTTTTTATGATGTGGTTAAAAGGGAGACAAGATGATGTGGAAGGAGTTTCAGCCCCTGTCGTCGATCTGTTCCCATCCAAAAAATTATGCTACGCGTTGAAACATAATTTTCACGTGCAATTGGCGGTTGTTTATTTTTATGGGTTGATGATTGGACCACATGAACTTGAAGTTTGGTGGGTGTTTTAAGCATACCACAAAGGAGTTTGTGGCTAAGTTTCTCGAAGTTAGTAATAATTTATAATTTTTGAGATTTTCGGGCAACCATGGCCAAGATAAATTCATTTTGATGGGATTTTTGGGTCCACAAGAATTAGCTGGTTGGATGATTTGTGCCACCTACCAACCAAAAAGTGGTTGATTGCCTATTCCATCCAAAGATTTTTGGATGTCATCCATTTTATTTATTTTTATAGTTTTTATAGTATAAGTAGATTAGGAGGTGAGCTTGCTCACCACTTCATTCCTTGTTTTTTTGCTTGTTAGTTGCTTAGAAGCTTGCTTTATGTTTTGGCAACTAGCTTTGTGGTGAAGTACTAGATTGCTTGTGGCTTAAAGCTTAGCCTAGATGTTTTAGGCAAGCTTGGATGAAGCATCTAGTTTGTGCTAGGGAGACTAGGGAGATCCTAGGACCTAGTGTGTAAGGGCCAAGAGCCATTTTTTAATGTGAAAAGGAGAGCATCTTCCCCAAAAAGCAAAGAGGTTTTGTCATTTGAGAGTGTGGTGAGCCCTTGAGGAGTGAAGAGGAGGTAGGAGCAACAAACCCCATAGGAGAGGTGAGCACTACCTCTTCCCTTCAAGTTTTGGTAGCCTACTTAGCCAAGTGACCCCCTTTGAGCGGAGAGATGATAGTCTTAGCCCTTGTTCATATGTGATGCATTTTGGTGTTCTCTTGTTTGTCCATTATTGTTGGAAGCTTATATCTAACCTTAGTTTTGGTCCTAGCTACCTAAAGAGTAGTGGGAGCTTGGGAAAGAGAGAGACTAACCCTCCTTAGTGGCCAAGAGGCCCAAGGAGTTGTCATTTTTAACTATGTTTTGTCTTTTTGCTTAAGAGTGGAAAGATCTAACCCCTAGAGAGCTAACCATGCAGTGGGATCTCTAGGAGGGGTGTGGGTTCTCTTTGTTGTTGGCCACTAGGCTTGATATTCATGTGTGAAGCTAGCTAGGCATGCAAGGGAAGCTAACCCACTAATATTGGGTAGATGCTTGCATAGAGCTTAGTGGGAAACCATGGCGCATGTGAGTGTAGCTTAGTGTGCACTAAGCCCTCTAGACTTGCCATTTATTTGTCTCTTTGTTAAGCATAGCACCCCCCCCATAGGAGAGGAGCAAGGTGGAAGAGCTAGCAAATTTGTAATGTTTTTTTTCAAGTTTATTTTGTCGCTGGAAATCTATTTTTCATGCATAACTAATTTACAGATCAAAAATCAGATCTAATATGGCCTCTCTAGCTTGGTTAAGCTATGGAGGACCATAGCTAACCCTTGGGAAGGTTAGGCTAGCCCTTTGGGGTTAGCGTGGGGTTTATTTCCTTGTTTTTTTTAGGTGCAAGCCAAACGACCATGGATTCATGATGGGGTTCCCAAAAGTGAGGCGCCATAAAGGGGATACCATGGCAAGCCATGAGTTGGCTATTGGTTTGAAGCGGGCTGCAGGCCCCGAGGAATCCGAGGTGTTGACCACCCCAGCGGTCAACAACCACGCAAGAAAGGGGGGGGGGGGGGGGGTAGGCCGTGCTGGCCACCTAAGCGTACTCTGGCTTTACCCAGCGGTCCGTCGCTTACCCGGGCGGCCGCGAACACCGGTCCGTCGGCCCGCCCTGCCACGTGCTGCCACGCTGCGTTGCGACCAGCAGATAACCAGGATGGTCCGGACCAGTGGGTAAGAAATTAAAGGGGGGTCTTATCTAGGAAAATACTTTTTGAATGGTTCTTGCCTTGGTCGATGGAGGGAGTGTTGAGATGTTGCCTCCTTAGCGGCTGGGTTGGGAATTTGAATGGAAGGTGAAGGTCTTCGAGGCCTTCGTTTTGGTATGTCATAGGTGGTCAGATCGGAAATCGGCCGTTCGGCTCACACCGAGACACCTTGCTCACGAAAAGCGGACGATAAGTACAAAGCTTTGGGAGGGGTAGAAGGGGGTTTGAAGTGGGAGAGGGAGTCATTTCCGGTTGCACCCAGCCTTAGAATGCACTTAGATTACCAACAGCAGACCCACCAAAATATATTATTCATATGTGAGGAGCGTTTTTTGAGGAATGTGGAATAGTGGATGGTTATGCCTGGATGGATAAGGGGCGGATGAAATAAGCAGTATTTCATCTGCAGAATGGATGTAGGATGGATGAAGGTAGGATGAAAAAATTACAGTTTTTCATCCATCATAGGGATGAACGGTGGATGATAAATGGAGTTTTTTATCCGGTATTTTAACAAGTCATTTTAGCTCTAGGGGGGTTTGAACCTGAGATCTAGATGCTAGGGGCTATGTATTAAAGGCTTAGGGGATTGTTTGGACCTATTAGGCCAATTCCCTATGGTTCTCACATCTTGATAATGGATTTTGGGCAATGAGAGGGGGTTAGAGAATTATCTAGAGACCAAGCCATGGATCCTTGGAAAGCTTAGATGAATGCCTATTTTTCTATAATTAGTGAATTTTCAGCCTTAGTAATTAATTTTGAAGTGGGTTTTTTGTTTAGAAAATTACCAGAAAAGAGGGATAGAGCTAAACAAATCTAGGATTTTTATCTCTATTTCCTAATTATCATAAATTGCCTAGGATAATATTTTTTCCATTTTTCTTATCAATATCTAGTACTAGAAAATAGCCAAGAGCCCTAGCAGCTAGCGGGAAAATGGGATATTGTCCAGGTAAAGAGTTTTTTAGCTAGGCTAAGGTGTGCTCTCCCATTCCAAACAAAATATGAAGCACAACATTTGGAAACCATTTCATTTATAAACAAAATTTGTATAACACAAGTTTTTGCAATCGGATTCTTGAGCTAACTAAGTTGGACTAAGCATGCATTTTCTCCCCCCACGATTCAAGGTTGATGTCCCCATCAACGCTTCTTCCGCTTCTGAGGTCGCCCTTCGAAAGCTGCAACTGCCTTGGATGCGTTTCCCATTTTTGAGGTACGCACTCAAGTTGCCTCCACTTGATGATAGCCCTTCCATTTCACGAGATCCTCCGTTTTTTAATTCTTGAACCTCCTCGACTTAAGGATTGCCTCCACCTCGTACTCAGGTTCATTTTCATGATCCAACAGCATAGGTGGCGGATCCAACAGCATAGGTGGCGGACGCAACACTTGATGCCGATTCGGACGCACTCCATCTTTGAAGTAAGGCTTCAAAAGGGAAACGTGGAATACCGGATGCACCTTGCTGTTTGCTGGGAGCTCCAATTTATACACATTCACATTCATAACCTTCTGGATGCGAAAGGGCCCCGTATACGGAAGTACGAACTTTGGGCTCACTTCCGGAGGTAGTCGAAAATTCTTGATGTGCAACAAGACCTCCGTGCCTGTCGTTCATACCAGTTGTTAGTTTTGGCAATGTTGTACTTTGCGAGCTCCAACAAACGCTTGTGTTCTTCCAGCACCGTTGCTGCTGCCGGTTCCTCAACGTCCTGGGCGGCCCAACTTGTCGGCACCAGAGGTACTTTTCCATAGACCAATACGAAAGAAGAAACTCTCGTTGCGGAGTGTTTTGTGTTATTATAACAGAATTTTTTCGCATCCAAGTGCTCCATCCAGTCTGACTGGTCTGCCGACACATAATTCCACAAGATCTGTTGCGTGCCTTCGGCACTCAAGGGTGCTTCAGCCCCTTTTCCTATTTGCTGCCATTGCCCCCACCACAGGGGCAGCCCCTCTTGTGTCCCAACCCCCCGCCCTCAAGGCAAAAGGTCGGGACACTTCGCCAAGACTAGCGACACATCTCACGGGTGGGCAAATCTTGAGCCTAACCCACCTTGTCGCTGGACTCCACACCTCGGATTGACATCATTTTTTATCCCTTCATGATTGCGTGCGCGGCGAGGCTCGATACATGGATATGACCAAAACAGAGTGACCAAGAGAACTAATCCGTTCTGCAAACACAATATGGCTTTTATTCCGATAAAATTATGATACAAGTGAACGTTCAGATTTTGGACATTTGTGCAGACATGGATGTCTACTTGTTGAAAACCCTAGCCCTGGCACTGATGACCTGACTCACTAGGAAGAAGAGCTCTGGGTTATTAATATGTTGGGAGCAGGTTAAATTGTTACAACCTCTTGGGACAATCTCTTTGATCATTTAAATGTTTGTCATGCTTTGTGAGATTCCAGATATGAGCAGACCTGTAGCCCAATGGTTGGGTTTGCCTATGCATGAGCACCTGGTTCTAGGCGCTTCTGGTCTAAAATGGGGGCTGAAGATGGGTAGGTGTGGGTGGGCTTCAGAGCAGTTGTTTGTGATATGTAGCACATTCTGTATATTGGTTTGAGTTAGAGTGGTTGAATTGTCAAGTGTGAAAAGTCGTAGGCGAGCCAACATTGGATCAATTCTGCATACAATCCATGTTGGTGTATTGTTTCTGCTTTGGGGATTGGTGTCGGATACTTTGTTGCTTGTTGCAGCCAGAGCAGCAATTGAATGTGAATGGTTTGGATGGAATATAGGATATGAATATGTGTGCCTGGATATGTGTAGGATTTGTGAATGTGTGTCTGGATATGTGTTCATACACATTTGTTCGCAATGTCCCTCCCTCTCACACCTGAGAAGCATGTATCACCACACCATGCTTTTGAAACCTCATCTGTATTGCATGTGATATTGGCGGGAACATTGAACACATGAGGTTATGAACACGCACACTGGACCCTTAACTGAACGCACACACTGAATACAATGACGAGCAAATGTTGGAAGGCAGTGCGACAGACTGCGCACACGGCATACAATGAGCTGAAGGCTCAAAAGCTCATATTCCCTCTTCAAAGTGTGTGTATGTAGCCCAGACGAGTAACATAATGTGGTCATGCACACTGTATCCTTGTCTGGGGGTGCATTAATGTCTTCCTCCAAATTTGCACATATTCCAGTGCATGGTGGTTGTGTTGTGAAGCCTTAAAACAAGCCTGAAGCATATACTCTTTTCCTCTCAAGAAGCAAGGTTTCACAACAAAGGGGCGAGCGGAAAGAGCAAGCAACACGCGAGAGGAGGATCAAACACACGGATCTGACACAAAGCAACTCTCATCCAAAGCTTGTACACCAAAATCACATATACACTAACACCCGAGTACACCAGGTCAGGGCGCCGTCTTTATACAAAAGCCCTAGCTTTAGTGGCCCGCCACGTGGCGAGGCGTCACAAGCCAAGGCCCACCCCTAGATCCGATGAAGGGCCAGGATCGAGCCACCAGGCAAAACTACCTATACAACAACTCAAAAGGAGTCTTCTTGGTGCTAGCATGCACGGCGGTGCGATAAACAAAGAGAATATGGGGAAGAAATGTATCCCACTCCCTGGTAAGTGCGCCATTCTTCTCCAACATTCAGCAAAAAGTTTGGTTGAAGCGTTCCGTGAGGCCATTGGTCTGGGGATGGTATGGGGTTGTGGTGGAATGCTTAACACCGAAATTGAAGCAAAACACCGTGAGGAGCTGGTTACAAAACTCATTGCCCTGATTCGTTAGTATCTCCCGAGGACACCCATGCCGCATAAGGATCTCATTGAAGAAGAACTGAGCTACAGCATCACTAGCCTTGGAACGCAAAGGCCGGACTTCTACCCACTTAGTCAAGTAGTCGGTAGCAACACAAAGGTAGTTTCGACCCTTTGATGTGAGTGCGAGGGGTCCTACTAAGTCAATGCCAACACGAGCAAAAGCATGGGTGACAGGCAAAGGCTGCAGCTCATACAAGATCAGGGCCCTAGGGCACGACAACCTTCACACTTAGAGATGAATTCCGTGACATCTCTGTGAATTCCCAGCCTAGTAAACCTCTTGGATGCGGGCCATAGTTTTCTTGATACCAAGGTGAGCTGCATGCAAGGAACAATGGAAACGCTCCAATAAAGCATTCAGTTGGTTCCGTGGTGGCACTTCCAAGTAGCATGGTACTCCCCCTCTAGTGAACTCCTTGAAAAGCTTATCACCCATGAAACGGTAAGTAGACACATGATAGAGAATTTGTTTACGCAATGACTCGGAAAGGCCAGCTCGCGAACGCCTTGATTGGCATCGCTGGAGTAGCGCAACATCTAGCTGATCATCCATGACTGCACTGCACATAGGAGGTAGACAATGGATTTAAGAGAAGGTGGTCTGGAGTGCCTGCACCTATGATCTCCAGCCAGGGATACCTTCACCTCATTTGTTACTACTCATGGACATCCAAATCAGGCCTTGAGGCTCAAGCCAATAGTCACACCGGAATGCAACAGCCGAATCACAACAAACTCAAGGGCCTAGGAAAGAGAAGAGCTGAAACACAACAAAGAACTTCCACCAAACCATCCGAATTCTCGCTAAGCGATAGATCCACCACACATACTAACACACGAACAAATCAACCAGGATCATCAAGAAGGCTAGACCAGCCCCAAGCAGCCAATATGTCATGTGAATCCAATGCCAAGGGGTGTTGATCAGCATAAAGAAGGTTGAGAGAGGGGGCTGCATCAGAAGGAGGGGCTGCATCAGCAGCAACAAGGTCATCCAAGGTGAGCATAGGCCTGCTGACAGGAGGATCAACTAGTGTAAGTGCATCAACATTTGTGTTCTCCTTGCCCTTCTTGTAGACTATATCCATGTCAAATTCCTGCAGGTACATAGCCCATCTAGCAAGTCTGCCATGAAGTTCCATTGGCTTAATAAGAGCCTTAAGTGGAAGATGATCAATTTCTACCACAAACCGGCTACCATGCAAATATTGCCTGAAATGCTTCACACCAAATACTAAGGCCAGACCTTCCTTGTCAGATATGGAATAATTCCCTTCATGACGATCAAGACAGCGAGATGCATAAAGTATTACATGCTCTTTGTCTTCTACAACTTGACATAAGATTGCAGAGATGACAACATCTGATGCATCAGTCTGAAGCAAGAAAAGTAATTCAAAGTTGGGAAACATTAGGATGTGAGCTGAACACAAAGCCTTTCGAATGGTATCAAAGGTAGCTTGCTGGGAGAAGGTCCATTCAAACCTGGCATCTTTGCACAACACCTTGGTTAGAGGGTGAGCAAGCTTGACAAAGTTCTTAATGAAACGCCTGTAATAAGAAGCCAGCCCCAAGAAGGATTTGATACAATGTTTATCCTTGGGAATAGGAAAGCCCCAAACAGACTCAAGCTTTGCATGATCAGGAAGCAAACCATCCCTGGAGAGGATATGACCAAGAAAGTGTAGCTCAGGCATGAACAGTTCACACTTCCTTGGCTTCACTTTGAGGCCTGCAGTACGCAATTTGTTGAATGCACGTTGCAGGTCAGTCAAGTGGGCATCAAAACTAGCTGAATACACATTGATATCATCTACATAAATTAAGGCACATTCCCAGCGAAGATTACCCAAGACAATGTCCATGAGGCGTTGGAAGGTGGAGGTGGCATTGCATAAACCAAAGGGCATGGTCTCATATTGGTATTTTCCCATGCAACACACAAACGAGGTCTTTTCCTTGGCTGCTTCAGTGAGAGGAACTTGCCAAAAACTAGATGCAAGATCAAGAGAGGAGAAAATTGTGGCACCATGCAATTGATCCAAAGCCTCATTGATCCTAGGCAGAGGGTAGGCATCATTTTTAGTGATGTCATTCAGTTTTCTGAAGTCAACACAGAAGCGGGTGGTGCCATCTTTCTTTCCAACCAGGACAATTGGACTAGCCCAAGGAGAAATTGATGGCTTAATCACACCTGCATCAAGCATTTTCTGGACTTCCTCTTGGACTATAGCACGTTCTTTGACACTCTCTTGGTAAGCAAATTGTTTGATAGGAGATCCTTCTGTAACAATGTCATGTTGAAGGATGGCAGTGCGTCCTAAATCAGTGGACCCCAAGTTGAAGACATCTAGATTTTTTGCAATAAGCATCTCAACTCTCTTTCGTTGCCCTGAGGAGGGGGTGGTACCCAACTTGATTTCAGATAACACTTTGGTGAGGGTTTTCTTACCTTCAGGACTGAAATCATGGAGCGGTGGTGGTGCAATTGCAGCGCCAAAGGCAGCAACAGCATCCAAGGGGCCATGTTGTATGCCTATGGCCTCTAGTCCAAAGCCAGCTTGCACCTCTTGTATTTCAGCAATGGGTAAGGCAGTGATGCGAGCCAGGACCTGTCCTTTCTTAATGGTCACAGGGAAACGCTCAGGATTAGCAATTAGAATCTTGACTTCTTGCCTATATCCCCTATCTATAACACTTGTGGCCACCAGGGCAATGCTTGAGGGCAGTCAGTCTCTTCCAGCCTTCAACTTCCAGGAAGTGAGCAGCTGGACAGAGGAAGGCCGAGCCAGATCTGACCATTTTCTGGGTCATGGCATGGATGGTTATGTTGAGAGGTGCACGAATCAGGGTAGAATTCCTTGGAACAGCTATGGGCATCCTTGTTTACTACCAGTACTAGGAACATGCCATTGATATAGGAGTTGAAGATCAGGCTAAAACTTGTAAAAATCATTCCAATTGAGGGTGGAGTGAGAGTTTTGTTGTATCTCTTTGACCATGGCTTGGACTCTGGATAGATTGGCTGTAGCAGACCCAGCCTTGATTTTCACTGCTTTCAAGGGAACCATGATTTCATGTCCCTCACCATTGTTAAAACGAAGGGAATAGTCTGTCAAGCTGATGGTGGCACCAGCTCCAGTTATCCAGTCAAGGCCTAGCAGGAATTGTTCCCCAATTGTCCCTATGCAGGTCACCACCACCTCTTTCTAGTGAATCCTGATGGGCACAGTGACTAATCCCAGAGGTTCGTATCTCGACCCATCAGCAATCAGAACCTCAATTCCTGAAGCAGGGCATAGTTTAAGACCAAGGACTCTTATTACATTCAGAGGGATGGCAGATATAGTGCATCCTGTATCAATCACGCAGGGAAAGCTTAGCTCATGGATGTGGCACTGAGCCATAAGGGGACTGATCTGCTGGTCAGCAGCCTGTCTGCTGAGAGGACAATGCAAGGCCTTGAAGTTAGTAGATAAAACAGCTCGAACTAGTATAAGAGAGGTAGGGTTGGTAGATGATTGACCTCTTGCCCCCTTCCCAAGAGGTCTCTCTAGTTTAAAGAAGGGGAAGAACCACCAGCAACTTTCCTGTTTTGGATCAGCTCTGGTAATCCTGCCCTGTCTGGACAATGCTTAGTCCAGTGCTCAAAAGACCCACAGATGTAACATGCAGCACAATTACCTTCATATGTCTGCAGTTTAGGTGCGATCCCTATTATTGCCACTTATTGGCCCTTGTGCCTGGCGAGGCTCCTCCCACCTGTAGCAAGACTGGAGACATTCAAAAAAGGGACAACACTCGAATGCAAACTTGAATTCAAAGAGCTAGTCCCTCCCCCAAGAGTGGGATTATGGAGGCTAATCACAAGCAAATGCATCAGACTCGTTACTGGGGCCGGCATACCGCTCATACTAGCCCAAACATCCGAACCAGACCCGTCTAGCTAGCGTAGGCTCGGTTCGTCCAGCCACCAAGGCTTCATCACTTCGAACATAAACAGAGATATCCTCGGGGTTGGCTATCCCAAAAAAATAATCTACCAATGCAATATCAGTTGGGGACTCTACCACTGCTCCCAACGTACCAACATTCAAAAATTCATCATCACTCACCACGAAATTACCTGCCTGCAGGTTGTCCGATCCCTCATTCATTTCTACTATACTTTCGGCCAGCGGCTCTCCTGATCTATTCATGGACCTCTGTCTTTTGGATCTCAACCAAGTAGTAGAATCACCTAGCATGCAAGAAACGAAGTTAGATTGGAAGCATAACCTTTTAAGCACCAGGGATATGGAGAGTAGGCCGAGCACTTGGAGAGCTGTCCTCTGGAACCCAAGTGGAACAATATACCACCCTCAGCACCTTGTGTAACTGCAAATCGTAGACTCCCACCGCCAGCCACTCCCAACTGTCAGTTCCCTTGAGCCAAAAACCAACGCGGATTGTGTCACCCTCTCTCCATGTGCGCGAAAGCACAGCCGAGTTCGAATAGTCACTCAATCTCTCAAACGCACTCGGGCGAACCACTCGCTGTGAAGCAAAGGTAATATCCATACCCAGGACTACTAGATCAGACGACTGAACTATCAAGGCCCCACCCTTCAGGCCATCAACCAACTGTGAATAAGTAGGCGCCAAGGCGCAGGGCTACACAAGACAAGTCACGAACAGTAGCCATTCCCTGCAACCACACCCCAACGCGCAATGTGAGATGACAATATCACAATAGCAGGAGAAAATACGGCAAGGCGAGGAGCCGCCATTGATAACACGCATTAGCGAACCACGTAGGCAACAAGATGTAGAGCAGATCCCACGAGAAAGACCTAACTGACCCTGGCAGCGCGGGCAAGATCCACCAACGCCTATGGTACCAGGCTTCTCTCCACCATGAAACAAGCCTGAAGCATTTACTCATTTCCTCTCAAGAAGCAAGGTTTCACAACAAAGGGGCGAACGGAAAGAGCAAGCAACGCGCGAGAGGAGGATCAAACACACGGATCTGACATAAAGCAGCTCTCATCCAAAGCTTGTACACCAAAATCACATATACACTAACACCCGAGTACACCGCCCTGACCTTGTGTCAGGGCGCCGTCTTTATACAAAAGCCCTAGCTTTAGTGGCCCGCCGCGTGGCGAGGTGTCACAAGCCAAGGCCCACCGCGCCGCCTTGTTACCCTAGATCTGATGAAGGGCCAGGATCGAACCACCAGCCAAAACTAACCCTAACCTAGATATCATTGTAACGGTTTACTGGCTTTATACGCCAAAAAAAATATACTATGGATGTGTATCGCCGTTTTGGATGAAACGGGGCATATCTAGGCTAAGCAAATATGGGGTTTTACAGTGTAATACGGTTCAGTGCAACCCTTCACATGGATGTCATTGTGGACAATTTCCTACAAGAACAAAATGTCTGCAGAATGTATGGACAGAAGGAGATATTCGGCCTTCAAGAAACTATCTTCAGCCTTGTGCATAAACCTGAAGTGCCCACTGCACCCTCCCCGCCCCCCCCTGCGGTCATACATTACTACATGGAAGAATTGAACAACGCCAATGAGGAATTGCATGAATTTAACAACGCACACGAGGAATTCGATCCTTTGAGAGATGGCAATGTTAGACAGCGGTGGTGCGAGATGCAGCCTGGAGAGTGGGATGTCTTGTGGCACAGAGCCAAGAACATGGACCAGTATGGTCCAAAGGATGATTCCGGTTGGCCGGATGTGCATACATGTATTCTGTCGGCTGGACATGCATTCTGTAACTACATGTGCACACACACACATTTCTTTCAAGGACAGAAAATAATATTGAAAGCACGAAATGCACAAAGAATCCTATGACTTCATCCGAACACATACTCTTCGTGAACCCCACTTTACTTGATTCATGACATTAAACTTCAGTACTGGACACGAGCTCTTAGTAAGGACAACATACCCTTCTGAAGTACCAACGGTTACAGGATGCACCCCAAGGCTTCTTTGTCCATCTCCTTCTCCTCAATGACATACAAAGCCTTGAGCACTTCAGGCTCCACTCCAGATAAAAGAGGCCTATCTATCTTCAGTCATGGCCCCCTTTCATTACTATTGTACTGTACCCATGTCAGCGCTTCTTTTTGTCTACAATAACATTCTTTTACTCTATGTCAGAACAACAATTGTCTGTAACCAGTTTGTCAACAGCTGCATGGAGCAGTTTGACAAATTCAGTTGAAGACATATTCTGCTGGGTAATAAGTACATGACCTCCAGGAGAGTTTAATATCACACAAAACCCTTATGATTCACACAACCGGAGTCTGATCCATATACTGCATCATTTATCCGTCTTGCAACACAATTCAATTTGCGAATGAAAAGTTCCTGTTAAGTGAAGAGGTACAGGTTGTGGATTGCTTTGAACTTTCATACGACCTTCCTGCACAAGTCAACCAGGAGTCAGTGCCCACCAAGCTTTGATGTCTCCACATTTATGAAGGCATTGCCCATCAAGTAGGAAGGCCAAGTCTAAAGACATTAAGGCAAGGCATACAAGTGGGGTACATGCAGTGCAGTGAAATCAACTACACTGAGGAGGTCTGATTTGAACAGCCTACTTTGTCTCCCACTTATACATTTTAACCTTGAAGTGAGGGTGTATGTCATTATACTGAAACTCCTACCACTATCCTTAGAAAAACATACATGCAGTAATATATATTGTAGACTGATATGACAATACTGTGTTTGCTCTACAGCCACAAGCACCATGGAAAAAACGTAACCACACATCGAAACAGCAGTACATCAAATGTAGGCAATCAGTTACACATCCACTCATAGCATACATAAACACGAAATACAGACATTGCAACTCAGTACAAAGACAAACCGCTACTCCATGCATACAAGTGCACGGGTTGGAACAGTGCTTAGAGGAAACCACAGGAAACAAGCACCCAACAAAAGCAGCAACCACACATAAGAAAATCAAACAAAAGGCATCCAACAATGAGAGACAATAAACAAACAAATCAAACCCAATGCAAACACGATCCAAACAGAAAGACTTCTACCACATAGAAAATCACTCGATCCATCAGCAGGGGAAGGGAGTGTTTTATAAAATAGAGAAGTGCATTACAAATAAGCGTGCACAAGGCACATGCCATGACGTCCAGACCCCGACAAAATTCCTAATGTGCTCAGCAAAATGGTCATCTTAATCTCCATCTTAACCTCCAAAATGAGAAGCACAGGGGATTTAGGGTCCGTGTTGTGCCATTTTAGCAACCCTGCTGGTACAACAATGAACCCAGAGAATGAAACCTGAATTCTGTCATGTAGGCAAAGTAGGTCTATAAAACGTAGCTAACAGTCTCAAGTCTCAACCTTTTTGAACCAGAGGCTGCCAGACTCTCTGTTGCAATTGTACTAACTTTGCATTAATTCAGATACCACTCTCTGTACAGTGTTGGCTGATGGTTGCATGACATTTTAGACCAGCAGACAGGGGACCTCTAATTTAGTCATCTTGTGCCTCAAACATGCAAGAGAAATCTTTAATGTGTGTTCGAGACACATACACTTGCATGCCGCTGCTGAAGCGGAAGGTCCAAAACAATGTTTGAGTGAATTGGACAGTCCGATCCCTACATTGCAAAATATGTGCATATTACTCTTCTCAACTTGTGAGATAAGGATGTTCAAGCAGCTGATAAGAGTTTTCCTTAGAAGTACAGGTCAACAGCCTCATGGTAACCCTTATTTTAACGGAGAACATCACTGCAGGGCATCAACTCTGGCGCTCCATCAGTCAGCTAGCACCTGGCTGACAGGTGTCTCTGCGTCACTAGCATTTGTGAAGTCCGTAGACTATCCAAGTATTACAACTCATAGACATATGACTCAAGATAAAAGGATGATATACCACTTACACAGGGACGGCGAAGGACAGAGTGCTTGCATTATTGCTCTCAGATAGGCAAAAAACATTTCCAGAGGAGGGGGGCCTGAATGGTTGATTGAAGAATGAGGCCAATAGATGGGACCTGAAGCAGCAATTGGTCCTGCAAAGGCATAGAATCAGGTTGCTCATCCTTGTTACGCAAGATCTACGAATTAAACTCTATCTTGGCAATTAAACTACAACATTTTCAGTGCACATTATACCTTGACTGTCGGGAGAATCTCCAACACTTCTGGTAGGCCTTGAACCATGGTGGCTGATGAATCACAACTGCTTTTCAAGTCTCCTGGGAAAATAGCCTCCTGCCTTTCTTCACCAGCTCCCTCATGTTGCTCAGAGTCCAAAGAAGAGGACGCTTCTCCACCTTTGGCATCTTTTGCAGCTAGTACAGGGTCACTACGGCCAACTGGTGCACCATTTGTCCCTCCTGCACTGACTACACCATTCTCTGGAGGCAGCTGTGGGTGCACTTGATCTTGTTCCTTGTTATCCTCACACACAACTTCTAAAACAGGAGTGTTGATAGGAGAGTCATTGGCTTGTGGGCATGTCACACCTCTGTCATCTTCACTGACTAACCCTGCACTGGAGTTCACTGCTCCACAGCTTGCACTGTGTTCAACTGTTTCTTGAGAAATCCCCCCCCACTTCTTGAGCAGCTACCCCCTATTGTCCTGCATGCAAAGAAGAAGATGTTTCACCTTCAACGTCATTTACCGATCATTGAAGCTTCCTGGACTGTATGATGGCAAAGTCCTGATGCGATGGATGTACTTCTTGCATTCATGGGGCATGCATGATGGATGCGTGCAAAGTGTGGCACTGTTTTGGCGAGCCCCAGGTGTAGTGGGAAGGGGGGGACCGCCTGGCGCGGCGACCGCGGGCCGCGGCGCTGCCGCGAGGGGGGGGAGGCGGAGGGCGGGGGTGGGGGCCACGCAGGCAGGCCCGCTGAGGCGGCATTGAACTCCCGGGCCTCTTTTATCACTTGCCAAGTTTTACACTGCAGAGGGATTAATACTGAACTTAAGAGGATCATGCTTTGAAAAGTTATCAGGCCTGCCTTGGAGTACGCATCTGCTGTGTGGGTCGACAACTCCAAACATGCTAAATCTCTAGAATCCATTCAGGTTGAAGTGCTCGAAGAGAGCTTGTCAGCGTGCTCTAGAATAGCTAATGTACCTGCCCTTGGCACTAGACTGAAATTTAAGCTCAGGGCAGGAAACCTAACTTTGAACAATAAACCGATGCAGTGCACGGGGTCTATGGGCATAAGGCCACAGAAAATAACGTCTTATGACTCAAATCTGAAGCCTCATGAGTGAGTTTCCTCAGTAATGAGGATGCACAGAGCCCCATCGCACTACACAAATAAGTCGAATCATCATTTTGAGAAAGAAAATAAGTGTAGCAAGCAATTCCGAAGTGGACAAAGAGACACACTTACCACAAGCTCCTCCAAAAGAGTGCGTACGCCATTCTCAAGTAGTTGGTTCTCATCCTGGACCATCACGCTCGCAGACGGACTGCTGGGTACGATCGACCTCCGCCATCGCGACCTCCATCGCGGAAGCTCTGCCTTCTCCCGAAGAGCGACAGTGAGATGGGTGGGAACATCCATCCGTGAAACTGGATGTGTAGCGTCATTCGTTCATTGAGGAGGCATGCAGCACTGCTTCTTCTCTCCTGAGGTGCGAGATGCTGAGTGTTGGGAGGGCGGAGCTGGGGCAGATATGATCTGTGGCCACACAAGGATGATGGCAGTTGGATGTTATCCGGATCTTCTGCAACACAGATCCAGATGCGGCCTTCATGAGGAAAAACCCTCCCTGGATACACCTTCTGGAGGAAGAGAGAACCAAAATTGGGTTGCGGAGGCAGCCTGTAGGGAGAATGCAAGGGAGATACGAGAGAGACCGGGGAGAGGGGTTTGGAGCAGGAAATACTGGTAGACGAAGAGACAGAGTTGCTGATTTGGAGCTACAGCTTGACAAAGTACTTTGAGGGGAGAGAGGAAGGCGTAAAATGGAGAGCAATCAAGTAGCGGTGGGTTTGAATTTGGACTGGGCAAAGATTTGGGAGGACTTTGCAGGTGGGATGTTGAAGCCTGTGCTGGCGCTTTGCGTGGTAGTGGTAGCGATTGGTGTCTCATACTCTCAACGGCTTGGAATTGAGAGTGAGATGGCGTACTCCATCGCCCGTGCCTTCATACAACTCTCCATTATTGGGTTTGTCCTGGAGTTTATCTTCAATCAGTCCAATGTGGTCTGGATCTTTCTGGCTTATGCCGTTATGGTCTCAGTGGCAGGCTACACCTCAGGAAAGCGCGCTAAGCATGTACCAAATGGAGGGTATGTGTCGACAGCAGCCATTTTTGTTGGCACAAGCTTCACCATGGCTCTGTTGGTGGCATTGAGAGTATTCCCATTCACACCACGTTACATTATCCCAGTAGCAGGCATGATGGTTGGTAATGCCATGACTGTGACAGGCGTGACCTTGAAACGCATGCGAGAAGATATGCGGCTGCAGCAGGGATTGATTGAGACAGCGTTAGCACTTGGGGCCACCCCCCGGCAGGCAGCGTTTAAGCAAGTTCGGCGGGCTCTTGTTGTAGGTCTTTCACCCACTCTTGATAATGCAAAGACAGTTGGTCTGATCTCATTGCCAGGGGCAATGACCGGTCTCATTATGGGCGGTGCCTCCCCTTTGGAGGCCATCCAGCTCCAAATTGTTGTCATGAATATGTTGATTGGGGCATCCACCTTCAGCGGTGTGTTGGCTACCTATCTGAGCTGGCCCTTTTTCTTCACCAAAACTTACCAGCTTGAAACCAAGGTGTTCATGGCTGAGAGCTAGAGATTGTTGTCGAAGTTCACACACATGGAAGGACTGGAGGAGGGGCAGAGGAAACAGAAACAAACAGAGAGAGGTTCTTCTGAAGGCGGCAGAGGTCAGCAGGGGTACAGATGTGAGTATGTAGTATGTTTAGGTCAGGCTGCATTGGTCAGCTTCACAACAACCCTTTCTATCAACCAGTGGTTGTCTGCAAGCTCTCCACAAGTGTAAGCCGATGTCTGTAAGTGACGGTTGTGTCGTTGAATGGGGGCGTGGTGAAACTTAAATGGAGTATAAGGACTACTCCAGACATCTCTTTAATGAAAGTTTCCTTTTTTGACATTCCTAGAGAACAAAGATGGTAAGGGTTTGCATGAAGCAAACTCTTATTGGGCTAACAGCAGGTTTGGAATTGTGCCCCTGCGAAGTACCCCAAAATCCTTGGCCATGTCCGTCCCTGGTTGGAGTATGTTTTGAGTTTTGAATTTCGGCCCTTATGTGGGCTTGGGCCCTATGTTGCCTTGTCTTCCAGAAAAGGTGGAATGAAATATTTTGCGTCATGCTGTGATTAAGTCCAAATCAAGTACATGTTTAAGAGGTGTTTTATTGTATGGTTGTTTGATGGGTTGGAAGGTCCTAAGTGATGCAAGAACTGCAGCTCAGATTCCCTTTGTTATACAGGTTTGCAAGACAAAGTGAGTGAGTGTAGGTAGTGAAACTGAAAAAAGCCATGGGTTGTCTATGGTGATAGCCACTCGCTCACTTGCCTGGAATCATCAAGATAAGGACAAGTCCTTAGTCACCACATGAAAGAGAAAAACATGGTGGGAGTTACAATTAATTCTTGCCTCCTTCACTGCCGAGGCACTACTGAAAAAGCTACCCCGCAAGTCATAACAATTTGTTCATTGGGGTCTTTCACAAAGTTTCTATAAAACTTTTAATGGATCTTCTCAGGCATTCTAAAGGAATCAGAGATCTCCCAGCTAGTCTCTTTCCTTTTGTCTCTTTGGGTCAAACCTTTCAACCCTCATTTCACTAGTTCACTATACGGCAATTCCTTCGGATCTCTCCTTGAGAGCCTGTCAAAGCGCCAATGCTCGCCATTTTCACCATAGACCTCGCAAAAAATTTAGGGAAGGGGAAATTCGGATTCACACTTTGGATTCGAATCATGTTGTGTGCTTGGGGGTCAGTAAGAAGAGTTGCATCTGACTCAAGAAGTCCTCTATTGTTTAGAACAGCATGAAAGTATTTATTGTCAAATTGTCCTGGGGTGTACGGGTCCATGCCGATCAATGTGGCAGAACTTCCAGAAGGGCATTTTGCCTTGAGCTGGGGGACGTAGGTAGGGTCTAGAGAAGGGTCGGAATCTCCAATCCCCGTAAAATTATAAAGTCTCTTCTGTAGGTTAACACAATGCGTATTGCCAATTGTGTGTGCACCTGCATTTGTCCCAAATCCATCAAGAGATGAGTAAACAAATATACTAAGGGTTGTTGCAGCAGATTCCGAACATAGATTTCTTAAACGTCTGATTTGATGACATAGAAGGATCAAGGAGAGCACTGAGACCAGTCTTGACAGATATCTATGATCTAGTAGAGCCCATTGATTTGCTTATATGCGACATCCAAAAACTTTAAATCTAGACTTTCCAATGTTACGTTCTATGGTTTTGTAGAGTTCTTTGAAACATTCCTTGAAGGTTTTATGAGAATGTATTCCGCTAGATCTTTGATGCATGCGAGTACATGCAACAGTAATTACAAGCATGCAGAAACTCCATAAGTCATCTTGTATCGGTGTGCACTATACCTGAAAGGATGACAAGGTCATCTGCCCCAAGACCTTTGTTTTGGAAGCTCTGGAGAAGTTGTGAATAGTTCGCTGTGGCAGGAGGCAGGTTGGCCGTAGCTTCAGTTGCCAGAGAGACTCTGCCGTCCATACGACCAGTCGTAACGTTCCATAAGTACTCGGCCGTACAGACCTGCACATGCACTATCGATCCGGTTAGTATTGTCAACAACTCGTAGGTCCTAAAGTTGTGGCAAACTTCCAGGATACATTACTCTTTCTCTATGAAAATATGTAATCCATCCACAGCGTCAACCTGGATAATCATACGAGGTAATCTCATTTCACAGTTGAAAGCTCTTATCTCTCTATCCATGTGACCTGTGTGATTTGTGAAAACCTGCTTACAAACTTGGTTGAGCTTGTAAATTTACCAGGGAAAGGGCATCTCGAGCTACAAGAGCAATAATATCAGCGCACGATACAATATCAGGGCACACATTCTCCACAGCTGTCTTGGCAGCATCAATCACTTCGAAGCCACGTAGCGAATTTTTGTTTATCGGTGCGTCCTTCTCCGCACTGTTGGTGGGTGTTGAATCGATAAGGACGGACCCATCCGCCCCCTGTACGTGCAAAAACACTTCTTAAAAGTTAGTGAAGAGTCATTTGGGCACTGTTTTTTCGAAATAAGACATCATCGTCTACGTTCGTCATAAATAATCATGCACACTTTTTCGAGTCAGGTCGAGCTTCCACAGAGCTTACGCACCCAAATACTTCTGGACACCTTGCATGAAGTATATAGGATGAACAAAGACAATCATGATTGAACTTTAACTATATCAGCTCTAAAAATACAAGAATAGGACAATTAGAGATTGGTCATTGGAAATTTGCTGAAAATAAATGCTTATCCACCAATGCACACACCCCAACAAAAGCATCGTGAAATTGCAGTCGCAGAAGTGAAGCAGCGAGTGTGGGGTCAGCCGAGTAGGCTGTTTTCGTGGCAGCGTAAATCAAATTCTCTGCCTGAGGACAAGATCTCTGGTAAAATCCAACTTGCAGACTAGGAGGTCCTGGAAATTCAGCATGGACTCTGCCACGACCTCTAACGTCCATAGAAATCACTAGTACAAGGATCATTGATAGTATTCTGAATGTGCACGGCGGTATTATCTTTGTTGTGTTGCTCGCCATGATGATCAATGGACTTTTTGGCGTTGTGGTCTCAATATAAGGTCAACTGATTCTGCAGTTTCCATCAACTTATTGTTATTAAAAACCACCACGATCCAACGTTATGTACCTTAAAAGAAAAACTCTCGACCTGTACAATATTGTCTTATGAGAGTCTCACAGATCCGAGCTTATACTTAGAAGGTGCCAATATGAGCTGAAAATGTTGAGTCTTTATGCAAATCCACCATCCTTTTTATATGAAGAAACTCGTAGACTTTCCTCGACACATCGCTAGACTATTTATCGAATTTTATGACCGCCTCCATTGTTTCTATTTTCATTTGAGAGTTGATTCGACCACATTCTCCACTTTTGGTTTGTTATGCATTTTGCAGGGAACCTCTTGTAGCGGAGCCGCTCCATTTTTTTTTTTAGTAGGGAAACACCTGGGAGCCACATCAAGAGAGTTTGCCATATTTCGCCACGTGGCATGTCTTCTCGGCTAGAGCCCGTCCAATATTTTGAAAAAAGGTATCTTGGAAAAATAGATAGGGATAAATAGCATCCATTGTACCTACCGAGATACCTTTTTGGATGAGACGTGGTATCTTGTGAGAACAGCGTGAGCATGCTCACGTGAGCACAACCCACGGTCATAGGGGTTAAATGTTTTCAAACCACGGTCATAGGAATTACATGTTAATAGGCATGGTGCACATGAGTACCTTCAGTTTTATTTTCTCAGTGCGAAAATAACTTTTCTAGGGCTTAAACTGCCGATACCCGAACTGAAAACCACGATTTTTGTTTTTCTGGGGTTTTCTGGGGTATCCAGTTCGCATAACGTGAGGAAACCCCACGCCTATAGGGTAACATGTTTATCGTGTATAGGTGTTACTTGTTTCTTAAGTGATGCCGTGAGGGCCTATGTGAGCAGTTAAAAAAAGTTTCGCAAAGTTTTTAGTGTCTCAATTTTAGTTTCACTGGAGAATATTCGAAAGGCATCTAGGAAATATCCTTAATATTTGCTTGTGCTCAGGTGAGCATGTTCACGTGCTACCCAACCTCTTTAGGGAGTTTTATAGAGAAAATTATTTAGTATATAAAGGGAAACAATTGGGAGCGACAGCTCACAAATCAGGCCCCTTAGTTATAGTGAGGCGAGAAAATAACCTATTTCACAGTAACCTCACCGTAAAGGCTTTCGTATGGGACACACACCCAAGGGAAGGGGTATAGAGCATGTTGGGCGGATCTACCCCTTTTTTTCATATACGCCGGTTCCGGATATTAAAACTTTTTAGTTTAGATATCCGCCGGTTCCAGGTATTACCAACATGACAAACAGTGGATCCGGGTATACATCCGGTCATTAAGTTAGGGCTGAGATCTGCCAGATATTGACGGGTATTGGCCGGATATCCACTGGGTATTACACCGGGTATATGATTTGTTTTTTTGTATTTTCATATTCGCCGGTTATGCATCTAACCCGGATACTAAAAAACGTCGGTTCCGGGTCCAGATACATTGATATCCGGGTTGATATCCTGCAATTGGTCATCCCTAGGTTAGAGCCGGTCATCCAACTATGTAGTCAAAACGTCATAAATATGAAATATTTAAAATACACGTATACGCCAAAATTCATTATGACGAACCTTGTATACATACACTTTAGGTTAGTTGTTATCATGTTTCATCTTGCATCATCGAGGGCAGCTAAGGTGTGAGCAGAACCTGTGAGCAGATTCCCTGACGCGTGAGCAGATTGTAAGCATGAGCATATTACTGATGCGGACCCTAAAAGCAAGGGAACAAGTGAGCCTATTGCTGTTGATGCTAACTCCAATGCAAGGACGCAATCTCCTCTCGATCGGATCGAAGACAGACAGGCTCCATGACGATAAGATGACACGAAAATGCGATGAAAAAATTTCGTTTGGGATGAACGTAAAAAGGAGTGGATGAACGTTAGATGAGTTTTGGATGAAAAATTACCTAGACGAGTAAACCATGGATGACTGCGACAACATGTATCATCAGGGATCAACATGCGCGTGGAAGCATGCATTAGTCAAGGACAGCTTAATTCGCAGCCCATGGAAGCACATGTCAGCCCGGGATAAAACCATAGGGGGGTTCATTTTTGTGCAGGAAAGCAGGCATAAAGGTGCCCTCAATGGCAACTTAATTCCGACCAGGGGCACATGACATTTCAACATAGGGAGCACATGCCTTACCGGTAAACATGTGTGTGGAGGGGCTGCAGAGTAAGGTGTCGTCAACGACATCTTAATTCCCAGCCCTGTCCCAACCTAATAATTGAACCCAACGAAAAAAAAAAAAAAAAAAAAAAAACAAAAGGTATCGATGATGATACCTTAATCCCCAGCCCTGTCCCAACATGAGAATTGAACCCAACAGACCAAAAACAAAAACCCCCCAAAATTGATAAAATTGATGCATTGGTGCATTCACGAAAGTGGAGCCATCACGAAATATTGAAGTCATTCAGCATAGTGGAGTCAGCGTCAAAAATTGAACTCCTTGAGAACACCTCACATTTCAACTATCATATCTTGCTGTAGAAGTTCCCCACCTTCACTAGCCACACCATTTGGGGTGAATGGTATCTACAAATTGCTCGGACTACATAACTTATGATTCGTTGTCATGTCATTCTTCCAGGTGACCATAAATCCATGTTGGGTAAACACCATGTCTTTTGCTTGCAAAGCAGGGATTGGGTTCATTTGCAAGTTTTCCAAGAAAAAAAAAAAAAAAAAAAAAAAAAAAAACCCCGAATATGTCAAATTAAGGTGTCATCAACGACATCTTCATCTGGCTGGTCTTCTGGTGTGCTATTTGGGGTGCATGACATCGATAAATTGCTTGGACTACATAATTTATGATTCATTGTCATGTCCTTCTTCCAGGTGACCAGAAGTTTGCTCATTGGTATACGATTGTAGGAGTCCCAGGACGCCACGGTTTCTACCTTTCTTTGCCAACCCGGAATTTTTTCCCAAGTCCTCCAACAGATTTTCATTTGTTATCTTTTGCGGAGGCTAGAGCTACGGAATATAGTCTACTAGCATCTCCCCCTTCTGTGCTTCACAACTTTTCTGTGTAGAGCAGGGCTAGCGTATTTTTGGACAATTCTGCCTTCGTTTTGAACAGTAGCTCATGTAGCAGTGGATCTTCTTTGTCGGAATGAATCGCATGTTTTGGAACGTTTATTTATGAAGCACGAGTTCATCTCTCTGTCTTCTTTCCAATTGGGTGTGAGCCTCACTCTCAACCATCTATACATGTGAAAATGATAAGTAACCCATCCTCAATCAATTCAGCAATGTGGATTCATTGTTGCCAACATACTCTAGAATACACTACACTACATGTATTTCATTCATCCATGTCTCATTCATCATACCAACATTCATCCTCCATTCATCTTTCATTCATCCAAGCAGCATCCATACCCGAGCTTGTAATTCTAACCAGTCTGCGCAGTAATAGGTCTTTTAAGTTGAATAGTTTGCCAACCCCATGAAAGCACGAACTCTGCTTACATCTATGGGGTGTGGAATGCGTGCAATGGCCTCTACCTTTGTCTGTTGAACACCCAATCCTCCAGGGTATATCATGTGGCCCAGATACTCAATCTGATCATGGAAGAACTTGCACTTTCCAGGGTGCAATTTCAATCCTTGCGCCCTCAAGTACTCAAACACCACCTGAAGGTGTCTCTCATGCTCCTCAACCGTGGCACTAAAGATGATGATGTCATCAATGTAGCACCGGGCGAAGTCTAGCCCTGCAAGAATCCTATCCATGACCCTCTGAAACTTTGCAGGAACATTCTTCAACCCAAATGGTAGGAAGCGCCATTGGTACAAACAATCCTTCCCATGCTGGTCAATCCCCCAGAAAGCCGTCTTTTGCTTGTCAGCCTCTTTGATTGGTAACTGGTGATAACCTGATCGTAAGTCCAATGTGCTAAACACCTTCGCATCCCGATGACATCAAAGATTTCCTCTGGAGTTGGCATGACATATCTATCGGACTTAGTCTGACGGTTCATAGGACGATAGTCCCCACACATCCTTCTTTCTGTCTAATTGCCATAGATATCCTTCTTAGCTGGCATCACCGTTGCCGAGGGTACTCCCCGCCTGACAACTCCACCAATCCAGCTTCAAACAACTTCATAGTCCGTGACTGGATCAAAGACCTCTCCATGTCACTATACATGTAGGGCCTTCGAAAAATTGGCGTATCACTTGCCAAATCAATACAAATCTCCTGACCCTTCAAACTCCCCAAATCCTTCAAACCGAAGGCAAAGCAATTTCTATAAGCCCTTAGAAATCGCTGGATCCTCCGTCTCTCTCCTCCGGTGACTGTAGGTCCAACATCTGGTTCCCAATTGTTCTCAATGACTGCAACCTTGGATACACCAGGCTTGGAGGTAGGAGACACATCCTTTGGTTGCTAGGTAGCAACCTCTTGGGCCTTGTTCACCCACCCTAACTGTGGCATAGCCTCCAATTGCTCCGCCTGCATAGCCACCTTGAAAACGTCCTCCGCGCAAGAAACATCCTCAACCTCTTCAAAAACCTTGGCCACCTTGGCCTCCAACTGATCCTCCATGTATGGCTTTCCCCACTCTTCATATTGCTCCTTGAGAGATCCAATGACTCTCTCTCTCCGCATCTCATCCCACATTTGCCATGGGTGTTTGCACCCCACGATCCTGTGCTCACCCCCACTCACTGCCTCAACTGTCCCAGTTGGCAGGGAGGATGCACTATCCAATGGGAGTGCCCAAGTAGCCACCACTGCTTGCAATCTCCGTTGCTCAACCATGCACAAGCCAATGACCCATGTCAAGCAATTTAGATTCATTGCTTGACCCAACACATGTCGGCGTGATGCCTCTGATAGAGCTGGCACAGCTGTAGTGCCCGTGGCAAACCCCATTTCCCGCTCTCGCTCATCCGCATTGGGCTTAACCAATTTCTGTAGCACATTGTCCCAAATCAACCCTGGACCATTGTCTCGAAAAGCATGAGACGAGGAAAAACTCATGAGTGTAGGCAAGGCCGCACGTGGTTGCCGCACTCGATTGATCGCCGCCAAAGGTGGACGATCATCATGTCGCACTCTCTGTGGTTGCCTCCCTTGGTCTAAAATGCCCTCAACCATGAGGTTGGGTGGCCGTTGAATGGAATCATTGGCTCTCTTGAGCAACTCTGGTGGTGCAAGATTGGTCCACCACAACCTAGGCCTATGTGCCCGTGAACCCACTGCAACTACATCCAACAATACAGTTACAGTTGGTCCAATCCATGACCGAATCTGATGTACACTGGCCATAACCCTGGCCCAAGAATCCCCCATGAGAGGAACATTCTCCAGGATGTAAGCTGGAGGTTGCACTTGCCTCACCTGCAAGTCACGCAACACTCGCAGCATTTCTCAAAAACAGATGCGATCATGCATCACGCAAACCATTACCATGACCTGCGGGAGAATGTCCTTGGCAAGGCCACCCTCTTATCACCAAGTCAATGGGACCATACCGATCCAAATTCTCTGCCCTTAGCATGGTAATGTCTGCTGGCAAGGCCTTTTGGTACCCTTGAATTGCTGAGAGAAGCAACAACTCAGGATACTGATGTGTGAGCAAGGCAACATGGCACATGGAAACACGTCGAGCAAATTTCATCCTTCTCCACATACAAATACTTACGTACTTTGATTCTTGCTTGCAACACTCCTGCAAGCCTAGTGTTCATGCCTCCAAACAGGTCTAGCAAACAAATGCTTGAGTCAGGTTGTTGCCAGATAATAGACACTGTGTCCAATGGAGCTAACTGAGGAGGTCCAGGTGATGTCACTGAACTCCCCTCATCTACCGATGGAAAGGCCTCCTGCCATGCTTTCTGCACACACTGACTTGTCACTCACTGCAAATCCCCAACTGTACCCCACAGTGAGCTATGCACAGGAACATGAGGAAGCAACTCAGCCTTGTATGCCAATTGCTTGTCCTCATCAGATGGTGGCCTATCATCTGCATGGCTATTTCCCTCCAAGAGCTCACCACCCCAAGCCACCACACCTGAGAATGCAGCCAATGTTGGCATCATGTTCCTATGATCCACCGCTACATTCCCAATAAACCGCACTGGGAGCAGTGCACGTCGGCCATCCCCTAACTGCCACTCTGGCCTACATTAGGACGTCGTTTCCTCCCAAAAGTCCAGAGTAAATTCCATTGGGTATAACACAGTCCCACCAATAAGCACATCATATGACATTGCGTCCATAACAATGGCTTTAGCTCTCATGACTGAGCCATCCGTAGGATGATTTGGCTGCAATCGAATGAAGAGCTCATGGCGTGTAATCCCTCGCGCCTTCTCTGAACCACCCAAAGATGTTTGAATTTGGAAAGGGCAAGGCTCCAAGTCCGCCTCTGTAAGGCCCAAGCCTGCAATTGTTGCTCTCCCCAACATCAATGGTTGTGCTCCCGAGTCCAACAAGACCCGCAGTGGCCTATACCTCCTCTTGGTTGGGCCACCCAATTGAAACACTCCATCCTGATTGTCCACCAGGACTACACCAGGAGTCACCATGTTGCGCTCAATGGCTGGCCTAGCTGACAACTCCTGTAACCTTGCAGCTGCCGCTTGCCATGGCGCAGCTGTGGCTGACTTCACCCTTGAATCCAAAGCATCCATAGACTGTACCTTATCTGCTATCTCCGTAGATAGTGCCGATGCATCACCACTCTCACAGAGTCTAGCTGCTAGTCTGAACACAGCAGCTGGCCGAATCCCTGACATTGCAATGGTCATTGCAGAAAATAATGGAGCTTGACAAACCACCATAGCCGCCCCCAACAATGTACTGGTTGCACCTTGTTTTGCAGCACCACCCACTAGCATTTCCCGAGCCACACCAACTCTCCCCAATGACACTCGTGGCTCTACCTCTGACACACTTGGGTGAGCGGCACTACAGCTTTTACGTCTCTATGTTATGACTGCAAATGCAGTTATGGAAGCCATTTACGACTTCCTGACTCTGAAGACGTAAAAGCCTAGTCAGTTGTGACATGGCAGATATGACTCTCCAGGCTGGCTGTGACATGGCGCCTGAGCAGCTGTGGGGGTAGTCATACACGCTGGCTTTACTGAATGACTGAACGGACAGTGTAGTCCATGTCAGCGGCTGTGCAAGAGTGGCACATGCTCGATACAGGAAATGACACGTGGCAGAATGTTCGCTCTCCATGACTGCGAACTATGACTACGGGCGTGCTAATCCGGTTGCATCACTAAATTTTTTTTTTGGATAGTATCATCAATTTGTTTTTGGGTCATGGACTTTCATGGAGCAGGATCTGCCGTTTTTGGTCCACTTAACCCTGCAACTGCCCATACATGCAATGGCCCTACAAGTGCGGCTCCACTCATGAAGCCCATACCAATCTGATCTTCCCTAGGCATAGGAGGTTGTGAAGGTGGGGCTTGAACCTCAAGCCTTGGAGCTAATTGACCCTGACCCTGTGCTCTTTGGTTTTGGTTACGACCTCCACCCTGACCTCTGCCTCCTCTACCTCTCTGGACTACATTGCCTCGTCATCGGCCACCATTGTTCCCTTGGAACTGGCCTGGCCGTAGCTCAGGATGCAAGCCATAACAATGGGCCTCCTCATGCCCATACTTGCCACAATGCCCACACTGTAGTTGTATAGGCTGTGTCTGTGCCGACCCTTAGCCTCTCTTCGGGCAATCCTTCTTGACATGGGGTCCTCCACAATCCCAACAAGTTACACCCGACTGTTGTTGGCCTGAGAATGAAGGAAGAGACCTCTGCATCTGAGATCCTCTCTGTCCTTCCCTAGGCTTTGCCTGAGCCCCCTTGTTGCCTTGAACTCGTTGGGGTAGTGGTTGTTGTTGGTTAGGATCCCCACTTCGTTGTGTCTCCTTGCCAAACCCCACCATAACCACTCGCTCCTCCACCATATTGAGCTCTATCCGCTCTGCCAGCAAAAACACATTTGTTAAGGTGGGTTGGTCCACTTGTAGGAAAGTTGCATCCCGCACCCTTCTCCTCAGCTCCTTGTCTAATATCCCATACCAGAATTGGACTGCCTGAGCTTCCGTAACCCCTTGGGTTACATTTATCAAGCGTCTCATGCGCGTATAAGCCTCCCTCAAACTCTCAGTAGGCCTTCGTTGGAACTCTTGCAAGCTCTGCAACTTCTCTGTCCTTATCCCCTTGTAGTTTCTCCTCAACTCCTCGAAGAACTCCACAACTGCGTTAAAGGCAGGCACGGCTGCTGGTGCTGCAACATGAGCTTGAGTGGATTTCCCAGCTCCTGTATCACTTGTCCTACTACTAGTGCTTGCAGTTGGGGATGTTGGTGTAGCTGCTGGTGTCGCCACTGCTCTTGTGCCTTTGGTGATGGAGATATAGTCAGGTGACCAATACTCCCGCCATTCCTCAGTCTCCACCTCATGTCCCCGCCAAAACTCATGGTAATCATCCATGGGCGGCCCCTCAAGGTGCTGAAACATCCATTTCCACGCCATAAAAGGTGTAAACAGTTGTGGATTGCGCATCTGCTGCAAATTACACCAACTATCAAAGTCCTGTACGAAATCATCAAGCTCGATGACGCCCACAGCTCCAGAATACCGGCGTGGCCCCTTGGTAGCTCCATATATTTCCTCCATCATATCCCACAACAATGGCAAGGAAATGGCTTGCACCCTCGGCGAGAAATCCTCCTGACTCCGAGTCTGAACCTTCCTCAGAAGACACTGGTGCCTAAACCGCACACCTCGTCTTGTGTACCCACTAGTATCGCTGGTGCCTGTACCGGCACTCCCCTCATCAACTGGTGGCACCTCCGTGATGAAAATTCACAACCCAACCGGTTGTCAACCTGTCTCTAATCCCCACTTTCCATAAGGTAACCGGGTAGAGAACCTGTTGCGGCTGGTGGTTCAAATAGAAATACCAGGTTTCTAACGTAGACCGGTACCTGCACATGCATCCACCACAAGCACTCCTATGGTCTGCTGGTCATCAACCCAGCCTCACCATAAGAGAAACAATGATGGTCTGATTGGTCATCACCCCAGCCTCACCACCGACAGCACGCTCTAGGATTGGCCGGTGATCAAATCCGGACCAACCTCCTATGAAAAACAAGCGCCCACACAAAACTGACATGGCGTACAGTCAAGCATGCAGGTGTGGAGGGGATCCAAACACAAGAAAATCAAAACAATAACTCCTCCACACCAAAAACACTCCAAAGTGTCGCTCCTGCAAGACACCCCAGCCCAAACCTGGACTGACTCTTACCTCCACCTACGGGAAGGTTTTGGCCTACAGAGAGGGTGAAAGACTACAAGGAAGAGAGACTAAAGCAATTCCTATCACAACATTCTCTCATCCCACTACCCTGTCTCCACACTCTCTTGCTTAAGCAACAGACAAGACCTTTCAAGGATCTCTCAAATAACTCCCTCAAGATGTCCCTCAAACAATCTCACTAAGGCTCCCAAAGCTTGCACCATTACACTCCAAACAGTCCACCAAAGCCCCAAGAGCCTGCAAAGTCTTGGCCCTCAAAGACCCCAAATACTCCTTCAACAAGTCGCCAAGTACTCCTCAAGCTCGCCGAAATATTGGCCTCCAAGGACCCCAAACAGCCCTCCAAATAGCCCTCCAAAGGCTCCAAAAACTTGCCAAATATTGGCTTTCAAGGACCCCAAATGGTCCTCCACATAGCCCTCCAAAGGCTCCAAAGACTTTCCAAAACTTGGCCTTCAAAAACTGCAAATAGTCCTCTAAACAGTCATCCAAATACCTCTTCAAAAGCTCTTCAAAGTGCCTTACAAAAGCTCCTCAGAGTGTCTTCCAAAAGCTCCTCAAAGGACCCCAAAGATCCCCCAAAAGGCCCTTGAAAATCCTCCAAAAGCCCTATATTGTCTTTATATGTCACTATGTTCCCATCCGATAGTGACCGTTCCCACACTACAGTGATGGTTCCCAGACTACGGTGACCGTTCCCACACTTTGGTGACTGTTCCCATGAACCTAGGGTTTCATGTGCATCTCATGCTAGGGTTTGTGCATTCTAAGCTAGGGTTTAGGCTTCCTTGTGCTTCATGCTTGCTCTCCTCAAGCATCCATGACTTCTATGAGATACCAAGGCAAACTACCTTGATCTTCTTCACCTCAAGCCACAACCAAGCTTGGTTCCATCTCACCTAGCAATGCATTTGTCACACAACAAGCTTCATTTCTCTTTGGAGCTCAAGAATCAAGCTTTTTACCTCATTTGACAAGCAACCAAGTCTTGCACTCATTCATGTGCTCTTCTTTGGCCATCCACACACATGCTCCACTCTTGGCTTCTATGTGTTGCTTCTCCAAGCATCAATACATCTCCATCTCATGCAAAGAGGAAGATTCAAGTCCCTTCACTTGCTAGCTCAAGAGTCGTGCTCTCCTCAAGCTTAAGGTTGAAACCCCAACTCAAACATGTGCTCTACAAGTGCTTTTCCTTCATCTAAGTGGAAACCAGCCCTTTTCCTTTCTTCTTGCTCTCCAAGGCTTGAAAATTGAAGCTTCAATGGGCTGAAAACATGCTCCACATAAGCATCACCTTATACACAAGGAATGAACTTGTTCCCTTCACCTTCTAGCTCTCCTCAACCTTGAAGTTGGAAGCCGCACTTGGAAAGCATGCTCCACACATGCGCCACTTGCTTGGTCAACCACTTGCTTCACCAAGAGCAATCCTTGAATAACTCATAGAACTAGCAAAAGCACTCCCTTCTAGCACCTTAGCTTGCTTGTTTGTCAACCAAATAAAACCCCACTTGGCTTCATTTCACCATGGATAAAACAACCACTTCTTAGCTTCTCTTGAGCTACTCAATGCTCCTCAAGCTATCCTTGTTGTACTCCTTCTATGGTGTTTCTAACCCAAGCATGTGCCGCTCTTTGGCTTCTCTTTCACACCATGAACAACTAGAGATTGCTCTTGAAACCCTAGTCTATATCTTTTCCACACACAAGACGCTTCTCTTGTGATGCAAGAGCTCTTTTCCAAACTCTCAAACCCTTGGTGCACAATAATGCTTCTACAAACCCTCAATGCATTCTTTTCACCATAGAAGCCACTTTCTTGGCAAATGGTTGTCACAACACTTGAGATACAAGAGATGACGCTCTTTCTTCTCAAACTTTCAAACCTTTTGCTTCCACACACATAAGACTTTCTCCCTGCAATACTTGCAAAGTCTTGTAACTCAAGAGCTCACTCCTTGAGCTCTCCACCTCCTTGATGTAATACAAACACACTCTCTCTTGCAACACCTTGCAAGCCTTGTGAGATACTTGAGCTTTTCCTAGCTCTCTCACTCCTTGATGTACACCAACACAAGTGCTAAACTAATCCTTACACTCCGCACTCACAAGCATAAGTCATCTTCTTGTAGTGATAATGAAAGTGAACATAATGGAAACACACCACTCATGAACCACTCAATCACATAAACTAAGTCAAGCCAAGGGCACCCTTGCTAAGGGAATCCACCCTACAAAGCCCTCACCACACTCCGTCTCAATACCTAGAGCTATGGAGGTGAGAGAGACTCATGGAGGCTCAACTACAAGAATATGAGCCTCCTCCATTCTCACAAGGGGAAAAACTATCCCCATATCCCAAGTGAGGCTCGACACCTCACTTGGCATGTGAGACCAAATAAAGTCCCAACACACAAATATAAATATAAATATTTAAAATGTCCTAGTTAACTAGAAGTAGGTAATTCTAGATAACCATGACTAAAACCATGACACGACGCGTACTTCCTCGTCTGGACCCTGTACGACGGCAAGTGGAGCCTACTCGAAGTCTGATAATCCTGTTGGAGATTGAGGCTTCGAACCCAGAGGGCAACGAAATCATGTTTGAAGGCAGCTTCGAAAATCAGAATACTCAAATCACTGCGTGGTCCCAAGTTCAAGGTGATGGACACTATCGATGGTTGCAGGGACTTATAAATCATTTGAGTCAAGAACAAAGAGCCGAATACTTGACAAGTACCAAACGCCGGATTTTGGATTTTCTCCAACTCTAAGCAAGTCCAAGATTTTACCACTCCTCGAGGAACTTGGCGCTAGAGGAGTGGTGATGTCACGGACATAGCCCAGAGGACCTTACCAGGAGTAAATACCAGAAGTTACCAAGTTATCAAAAGTTATCATAATTTACCATAATTTACGATTATCTATCATGATTTACCATAAGTTACCATAAGTTACCAAATTACCGAGAGTTTATCAAATTACCGAGAGTAACTTGGGAAACTATTCATGAAGCTTCATTTGGAGGAAACTTCTTCATCAAGATACCTCATTTGTTTAAAGAAACTTTTCCATCAAGAAACCTCCATTGGGGAAGCTTCTTAGGGAAGCTTCTTAGGGAACTTCCTAGTAGCTAGTATATATAAAAGACGGGACTGGACACTCCTAAGTCTCGCCAACACAAGTTCAAGCTACTCTTATTTCTAGTCCCAGTACTCCAGTTCAACTTCTAGTACTCTAGCCTAGTTTCCAGTATCTGGCACTCTAGTCCAGTTCCCAGCATTCCAGTATTCAAGTCAAGTTCCAGTATCTTGTACTTTTGTCCATTGTTATAAAGATCATCTTGATTCCTGTTTACCCATCATGCATTCGGCCACGCCGACCTTGACTTCTTGTCTAGTCTTGTACCTCTAGTCTGATCTCTTGTTTGTGTTCAGTCATGCTCTCGTCCTTGACACTCACTATAACTAAGGGGCCTAATTTGTGAGCTGTCATAACATTCTAGAATTAAACGTGATATGTGATAGCATTGCTATCCATTAAACGAGTAGAGTTTGAAGGCTGGGAGGAAAGGAAGGTGAATGTTTATATTCATATGCATGAAGAGCTTGTACTGGTAAAGAATTGGATTCCAAAGGATATTCTGTGGATCAAACTCACACCAAGAACAGCTTTCCAGACTTGTTTGTCATATGGTAGTCTGTGTGTTAGTATAGTATAGTGAGAGTTAGTAGCTGGTCGTTATAGGTTTGGGCTTCGTTTAATTGGTCTTAGATACATTAAATATTGGCAGTGGGAAGAGGAGCATGAGCAAGCCTTTGAGGAACTCAAGGCTCGGTTGACTTCTGCGCCTATTCTGAGGCGACCTATTTGGGGGCGGCCTTTCTAGCTACATACGGATTGGAGTATGCTGGGGATTGGAGCAGTGCTCACATAGGTGGATGATGAGGGAAGAGAGTTCGTAGTGGCATATGCTAGCCGCTCGAACAATGATGCCGAGGCGAAGTATAGTTCCTATGAAGCGGAGTGTCTAGCTGTAGTATGGACAATGACACATTCTAGATGCTACCTCTATGACAATCTCTTCACCCTTGTCACGGATCACCAACCATTGAAGTGGTTGATGGAGTTAGACAAGCTTACAGGGAAGCTTGCACGGTGGGCACTTATGCTTCAAGAGTACAACTTCCAGGTGGTGCATCGAGCCGGAATAGTTAACCAGGATGCGGATGGATTGAGTTGCAATTCATGCACAAGTGAGCTTGATGATACAGGAGCTCGTTGGCATGGTGAGACGGACGAGGAGATGGTACCAAGATGACACGCATCTGCATTTTTATGCATTCTAGCAATGGGAGCTCAAGCTGGTCCATCCCATGTGATTGGTCATGGAGATAGTGTGCAGTGAGGAGCTTGGTGGTGCTAAGGATATGCATGAAGATGCATCAGTGTTGGCCTACCTTCGTACTGGAGAGACAACAGTCAGTGTGACTGCTAAGGAGAGAGATCGGATCCTACAACGAGTCAAGAGGTTCAAGTGGGAGGGGACTCACCTACTCCGAGTATGGCAGGATGGACGAGTAAGGATTGTGCCTCATCCAACACAACGAGCACGATTGGTACGATGCCCATGAGGAGTTGGGACATTTTGGGGTGCGGCACACTCATAGTTTGCTGCAATGACAGTATTGGTGGCGGGGCATGCACACGGATGTACAACAGTTAGTGGCAAGGTGCATGATGTGTGATAGAGTGCGGGCTTCTTTCAATGCAACTACTCCACAATTGCATCATTTACCTATTATGGGTTTGGGCTATCATTGGAGTCTTGACCTCGAAGGCCCATTGCTACTAACGATTCGTCATAACAAATATGTGCTGGTGATAGTGAAACATTTCTCCAAATGGATTGAACTGATGGCATTGCCTGACAAGGCAAGTGAGAGGGCTGCGTATGCATTCTTAGATTGAGCATTTAGCCAATTTGGTGCTCCAGTCAAGGTACTCACGGACCAGGGGAGAGAGTTCTTGGGGGAGTTTCAAGCTTTATGTGAGCAAGCCTTGATAAACCACCGCACTACTTCACGGGATCATCCCGAGGTTGATGGCTTGGCGGAGAGAGTTGTTCAAACAGTCAAGAGGGGTTTGCGCAAGTATGGTTTGCAGAAGGGACACTTGGGAGATTGGGACCTTCAGCTGTCTTGGTTGGCTATGGGCTATAGATTCAACAAACAAGCGTCATTTGCCTCCTTCTCACCTTACTTTCTTCTCTTCGGCCGAGAGCCAGATTTGTCTGCATCTATTCGCAGGGAGGCTGCAGTAGTCCTTGACCTTGATGATCCGGATGTGTGGACACCCTGGTTATCAGCGTCATGTCCGTCCGTCAGCGTCAGGTCACGTCAGACCTGACGCTGACGGAACCTCCGTCACGTCAGGTTCGGGGAATATTCTGTTAAAAATAGTAGCAAGTAAAATACTGCCAATTAAGCAGCCACGTCGCCGACACGGTGGCGGTGATAAATACATTCTGAAAATTAACAAAATGAACGCGACCGCCAATTATTGCGGTCGCTTTGTTTTTCAAAATTAAAAAAGAAATAGCGACCGCCATATTGGCGGTCGCTTCAATTTTTTATTTTTTTTAAACAAGATTGGCAGTTGCACTGGCGGTCGTTTTATTTTTCGAATTAAAAAAACAAATAGCGACCGCTATCTTGGCGGTCGCTTCAATTTATCTTATAAAAAAAACAAGATTGGCGGTCGCATTGGCGGTCGCCTAATTTTTAAAAAAAACAAGCGACTGCCATATTGGTGGTCGCACAATTTTGTAAATATGTACAGAACAAGCGACCGCCATATGACGGTTGGATAATTTCAAAAATAAAAAATAAAAAATAAAAAATCTGCGACCGCCATTGGGCGGTCGCTTAATTTAAAAAATATATAGAAAAACAAACGACCGCCATATGGCGGTCGGTAAGTCGCATCAATTTTAAAATATATATTAAGTTTAAGTGACCGCCAGCCTGGAGGTCGCTTAAACTTGAAAATATAAAGATTAAAAGCGACCGCCATATTGGCGAGTCGCGTTTTTTTTTAAATATTAAAAATAAAAGCGAATACCATATTGGCGGTCGCTTTATTTTAAACATATTAACAAATGAAGCGACCGCCATACCGGAAGTCGCATTATATTTTGAAATAAAAAACAATAGCGACCGCCATACGGGCGGTCGCTTAAATTTAAAAATATACAAAATAGAAGTGACCGCAATATTACACAAAATGAAAGGAAATAAAAGCGACCGCAATAGTGACGGTCGCTTGTTTTTCATAAAAAATAAAAATATCGACTGTAGTATTAGCGGTCGCTTGATTTCAAAATTACAACAAATATGGTTGTATAGCCTTTTTCGGGTGGGCGCTATTGGTTCGTAATTTTTTTATTTCACTTTCATTTCACTTTCATCCTTCTTGGATCATATATAAGGGAGGAGGGTCACCAAGCTCCTCAATTCTTTTGGCGCAAACACTTGAGGTTGCTTTGGATGTTCTCTTCCATTGAACGAGAGTGTAGCCCAAGAGGAGGGTGCGCACCTTTTGCCGTTGTGGCTTCCACCAAAGCCACTTTAGCAGATTGTGTATAAGCTCAACACTACAACCCACATCGACCCACTTGGGTTGCTGACAAGTGTAGAAATGTCGGGCTATCGCATTGCACTCTACATTCACAACACGTTCATTTATAGGTGACTGTTTTTTGTTGCTTGCATCACTAGGTCCCAGGGAAGTGGATATTGGGTGAAGATGATGGAGGAATGAAGCCCTTGGTATACGGTAATCCCGAACACTGTCAGTGTCACTGGTAGTGTTGAGTACAACCTATGTGGATTAAAGCTTTCTTATCGTAAGGATCGGTTGCTCGCTCACCTCGGCTATAAAGGTGTGAAGAGCGCTGAGGTAGGTTTATGCCCTAAAGCATCTATGCGGGTAAAAAACCATTTTATCCAATGTGGAGGCAATATTCCAATGTCTTTGGATCTGGACATGACCTCTGAGCAGAACACTCTATCTTCCTGTCAGGATGCCCCGATTAGTACCCAGGGTGACTCTTGTGAGGCATCGGGTGTCCTTGGATATGTGGGTTGTGCCGGAGCAACACCTGTTTCAATACCTCTTTGTACCCCTACACTTCAGCGGAGTAGAGGATTACGACAGCAATCCATGCAAGAAGGTCTTAACTTGTCTGCGAAAAGACAGTTGGATAAAAAATGGGCGCAGTTTTTCTTCGAGGCCAACATACCATTTAATGTGGCAAGGCTTCCTACATTTGTTTCTGCCGTTAAAGCAACCTCGGAGTCCAGATTCACGTACGTGCCTCCGACTTATCACAATCTCCGCACATGATTGCTAGAAGACGCCATGACCGAGCTTACCCAAAAGGACAACAATAGGACGGGCGAGTGCATCAGAAAATATGGAAGCACTATATGTACCGATGGTTGTAGTTCTATTACAAAAAAACCATTGTTCAATGTCATGCTCGTATGTCCAACTGGGGAACAATTCTTGGGATCGGTCGACACTAACGGCGATAAGAAAGATGGACGTTATCAATGCCAACTATTGACGGACTTCATCGAACAGGTCGGAAGTGATAGAATCGTGCAAATATGCACAGACAATGCCGCTAACATGATAAACACTGCAGACATGTTGTTGGCACGTTATCCCCATATGTACTATCAAGGTTGTGCTGCTCATATCCTTGACCTCTTTTTGGAAGATTGGGGAAAAGAACAGTGGGTGAAACAACTTGTCAAGCGAGCGAAGACTGTTGTGTCGTTCATCCGCACACACCACATCCCTTTGGCAATATATAGGAGGCACGAACCCAAATACAGCCTCCGCAATCCAGGCGAAACTCGTTTTGTCACTAACTTCTTGATGGTGGATCGGTTGGTGACAGTGAAGAGCAGTCTGGAGCACACCATCATCGATCCTCAATGGGATGCCTACAAACGGACATTGCAGAACTCCAGAAAAGCCAAGTCATTGGGCAAAAGTCGAAAAGTTCAAAATAGCATTCGCAGCGATGATTTCTGGAAGAAATGTGAAAACTTTGTTTATATGGTAGAGCCGGCGTTAATCGTCTTGCGGGAGTTTGATGGAAAGCAACCAGTAATGGGCAAGGCATGGTTACTAATGCAAAATCTTGATAAGCACGTCCAATCCTTGAGGCATCATCCATTCTCCTTGGAACCTAAACTTGTGGACAGTGCTGAGGATGCATTTTACGACCGTCGTTCGATGGTTCGAACGGACTTGCATTATGCGGGGGCTTTGTTCAATCCATTCTTGCTCGACAATACCGTGCTCCGAGACGACGCTGATGCCAAGGCCGGCCTCGTGCAAGTGCTCATGCGACTGGCTCTGCCGAACCATGCAGAGAGAGCTATATCCGAGTACCAATGCTTCTTAGATCGCCGCGACCCTTTTGAGGACATGCCGGATCCAAAAGAGCTCAATATGTTGCCACATGAATGGTGGGATCTGATTGGAGCTGGAGCAAGAATATTGGCTCCTATTACAAAGCGTATTCTTGCTTAAGTGTGCTCTGCCTCATCTTGCGAACGCAATTGGAGCAGTTACTCATTTATTCACAACAAGATTTGCAACATATTGAATCCCGCGAGGGCTGACAAATTGGTGTATGTGTATACCAATTGCCAACTACTACGTGAGAGGGCAGCGGATGATGCTGCAGCATGGTATGAGAGGAATTTGCATTCCAAAAACTCTGTTTCTGAGGCTGATTCGATGAGTGATGATACTGAGCCTTAGAGAGAATCATCTCAGAGGGAATCACCTGCCTCCAATAGTGAAGATGGATCCGATGATGCTCCCAAAAATGCGTATGACCCGTTTACATTCACAGAGGAAGATGCTTATATCCAGCCGACCTTTGATGACCTTCTTGAAGAAGGTCCCCAGAACATGGTCCTCAAAATGAAGTTGAGGTCGACCCTCGTCCCCCACTACACGCTGAAGCCACTGGTAGTGCCCCAATGGAGCTTAGGGGTGATATACTGCCAGGACCGATCGACGTATGCAACCTTGTTCATACAAACGATGGTGTCGAACCCATTGTACAGTCGACGGGATGGGATCATGTCTCACCAATACGACCAGCTCTACCACAATGTCAAAACCGATCCAGCTCCCCATCAACACAGCGGGCATTAAGGAGCAACAGGGTTGATCTGTTTTCCACACGCACGCATCATTCTGCTGCATTGGACCTGTCACTACAATTCCACCTTAACCAACGTGTTGCGCAGCAGACCCGTGGTTCCTCACATGTCGAACCATCTAATGCCGGTCCATCTCGGGCAGACCTTCCTCCGGTACCTCCTTCGAGACCACCTTCGATTGCGTCCCAAGTCCATAAACGACAGATAACAGTCCAACCTTTTGTAGACGATCGGCCTACAAACAGGCCAGATACCGTGGATAGTATTCAAGACCGGAGTGGGAGTCGACCTCAGAGAGAACTAAATGTAGCTCGAGGTCGCTTGCAGATTCAAAGGCCTGGACATATGAGGTCGGATAGGGTGGACGATTCCAGCACTGATTATGGCAACGGTAGTGAAGTCGAGGGTGACCTGGATTTTCAACCCATCGGAGCATTAGGATTATGATCTTCTTTGTCCCGTCGTCGAAGCAGTAGAAGGAATTGAAGCAAAACAGTTGAAGGCATGCATCAACACATTTTAGTGGACATGTTTATATTTCTGTAGTGAAGTAATATCAGTGTGATCATTGTCACTATGAGTATTTGTATTGCTGTTGTGTATGTGCTGGAAAATAAAAGATGTTGCCCATGTGTATACCAGACAAAATGTCGGCCAAAGGCACCGTCACTTGCTCATGTTTGTATTCGGTGATTTGTTTGTGGAATGGAAAACAATTGTGTCATGCTTCCAACTGTGCATTCATTTTTATTTAAATGGAGCGACCGTCAAGGTGCCGGTCACTTCTACGAGGTCTGCCCTGCGCGTGGAGCGAGGAATGGGGGGGGGGGGGGCGGCATATAAGTTCCCAGTCATTCTCCCCGACCGCCATTTATGGCGGTCGTTGTAATGGTTATTTTTAAAAATGCAGCGACCACCATTACTTGCGGTCGCTTTTATTTTCTTTATTTTTGGAAATGGGGCGACCGCCATTTCTGGCGGTCGTTTTTTTTAAAAAAATAGAGCGACCGCGAAGGTGGCGGTTGCTTCTACGAGGTCTGTCCTGCGCGTGGAGCGAGGAATGAGGGGGGGGGGATATACATGGCGGTCGCTTTTATTTTATTTATTTTGAAAATAAATGGCAATAGCTTTTATCTTAATTATTTTGGAAATGAAGCGACCGCTAGTAATGGCGGTCGCTTCTATTTTAATTATTTTGGAAATGAAGCGACCACCGTTACTGGCGGTCGTTTTTTTGCTTTTTGGAGGAAAATGGGGCGGTCGCCGCTATTGTTGTTTTTTGTAATTGCAGCGACCGCCATTAGTGGCGGTCGCTTTTATTTAAGTTTGGTTGAAAATGGAGCAACCGCCATTTGTGGCGGTCACTTTTATTTTAATTGTTTTGAAAATAAAAATGGAGCGACCGCCAAGGTGGCGGTCGCTTCTACGAAGTGTGCCCTGCGCATCGAGCGAGGAGTGAGGCGGGGGGATGGGGCATATAAGCTCCGACTCATTCTCCCCTCACTTCCATTACAGGCGGTCACTTAAATGCAGCGACTGCCATTATTGGGGGTCGTTGTAATTGTTCTTTTTTAAAATGCAGCGACCGCCGTTTTTTTTTTTTTTTTGGGCGAAATGGAGCGACCGCCATTTGTGGCGGTCATTTTTTTTTGTTTTTAAATGGAGCAACCGCCAAGGTGGCGGTCGCTTCTACAAGGTCTGCCCTGCGCGTGGAGTGAGGAATGGGGGGGGGGCATATAAGCCCCCAGTCATTCTCCCCTCACTTCCATTATTGGCAGTTTTTGTTTTTACAAAATGCAGCGACCGCCATTACTGGCAGCGCTTTTATTTTTTTATTTTGGAAATGGGGCCACCGCCATTACTGGCGGTCGTTTTTTAAAAAAAATGGAGCGACCGCGAAGGTGGCGGTCGCTGCTACGAGGTCTGTCCTGCGCGTGGAGCGAGGAATGAGGGGGAAGGGGGGGGGGGGATTTACGTGGCGGTCGCTTTTATTTTGGAGGAAAATGGAGCGACCGCCATTAGGGGCGGTCGCCGGTATTGTTGTTTTTAGGCGGTCGCTTCTCTATATTTTGGAGGAAAATCGAGCGACCGCCGCAATTGTTTTGTTTTTTGTAAATCCAGCAACCGCCACTACTAGCGGTCGCTTCAATTCTTAATGTCTCCGTAAATGTAGCGACCGCCTATGTTGGCAGTCGCTTATTTATTTCATTTTCGGAAAATGGAGCGACCGCCAATTCTGGCGGTCGCAGTTTTTTTATTTATCCGGAAAATGGAGCGACCGCCAAGTTGGCGGTCGCTTCTAGAAGATTCGCCCTGCACGTGGCCCGAGGAATGAGGTGGGGGGGGGGATATAAGCCAAGGGAGGCTTATTCTCTCCTCACTTCCTCTCCACACAACTTCTGTGTGCGTGGCATTTCATTATTCCACGACACGTAGTCACGTGGAGAAGGAGGCCATTGGTTGGGTGGGGGGTATTTTTTGCCGCGATTTCTGTGAGGTCGTTGCAGAATGCCCCATAGGCCCTCCTCTGGCTTCCAGGATCATTTTATTCTACAAAATTAGCTTTTAGGAACTATTTTGACACCTACTCAAACCTACTTAACGGAGGAAGGGTTTAGAGTTACGTCTTATTATAAAACCTCGTTTAGTGTTGCTCCGATTGTTGCAGAATGGCAAAGGGCCAGTACGATGACCATCATGGAAGAGATGACCCCAATGAACAAGGACCGCCTCCTAAGAAAATCAAATGGTCAAGGCAAGGCTTGAATTGGGAAGTATATGGTGACCCTAGCATACCAACAGAAGAGGGCTGGGAGGATGTTCCGGTAGAGTTCCGGTGGCCGATGGCGAGATGCAAAAAATTCGTGAAATGGTACCACATCAATCGATTGTGGCCTTTGGATAGGCATGACGTTCAAACCCGAAACAATTACGCAGAGTCCAGGTCTTGCACGAACTTGCATTTCCAACATAGGGCGAATGAGGTACATTGCACATTGTGGGGTCAACCTCTCTTAAAGGGCCAAACCCCGTACACCTTGGCAGTCATGTTGTACGTGGAGGTCATACTCTTGTGTCCAGTGAATTGGCAAACTGCTAGTAGGAGAAACACAAGGTTGCTATACGATTTGGAGTACATCTCGGACACGTTCGGAATACAACCGGCTGCAACGTTAGAGGAACAACTGGTGGAAAGAGACCAGTGAATCAGGACCCTGCAGGACCGACTAGACTGACAAACACTGCGCATAGCCGACTTGGAAGCTAGATTGCAAGACATGTCTCCAAACAATGAAGATATTGTTGTCTACAATGAGGATCGAACAAATGTCGTGGACATGGACGCGGAGTTTGCGATGCCCGATCGTAGTATTGACCTCATCATTCACGAAATTACGGACGTCCTTGACCCTGTGACCGATGAAACCATGGTTGAGGAACAGCGAATTGCGGATGAAAGAAGGAGGAAAGGAAAAGAACCAGTACTGGAAACCGGGGAATGCTCGAGGGTCGTCATTCAATCGGAGATGAACCCGATGTTAGATGTCGACCGCGTTACAAAGGAGCGGAATATTGTCATGGCAGCTGCATGGCGTTTGTCCAAAACGCTAGAGATTCGGGCATAGGTCCCATGGAATGGCGATTGGGAAAATTGGGTACAATGGGCGACCCATTTGGCCTCCAGAGAAGCACGGATCCGCATCGCATCAAGCGTGTTCGCCGGATTGGGCAGATGTGGATTTTATGTTCGATCGATATGAGCACATAATTTCGGGGTCGAACAGAAGCATAAACTGGGAATTGAAGATAGAGGAAGAGTGAGACACCACAACAAGGATGACCAGCCACATCAAACCGGCCCAGAGGGAGGAGATACCACGAGGCGTTTTGCCGTCATGGATATCAGATGACACAGTTTGTTCGATGTGTAGGAATCCATACGGCCCAGAGGGATGTCATGTGCTTCGATCATGTGGACATATGTTCCATCTCACATGTCTTATCCTGCAAGCCTTGCGGACGAACGCTTGCCCAGAATGCCGTACACCAATCCATCGTCGTTTCTATGAACTGGGGGCTTGGAGGATCGGATACCCATAGGTTTTGAATACAATCGACACAACCTCCCATTGGATGGGATACCATACACATTTCTGAATTGTGTGCATTGGGGCAAGAACTTGGTATGGGGATGCAGACAGAGAGATGCATGACATACATGCCGGAAACCCGGCATACATCAAAGATCCCCAGTATTTCTGGGTCACATCTGACTGGGAGATAACCATACGTGCGGGAGGCATTCGAGATTGGTGGGAGAGAGAGCAGTTTTGCTGCAATCAAGGGAGGGCATTGGAGTCAAAGAAGGTCCAGGTTTATCTGGCTCCCACAGGTTCCATCGGTGCCGGAGGAGAACGAGTTGTATGACCGACAACCGATTTGGAGACATTTGTTGCTGTCCGAACTGGAAAATGCTATAATATGTCAACGCCGAATGAATGAGGCGTACGAGGCGGCTTATCGTCGAAATGACACAATGATTATGGACAGGGCCCGCGAGAGGCAATTGGAAAGTTTCAAAAGTACCATCATAGAAGTTGTAGAGAAATAGAGGCGACTATGGACAGACCGTTATCATCATGTTTCGGGGGCTCTATTGCCGACGTGGACGGCCTCGTTGCCGATTTGCATACAGCCCGAGCACTTGTTCTCGATCCACCTCCACCACGTCGTAAGAGTGAAGAAGAAAGTCAACTTTCGCCGCGAAGTAGGCGGATGTAGGCCAGAATTGATCACATGTCATTGGGACCCTCATTGACCACGAGATCACGGTCGCAATCTCTGGCAATTGGCAGTGCAAATCAAGCCACAACATCAAATTCCTTGTCCTCGGACAGTAATGTCTAGGCTTTTAATGACTGGCAGCGTAGTACATATACAATATGCATTTTTGTTGTACCTTGAATATTGTTGGAAAACACAGTGATGGCATTCCGCCAATTTTGTATATTACTAATTTTGTTAATACACAATGCACATGTGTGACACCTGCCAATTTCAATTGCATGAGCAGTGTTTTCTTCACATTTACACTCGTGTGTTGGGGAAGAAGTAGTTCACCCTATAAACAAATTTACAATGGTGTCATATGTGGTCATGACGTGTATGTGGGTATTTGCAATTAACTCCGAAAGCTGGAAAACAAGGAAAATTGATGTTAACCAATAAGTTATAACGAGTTACGAACGGTCGTCTTCCAAACAAATTTTCGCCTGGTCCCTGCGTATTTCATTATCATTTCGCAAAATCTATGATCTTTCTACGAACATACCCACAAAGTTCTCAAAGCACAAAATAATTTCAATTGATCTCATATTACACTGGCACGTATCAGATGGTACATTGAACACACTAACCAAGTTTCAAAGCGAACGAAAATCATTTGGATGGGCAACCATCCGTTGGCCCATTGAATGAATTTCGATTGATCTCATATTACCCTGGGGCCTCTTACATGGCACATTAAACATAGTGGCCAAGTCTCAAAGCGAACCAAAATTATTTCGATGGCCAACCATCCGTTGAGCCATCGAATGAATTTCAATTGATCTCATATTAGTCCAGGACCTGATACATGGTATGTTGAACATAATGGCAAAGATTGAAAGCAAACGAAAATCATTTGGATGGGCAACCATTCAATCGCCCGTTGAATGTATTCCGTTGGATCTGCTATTGCTTTGGGACCTGTTGGACTGTGTTTCGCGTGCTCACGATTTTTTTTTCATTTTATTTTTCAATGGGGCGTGTAATGTAGCCATATGCAACGTGTGTGCCAAATTTGGGAGCGATCAAAATTCATTCGGACCCAAAACCACAATTTCTTCCCTGTTTTGCACTCCAAATTTGATTTGTGTTCTACTGCATGCACTCTTCATAAAAAGAGTTCTGCAATAGTGAGCGAAGAGAACACTTTTTCTTAGGGGCATTTTTTATTGGTCCAAATTTTGGCGGGGGAGTAGCGGTGGGATGTTGGAAGCCGCAAAACAAAATTGAGCCAAAAACAAAATCGATACGTGCCAGAAACCCCCAATGAAAGGCAGTGCAAACCTATTTATTGGCTTAAAATAAATTAAATTAAATTAAATTGTGGAATGACTTGAGAGGGAGCGCGTCGATGGGGAGGCAAATGATTTATTCGTCTGTTGTGTCTCCACACATGTGTCGCACACATGTGCAAGCACATGCGGGCAAAAGAGGGGCTTCAACCGCATCCGTTCAATGGGTGCAATAGCCGTGCACGCATTGCATGATTTCTTTTTCGCATTGAACAAAAACCAAATGACAAGTGAACGCCTTATTAGACAATTGAACAAATTTCGATTGATCTTATATTACACTGGGACGTATCAGAGGGTACATTGAACACACTGGCCAAGTTTCAAAGCGAACGAAAATCATTTGGATGGACAACCATCTGTGTCCACTTTATCCAATATGTTGATATTCTCCACCTGGAACAGATCCACATATGTGTGCAGAAATCCTTAAAAAAACAAATGACCATCTCTACTTTTATAAGCCTCATCCCCAGCTTCCAGTTTTGATGGTCATTTGGTTTTTTAAGTCTTTATATACACATGTGTGGATATGTTCCAGATGGAAGATATTAACATTGGAAAAATAAGAGTTGGAGAAGCACCTCATTACGAAGCAAGAGACATTACAGAAGATCTCAGCATGTTGAACATCCGGATGAAAAACCTTGCCCATCGTCGCTTCAAAATTCTAGCGCTTCTGAAATGATCACATGTTTGTTGGTGGAAGCAGATCTCGTAGGCCACATTGATCTCGTATCCATCGAAGACTTTTGTAGGCCACATGGAACGGTTCATGTGATACATTTTCACAAATGCGATATGATACATTTGTGAAATGGTATCACATCAACCGTTTAATATGGCCAATGCACCTCTTCCGCACCATGGCGGAGATGTTCGCCACTTGAAAGCACAAACACAAATAATCCGTGCAAACAATCTCAATAATCATATGTACTGCAAGGTGTTTCATACTGCCGATATTCATGTAGCTGAATTTTTTAGGAATCGTTTTGCTACTCACATGCCAACAACATCAGGTCCACTGCGACTGTCATATTCCGAATTCCGTATCAGCCACCACGGACATGAAACCAGGAACTTTGCACAAAATCTCAAATTCATTCAATTTATGGTGGGCCATGGTTGCAGCCTGCAAGCTGGCCGGGGTGGCTGATACGTCCGTTTGAACATGACAGTCTCAGAGTCAGCAGCAGTACCGGTCCCCCGAGTAAATAAAGTTCCGTTGTAAATAATAAATTGCATACGCTCGAACCTCACAGATGTCATTTCAGCAAAACCGGCCGTGTATTGTGGCACTGTTTGTAACTTCGAATGTTTCAATGTTTTTGATAGGGTACTGAGAAAATGATATATTGGCTCCATAGGAGTTAGAAAACAAACGTTCTATATCTCATTCAACTGTACGACACTACCATGAGTGACATGGATAAAAAAATAATAGGTGTACATGCGACCTCCGCACGTTCAAGTAGACCATTCGCTGGACCTAGTATCAAACGTTCGGAGGTCACATGTGCACCTATTACTTTCCGATCCATGCCTCTCATGGTAGTGTCACACAGTTGAATGAGATGTGAGACGTTTGTTGTCTAACTCCTACGGAACTAATACATCGTTTTCTCATAACCCTATCCGAAACCTTGGAACATTACAAATATAAACAGTGAGCCAGTACACAAACCATTTATGTTGCGATGACAGGTGCCAGGGTCGAGCATATGCAATGTAGTATTTACAATGGGATTTTATTTATTACATGCACGATCAAAATTGAGTTATGTCTTCATAAAAGAACCATTGTGCCGCCACAAATCTCATATCTACGAGACTATGGTCTACTCCATCCTATATACATCTTTCGGCTCAGGCCAATTGAATGGCTTGCCCATGAACCGAAGTACTACATGGGCTAATGTGACTCTCTCATTCTTGTTGTTGTCGTATAACCTTTGTAGCATTGAATGCCAACAACCTCCCGTAAATTGGTCCTCGAACATACTTTGATCATAATTAGCGCCGCCATTTATTCGTACCACTATTTTCCCAACGGCAAAGGCCTCCAACGTCATATCTTGGGGGTGACATTCGCATTGAAAACCGATGCAATATCTTTTTCCACCCACCATCTTTTCGCAAGTTCCCGGTCTAGCTTGTCTTGGTTTTCAAACTAATACGGTGAGGCTTTGCGTATGCCCAATGGGGTGGCTAAGCCCCAATATCACACCCCAATCTTGATCTCCTCGGTGCCATCTGGAAAATACAACAAGATGTTGTCGGGGGACAAGTCGTTGTGTAGGATACCGTTCTTGTGGACAACATCCATGATGCACACCAGTGCCCACGTAAGTTTACTGCGCACTTTCCGGAAACGAAGCAAACGATCACATTCCTGGAACTCTGCTTCCGTTCCCCTTTGTTCCAAAATCACCTTGTTATCCGAATCGTTGTCCTATTTTCTGTCAAGGTTCATCATGTCGCGTATTATCCCCTTATTCCACCAGCAAGTGTAATCCTCTATCTCACGTGTATTCACAGCAAAATATGAGATAATACCCTGATGCTGGAACTTCACTGCCAAACACTCATCATTATGTTGTCTCAACGCCTTTTCCACCCATTGAACTTCGGCTTGTCCCTGTCCGCCGTCCACTTACCCCCGCCAAAACGTTTGTCATTTTCCTCTCCATATTTTGCTGAAAAATCTGAAACCCCTCCCATCCATGCCTGACATAAGCACTCTCCAGCCTCATCATGTCCCTACCCTTGAAATAATCCACTACCACTTCTTTTACCCTATCCAAGGCATCCGGTCCCGGGTAGTCTAGCTTGTTGACCTCGCTATCCCGCTCGTGGGCACGTTTTCTCTTCCTCCGCCCCCCAGGCGACCCCGCCCCAGAACTTGAATTCACAACCTCCGACATTGTATAAACCTTTGCCCATTACAGGGTCCAAAACCTCAGAAAACGGCAATGAACGTGTGTGGATGGTGTTTTCGTAGTTTTCTGTAAAAAAACAGGTCGTCAGATATCCGAAAACGACAAAATGGTGATACGATGATTGAACCGTGAACAAGTGTATGGGACTGACCAATAGAAATCCGACAAAACCTCCCCCCCCCCCAAATAATCACCTTTGCACCTCCCGTTGGCAGTGTCAAGCAACAAAGTCCGAAAGGACTACAGAATGCCAAGGAACCGCACCACGAGAGGGGGAAAAGTGATCAGAAAAAGAGGGGGAATGGTTTATATAGGCGACCACCAGCCCCCCCCAAAAAAAAAAAAAATGGCATTATGCTTGAAAAGACGCGACAGACTAGTGGCGCCTCGCCACGTGTCAGCGCGCGCGACTGGCCAGTCGCACCTCGCCACGCGCACCCACATGGGAGAGGTCAATGGTTCAAAACCACCTCCCCCCATCTCTTTTGTTTCGTTTTTCCTGACCCGTGGCACCTCGCCACGTGGCTGGCCAGGCGCCGCTTCATGATTAAAAAAATTAAAAATAACATGCCACACGGCGGGTCCCTGGATTTCTAAGAGGAAAAAAAACACGCGACCGCCGCATGCGATCGCTATATTTATAAAAACAAGAAGAGCGACCGCCACATGGCGGTCGCTGTTTTTTTTAAAAATATATTAAATAAGCGACCGCCTACTGGCGGTCACTTAATTCAAAGATTCAAAGATTCAAAGATTCATTTTTAAAAAAAAATTAAGTAAGCGACCGCCAAACGGCGGTCGCTTAATTTAAGAATCAAAATCAAATCGAGCGGCCGCCTCCAAATGGCGGTCGCTGTATTCTTTATTAACAAAAATAGCGACGGCCGCCAAATGGCGGTTTCAAAAATTAACTGAAGAAATGACCGCCAAACGGCGGTTGCTTTATTTAAGAATAAAAATAAAAATAAGCGACCGCTGCTAAATGGCGGTCGCTAAATTTAAAAAATATATATAGCAACCACCACATGGCGGTCGCTGTATTTTTAGAGAATATATCAAAGATATAATAACAATAATTTAATAAAGTGCGATCGACTGCCAATCTGGGCGATCGCTTCATTTAAAACATAATAAACTTCAACCGACCGCCAATGTAGGCGGTCGCTTATTTTAAAATATAATAAAATACAAGCGACCGCTAATATGGGCGGTCGCTTCACTTATAAATAAATAAATTACCGGCGACCGCCAATATAGGCGGTCGCTTAATTTAACAAAATATTAAATTACAAGCGACCGCCAATATGGGCGGTCGCTTTTATTTTAAAAATAATAAATTATATGCGACTGCCAATGTAGGAGGACATTTTTTTTAATAATTAATAAATATTAATAATTGGCACGTCTGTTTTACACCGTGGCTGCCATGTCATTACAAAGGGTAGAAGTAAATCGTAAAACTCAAATGTAAAAAAAAATCACAAAACGTCCGGATTCGACGTGACGTGACGGCCGACGTGTCAGCGCCACGTCACGTCAGGAATGATAACTAGGGTGGACACAAGCGTGTGACCAGGGGGCAGAGTTGTTCAAGAGAGTCATGCCTATGGCTTTTGAGAACCTTGCTATTGCCCAACACCGAGACGCATTGAGGTAGGTCACCATACGTGGAGGCGGATATCGACCGGATGTTCGGAGATTCAACCCTGGGGACTATGTGTATCTGCAGCAGACAGCACCTACGACCTTGGATATTACAGCAGGGCGTATGATTCTATGGATCCGGGAGGTGTTGCCTTCAGGAGTGTTGATTCTGGAGGGTCGAGATGGCATGGTATGGAAGGACCATGTGCGCAATTGTGCGCCATGTCACCTTCCACATCGACAAGTGATCCAAGGTCTAGCTAACGGGAGTTCAATGCCATCACTAGTACAGATTGTCGTTTTTATGACTACGGGTAATATAAACCTTGGTAACCATGACTATATATGTGACTACAAAGTGATGAAACCCATTGTTGGGTGCATTTTAATATATTTTAATGAAGTCATATATATTACTACATGACTATGAGCTGCGGTCAAACATTGTTGACCAAGAATACAGACTTGGTTTATATAACTAGTAGTCATACGCAATACTACACGACAGACACGTGCCATATAAGCTTATGACTAAATGACTACACCACTACTACACATTGATGACATGCCATAGAAGCTTATGATTACATGACTACAGGAGGTTTCACATCTCTGTTTATATGACTACATCACTACACGTGGCATCTTAAGGCATATACATGAATGGGTTCATCCATTGGATGAGCTCATCCATCTATCTTTAACGAAGCACTTGTGTCAATAGAATGACACAAAGTGCAAAAGTTAAAAAATTCAAAAAGTTGCTTTAGGGTTGCCCATATTCAGCCGTGAATAGAGGGCTAGGACTTCGTCTCCTTTGTCTCTCGCGCTACCATTTGTTTTCGTAGTATCGAGCCGAAGCAGTGAGAACTTGTGTCATGGAACGCGATGATCGCTAGATATACAATGCAGGGCGTGGGATGGAGGCTTTGCGACCTATTCTTGAGCAACTGATACAGCTTCTTTGAGCAAATGATGGGGAAAGGCGAGGATAATGCACAGCGGGGGCGTGGTATAGAGGCTTTGGAGACGTATGAGCAAATAATGCGGAAAGGGGTGAAGCCGGACCAGGTCACGTTCGTTTAAGTTTGCAATATCACCCTCGTGGACATATATGCGAGATGTGGGTGCATCGAGGATGCGAACGGAGTTTGCAATAGTATGGCTGAACGATGCTTGCGGGTATGCACAACAAGGCCGCGGGAAGGAGGCTTTGGATACCTATGATCAAATACGTAGCCGAAGGGGTGAAGCCCGACCAGATCACGTTTGATTGCATTTGCAAGCCTGGCAGCCCTGGAAAAGGGCAAAGAGGTCCATGATAACATTGTCAGAGCTAGAATTGTACCCGATATCATTCTGAACAGTACTCTCGTGGACATGTATGCAAAATGTGGGTGCATCGAGGGTGCAAATGGAGTGTTCAATAGTATGGCTGAATGAGATGTGGTGTCGTGGGGTACGATGTTTGCAGGATATGCACAGCAAGGGCGTGGGATGGAGGCTTTGGAGACCTATGAGCACCGTCAATCCTTGCTAGTTGTATCAAAGCAAACTCAAGGGCTAACCAAGAACTGGCGGCAATGAGCCCGGAGTGTGAAGGGTGCTATAAGTTTGCAAAGAGTAAGTAACAACACGATTGGGTGATTGCAATGCACATAATATGAGACTGCTAAGCGGCACTATGCACATGTCGACTGCCCAGGCCATGCTGACTATGTGAAGGTAAGCTTCCCCCAGTCCCCTCATGGTTTTCCAATCAGTATTAAATCATTTCAATAGTTAAATGAATGATTTATAATGCTAGCATGGCTCACGTACTTTGCATATTGAGTTCTGGACTTGTATGATGAAGCCAGGGTGAGGAGGGTGCAGAACATGATTACAGGGGCTGCACAGATGGACGGGGGCTTTTTAGTGGTGTCCGCACCAGATGGACCTATGCCCCAGACTAAAGAGCATATTCTTCTTGCACGTCAGGTCAGTTCTGTGTGTAAAAAGAATTCCACCCTATATTTGGCCAGATTATGTTGCTTAATATCTTGTTTGATGTTGAAGTTGATACCTAGCTGCTTCAGGAGAAGCACAAATATGTGGGACTACATATCCTATTCAGGCCAGTGTTGTTCCACTTCATTAGTTCAAACATGCTTCGAGTAACATGAAGATTTGGGGTTTATTGGTGAAGGTTTTACTCAAGTTCGCTCTGTTTTGTGTCTGACTCTTAGCTTGCCGGGGTTTGGGGTGGGCATGGGCACAAGGTAGGTGGGAGTGCCATCCTTGGTGTGCTTTCTCAATAAAGTGGATGTTGTTGAAGATGAGGAGTTATTGGAACTTGTTGAGATGGAATTGCGTGGTATAGTAGCTGCAACCTTTTTCCACCTCAATTAGATACTGTTCAGCATGCCTTTTACCAACACCTTCATATTACAGCTGTAGGAATTCAAATCTAGTCTACATGGCACTTTTATGCAATAGATTTTATGCACTCTTCCTAAGTGACCCTCTAGTTGACTGGGGCGGGTCGCTATGATCAGGGCTCACCAGGGATCTTGGTCTAGGGTCTAACCCACCAACACAGCCATTTATAGAGCATTCTCCTGCATGTAGGTGGGCCTTGAAGTATTAGTACAATGCCCAGCTTGTTTGTGTGGAAGTGGTAGTTTACTTAACAATGTCCCAATACACTTAAGATGAAAACCACTCTCTATCTGTCACGGTTGATTGCAAAGTTACTGTCATTTTACAAGTTTCCTAGTGACGACATCCCCATAGTGAGAGGATCTGCCCTATCAGGAACATGGGTAGATGGTCAACTGGATGCCGCAGCAACAACGGCTTAATTGATAAAATCAGGCACTGGTAATCAAGGCACCTTCTTCAACACATTTCACCCTGTTTTTCCCTCTTATCAGAATCGGCCCTAAATTACCATGTTGAATTCTGCAAGTTACCTGGTTGAGTAAATGTAGTTTGGAGTGACTTTGACATGATATTGCCACTGTGACAACAGGAAAGTATCCAAAAACACGTAACAGAGATGAGGAGAAGCTATGGAATGAATACTTTTCCGACCCCAGTCAATGGTGGGACACCGAGGCAAAAAGGTGAATGCCTGTTAGATTATAGGAGAGTAGCAGACGCAATTCAGTATAGGAACTAATGTAATAAGTTGAGTTGGGTGTTTACTAGAATAAATCTAGGCTGTCATTATCAGCTGCAAGGCAAGGATGTATGCATGATTTGTGCAGAGGCATGGATAGCTGAAGGAGCAGGGATAGAGTGTGGGTCCAAATTCATCCAAGAGGGCTGGACTTCAAGCTCCAGATTACCTTGATTCCAGGTGGATCAGTAGCTACAACAAACTTGCATGGGTAGATGGTCAACTAAAGGCAGCAGCTGCAGCGGCACAGTTGATAAAATCAGGCACCTCAACCATGACCACAGCTTCTGAAATTAGAGGATCAAGAGAGGGAGTCCACAATGCCCTTCTGGCACTTTTGGGCATGTGAAGATACTTTGTGCGGCAGGCAGCCTGACAGAGGCTCTACAGACTCTAAACCAAGGAGGCATTTCAGCAGATTCAGTTATGTATATCTGTCTCTTGCTTAAGTGCATCAAGATGGAAGGTCTGGAAGTTGGAAAGCAGGCGCACACTCACATTATCCAAAGTGGATTCACGCCAAATTTAGCATCTTAGCAGGCCGTGTTTCAATCTCTGCCCGCTCAGCTGCACTGATAAAATCAGGCACTGATAATCAAGGCACCTTCTTCAACACATTTCACCCTGTTTTTCCCTGTTATCAGAGTTGTCCCTAAATTTCATGTTGAATTCTGCAAGTTAGCTGGTTGAGTGAACCTTTGATAGTTCGGAGTGACTGACATGATATGGCCAATGTGACAACAAGAAAGTATCCAGAAACAGGTAACAGAGACAAGGAGAAGCTGTCATCAATGGTGGGACAATCGAGGCAAAAAGGTGAATGTCTGTGGGATTACAGAGAATAATAGATGCAATCGAGCATAGGAATTAATGTGATAAGCTGAGTTGGGTGTTTCCTAGAACAAATCTAGGCTGTCATTGTTAGCTGTTAGCAGCAAGGCAAGGATGAATGCACTATTTGTGGAGAGGTAGGATAGCTGAAGGTGCAGGGATAGAGTGTGGGTTCAGATTCATCCAAGAGGGCCAGATTTCAAGCTCAAGATTACCTATGATTCCCTGTGGATCAATAGCTACAAGAAACCTACATGGGTAGATGGTCAACTAAAGGCAGCAGCTGCAGCGGCACAGTTGGTAAACCAGGCACCTCAACCATGACCACAGCTTCTGAAAGAGGATCAAGAGAGGGAGTCCACAATGCCTTTTCTGGCACTTCTGGGCATGTGAAGATGCTTTGTGAGGCAGGCAGATTGACAGAGGCTCTACAGACTTTAAACCAAGGAGGCATTTCAGCAGATTTAGGTACGTATGTCTGTCTCTTGCTTAGGTGCATCAAGATGAAATGTCTGGAAGCTGGAAAGTAGGTGCACACTCACATTATCTAAAGTAGATTCACACCAAATGTTTTTCTACTCAACACCCTTGTCAATATGCATGTATGTTAAGTGTGGGAGCATCATGGATGCTCACCAAGTGTTCAACAAAATGCCTCAACGATCTTTGATCACGTGGAATATAATGTTGGTAGGATTTACCAAGCATGGGTGTGGTAGGAATGCCCTCTGAGCAGGGGAGCTCTGGAAAAGGGGAAAGAGGTCCATGGTGATCTCGTCAATGCTGGAATTGTACCAGATGTCATTCTAAACACTGCCCTGGTGGACATGTATGCGAAATGTGGGTGCATTAAGGATGCGAAGGGAGTTTCAACAAGTCTACGGCTGAACGAGATGTGGTGTCGTGGAACGCGATGCTTGCAGGGTATGCACAGCAGGGACTTGGTATGGAGGCTTTGGAGACCTATGATCAAATGATGGGGGAAGGGGTGAAGCCCAACCACATCATGTTTGTGTGCATGTGCAAGCCTGGCAGCCCTGGAAAAGGGCAAAGAGGTCCATGGTGACATTGTCAGAGCTGGATTGTACCCCATGTCATTCTGAACAATACTTGGTGGACATGTATGCAAAATGTGGGTGCATCAAGGATGCAAAGAGAGTGTTCGACAGTATGGCTGAACAAGATATGGTGTCATGGAATGCCATGCTTGCATGATATGCACAGCAGGGGCGCGAGATGGAGGCCTTGGAGACCTATGAGCAAATGATGGGGGAAGGGGTGAAGTGTAACCAAATCACGTTTGTGTGTTTGCAATGCTTGTGCAAGTTGGCAGCCCTGGAAAAGGGCAAAGAGATGCATGGTGGCATCATCAAATCTGGAATTGCACCTGTTATTCTGAATAGTTCCCTAGTGGACATGTATGCCAAATGTGGGTGCATTGAGGATGCAAAGGGAGTGTTCGACAGTATGGCTGAACGACATGTGGTGTTGTGGAGTGTGATGATTGCAGGATATGCACATAAAAGGGCGCGTGATGGAGGCTTTGGAGATCTAGGGGCAAATGACGATAAGCTATGGAATGATTACTTTTCTGATCTCAGTCAATGGTGGGACTATGTGATGCAATGTAGTTGAAAATATGCCACAGTGGTGATTTGTAAATAGAGCTCTTCAATTGTAGGAGTACTAGTGGACTCTGCCCCTGTGTGGGCTTGGGTTTTGGGACTTGTAGCCTTTGAGGCTTGGTTATTTATCCATGTGGGCTTTCAGGCTTCTTGAATGCTCATTGTAGAGCCTTTGTGACATCCGTAGGAACATTTTTCCCATTGGTTTTTTGCTGTATGATCGACATTCCAAAGACAATCTGAGTATTTGTGTGAAATTCTTTCATTCAATTAAATATATTGCTCTGTATATTGAAACATATCTGAATATCAAAACGATAAATAAAATTTACATGAAATTAATAAGTAAAATATCATTAATGGTTTTATAAACTAATCGAATAAGGACACGTGTTAGATGACCTACCAGAACCAGTACAAACCTATAGTGATGGAGTCATATTTGTTGTCATGAAATATGCCACATGCTACCCTCAGCGATGTAATGAGTAGTGATATAGTCATAAGTGTAGTCATAAGGTACGTCGTGTAGTCATATACATCCGAGGGGTCACGCGTGTCATGGAGAGACCTCTCCATGTTGGCGCTCATTTGTAGTGACGTAGTCGTAAGTGTAGTCATGACACATGGCCTTGTAGTCATATAGTTATGACTACAACACTACACTCCACATCACTCTGAGTCGTTGGCAGGTGCAACGTCTGCAGTGACGACCATCACTTCGCACTTATCACTCCGCAGTGATGGTAGAACTGACTTCGTGTTTGTCACTGCAGAGTGATGTAGTTATAATCGCACTTATCACTGCAATTAAATGTAGTGATATTTGCAGTCATAAAAACGATAATCGGTACTAGTGCATGGACACCCAATTGAAGCCAGGAAGGCGAGTACGATGGGACTACTTTTGCACCCGGCCTCTTGATCTATTGACTTCAGATACTGGGACTTGGGCGATTGATGACCAAGCGATGATCTTATTGGGATGGATACTTGTCAGCTATCCGGTGTTAGAGGGACCTAATCACCAGCTATGGTTGCGATTGTGGTATAGCTTTCTAGGATTGTGTGCTTAGATTGTGTGGTAGAGAACGATGTATGTTGTGGCACGATGCTTACGTGCACGATAGCTGTCATGGTTTTAGTCATGGTTATCTAGAATTACCTACTTCTAGTTAACTATGACATTTTAGATATTTATATTTATATTTTGTGTGTTGGGACTTCATTTGGTCTCACATGCCAAGTGAGGTGTCGAGCCTCACTTGGGACATGGGGATAGGTTTTCCCTTTGTGAGGATGGAGGAGGCTCATCTTCTTGTAGTTGAGCCTCCATGAGCCTCTCTCACCTCCATAGCTCTAGGTATTGAGACGGAGTGTGGTGAGGGCTTTGTAGGGTGGATTCCTTTAGCAAAGGTGCCCTTGGCTTGACTTAGTTTATGATTGAGTGGTTCATGAGTGGTGTGTTTTCTTTATGTTCACTTCCATTATCATTGTAGTATAGTTTTCTAGGATTGTGTGCTTAGATTATGTGGTGAACAACAATGTATGTTGTGGCACGATGCTTAGGTGCACGACAGTCACATTGGTGGCCCATCGTCTCGAGGGTGTCAGCGTGATATTAAAGGTTGCGAGAGTCGAAACGGCTGGTCTGGTAGTTGGGTAAGCGACCGCCGACAGCTCCAATATATCCGCTTCCTATGACTGCATGCTGCCAATATAAGATGCAAGAGTGTTGGAAGTGTAGCTATATATACTGATGTGTGGTGCTTTTCATTCCTTAACGTGTATCTGGTACACTGAATGTTGAGTCTTCACCTTGAAGCTAACATGGTTGACATAATCGTTGTGACGTCTTATTGATGTGTAGCTCGGGGCTTAGCTGGATATCGTTGATGAAACTCTTGGACTTTGTCAAATGCATTGGCGAGGTTGGATGAAGGTTCCCACGTTCGTTTGCTGATGTTGTAGCCTTTCCAATGTACGAAATACTCAAAACGTTTATACTTGATGCGAGAGTTTAGGACTTCGTCGACTTCATACTCAATTTCCTGACTGACTTCAATCGGTGGAGGTGGTACAGAAACTCGTTTGGGGATACTTGAGTGATGATACAAAGACTGGGTGGATGCGCATACTTCGTGGAAGTTCAAGCCAAAAACTGACCGGATTTATTTGTCGAATAATTTTGAATGGTCCAAGGCGTTGATAATCCGACTTCCTTGATGGTCATGAGGTTTGTATGTCCCGTCGAAAAAACCATACACGATCTCCGACCTTGAACTGAGGTTGGAGTTGACGATGTTGATCTGCATACTCCTTGTATTGTTTGAGCTTCTGCGAGGTGGAATGTAAGCTCCTTGTGAATCATAGCAAGATAAGTAGCAAGGTTTTCTGCAGCAGGGCTTCCAACAGTCTTCGTGTGGAAAGGGTTTGCTCGAGGATGATGACCATAATTGGAGAAAAATGGAGTTGCTTGGTCGAAGAATGTATAATGTTGTTGTAGGCAAACTCAGCTAATGGCAGAAGGTCCGTCCAATTATCTTGGTGATAATTTATCGTACAACGAAGATACTGCTCCAAAATTTGGTTTACGCGTTCGGTTTGACCATCAGTCTGTGGATGATAAGCTGTAGAGAGGTTGATCTTAGTATCCAATATGTGAAACAATCCCCTCCAGAAATTTGATATGAACTGTGGTCCTCGATCAGATACGATGTCCTTCGGGAGTCCATGAATGCGGTAGATATTGTTGATGAAGAGTCTTGCAGTTTCCTCGCCTGTAACGTCTTATTACATGGAATGAAATGTGTCATCTTCGTAAAACGATCCACAATAACAAGGATTGAATCGGTGGTCTTGGAAATTGGAAGGTCCGTAATAAAGTCCATAGACAAGGAGGACCATGGACCCTTGGGAATGGGTAATGGTTGAAGAAGACCGTAAGGTTCATGTCGTGGTCCCTTCGCTCTAGCACACGTGTCGCAAGATTTATAAATTCTTTCACGAGTTTCCACATCTACGGCCACCAATAGTCCCTGGATATCAATTCCATTGTTTTGTTGAAGCCGAAATGTCCTGTAGCTGAAAGATCATGACCTGTTTGAAGAATTCGAAGTCGTATAGGTCCTGGAGGTACATAGAGAAGTCCCTTGAAGCAAAGTAAGCCATTTTTGAATTCGAAATCGTTTGTAACATGTGGGTGATCTTGAGGTTGATTCAGTTTGAGACTGATCAGCTTGTAATTGGGCGGTAGAGGTACGAAGTTCTTGCATCTGGAGCTGAAGACTATGCAAGGTGGCGACCATTTCCGCAAATGTGCCTTCCATCTTAACTAACTAAGGAACAAACTTTAGTCTCGCCAAACTGTGAAGGACAAGGTCAGCGTGGCTGAATACACACAACCATCCATACAAGCACAATTAGACCTTCCAAAGCATGTCATCCCAAAAACCATAAATTTATTCACATTTCCCCTAAACAGTATTTTCATAAGGATATCTTAGAGAACCAATAGACACATGCCCTTACTTGCTATTACATTGCTCCCATTCTATCATAAAGGGCCCTTGAAAAACTGGTGAGCAGGGGAATCAACCCCGCATTTCAAGATTTTTCTGTGCTTCTGTTATGTGCAATCTGTTGACACTTCCTCTGCAAAGAGGATCATGTCATATCAAGCTTTGAGTGACGAGATCAACTCCATTTGAGGCGAGATTTGGGAGACTTCATCCCATCATAACATACCGCGCCATTGACCACTATCACTGTTGGAGTTAGAGTTGGCCACAACGTTGGTGGCCTACGAAAAACCCTAAAATACTATGCATGGCAAGCACTAAGTTTCTTCAAAACCATTTTACAGCTATAAAAACGATTATAGTTGTCATCCTTAACGCTTAGACGCCCAGTGCCATAGTCTGACTTTTTCAAAAAATAGGACCCCTGCAGTGAAAAAACGGTGTAATTTTTAGAAAATTGACTCCCTTAAGAAATTGAGCTTATCTTCCTCAAAGAGGTTCACACTAGGGCACAACGACGTAAACAAGGGCGCCGAATTCACGAATCACTGCAGGGAGCCTATGCTGCACGATTATTGCTTAAGTTGCATTCCAGGGAAATAGCTCCCCAAATCCCGCTTACAAGCGCCAAGGAGCAGCTGCAAAGGGGAGAAACACTCAGCTGGGTTGTGTTTGGGATTCCACAATTCTATGTGAGCTGTGAGTTGGGCATAGAGCTTGAAAGCTTTCTGCCGCCCAACAAACCAAGTCCTTTGCGGTTGTGGGAGCTGGTGAAAGGCGGGTCGGCCATCCTGCTTGCTAATCTACAACCTAGGACTCCACCTGCTCCAACCCGGGACCCCACCTGGGAAGAGATCATTTCTGGCATTGCTTCTAACAATTTCCCGTATTGTTCTAGTAACGTTGTTGTGTTTCCAGGAGTGTGTTTTCGCCAAGAAACTGTTGGTTTGTGCAAACATGCCAACGTGGAGAGCTATCCCATTCATACCCTCCTGATTAAAGAGAAGGTCATCCGGAGCATTGTCTGAGTCACTTTTTGGCTCAAGACCAAGAGGCAAGTGTGCCAATCTCTTGGTGAAGGCGTGTACCTGCAGTATATGCACCGCTACATCACTTCTCACTATGTGGCCGGGTAGGAATCGTATCTCAGTGCCCCTTCGGACATGTAGCTTTGTTTCTTTACCTCATGCCTGTTTTTACAAGAGCTATGCTAGAAAAAGAAGTGGAAGAGATGGTTGGACTAAGCGAGTTGGAAAAACGTGCAGCGGAGGAGAGGGAATGGACTGCAACTAATGAACGAAATAACACTCTACGAGGAGAGTCGTCCGGAGATTTCAAACAAAAGGATCCGGCGGTTGTTCCTGAGCCCGCATTGGATGTGGAGGAGATGGGGATGATTTCCAATCGCCCCCCCCCCCCCCCATGAAGATGTTACTGAAACAAAACGATGTCACAGACACTGCAATTCGAAAGACTGAGACCGGAGAATGCATGCATAAGCAGCAGTACCCCATGTACAACTTAGGGGAAGATTTTGAGTCCTTGGAGTTTTTTGAAATCAGTACTGAGATGAATGGTGTCCAACCAAAGTTTAAAGTTAAATCCGTTCGGATTTGTCTCAAGGTTGAGGCCAGAAAGCTTTTGAGTCCAACATCAAGGACAAGGTTGATGTCTTTTCCAAACCCGTTGGGAACATTTTGTACCATAGGAAGGACGCTGGACACTCCCACTAGTTTCAAGTTTCAACCAGCAAAGGGAACAAGCAGACATTAACTGGTGGGATACATCAGGCGTAGAGTGCTTTGTTGCAGCCCCTCTTCCTCTATTTCATTTTTCCTTTTAATTTGTGAAGAAACTTAAAAGGAAGGGATTGGACCCCTGCCTGTTACACAATACCTATGTCAACCAATGAAAAAAAGGATTGGCGTCCCCATCAAAGCGAAAAGACAAAATAATAACTGTTTACTTAACTATCTAGTTAGTAAGGAGTACATCATTTATTAAAAATATAAAAGATAAAGTTTACTAAAACTACCACCCATTTCTTTTAAAAACCCGTTGGGAACATTCCGTACCATAGGAATAACACTGGAGGCTTCCACAAGTTTCAACCAGCAAAGGGAACAAGCAGACATTAACTGGTGGGATACATCAGGCACCTTCGTACGTATAGTCAAATGAAAAATAGCATATCCAATATTTGAAAATGGGTCTCATGCTTGATTTTGGAGGTCCACAATACAACCTCTGCGACAAATACATCGCAACTACAAATCATGTTCATACAGCAGGCATGAGAATGGCAAGTGGTGCAAATATTGACAAAAGGTCGAATTGAAAGGCGCTCAAAATGCACTCGCAAAACCATTCCATTCCAAATCAAGCTGTCAGAAGAGAACAGAGAAGAGCCTCAAGCCCTACATTGTCACTTGTAGCTCATGGTCCATGTTCTGGTGAAGAAAACTCACCTCTTGCAATTTACGAGTTCTGCCTTGTTGACAGTCAAGAGGATGTGCGCAAACCCATGTGGGCATTTTGCATCGGGGTGCCTTGGAACAACTGCTCTGACATATGAACTCAAGTGGTTAGGATCTCAGGGAGCACATTCGAGAAGGTGCCCAGTACTTTTGCTTTGGTGTCTGGAAAACACGTCATGCCTGGTAACTCGGACACGGTACCATCATTGGCCACGGCAATGGGGTATGTCAGCAAATGACCTGGTAAATCCACCACAGCCTCCCCAGCAAACATGTCCCACAACTGGTCACCAATGTGGTTGACTTTGCGTATGCATTCCAAGCTCCAGGGCTGTAAAAATGCATTGTCCAGTTTGCCCATGTGTTCATACCAAAGAGACATGCGGAATCCGTGAATGTGTGAGCGAGGGGGCTTCTGCACATTTAGGTGGAAGGGCTGGTAGGCCCCCATTGCAGTTTCTGAGTCCCGAGCTCCATCCATTGACCGCTGATTTATGTTGGCTGACCCTATAATTATGTACTCGTCATCCACTGCAAAATACATACAACATTGTCGACTGCATGAGGATCCTCGTGAGACAACCAGACTGTACATCAACTTTGCATATTCCACCTTACAAACCTATGCGACGCTAAGCCCTGCTCACCGGTCTTACTGGGCATTAGCGGCCAAGGCTGCCCAGCCGCTGCAACACCAAGCATGGAAGCCAAAATAACAGGGAGAAACAATTTCTTCACGTTGGTCATTCACAGTGAAGGGATTAGCTCCACTCTCCGCAATGATTGCAGGCAAACTGATCATCAGGAAGAAGTCAGGAATCCTGCTGGAGCTTCAGAGTATGTGGACGGATCAAAGACAGAATGTCAGAAGTAAGAATTATGGAGCTCACCAATCATCATCTTGGCATGCACATAGATCATGAACCGCCGGCTGTCCTGTGCCCTTTTGTAGTTGCTTCCTTCTTCTGGACTTTTAGTTGGCACAAGATCTCCCTCATGCTGTGTTTCTCTGTTGCCTAAACAAAAGAAGGTGAGGTAATCCTTAGGGTTCTGGTCCTCAATCTGCTTCGCACGCAGTGCAATTGCTATCTCTTTATACATCATCTCCATCGTCTTCTTCTGCCAATCAAGAATTGCCTGGACAGAACCACTCTCAGGTGCACCTTCAGGCCACATGGGTACCACAATGTAAACTGTAAAGCGTTCCCCTGCCTCAATTTTGCTCACAATTTTGCGTGTTAGCTCCATGGGGATTAGATGCAGGGCTCCAACATTCTTTCCATCCGCCCATCCAAAACAGCTCCCCAGGAAGTACTGGTTCTCAATGTAAATGAAGTCCTTTGCCCGCCTGATTGCATTGATGTAAGCATCCTGAATACTACGATCAATGGTATTGTCTTTCCCACTCACCAAGCCAGCCTTTGCTGCACGTTCCGGATCCTCTGGGAAGCCAAATGCCGCACCTGCATCCAACTCCACACTGTTAATTCCTTCAGTGTGCTCAGAATTGCACCCAGGTATCACACACTTCACCTTCAGAACTGAAAACGTATCTTCCCAATTTAGCATCAAACAAAGGCTTCACAGATGACAGGACCTGCATCAATTGATCGGAAGAGCTGCACGTGCCACGTATCAGGGTCGTCCTCTGAGGTGACAGCAGAGGGAGGATCCATATCTTGAATAGAGCCGACAGGTATCAGCAACGATTGTCGCTCCTTACCAGCCTGCAATTTCCACCGTTGCTCAAAGTTGAAGAGCACGTCCCATGCCACTGGACCTTCGATCCTACAGTGTATGTCATGCCATGGCTCTCGTGGCCCGCCCAGTTCCAAGCTGGCCCCTGCAAAGTTGGGCTGGTGAAAGTCCTTGCTGTGGACATTATTAAGTGTATGGAAGATGGAGTGGTATTGAGTGTCATAGCGGCCATCGCAAAGGTCAATACCTCCCACGAAACTCATAATTCTTCGTTGCCCAGAATTCTGGCCAGGGACAGGTGCATCCACAATGATAGTTTTCTGATGGTGGGTAAACATTGCACCAACAGTCAATCCCTGAAAGATGCTCATACTATCGTCAGGATTACGTGGGCAAAGAAAACAATTTACATTGGTACCTTGGAAGTAGACCTCAGTGTCCTCATCATGGGTGGCCATCAACCCATCTCTGTGTAAGAAATCAACTGAAGTTCGGTCATCCCAAACTAGCAGGTTCACTCTCACTCCCTCATCAGCCTTGCGCTTCAGAAGTTCTCCCAGTGTCACACCATCACTGCCCTCAATTGGCCTATGAGGATCCCGAACTAATGTAATTTCAGTGTAGACAGACCACCCTGTGATGTAGATCAGGTGGCGTGCATTGTTAATGGCCTCGAACACATCTTCCCAGCAATGGGTTGGTTGATGAGTTCTATTCCCTGACATATGCACAGGGGGTAGAAAATTGTCAGGCATGTGAGAATCCTGGTACAGGGTGACCCGGCAACCCTTTCGCTGTGGATAATAGCAGTAGGGCACACCCAGATACCGTGCGTCTCGAATACCCAATCCCCACCTGGGATCACGAGAGGCCTCAAAAAACTGCAGACGAAACCGGAGGCGTGCATGACGGAGCTCGTCGCCATCATCCTTATAAAGTGGATACCAGTCATCAACTACCTTCCCTGACAATAACTCAGAAGCAGGAACTTTTGCGCGGCCTACTACAGCAGTACCCACAATGGCATCATCCTTGATGGAAATTTGCACATCAGACACGCTGTGTGCGGAGTAAATACGAAACGACTCATTCCACACAGGATCTCTGGGCTCGCCGTGGAGGATTCGGGTGCGCCCAACCCTTGCTGACCCTAGATCCACAGTTGCATAATACTTGCTCTCGCCCTTTCCAATATTAAGTACTTCTTCTGCACCCTCCATCAACTACCATCCCAGCCCAATAGCTCCAATATTAATGTGGAACCAACAAGAAATGATTCACTCCACAACTAGCTGCATCAAAGGCGGTATAGAAGATCAGGCACATGTGCTAATATTAACATGCACAATTCGCAGAATGTTGTACTACAAATCTCTGTTACCTTACTCCAAACTAAAGGGAAAAGAGGCCACCTTGAAATCCACTTACAGGACAACACCGCACATGCACAGTGTCATCAAATGATCTTCAGACTCCCTGTTAAAACTGTTGTTACAATGGTAGGCTAATACAAGCCATACCCCTAGACATACACTGATAATCAAGTACAGATCCCCATGTAAAGAAACAATTTTACGGACATTTTCCTTTAAGCAAATCCTATTGCCACTTCTGCATGGAACATGGCCTGAAATTGAATTAGCTCCATGGTTTGTATGGCTAATGAAAAGCTTCCAGGAACATGATATCCTTACAAGTATTGTGATATCTCCATACATACGGTTGAAGGTGGACAAAGGAAGTACTGAGAAGATCTGATGTTTGGTTAAGATAGATTTTCAGAAGAAAGCTAGAAACAAACTACAAAGAAAAGAAAAACAGGGACAAGAAAAAAGATAAAAGGAACAAAAAGAATCAAGGACAGAATAGAATGTACTCATCAGACGTTGTTTGCCGTAGCCTTGTGGCCATCGACCCCGCGCCCAGTTTGAGCGGAAACCAAAGGGACAGAACCTACCTCTGTCAGGGACTGACATTGGTAGTAAGACATACCTTTATAAGTAGTATTAATTCAGGTTATCCAGATATCCTCTAGAAATCCCTTCACACAAGCATCAATCTGCTGTGTGTGATTTGCCCAAAAACTAGGCCTCAGAAGGGCCTGGGCTTTTGGCTCAGCCTCGAGACTTTCAAAGTTGGTAAACAGAGGTACAGGCACAATTCTCTTGATAGATTGGAGGAGAGCTTCTCTCTGGTGAGAATACCCCGGACAGTGAATCAGAAAATGAATATTGTCTTCGGGTTGTCCACACAACGGGCAATTGCACTCTCCCTTTCCTCTCTGCTTCTGTTTACTGTTCAAAGGTAGGCTTCCTGCCCTGAGTTTAAATTTCAGTCTGGTGCCGAGAGTGGGTAGACCCTTGAGGTCATCCATGATATCCTCCCCCATGTCACAGACTGGAAACAGGTTCAGGTGCCTAACGTCATTTGCATCAGACAATTTGCTGGTAACAGACATGGCTTTGGACACTACAGTCTCTAAGGACAGAATAGATTGTACTCATAAGACGTTGTTTGCCGTAGCCTTGTGGACATTAAGGACAGAATAGACATGGATACAAACAAAACAACAAACACAGATTTGCCTTGACCCCACACACAGAGAATTGTGGTATAGTCTTGGTGACTGCCTCTCCCCAATCCATGGACCAAGGAGAACAACAACATGTATGGTAGTGACAAGCCACCATCACTTCCCCACCAACTTCGTCAGCTCCCGACAATGGGTGGAGGTTTACGCACAATGCACAACCAACATACTGACTTTGTCACATTTCCAGAAATAATGGGAAAACTCGGTCATGTTGTTGGCTCTCACTTAAACAATGTGCAAGGAAACAATCCAAAGAAGACCAAAAAAGTGAACACGTGATGGGATTAATAATGAAGAAGAGAAAGAAGAGAAGAAAACAGACAAGAGAAGGTGGAAGAGATGAAGGGGTAAGTGAAACCCCTGTAGCTTGCAGAGCATACCCACTTACGGGTTTGGGTCTCAAACTGAAGGAGGTTAATGATACAAAACAATTTCCAGTAACAGCTTCCTTTGGTAGCTAAACTTTCAGATAACACAACAGATTGCAAGTAAATTTTCGACTAGAAAGTGCATGGGCCAACATGTGTATGAAAAGGAGAGCAAGGTACTGGCTATCTGGCACAAAATCCAGACAAAATTGCCGTATTGCAACAATCTCACCTTTCTGAAGAACCTGGGGGCCCCACCTGTCTTGCGCTCAGGATTGATAATGTTTTCTGCCTCATAAATGGTAACATGCAGAGTTCCATGCAACAGATACTGAGCCATGGTTCCTGTCTGTTACATAACCGCAAATCAATCATCAGCCGCAAACACCACATCATCTGTGCAAATGTCAATGGAAACTCTTTAAACCAGTCAATTGAAGTGCTGAAGTACAAGACATCTGAAAGCCATTCCTTGATGTAGGCCATTAGCTAGAAATGAAGTTCCAGCTCAATATCTAGCAACTATGTGGTTGCTAATGCAGCGCAGCCTTAGTCATGTATTGTAATAAATCCATGTACCATTATCATGTAGTATGATTAATGCAGTAACTCGTGCTTAGCAGACACAGTATCGCATATTTAACGTACTCCCCACAAAGACCTTGCACGTTTGTGTGTACTTCCAGCCACCGCATTCTACCTCTTACTCGCTTCTCTCCTCCCAGACTCTCTTACCTTGAATCACATTTAAGCAGGCATCCCACTTCTGCGCATCTCGATAATGCACGTGTAGGCAGTAAGCGGTTACCTCTTCCTACCTTCCCCCTCTGTATCGCTCCGTCTATGCCTCTGTCTACCTCTTGTTCTGTTTCTGTAAGCACCTCTCACGAACAGACCCGCACAAGGCGCTTGCTGATCTACTGCTTTGTACCTACCCCTATGTCCTCCCGCCTGTTTAACAGCATCGCATATCGTCATCAATTATACATGCATTCACAAGACTGGCGTGTTGACGGTTCCCCGTCCTGCTCTACCCGCTTGTCCACCCAGAGAACGCCCCATCCCCTCTGCTCTAGATCCTCACAGTCTCCACCGTCATGCTTTCAGGTAGTCCGCTCTCTATGTAAACAAGGCTTCAACAGGACTACCAGCACACACACGCACACATACCTGAGCAATGCGCTTCCTTGACGTGAGCTGTTGTGCACCTCGACTCCCTCTCTCTGAAAATCCCGCTGCTTCAAACGAGACTTTGCTTTCTTCACACTCTCAATCCAAACACTTTACCTCCGAAGTGCAGTTCTCTCCGATATAAGACAACTTCCTGTTTCCGAAAAATCAGAACCCCGCCAACTTCTCTCAAAGACTTTGCTTTCTCTACTCTAATTCCAGACTTAACTCTCTCTCTCTCACACACATCTACTCGCCGAATGACGCCTCTCTCTCTCAGATTTCACATAAACCACTTCCTTGGACTGAATCTGAGCACTGCCTACAATTTCCCTCTCAAAGCTAAGCATCCGAGATCTGGCATTTACTTAGTGACAGCGATAAGAGAGAACGCGGTGGTGCGTGCCAGCCCAGGTGGCCCTCACTAGGTTACTATCTCGTGGGCACCGGTGTTTGCAGGTCAGACACGGATCGAAACCGGTGACCTCTGTGCCCCACGTGGAAACGTGTCAGAAAGCTACTGGAGTACTCTCCGTCGAAGCATCTTGCCAACATTCTATCTGGTAACAGACTCAATACGATCTGCGGTTCGATTCCAAAAAGCGCAGGAAGCTTACTAACCGAAAGCCCTTATTAGGTATTAATATGTACCCCCCAATTGAGTGAAAAATGAAAGTGAACGCGGAGTGGATATCGAGAGGCTGTCGAAATATATCGGGCACCTGCCCCGCATTACCATAGCACGCGTTTCTAGATGGCGACGACTTATGTGAAAGCTGTGGTGGTTGGCCATACTTGGAGTTCAAGTGAGAGTGCAAAGTTGAGAGAGAGGTAGGTACCTACATGCGTACAGGAAATGGCGAGTATAGGAAATGTGATGCGAGGTATCCTAAAGACGTCCAAAAGAGGATCATACTGCTGCAGACAAAACCGGACAAATTCTAGTGGTGACTGAAGGTCGCAGACTAGTTTAGTGTAGAGCAGGAATAGGTGTCCTTGTGCCACATCATCATTGCCACATTTCGTCCTCGTCAAAGTTTTTAAGTTTTTTGAACCTGCTTAGACTACCGCAAAAAATTGAAAATAACTTCTTGAGGTATATTAAGCTTCTAGAACTGGCTGAACGGATTTTCATGGAGGTGTTGAGTCCTTTGATGATGGTACGACATATAGAGAGAGAATGTACTCGCAAGGCATTGTTTGCTCAGTGTTGTAGCTTTGTGGGCCATCAACCCTATGTTGAGTTTTTGTGAGGAACAAAAGGAAACAAATGCTATCTTTGTGATGGGCTTACTCTAGTAGCGTGACTCACCTTAGTATAAGGTAGAAACACCTAAAATGGAGCTGGTACCCAAAACTGACACCTAGAAAAATACATAAAACTAACCATATGCCTTCTTTAAAAGGTGCTTTGATCACAAGTGGTCCAAATTAGGTCATGTGGTGGGCCACAATGGAACTCCAATGAACCCTTTTAACTCATACATGCTCATGATGACACCACTTAATGGACAAGTTAATAACCACCGGCGCGCACTTTGAGAGCATTATCAAGTGGAGACAAGAAGAATGAATCTTAACATGTAGGAGGGGGGATCACATTCCGTCCCAATTGAGTTTCACCTAGATCAATGAGGATTGAGTTTAATCCAAATGGACCTTGAGCTCCTTTTTCTTTAAGGTGGGAGGTTATTTTAAGGTTAATAAATGGTTATGTTAGTTGACTGACATTGTCCATGTATGTTACTATGTTGTTTAATCACTAAAGTGAAAGAGGATGCACACTTTTTGGGCACCTTTGGCTCCATACAAAGTGTACTTTTTGAACTTGCTGTTCAAAACAGTACCCCCTACTGGTCCATTCAAGGTTATTCCATGATTTCACATTGAATATTCACCAATACTACAAAATAATTCGGAATTTATTTATTTATTTTGCATTAAATTTAATTTCTATGTGCCCACATCAGAAAAATATATACGAGGACACTGCACACCTGAAACTGCACACATTTCTTAAATGATCCATTTTAGGTGTTTCTACCTTAGATATCTTTTCACACAGGCTTCATACAAACACCAACTTGCTGTGTGTGAGCTGCCCAACAATTATATTCCAACTCCCATCCTGAGTTAGAATTTCAGTCTAATGCAGAGTGAGAGAGACAAAACTCCATGCTGACCCTCCGGGAAGATGTCATTGTCGCTAGATTGTATAGCCAAAGAGGGCAACAAATGCTCACAATCGGGAAATTGAAAGTTGGTAACATTTGTACTCTTATATTAAAGGGGTCGTTTTTCAGCTGCCTGGACCTCTCACAGACATATGCGTGTAGAAATACAACCCCACTTGAAAATGGCTTCGATAAACGTACGTTTTTCCCTGCAACAGACCAAAAGACAGTTTGGTTGAAGGCCATGAGTTGCTCACACAATATGAACATACACATTTTCTAAGTGTCAGGCTCGAGATAGCTCCCTCAAAGAATGAACCCTTGTTCTCAGCCGCATGCACCTAAGCCACAACATACATCGTTGTCCACTACATTTATGTGGCATAGCTCTTTGAGTTTTGTGGCACAATGCTTAGGTGCACAACAATGTTGATATTCATTTCAATTTCAATATGATTTACTTTTTACTTTTATTGATGAGTAATTATAATATATTAATATATCAACATTTGTTACTGTCCAAAATATACATTAAACACAGAATATAGGTAAATTGAAATGTGCTTATTATGAAATCAAAGTAATATTTGAAAGCGCTACAATATTTATATTGAATATGTGAAGAAACGAAAGAACGACAAAGAAATATTAGACCAGATTTGACAAAAATGATTTTTATAATTCAGTTGTTTCTTTTTCCGGGCAATCCGGGCAGCTTCAAGAAATAAAAATATATGTAGACGCCTCCCGAAGGCAGCGTAAATTATGGTGTCGCTTCACCACAGGGGCTACTGCCTTCCAGCTGAACGGTGGACACCTTCATGACACACCATACCGTGGTTTGAACCCACAACCACATCCAACTTGGTAAGTGCCCATTACCACTGGGCTATGTGCTAGTTGTTGGTAGTTTCAAGAATGTATGTTGATGTGGGTCCGAAATGCGACCATGATGATGTGGTAGAAATGACGTTTTTTATTTTCTTATTTTTTTTAAAGTTCCAAGCCATGTGGGGAGCTTTAAAACAAGTGATCGCAATGACATGGCATGTGGCACTACGACATCCTATTCCTGCTCTACACAAACTAGTCTTTGACCTTCGGTTGTCATTAGAATTTTCCAATATAGTGGTGAATTGGTTCGCATTATGTCTAATGGTTTGTAAAGGCTTGATTCCGACCTACTTGCTTTTGGGCATGGATGAATGAGATCGCGAATGGAGCAAGATGGGGACAACTCATCCAGGGTAACGAATGGCGCGTAGGATGATGCTCTCAGTTAGTCCTAGATGGATGATGACGGAGTAGCCATTACGTATTAGATGCCGGAACAGTTGGCTACGATTAAGTTGATGTTGTCTTTAGTTAACAGTTAGATTGGGATTAGATTAGGTGAGGTGGCCTGATTGTGTGGCCTAGCTGGGATGGCATCTGACCAGCCAATTAATGACGGCCGTTTGGCCGAGATAGGATTACATGCTTAAGTACTATATAAATCAAAGCACTCAAGGAATCGGGGTGGTGGATTTTGGTCACAGATCTTGTACGGTGTACCTTGGAAGTGTTTGGATGAATGTGTATGAGTAAGATTAATCTTTGTACTAGGTTCCATCCTATCAAGCGTGTCACTGCCCTACTGTGCTACAACCCTCATACTGGTAATACTGGACTGAAAGGGGGAATATATCCCCGACCCCGGAATCTTGGTGGAGATGGGGGCAGTTTATCTGTTACTATGGATGTATGAACTAATCATTTTCAGGTGCTGGTGTTGTGCAGGGAGGATAAGATACAGCCGTTAGCAAGCACGATGGCGGCGGCTTATACTTCTTGCTTCGTCGTTTTTGTTTTTGGTTTGTGCAACTTGTGTTGATTCTGTCTAATGTGCGTGATGGCGTCTCCTTCCCACTTTGAGCCGTTGTTTTCTGAGATTACTCCTGAGTTCAACTTTGAGCTTACTTTTTTACATGAATTACGAGTCCGTCTGAATGAAGATATCTGCAAATACGCTCCTGTTGATAACAAGGAAGCATGGACACGTGAAGAAATCGTGCTGGACACTCCCTCTGATTACTGGATTACCAAGTTCGACGAGGAGGCTGCAAAAATTGCAACCACTGCCGCTAAAAAACGTGAACAAAAGCGCAAAGTGGACGAGGCACTGCAGGGGGCTTGGGCTGGGAAATTGTTGCAGGAATTGCATGCGGAGGAGATTGCTTAGAGAATCCCATTTTCAGTGCTCAAACGACGGATGAATGCTGGTGAACGATTCAGCTGGGCGGAAGTGGGTGTTTCTAAGTTGGCAGTTTCCCTTGAGCTTGGCCGTGATTTGGAGAGCTTCTCGCATCCCAACAGGCCTTGTCCTTTGCGGCTTTGGGAATTTGTCAAGGGTGGCACGGCTATTGTATTTTCCAATCTTCGTGAGGCCAAGGTTACTACGGCTGCTACTGATCCGACCTGGGAAGAGGTAGTCGTTGGGGTGCTTGAGCAACACTTTTCTTATTGTGCCACGGACGTAGTGATCTTCCTTGGCAAAAGCTTCAAATACGAACGCGTGGGGCTCAGTCACGTGGCGGAAGCTGCGGAGTACCCTCCACATACCCTGATTGTCAAGGAACGTATCATCCGCTCCATTGCCAAAGTCTCATTTTGGCTCAAATCAGACAGGGAAGTTTGGGATCAGTTGGGTGAGGTGGTCTATCTTTTGCCCAAACACAAGTACATCAGTTGCCACTGTGTGGCGAACTGGGAGGAGTTCCTTCAAGCTCCAACGGATCGGAGGTAAGCTGTATTGGTCCTGCCCATGTCTGTCTACACTAGGGCCATGCTGGAAAAAGAAGCAGAAGAGATGGTAGGTTTAAGTGAATTTGAAGCTAGAAGAGAGAGAGAGTTAGTTGCTGACAAGAATGAGATCTCTCAAGCTGAAGAATCTATTGATCAGGGAGGGGTAGCAAAGGATAAGGTCACTCAGGAGCCAGCTCTTGATGTGGAGGAGCTTTGTGAGGCCATGGGTGTAGTGTCCAATTGTCCGCCTTTAATGAAAATGTTGATTCTGCAAAACACCCTTCTGTCTACTGCTGGTAAACCCCCTGACTATACAGAGAAAATGCACAAACAGCCATACCCTGATTTTAACTTAGGGGATGATTTTGAATCGTTTTTGGAATTCTTTGATATCATTAGGGAGATCAATTCTGTTCCATCTCGTTTTGTTGTTAAGGCTTTTCCGGGTGTGCCTGAAAGGTGAGGCTCGTAAGATTTTTGAGTCCAACATCAAAGGTAAGACTGAGCTGCCTTGGGAAGAGGCAAAAGCATTGGCAGGAAGGTTGTTTCGAGAGTCCAAGCCCATGGCCTACACCGTGCCCGAACCAACCTTCGTCCCTGGTGACAGTTTAAATGGAAATATTACACTGATCTTCGCACAATGGTGTGTAAGGGCGTTGACGACCCTATTGAACGGACTGCCATACTGAAACATTGTTTCATCAAGGGCTTGCCACCAGCAGAAAGAGTTTTTCTACAGAAGCAACATTATCATCATGAAGACAAGATGGTTAGACTCTTGGAAGAAAGGCTTAGATTAAAAGCTGCAAAGGCTGGTGTACCCCACACTTCCCCCGCCAAGGCTACCCATTTATTGGCCAGCTCTTGTGGTACTAACATTTCTGATTCTCATGAAGGGGGGAAGCTTTGCACAAATGAGCTACTTCCTCCATTGTACAGCCGGAGCTGCACCAATTTCGTAGTGAGGTGCAAGACCAAATTTTGGCCATGAAAAGTGAAATAACCCGACGTACCTCGGATTTTGATGACCATCATGTTCAAGGTAACAAGCCTACTGGTTCTTGTGGCAAGCCTCAAGCAGGTCAGAGGTATGTGAACAAGGCTTCTTTGCCTGCTTGCATGATTTGCAAATCTACTGAACACTATACTCGCCGGTGCCCGTTTCAGCCAGATTTACCAGCTTAAAGAGAAAAAGGGTTTAAACAATGGAGGTCGCCTGTGAGGGTGCCAGACGATCGTCCCCAGAACCCTACCTTTGTGGTAAGTGCGGTCCTTTTTCAAGATTTTAAGTTGTTACACTGTGAATCGCTTCACAGGCCTAGTAAGCTCCGTGTTAACCCGCTGATCATGACACAATGCCATGTTGGCCATCTGTCTTTTTCCTGCATTATTGACACTGGTTGGACAATTTCTGCTATACCCCTTAGTGTTGTTCGTGTGTTGGGGTTTAGACTACAATCTGCTAAGGGGCTGGAGGTAACCATTGCACATGGCACAGCCTATGAGCTTCTTGGGTTGGTCACTTTACCTATCCGCATTAGTGGCAAGACTGTTACTCTCACGTCCATCGTCACCCTGGGCGAACAGTTTCTACTTGGTTTAGACTGGATGAAGCCAGCTGAAGCCAACATTGATCTTGTTGACATCACCATGTGTCTTCACAATGGCAAAGGCCAAAGGTAAGCCTTTCCCATGTTTCTCTTGTTGTGGGCACCTCTATGGCCAATTTTGCTAAATTGAAGCTACAGGCTGCTAGCATGCGAGAACAGGTGGGTTTACATTATAATTGGGCACGATTTAGTCAATATGAAGTTGTTGATGGGTGTCTTCATCAATGGCAATTTCCCTCACAAGGTCAGAAAAGAGGACCCCTCTGCCCGTTCCCAAGAACACATTGTTGCTTCGCTCCCCTATTGACTTTGTTCTGTCTGCCTTCTCTCAGCATATAGTGCCATCAGGGTTAGCATTTGTATGCCCTAAGGGGCACTTTCTGGAAGTGGAAGGCTGGAAAAAGTTAACCTTGCAAAAACACTGCCTCGTGGCAGCAGGTGTGATCGATCATGGATTTAATGGTGAAGTGCGGATTTTGATTGCTATCCCCGAGCGTATACCTGTTCATGTGCGGAAGGGGCAGGTGCTAGCAAGACTTTCTGCCGTCCCTCTCTCAGAATTAGCTTCGGTTCAGCGTGCCTTGTCACCCCAAGACATAGGGCTTATTGACAGCCCCCTGGATCAGCTGCAATCATTTGCTGCTCACCAAAGTGCCCCTGCTTGCCCAGCGCTTTCCCCTGCCCAGGAGCCTCATTTCCAACAAGTCCTCACAGACATCAAGGTGGGTGATCATCTTACCCCTGCCGAAAAAAACATGATCTTCATCTGTTTATTCGCAACAATCTAGATATGTTTAGCCAGGGCCCTCATGATCTTGGCAAGACTGACATTCTGCAGCATGATATAGTCACTGAAGGCTCCCCTGTCAAGCACGCATATAGGGAGAGTGTCCGCGAGCACAAGATTATCCAAGAGGAAATCACTCGCATGCTTGACGCAGGCGTGATCACTCCCTCCATTTCTCCATGGGCAAGTTGTCCCATTGTTTTGGTCGGTAAGAAGGATGGCTCCACTCGATTCAGTGTTGACTTTCGCCGATTGAATGCTAGTACTAAACGTGATGTGTACCCTCTTCCTCGCATTAATGAGACCTTAGATCAGCTCAACGGTGCCACAATTTTTTCGTCCCTAGATCTGGCAGCTGGCTTCTGGCAAGTTCCTCTCACTTCTGCTACCAAAGAAAAAACTGCTTTTACCTGTAGGATGGGTATATATCAGTGTGAGACTATGCCGTTTGGGCTTTGTAATGCCACAGCCACGTTTCAGCGGCTAATGGATGTAGTGTTAGGCAACCTCAGACGGGAATGTGCCCTTGTTTATATAGATGACATCAATGTTTACTCTACTACCTTCGAAGCTCATCTGTTGGACTTGCAAAGGGTGGTGTGTAGACTTCATGTTGCCCAACTTAAAGTCAAAGCAAAAAAGTGTGACTTGGATTAGGCTCATATTATCGCCGATTCATCTTTCAATTTGCAAAGATTGCTGCTGCATTGACTAGGCTTTTGTCTAAAGATGTGAGATTTTGCTTGGGCCTCGCTGAAACATCTGCCTTTGAGAAACTCAAGGTTGCCTTGACATCTGCCCCTGTTCTTGCTTACCCCGATTTCACCTTACTTTTTCTCTTACAGACTGATGCCAGTGATTTGGCCATCTCTGCAGTCCTCAGCCAAGTTCATGATGGGCAGGAGCATGCGGTGGCCTATGCCTCTCGGTGCTTAGACAAACATGACCGCAACTATTCCATCACTGACAAAGAAGGCTTAGCGGTTATCTTTGGTGTTAAGTGTTTTCGTCAGTACCTTCATGGTTGCCCGTTTGTCTTTGAGACTGATCACCTTCCATTGAAAACATTGCTTACTCCTAGGAAACTGACTGGGAGGTAGGCAAGGTGGGCTCTGATTTTACAGGCCTATGATTTCAAGATTACTTACAAGCGTGGCAAGGACAATGTTAATGCTGATGCCCTTACCCGGGGGGAAACCAAGTGAGCAACCCCTTATACCAGCCTTGATGACTTACTTCTTGTTTCCTCCCCCCCCCAGCTCAAACTGCTTCAGCTTCTGCTGTTACTGACCCAGTGGCACTATGTCACCTTTTGGATTTTCCTTATGTCCCTGCCGATTTACTTGACGCTTGGGATCTAGCTCAATTTGATGTTCATTAAGTTTGCCACTGGTACTAGCCTGCATTAAGTGTGGTAGACCCACAGTAGGGATCAGTCAGTCCCTTACCTGCGCCTGGTTCATTTTTCTCCAAATCTGTTGCCTGTTTTTGTTTCTTGACCAAGGGACAGAGCCGTTCATTAAGGCCTTCATACACCTTCATAGGCAGCCTTTTGAAAGGATGTCAGAAGTTATGAAGGGAAGAACACGGGGGCGGCCACTGCTGTGTGGCCATGAAGGTTGTAAACATGGATAACCCACTTTACGAAGCTCTCCTCCATAGGTGCAAAGCCGACACCCACTTACGTGGCATATCCAAGCTACTTATGAGGCAAGTTAACTATCACTTACCTACCCACCGGGAAAATGAAGGGCATTTGTTCAAAGTTGATGCTTTGGAAGGCCAATCTGCTGTGGAAGTCCCTCCTAGGTCCGCTGTTCTTGCTTTGCTTGAGCTGTACCATGCCTCTACTTACGCTGGTCATTTGGGGGTTGCTAAGACAGTCAAACGATTACAAGAACAATATCATTGGAAGGGGTTGGTGAAGGATGTTTCAGCTTTCGTTGCTAAATGTGTTCCATGTTATGCCAAGACCATCTTGCCTAGAACCGAGGCTCCATTACCATTACAGCCTATCTTTGTTACTGAACCTTTTGCAAGGGTGGGCTTAGACTTAGTTGGACCCCTCAAACCCACTTCCAAGGGCTATGCTTACCTCACTGTAGCCACAGATTACCTGACGAAATGGGTTGAGCTCCGACCATTGGTTGCTAAGGATAACGATGAAGTGGTACAATTCTTCTTTGACAAGGTGATCCTCTGACATGGTTGTCCACTTGAGATCCTCACGGATCAAGGTACATAGTTTTGCAACCAACTCATGGAAATTGTCTTGTTCAATCTAAATACTATTCATGCGCGGTGACTGCTCCCTAGAACCCCAGTGCAATGGCTTGACTGAATGTTTTAACCAAACCATGTGTCGGATGTTGGAGAAAAATGGGACTTATCGAAGAGTGGGACATGATTGTTCCAATTCTGTTGTTTGCTTATCGCACTTCTATTCATGCTAGTACCAAGTTATCTCCTTTTGAGCTGTTGTATGGCAGGAAGTGCCGGTCCCCTTTGCATATCTCTTGGTTGCAGGTGTTGGCTACTGAGCCTGAAAACTGGGAGCAATTTTTGCTTACTATGGATGCTAAGCGCAGGCAGCTCCGTGAGACTGTCAAATCCAATATCCAGTTTGCACATGCATCTCAGGTTAAGTATTATAACCGTAAGGTTGTTTATTCTGAGTCTTTTAAAATAGGGCAATCTGTTTGTGTCAGATTGCAACCAGGGAAGTAGGTTTCTAAGACTAAACGGCGCATAGATGGCCCTTACCTTATCACTGAAATTCTTCCAGATAGACAGTATGTGCTTCTTCCACAACACTCTTCCACTGCTAATCTGGCTAGTTCGGTTCATGTGTCTTTATTAGTTCCCTGCACTCTAACGTTTAACTTGACATGTTTGAATGTGAAAAATAGACAGGTGATTTATATTCCAACTCGGACTGCAATATCTCGCCTGCAGTTTGTCCGTTTTGAGCCATAGTTAGCATTCGTTTGTTGTTTCGTGCTAGTCATGGCATCAGATTGTACCAGGCTTGGGGTTTTTCCAAGTTGATCTTTTGTCCTTCGCCCACCTTGCAGGGCAAGGTTTTATTCATTTGGTTTTTTTTCATTCCAAGCTTACTCGGATGCTAGTTTTTTTTTGCATAGTTTTGTTATAGTTCCCTTGTTCTCTTTTCCTTTCTAGCTCGCTAGAGCTCGCTTAGCTTGAGGGGCCAGCAAGCCTCACATATGTAAAGGCTCGATTCCGACATGCTTACTTTTGGGCATGGATGAATGAGATCGCGGATGGAGCAGGATGGGGATGCTCATTCAGGGTAACGAATGGCGCGCAAGATGATGCTCTCAGTTAGTCCTAGATGGATGATGACGGAGTAGCTGTTATGTATTAGGTGTCGGAACAGCTGGCTACAATTAAGTTGATGTTGTCTTTAGTTAACAGTTAGATTAGGATTAGATTAGGTGAGGTGGCCTGATTGTGTGGCCTAGCTGGGATGGCATCTGACCAACCAATGAATGACGGCCGTTTGGCCGAGATAGGATTATATGCTTAAGTATTATATAAATCAAAGCACTCAAGGAATCAGGGTGGTGGATTTTGGTCACAGATCTTGTACGGTGTACCTTGGAAGTGTTTGGATGAATGTGTATGAGTAAGGTTAATCTTTGTACTAGGTTCCATCCTATCAAGCGTGTCACTGCCCTACTGCGCTACAACCCTCATACTGGTAATACCGGACTGAAAGGGGGAATATATCCCCGGCCCCGGAATCTAGCCTCACAGGTTCAAGATTTGTTTTTCTTAATCCCTAAAAGCGATTCTTATTTTTTTCAAGGTACAAATTAGGGAAGACCCTAGACATAGGATGGGAGTTGAATGCCCGCATCCAAGGGTACCGGGATGGTTGCTGAGGCACAGGTTGGTGGGCCCGCATTCAAATCCGCATGTGCCCTCTTGCCTATGTGGGATTCAAACCTGAGCCAAGGTGTGGTTCAATTCATATCTTCAATGATTAGAAGAAGATAAAGTAATGTTTTTGTATCTCCAAAATTCCAAAAAATTCCAAGTCCTTGAAGCGGATCTCCGCTCCCCTATTCCCAACCACCTTCCTAGCATAAGGCAATAATCCTTCGGGGTGAAGAGACACCATAATTTACGCTTCCTTTGGGAGGCATCAAATATAAGTATGAGGATGGGTATGGGTATTTCTAGTTTTGAGATACCCTGGTCCTAGGCACGGGTATGGCAAAAACTCAATGACATACTGGGGCAGCATGTACAATGGTATGAGATAAAACCTGCATAGCTTTATAAAAAGACCCAAGTGGAGTGATTGTACAAATGGGTGTAACTGTCCCCAAGAGGAAACAACCAAAGCTCGTAGAGCTAGATATATTAACACAAAGAAAGAAATCAAATTATTCTAGTATCACCTACAGCCTGAAGAAGGTTAGACAACAGGAAAGAGGGTGGATCAAAGAGTGCGGGGAGGCGTGATGAAGCCGCCCCCTCTGCCCGACGTAAAATAGATTGAGCTTGAGCCTTTTGCAAAGCAACAGAAACTCGTTGTCTAAAGAAAACTAGAAGAACATAGGCGTATGAGCTTCCAAGGCTTTTGTTTTCTGCTGCACGATAGGCACATGTGCAAAAGAACTCGTTGAACTGATGATGCAAACAACCAAAGATCTGGACTGCCAAAGGAAGAAATGTGTCTGCCTAATAGTCATGCTCATTTCCCTGCGCAGCTACTGAAGCGGCAACTCCCTGTGATGAGGCTGTGCGGGGCAGGAGATCCGACCTACTAGAATCAACGATGACAACGTCCGCCAATGTACGTAGTCCGTCCTGTGAGAGAACAATGTCAACCCGTCGTCGAGTGGAATGGCGATTATGGGTGGATGGGAGTATGTGCACCTGCTCTCGAATGACATGTATCCCAGCATCACGAACAACCGCAGCTGCTGCATCCCGGACGACGTCATGGGTCGCAGTGCGTTCTCCACCGCAGGGGCAACGAAGAAGATGTACGCCGAGTGAATCGAGAGGATGGCGACAAACACACTGTTGTAGTCCTAACACAGAGGGATGCGGAAGACCCAGTCGAGCTCGTAGGGAGGTGGTAAATACAGCAGAAGACATATGGAAGGGTGCAATGGTTGGTCGTACCGTGAGCCACGCGCCTGCTCTGGGCCTTGCGCATGAGAGAAGTCTGGCCCAATGTGCATCTGAAGGAGCGTCAGAAAGCATGCTGGCAAATGAGTGTCGGTGCACGCGTTCCATGATGGTATCTCATAAATGCTCCAGACCTTGAGTGACCAACTATTCAAAGGGTGGCAGACAAGCCCGTGTTGATGTTGGGATGAGATCCCGCGCTGAACGAAGATGTTGCTGGAAGGACAAAGAGCCATCGTCGATGTGGGCAACCACCTCTATGAGAAAAAGGCGTTGCTGACACAGAAACCGAGATGCCAAGGCTGGAGCGACTAAAGCCCAATTACCTAGGAAGGCAGCAGGGGCAGTGACGACTGTGGATAGTAAACCCACTCATCCAGAAGAGATCGGGAGGGTAGCTTGACGACATGCCAAGGGCCCCTGCTCACTATCAAATGCACCTGGGTCTAATAGACGATCAAAAATCCCCCTAACAGTCGTATCAAAAGAAGACAGAAGCTCCACAAACTGGGGAGTAGGGGGGAAACAACGCACCTGCATATCGCCTAGTTTGGGAAGAAGCTCTATATGGCTTGTATCCTGAAGCAAAGCGTCTTGGAGGAAAGATGTTGTGTAAGGGGTACTACCAAAGGGAACACCTAACACTCGAATACCGTCAGATGGTGCTAGAAAGTCGACAGGGGGCACAAAATCTGAAGGCAGACCAGAGGGTGACCAAACTGTGGATTTGCGAGGTTGAACAGTGAGCCCAAGAGAGTGAAGTTGGGTAGCAAAGTGATGGAAAGCCATAAGGATATCAGTGGGAGGGCCAGTGATGTGGGTATCATCAGCAATAGAAGGAAATATACAGGATTGGAAGGCTTGCGCAGATGAGCGAAGGGCTCGGAAGTGGGCAAAAGCAAAAGAGGTCCCCCTAATGGATCGCCCTGACGGGTTCCTACTTCGGACTGGATTATAAAAAGTTCTCCGGTACGGGTGTGATGACTGTAAAACAAAGGGGTGGAGGAAGCATAAAACAATCTCACAAAGGGAATGAGTTGATGGCATGCGCCGCCGGCTGATCGCAGTTCTTGAAATATTGTTGATCTGGACACCGTGTTGAAGGCGTTGGTCACATCCACCTAAAGGACGACCCAGTCTGGATGAAGGTCAAGGGAAGCCGAATCCCATGCACTACCGCTTCACAACCTCCCGGAGTAGCAACCCAAAACTGATATGGAGAAAAGTGAGAAGAAAAGACCTCCCGAAACTAGATGCAGATAGAGCGGCTCACCAAGCGATATAGAACCTCCCCCACTGCAATAGGACGAATCCCACCTGTGTTCTTGGACATGGCCAAGAGCCGTGCTGCTCCAAGCAAACGTGCTACTGGGGGAGGTTCTGAATCGCTTGGTTCATCATACTCCATTCAAAGCTGAAAAAAAACTAGGGGGAAATTAAAACCCCCCAGCCCACAATAGTAAGGCACACAACATTTTTGTTTTGAACAACATATTGCAGTGTCCTAAAAAATACAAAATCCTATAATTCTTGAGTGGCTCGTGTGAACATTTTCCCGCCCTTACTGTGCATTGTTTGCAGGAAGAAAGGAGGGAAGGAGAAAAGGAGCGAAAGAGAGAGAAAATCGTTTGCTGAGGAGCTGGAGCTTGTGATCAAGCAACGCTGGTTGATGAGATAAGAGACCGTTTTGTGAGAGATCATCCAGCAAGGAGGTGACTGGCCAAGGAAGTCCAGCATTTACAGGGGCTTGTGAGGAGATCCAAGTTTCTGGCCTCTTAATTTGCAGCCCTGCAAAGGTTTAGAGGTCGGTGTTTGATCTCTCTGTTATTCACGGCATGTACGGAAGGACGGGAGCACAGCTGGTTCGGGAGCTTGCAAACTGTGATGATGATCAAATCCGCCGTTTCAATGTACCATGTTGCCTGCCCGCTTGAGTTCAAGTTGTAGTGGCTACTTGCTGTGTTTAATTCTTAACTCTCTTTCGTAGTTCTTTGATGCCTGCAGCTTCATTGCTATGTGTCTTTGGCTAATTGTTATGATTCAAGTCCTCAATTGAACTATATTGTGTTTTCTATTTTTTCAGCATGACCTCTTCAACCAGGCGTTGAGTGAGATACAGGAACACTTCCACCAACTAACAACGTTTATGGAGTGAGTGATTTTGACTTTGAAACAGTATGAATGCCTTTGCACAATGTTGTGTTATGGTCCTGTTCAATGAAGGCTCAACAGGAGCATTGCATCAACCTCCTTTCAATCAACTAGGCATCTTAAAGAGGCGAGAGTAAGATGTGAGGGAGCAATCGTGAGTGCATCTGCTGACATCAGGAATACCTTCCAACTGCAAGACAGAACTATCACTTTGCACGGACTAAGTTAGGAAGTCCTGTCAAAGACAGCCATGTAGCATCTATGCCAAAGATTATACTCAGAGGGGATTACTGTCTTAGGGTTTTGACAGGGTGTAGTTTTGTAGTTTCTCTTCATCAGCCTAGCTTGCGACATGGGGTTGGAGGTGTGAAGCTCAAAGGCTGAGGGGTTGTTTGACCTCTCTATATGGTGAACCACCAAACTAGAGAGAGTGCAGCAAGTCTCAACAACTTCCCTTTTCCCAAGACGATTCAAAGGCTGTCAATGCTCGTAATGAGCCTTTCAGGGTTGGTGCAGGAAGATGCATGAAGAAACTCCAGATGGGCAGGGAACCCAGGATAATGGGAATTACAATGGTGCTCTTATCCATCATCAGAGCATACTCCGTAACAAGCGCTGCCTCTTGGCTTATCTGTAAGTCTCATCCTGTTTCAGAAATGGCTTCTAGGCAGAAAATACTTTTAAGGCAGAAATTCTTTCTTGACTTGACAAAGCTGATTTTATTCTTTTGAGTGTGAGAGGGAGACAACAATATCCAAAAGATTGGTATCACGTGTTAGAATTCTTGCTGCAGGTACAATCGGGCAACCAGAATACAGCGTCTAAGATGGCAGCTGGGAGCAGTACTTCCTGAAGATATTCAAAACATGTTGCACCCATCTGAAAAGGAGCTCTTTAAGAGTTACTCAGACATTCTTGGCTCCTACATGACGAATATCAATCTAGATCTCACTGTGGTAATGTTCCTGCACCAGAACAACTGTAACTGTATGGATTGAAACTCACTTTTCCACAGGTGAGGGCTTTGTGCTGGCCACTTGCTCAATTGAACATGGTTGACAGTGTCATTGACTCTTTGAAGAGAAGTGTGCAGATAGTTCATAGTTTATCCGCCGAATTTGGTAGCAGGTGGCTTTATCAAGTTTTGCATTTAGCCCCACCCATCAGTCAAAGGACTTGACCTGCCTTCCTGCTGGGTGAACTCATTCATGTTTGCCAGCAGGGCAGGTATATAGCTTCAGACGATTGCGCACGGGTGTGCACATTTTCTGTAATTTGACTGAATTAAACCGCATCTTGATCTCAATTCAAGGCTCTGCCAAGGCTGCCTCAAGTGAGGCCCGGCACATCTGGATGGTGTTCTCCAGGTGTCCTTGGGGGGGCAGAAGTGCTATGTGCTTGAAGAAGGAAAATATGGGAACTGTGCTGGAACTATGTAGTGCTGATGAAGTGACTCCGCATGGGCAGGATGCCACGCCACCTAAGGACCCCTACATTCAAGTGCGAGTTATGGACAATATTGGGGAGATCCTGCTGGATGACCAATGTACATCATTGTTGCGCAACTCCATTCATTTCATGAAACGAACAGAAGCAGAGTCTCTTGTCTCACAGGTATTTTATGTACAAATCTTTGTGAGAAAGAGACCAAGTTGGTCTAACTGCTACAGGATGGCAACTATCAGATTGAGATTTGTGTACTGCAGCTTTGACTTTTACATAGGGCCAGAAGGGGTTTTGCAGACTTGTAAACTGCACTGTGTTTGGTTTGTCAATTTGTGCTGTGACTTCAGGGTCTTCTTGAGGAGTTCAATGGATAGAAAGAATGACCACTTGGAAAGGTCAGTAACCTGGGCCAGATTATAGGCAGGTGGGCCTTCTGTTCTCTTCCCCACCACTACAGGTGTAAGCACGGTACATTGACAGCGAGATCGATTTGCAGGGTTCGCTTTCAATTTGAGATCAGCTCTCATTCAGGCTAGATCAGGCTCTGGTAAATACTGGAAGGTAACTTCAAGGTGAAGACAGCAATTGGAATCTATGTCACCAGCAGTGCTTCTGCACGACTTCCTGAAATTTCTGCTTTGCATGAAAATTCTCTTTCTGAATTCGAACTTCGGGAGACCTGATGTTGCCATTGTCGAGGGTGCTCTTGAATATCAAAACTACGAAATGTTTGCGCCCACCCGCTCTTGCACCATTGTAGCCAAATTCCCACTGCAACGCTGATTTCAGATAGCTGACTTCATTGTGGCGGTTCCATAATTGATTTACACAACGGACTGAAATAAACACGAAAGTGCATCATTGCCCCAACTGGAGGACATCAAGTGTGTGCGTACATGATACTTCCGTCGACCAAATGGCAAGCCCTCCACCGTGTACAACAGCACAAGCATGCAGAGCAGTCAAGTTCGTGAACAATCTCTCAAACATAAAAGATTTGGGCTAACTATTCCTTCATTGCTTAGAGGTTGATTATTTCACGGAATTGCTCTTTATGATTCTAGTGACCCATTCCGAATCTGGAATATGACAGTGAAATAGGTCACTAGAACTTAGCCCTAATCTTTTATGCAAGGGAACGGGATTTCTAGTGACTATTACAACAAGAAGCAGCCGAAGAAGAGGAAGAAGAAAGAGAGAAGAAAGAGAGTGGGAAGTCGGACAACGGGAAAAAAGAATATGGAATATGGGGGTACACGGAGCCACGTGTCTCTCCTTCTATCCACTCTTCCACCACACTGTTTGAATAGCGCCCGGCCTTGCGCTTCACAGGAAGGAGTTTATAAATGTGGGAAACGAAGGGAAGGACAAGAGCGGGTGGTTGTGAAGCGGTTGGCAGAGTGAGAGCCACACGTCGGGGCTGCTTGTGAATGCCATGGTGGCAGGGATGGAGGAGGTAAGTAGGTAGCGGAGGATGAGGTAAGGTAAGGTAGACAGATTCCAGGATCATGGCTTCCATCGGATCAGTGCACCACGTGGAAAGTAGGCCCGGTAATGGATCTCCTGCAAGCGATCTGCCTCACGTAGACCAAGAATGAAGAGTACGAGTGTGTTTTGTAGTGAGAGGGAGAGAGTGTCTGTTATGGTTGAGGGAGATTCGGATAGGGAGTGTCCGGCTGGAGAAAGGAATTCGGATTGATGAACTTGTCTGGTGCTGGAAGAAGAGGAGATGAGGATAGGGAGTGGAGGAGGAGATTGAGAAAGAAAGAGTGTAGACGGCAACATTGTCTGTACAGCAGGTGTTGAATTCAAGAGCTGAAGGTTGGAGTAGGCATTGCCATGGAGCATCCCTTGCAGGCGTCCCTTGTGGAATTTTCATAAATGAAGATGACATAAACTGCGCAAGCTGCAAGTAATACTTTAATTATGAAAGGGCAGCTATCTTCATAATTTTTGTTGTTGTAGAGTCTCTTCCGACCCTGCATTATCTGGCTATGTCCATTCGGCAAGATATTAGGCAATTGCTTGATAGGTAAGACCTTGGTGAGGCCAGCTAAACAGGCATGGCTACTGCACTCGCGGGTAATCCGCTTTGCCCGTGGGGAACTCAAGACAGGAATTCTAGTCTCTGTGTTCTTCCTTGGAAGTCAAGCATCTGTGGCATCAAACTCAGCGTTCAATCTTACAGCCGAGGTCATCTGGTACAGGGACCTCTCGCGGTGAATGCCGCTAGTGAAGACAGAGAAGGTAGCAGTGGAGACGAGGGCGACAGAGGTGGTCGGGAGGAGGGAAGCAGTACCCCTACCACTAGCGGCAAGCAGCAGGTGTGATCCATTTTACAACTTCCATAATCAAATCCTGGAACGAAGGTACAAGGAACATTAATATTCGAGCCTTCCTGACTCTCTTGTGAAGAAGGATATGTAATAATTAGACATGTCTGCTTAATTGTGTTGCCTTGCCGTCCATGCTTGTATGGTTGATATCAAAGCGCTTGTAGAAATGCATTCATTTCCAGTCTTGCTACTGTATCGGGGACTACTAAGCTGGGCATTACTACTGGCCCTGGGAGATGACAAATTGCTGTCAAATCTTCGCTTCTATTTCACGACAGTGATTGATGCAAAACCTTTTAAGCCAGACAATGTAGAGCTTAAAGTCATGATTCCTGTACTTGAATGGATTGTGAGATAAAATCCAGCCTCGAAGGCTTGACTAACGACGCAATAGCAATGGTGAATCCAGGTCGCATTGAGCTTGGAGGATGTAAATCCAGTGGGTCTAGGCAGGCGATCACGGCAGCTCTTTGACGATGTATGGCGCCGTCTGACAGAGCTAGGCCAGCTCACCAGCTCACCCCGGGGGATTGATGACTACGATTACGAGAATGTGCTGGTGGGGGGGCCAATGTGCGATTTCACCACTCCCAATGCGGAGTTGACCACTGTGCTTGTGGCTGGGGCAACAGGGCGTGTGGGTCGCATTCTTGTTCGCAAACTTCAGATTCGAGGCTACAAAGTGAAGGTGTTCTAATTTTCCCTCTTCCTGCAGTACACACGTTGTCAAAGGTTATCTATCATCCTTGGACTTACTTGGCCTCCACCACAGGTTATCATTCATGAATCACATCCCTAGGAGGTAACATGGTGGTTAATGCATCCTTTAAGGTCCGACCGCCATAGAGATGGAAGTTAGTGGGTAGCAGCTTTTTGATGGGATTCTGTGAAGTGCAAAGAAGGAACTTATGGATGCCCCAATCCTGTGCAGTGATGAAAGGTGTAATATGATTGTGTGGATGCTGAGCAGGCATTGGTGAGGAATGCCGATGAGGAGACACTGCAGATGCTCCCTCGATCCGTCCAAATTGTTGTGGGTGACCTGGGAGAACCTGCCACCTTGAAGGAAGCTGTAGAAGGCTGCAATAAAATCATATGCTGTGCAACAGCACGATCCTCAATCACTGGAGATTTGGCCAGAGTGGACCATCAGGGTGTTGCCAATTTGTCAAAAGCTTTCCAGGTTTTTGATTTTGCACTGAAGTCCTGTCTTTCATTGATTCATTGTACTTAAGGGAGAGAAGTGAAATGAAATAATACTTTCTAACGTCTGCAGAAAGCTCAAAGAGCTTATGGGACAAGAGAAAGAATGAAACAAGAAACAGAGTGTGGCCCTCTCCACGGACCTGATAGTAGAAAAGAAGAACTGCTCTTCACTTTTGAATCCCCTCCTGTTACATACCTGGCTCAAGTTGGGCACAGTCAGTCCTCCCATTGCAGGTTGTCCCACCTACCTGAAAGCAATGAAATGATAATTTATAGTGTCAGCAGAAAGCTCAAAGAGCTTATGGGACAAGAGAAAGCATGGAACAAGAAAGAAAGAGGGCCCTCCACAAGCAGTCCAAAAGCAACTGTGGTACCATCCATGGGAAGCTCAAAGAGCTTATGGGACAAAATGGAAAAAAACATTAGAGAGGAAACAAAGCCAGAGCTAAAAAACAGCACAAAAGCAACTACTGCTCGAGGGATTGTCTAAGGGTCAAGGCCTCGTGCAGGTAAGCTGCCAAGCATTTCTGATCCTCATAGTGGAAGAGAGATTGAGTTCTGCGGAATAGACAGTGGAATCTCCCACGGATCCTGTAAAATAGAGGGCCATAAAAGAAGTAAGTGTTCTTCAGTTTCATTTTCCTGGTTACGCCCGGTGCAAGCTGGGCGAAGGAAGAAAGAAACAAAATAGAGAGAGGGGCCAAAAACAGCAAATAAAGCTCAAGGGATTGTCTAAGCGTCAATGCTTCATGCAGATAAGCTGCCAAGTATTTCTGAGCCTCGTAATGGAAGACCTCCGGGAGAGATTGGGTATTCCGGACAATTGAATCTCCCACGGATCTCATGGTATAAAGGGCAGTGAAAGAAGAAATGTTTGTCAGTTGCAACTTCTCTGTAGTTCCCAATGCAGGAAGAAAGGACGGAGACTTTACAATGTGAACAGAGGTAAAGAAAGAATGGCTAGAAAGTTTGTAATGTCCACACGGGGCTGTGAGAGCCCATGCGACAAAGGTGAACAACAAGAAACCACTGAACAATCAACTTTAGAGTGTATGAGATAGAGTGAGGAAGAAAAAAAGAAGGTTAATATATCTGTGGGAGGCCCAAATTGTCCACAGGGGGGGGGTTTGAAAGAATGTACTCATAAGATGTTGTTTGCCGTAGCCTTACGGCCAGTTTGGGCAGAACAAAAGGGCACAGAGATTACCTTTGTGAGGGGCTCACTCGAGTAGTTGGACTTACCGCGACATAAACACTTAGTTCAGTCTTCAAAATTTCCTCTAGAAAACTTTGACACAAACATCAATCTTCTGTGTGTGATCTGGACCGGCCAGGTCTTTAGGCTCAGCCTCAAGATTTTGAAAAATGGTGACCAAAGGTGCATGGATTATGTTCTTCATATTCCTGAAGAGGGGTTTGCTCTCTGATGAGAATACCCGGAGGGAACAGAGAAATTACTCGAAGTCGTTGTCTGCTGTAGCCTTGTGGCCATAGACCTTGCACCCAGTTTAGGCGGAACAAAAGGGCACAGACACTACCTTTGTTAGGGCTCACTCCAGTAGTGGGACTTACCATGATATAAACAATTAGTTCTGGCTTTCAAGATTCCCTTAGAAAGCCCTTCACAGACATCAGACTGTTGTGTATGATCTGCTGAACAGTTTGATCCCAACTGGGCCAGGGCTTTAGGCTCAGCCTGGAGATTTGAAAGTTGGTGAACAGAGGTGCAGGATTGTGTTCTTTGTGTTCCTGAAGAGGGCTTTTCTCTGATGAGAATACCCCTGGAGGGAGAGGAGGGAGGGAGAGAGAGAGAGAGAGAGAGAGAGAGAGAGAAGAGAGAATATACTCATAAGACGTTGTTTGCGGTAGTCTTGTGGCCATAGACCCCACGCCCAGTTTGGGTGGAACAAAAGGGACCAGAAACTACCTTTGTGAGGGGCTCACTCTGGTTGGTGTTACTTACCTGGGTATAAACTATTAGTTTGGGCTTTCCAGATATCCTCTAGAATGCCCTTCAGACAAGTATCAATCTACTGTGGGTGGGCATTCGAAAAGGTAGACCCAATATGCCGGGACTTTAGGCTCAGCCTAGGAGAGAGAGAGAATGTACTCAAAGACGTTGTTTGCCATAGCGCTGTGGCCATAGACCCTGTGCCCAGTTTAGGCGGGGAGAGAGAGAGGTGTGCCCCAACTGGTTCATCCCTGTCAATATGCTGTAGGGTTATCCAGTGAGCTGGGTTGACCCTGAGGTACGATGGGCTGCTTCTGGTGATACTCTGGCCATCCCCAATCTCTACGTGGATAGAAGATATGAAGTCTTTGGGATAAGAAAGTAGTGAATCAAATTCTTTATGCAATTGTCAAGTTGTTTGAATGCGAACGTAATTTTCTGCAATGGAAGAAGATCAGATGGCTGGGTTTCTGTGTCCACTATGCTGGATTAACATCCCAAGCTCTCTGAGCAGCCAGGCTTATTTTGTAGATTATCATGATTGAGGAGAAAGGTTTCTATTATCTGCCACAGCAAATTTTCAATCAGCTGCCAGCTACTGTTGGTGAGTTGTAGCACAGTTGCCTGGTTTGACTTCTCTTGAGCCATTGTGGACTGTTGATTTCATGGACTTAACTCTTGATGGTGTAATGGTACATAGGACTACAACCACAAGCTGGCCCAAGCGAGGGCAGGACGCAGCAGCAAAAGCAAGCTACTTTTGGCCAAGTTCAATCGGGAAAACGCATTGGAAGGATGGGAACTGCGTGAAGGCACCTACTTCAAAGATGATATTTCAGTCAAGTACGATGGTGGAATGGATGCTCAGCTTGAGGTTGCTGAGGATGGCAATGCCATTTTCTCGGGTCTGCCCATTTCCATAGGCACATTCCCTGTGGCTAGCTAAACAATACTAGTTTGAAGGGCATAGCTGAAATAGTCACAATTCTGAAGAGTATGTCATCTTGGTTCAAATTGCGTTCTCCCCCAAAAGTGATGTTGGGATGAAGCAAACAAAGCCCCTTTGAGTCTTCGTCAGTGGAAATTCGTGATTGGACTTGTGTGTTGATATCTGGGCCATTCTTTACAAGCGATCCTCATGTAGCAATTCCCAGACAGCCATTTAACCTGAATTTTGAGGTCCGCAGTATAAAGTGATTCTGACGACTTCCGTCTCAAACCCATCAACTCTGTGATTGCTTGTGTAAAAGTTGCTTAGCTTTACTGCCTAAATATACAACGGTTTAGTTTTTTCTTGGTGGAGAAACTTAGAGCTATGGCTTGCTTTGCCCTCCTGTAAGCATATCATACTTAAAATGTCTAGAACTAAATGTGGGTCATAATCTACTGGTTGAAGTCTTGCAGTGATACTGGTGGACGGTACCTACAGTGAGATTGCAGGCATGCTAGTATTTGTCCCTCTTTTGTCACATGAATTATCTCAAGTGGGCATCATTCTCTGCTTTGGTAGCTTGCTAATGTGCACTGTTTGTGGAACTGCTATTGCAGGTTATGTTTTCACTCGGGGGGGCTATGTGGAACTTGCAAAGAGGCTCATGCTTCCCCCTGGGCTCACTCTTGACAGGTATGCACATGAGTGTTGCAGGAAAGCATTGTGAACAGTCATCACCCAAGTTTGCATCAAGCCCTACTTTTCAGTACAGTCATTTGTTAAGGAGTCCTACAAGCTTCTTTTACGTTACACATGTGTAAACTCTTCTGTTTACAATCTTTTTACATGTGGAGAGCTGTTGTGGAGGTGGGCAGATTTGAGGGGCTGGTGCTTTCAGTACGTGGAGATGGGAAGGCCTACACACTGCTGCTGGAAGCTGGGCCATTCAAGGAGAACACTCCATCCAAACTTTACTTTGCACGCTTCTCCACGGGACTGGGATATAGCAGGGTCAATTTCTCTGGCCCTCCCTTGTTGCACCATCTCACTAGTGCTCAATAGTTCCATGAATAAAACCCTCCATTTTTCAAGTCTTCTGCTTCTCTTAAAAGTCTGAATGCAGTCTAAATAAAGAAAGCCTATCATGCCATGTAAACAAGGATTGTTTAGTAGTTGTGACTGAGGTCTGGTTCACACTCACAGGGAATAGCAAACCTGATGGAATCTGGCTTGATGGTATATGAAGCTTTTCTCCAGGGTATTGGGATTGTAAGTGACAGGTGATGGCTACCTACTTCGTATATACACACACACGTCTATAGCACACCTACATAGGTTGGCCTTTTCATATAGCAGATTGAAAAAATATACTTTTGATGGTTGCAGATCAGGGTACCCTTTTCTACATTTCGACCCATGAATCCAGAGGATCCAGCACTTGATCTGTTTCTGGTGCACAGCCTCGTCATTCGGTTTGAACCCAGACGACAGGTGAGTTAGATGTCCATCCTCAAGGGCTACACATGATGAGTTTATGGATCCCCATGAGGCATGGCTTGAGAGTTTCCAGACATGAGATGCTAGTGGATGAGTTTCATGTTCGAGGTGCAGATCAGCATTCATCAGAGAGGTGTTAACTCAGTACACGGTACAAATTGAGTCCTCGCGCAGTTCAATCAGTAATTCATCCCTTTCAGAGTTGATATGGCATCATTCTTTCTGATGAAGAATTCGTGTTACAGAGGCCTGCAGCACCTCGGTCAGCCAGTGCCGGAAATGGAGTGACCACGGAAGCCCAGACTAACAGCTTCAAGCTTGTCCTTGACTACATCAAAGCCTTGCCAGTATGCTCCCTGCCCCTTCTCCCTGTCCTATTATTGCATGACTTGCATACCCAAGAAATCTTGCATGAGGTTCCACCAACCTCAGCTGCTTATTTGGTCAAAGGTTGTCAGGTGTTTCAGGTGCAATCCTAATACTGTTACTTGCAGGCTGTCTAGTATATTGTTTACTCATCAATATGAGTTTTGCTTAGTTGTTGACTGGTACGGAGATTGATGCCTGCTAACTGGCATGTTTGGATTACTGCAGGGAGGGCAGGAGACTGATTTCATATTAGTGTCCTGCTCTGGGGACGGAGTAGCGCCTGAGATCCGAGACAAAATCCGTAAGGCTAAACAGGTGCACTCCCCTGGCTTGCTGCTTGGCTGGCTCATAAGACTTCAATTTCTTCAGAGGATCTATTGATATGATACAGTGTGCTCCGTTTAACCCTGGAGCATAGAACCTCCATATCAAGATGGTCAAATTTTCCCTGCAAATCATTGTTTCTGATGTGTTTGTCACTATTTCCCTGTGGGTTTGTCAGTCTGGAGAGTCGGCATTGCGTAACTCGGGTCTCGGTTATACCGTCATCCGGCCTGGACCCCTTCAGGTATCTTCCTTCACTCACTGAAATCCTGCTTTGCGTTAGAGCTTGGACAAGCTTCTCGCCTTCTGAGCAAGATCCTAGCCTGGGTCAGATTTTGTCACTACCCTAGCTGGATTGCAACCAGCAATCCGTGGAGGTAAATATCTTAGTGCACCATCATCATAACGCACTGGTGAAGAGAGATTCTGTACAATGAGATTTTAAATCTATGTAGATATATCTTGTGATGCCAAACAAGCAGAGCAAAACCTGGAGGACTGCGCTAGTAACAGTAACCAGTTAACAAAAAAGGCGGGGGGGTTTTAAAGCTTAGGTTCTTCCACTGGTGAAGCACTGCAGGAGATTTTGTAATAGATGTGACTACATTGTGCAGGAGGAGCCAGGGGGACAGCGGGCTTTGGTGTTTGACCAAGGTGACCGCATTACTCAGGTCTCATTATCTTCCTTCTGTTGCTTGTCATTCCGGGGATGTTGATGCATATACAAAAAGTATGATCCTTCATCTGCAAGGCTGCTAAATCCTTCATTGACAGCCTTCACAATCTTCGAGCCATAAATAGCAATCAGTCCATTGTGCTTTCTCTTTATAGGAGTGTCATGAGTCTGGAAAGACTGACATGACTTCTACAAATATGTTGTTGGAGTCCAGGGTATAAGCTGCGCTGATGTAGCAGATGTCTGTGTGAAGGCGCTCCACAACCCAACTGCTCGCAACAAGAGCTTTGATGTATGTTACATTCTTGTGCTTGTGCCCAACAAAAGGAGGTGCATGGAAAAGTGGAAAGCGTTTCTAGTCATGTTCTCAAATACCAATTCTGGGGTAGTGGGTACTTTTCAAGGGGACTTATCTAGTAGGTGGGTACAAGAAGGTCAACACAATCAAGTGGATTCTACCATTGGTGCTTATGACGTTGGAGATCCTGAAGTATTGGGGATAATCTTGGTCCTGGTACGGAGAGAGCTACTTCAGATTCTGGCATATATCTGAAGCTTGTTGGTTACTTTGCATGTGACAGGTTTGTTATGAGTATACAGCACAAGAAGGGCAAGGCCTGTATGAACTGGTGAGTGCCCTCCCCTTGATGTAACACTAGTAATTCCCGGTAGTAGGGCATTGACACATCTAAAGTTATAATTTGACATGTTCTGAATGTGGAGATGGTTTGTTGATGGACATTCATATCGGACAATGTTCTCTTGTTGGACATTGTGATGAAAAAAGTGGACGTTTGACTGTGTGACAGGTGGCACATTTGCCCGATAAGTCGAATAACTACTTGACTCCAGCTCTAGCAGTTCTTGAGAAGAACACATGACTGATTGTGAGATTCCCAGTAGAAACTGCCTTCACACATCTCGATGCGGAATTGTGTCTTGATAGCAACATTCTAAGGTACACCACCCACAATAGCGTGCAAACGCTGCAACAAAAGTGATCATTTTAGCATTGTTTTAATTCAGTTTGAAATGAGCTCGAGCTCCTGTTGCATGATTTGTTTCTCACATTTTTTCCAAGAAACTTGTATTTATCACACTGCAGTATGATAGGCAGCCATGAATGCAACTTATTGTCATGCATTGTATCCTGATTTCTATCTCATCTCAGCATGTATAAGAGTGCTGAGGTATGTAGCATTATGTAGATCATTTGAGTCCATTAGTTCAGAGAGAGAGATTCAATTCTTAGATCGGTTTGCTCTGATACCAGCGCTAGACATACTGTAGGAGAGCTTATGGATTAGAAGCTTCTACTTCAGTTTTAGTAAGTTTGTCCATCATCTCCAACACGTTCTTGTCTTCTGTCTTATGTTTTGATTGATCTTCTGTATGATTCATGTTAGTCTACCTATCAGTATGTGTAGTAGAGTCTCTCAGGTCCAAAGTGGTATAGCACCCGTGCAACAGCAGCCACCACAGAAGCTAGACTTAAGAGACTATCCTTCTGCAAAAGTTACAGGGGAGTTTTGAACTCAATACTGATGCTGAGTGCAGATGGAAAGGACATCAATCAGGGAAACATGGAATGCTCATCAATTTACTCATTTATTATGCCATTCAATGTTTTTTGGCCCATTTGAAAACAGAGATTGGAAAATACACACGACAAGAACAAATTGTTTCTAAGAGCGGAAGCTTACACACCAATGCATAAGGAGAAACGCACATTGAAGCAATTGCTCGGGATTCCCTGCCTCACCCAAACAAAGCAAAGATTGTAAGAGATACAAGGTGGCATGTGTAGTTGCTCCAGTACCTGCACAAAGTCAAATACTGAAACAGTAAAGAGGCTTCAATGTTTCACTTTTCGTTTAAGAGGCATTCCTTGCTAATGAAAAAGTTGTTTGTTGGTCTGAACATATCTACAGCAGTCAGTTTGGTTTTTCAGATGTGAGGAGGAATTACCTCAAGGCCTCCAGGGCACCAGACATGCGCAATACAATATGCGGCCCAGTGAACCAGCAATTGCGCTTGCGAGTAAAAATTCAGAACATCCTCCAAACATTTCAACAATCTGGCATTGTTTGTAGAATCAATAATAGGTCAGCTTTGAGCATGAGATCATTGTAGCATACTTCTCTCCCTATGGCAACCCTATCAGTCAAATTGTTTTGCCAGTGCTGTCTTCTTTATATCAGTCTCTGCCTATGTGCCCTGTCCTTGTTCTATGCTCAAAGCAAGAGGGACAACACAGCCCAAAATCACAACCAGAACCAAATATAAATCCTTTAACAGATTGGAAATTTTTCAAACAAAAAGTATAATGGGAAGTACCCTTTAAGTAGTTAGAGGACCCAACATGTCAGCCAGCAAAATCCTCTGGTATATAATCTTAATTAACAATTTGGATTCCAGATTCAGTTTGACAACTGGCAAAAGGATACAGTTCCCTCACTTTACCATTTTACAACAGCGCCATGGCCTAAATTAGCATAGCAATTGTGTGGTGAGCCAAATTTCATCAGTTGATGCTTTCCTTCCCTTTAGTCTCTGACCATTGAACTAGTGAATTTTCAGGAACTCAAGCAGCTACAACTCCAATTAGCTAGCACTAGCTTCAGGTGACTATGATTGTTTATTGGAGAACACAACTGTCGCTTCTTGGCTTTCTCATTCTGGTTTTGTCTCAACCCAATCTATGACATTTTGCATGATATAGGGAGGTAAGGGTGGGGTTTTTGACAATTGCTCTAACTAAAGTTCCTAGTCCGGAAATGTCGCATAGTTACATAGAATGATGTGGCGGAATGTTAACACGTAAAATTCATGTCCTAACGTGTGTCGCATCACCTCAAAAACCAACTTCACTATATTTTTATTTATTTTTTAATTATGTATATGAGAAGGGCATGAGTGGAGGGCCTTCTGCCATCTAAGGGCTGTAGACGAGGGCGATAGCCCGAGGCCAGGTCCCAAAAATGACAGAAGGCCCGACACGTGGGCCATTCTCCTGCATAAAGAACCGCCCGAGAATGAAATTAAAACAATTAAAAAATTGAAGTGTGGCCTTACGAATTCGTAAGATCACTCCTGTTTTGCCACAGGAGCCTTACGGAAACGTAAGATCACTGTTTGTCAGAGTAGAGATTGCGCCATATAACGCGCCTAAATATACACAACGCAATTCTCGGGCAGTTCTTTACGCTATATAGTTAACTTTGATGACATGTCACTATAGGAAAAAAGGGGGGGTAGCGACACTGCGGCGTCGCTAAAGCCCCCTTTTGGGGCGGGGTGCAACCCCCAGATTGCGACGCCCGGGCGTCGCTATTGACTGATGGGGGTCGCTAGGTAACGCCGGGGCGAGGAGGCCACGCCAACGCGACTTGCGATGCCTTAACGTCGCAATTTTTATTTTATTTTATTTTATTTTATTTGGTTTCCTTATCTACGATGCCGCATTACCGACGTCCGGGGGTCGCAAAGTGCGACCCTCAGACGTCGCAGTTGAGGGGGGGTACATTTGAATTTAGGTAGGAAAATTTGAATTTGAATTTGAATTTGAAATTCAAAAACTTGTTGACCATTGATTCCGGTTCTGTCCAATGGCAGTATGTTAATTGTTCTACATATATTACACAATGCATACTTGAACCTAGGACCTCCACGTTATAACATTTCTAAGACACTATAGACTAATCAACATACCTACAATACATCTATGTATCATAAAAGCAGTCTAAGTATATATATACATTCAAAATTTCTTTCAAGTTCTTTCTAAGGGGATCTTTCTTGTGACGCCAGGGAGTTGCAACCTCTATAGCCTTAGTACCCAACCCTAGCCCCAAACCCAGCGTCGTCGCCATTGTTGCAGCCCCAGCGTCAGGCGCCCCAAGCGACGTCCTTGTGATGACCTAAGTTGGCTACTATACCATTGCGACCCCCCGACGTCGCAGTGTACGGTGCTCCCAGCGACGCTGGGACGTCGCAACGCCCAAAAAAAAAAAAAAAAAAAAAAACGTTACGACCCCTCGGCGTTGCAAGAAAAAAACCTGTTGCAACCCCCCTCGGCGACGCACCTTGCGACGGCTGGACGTCGCAAAAAGAGGCCACGGGGGGGGTGGCGTTGCAGGCCCCACACCGCGCCCAGCGTGGGGGCGCGACTGGCGTCGCTACCCCCCCCCCCCCCCCCTTCCCTTTTGCAGTAGTGTGTTGGTAGCCAGATAGACGACTGCATACTAGTGGTCTCCGAGTATTGAAATATAAATGAGGACCGCCGCGGTCCCCAATATAATACTAGAATTTAAAACCATTCTTTTAAGTGAAAAAAGACAACCATCGCTAGCAAGCCATCACTATTCAAATATAAATAGAGATCATCAGCCCTAGCAGTCCCAATCAGCGTTTTTTTTTCATTTAAGAACCTGAGCTACGTTGGCTCCTGGCTGGCCAATAAGGAAGATCAATTGGCGACTATGTGGCATGTGATCTCGAACCGGTGGCTACTGTCAAGAATGTTTGATAGGTTTTATGCGAACTCAACTCATGTAGTGTTTGGTTTGTGGCGACAAGGAAGGTAATTTTTTCTAAGTAACAACGACACTGCACATTGCAAATCATGTTGAGCAAAAATGCCATCTGGAGGAATTGAACGTCAGCCACAAAGACTCTTCTCACTGCAGCACAGAACGGGACCTACACAAGCAAACCACATTAGTGTACAAGAACAAACATAAATGAAAAAAATACCCGGAATGCCTTAAAAGTTACGTGCAGATCAGAACAAAGCAAAGAAGCCATGGAAACAAAGGCAACCAGCCTAGCACAACTCTGTCACATGGATACAATCCATTGACAAATATGACTAATCTTGTCCAAGATCAGCAACTCTGCTCAAAGCCTCATGTGCCAGTGCAAGAGGCGGTGCAAGTCTCTTTAAATGGAGGTGCATGACACGGATACTAGGCGGGTAAACGAAACCTAAATGAGAGTTCCCTCCATAGCTCGACCCCTTGGCGAAAGCGGGAAGAGTTTGAACCCAAGGCTTTGCTCCTTGCGCTAGCAGGGTGGTAGGGTTTTTAGAAATCGATAGGCAAGATCATCTGGATTTAACGAACCCGAATGGCATGTGGCTATTTCCCTGTGCGACAGCTGTACAGGCGACGTCTTCATTGCAGCTACATGATGGCATTAGGGAGGGCAGTAATGCGAAACAGTGCCATATTTTAACCCATAATTCCTTTGTAGATTTCGTGAGGCCAATTTCTTCTTCGAAAAGTGGTGAAATTTCGAGCCAAAAAAAAACGCTGGTCCCAATGTAACATTATATTATATTAAGGTAGCCTATGCCGTTGGCCCATGTGTGAAGAATTGAAATCTAAGTCTAAGTGCAATTTCCTATCTATCCAAGTGCGTCTCATATGTTAAGGCCAATCTAAGCCCAAGTGCAATCCCCTATGTGTCCAAGTGCGTCTCATATGAAAAAAATGAAGTTGGATGGTTGTTTAGTTACAAAGAATGTGGTACATGAATGAACTAATGTTTATAGAATATTGTACATGAACAAAATGAGCAACAATGTAGTAATGTGATTCAGAGATTGGCATTGGAATTTGGTGAAAGAGTTTATATTCATACTTATGTATATACTGCAATCATATATTGACAAAAACAATTTAATTTTTTCCATGAGTTTTATTGAGTAGTAATATGTAGTGTAGCATGTGCCGTTGGCCCAAATGTCCAATGTCATCTAAGTCCCTTATGTATCCAAGTGCGTCTCCTATCGAGGCTTCATATATTGATATATCCAATCATTGTTGCAGGAAAGCCCACTTTGTTATTTTTCACGAATTTCCAAAGACAAAAGCACTTGAAATTCCAAATCTCTCACATGAAGGGCCAATCATTGCTCCAGGAAAGCCCACTTAAAGTTTGCTATGTTTTGCAAATTTCCAGATTGGCCCAGGAAAGCCCATTTTGCTATTTTCGTGAATTTCCAGCGACCAAAAGTACTTGAAATTCCATATCTCCCACACGGCAGGTCCAAAAATTATGAGAGCAAGCCGGTGCATCCCTCCTTATCAAGGGCTTTCCAACGGCACCAAGCACCAGGACTGGGCCCCCGCGGTTTGGGAGAACTCAATGACGCTACAAAACAAAACAAAACAAAACAAACAATCTCGCTTCGTATATTGATAATAAATTTAAATATTCAAAAAGAGTAAAAGGAATGACCGCTAGCCGAGGTGGTTCAATATAAAATTAAAATATGATTAAAAAGATACAAATGGACCGCCAACCCAGCTCCCAAAATAATATTACAATCTTGAATATGTATATATAGGGACTGCCAGCCCCCGTCCCCAACATAACATTAAAATTGAAAAACAAAATGTGGTGTGCCAACGTGGGCCATCCCCAATAAGAAAATTGGAGAGTACCAAGGTCCCCAATGAAAAAAAATTATTCCCAGGGCCTTTGTCCCCTGTTCATATAATAATAATAATAACATTTAAAAATAATTTAATGGAAAAAATAGGGATCGTCAAAGGTAGCGGTCCCTAATTATCAGAATATAACTGGGGAATGCCACCATAGTGGTCCCTAATTAACTTAACCCTTAAAGGACGAGCTAAAGTTTAGCACTTTTGGGTCAAACCAGTATATACCCTAACATCCCTGGCTATATCTTCCTACCCCCATCCATCCACATAGATAAACCTACAAACTCATTCCTACTGACGACTCACAAAAGTCTTGGCAGATTTCACAGTTTCCAGGTTAGATGAATAATTTGTGAGTTTCCTAACCATTGGCAAATGAAGCACGTGGCAAGCGCCCGGCAGGCTGCAACGTGGGCGGTCAACTTGCAGGGGACACTTTTAATAATTTATTGTATTTTTAACCTCTGAGGTCACGTGATACCTTGTTAGAACGGGCTTTATTTATCATACTGTTTTGGCTCAACTCTATAAGATTCCCTTAATAGTCTCATTGAAAAAATATCTTTGGTACAATAAGTACTGTTTACACATATCTATTTTTCTAATATATTTGTTTTCAAATATTAGACAACGATAGAGCTAGTCATCCAAGTGTGATATGTGTTGGAAATCAACTCCTTACCAAGTTACTCCTACTCAAAGTTATTGTGCTGACAAGTCACAGTGCAATAATAGCAATGCTGACAAGTCACAATTAATATTTATATAGGACGCCTCGCGAAGGAAGCATAAATTATGGTGTAGCTTGACCCCGAAGGGCTACTGCCTTCCAGCAGGAAGGTGGACACCTTCAATGGTAGAGAAAATTTACTCTAGAGTGTAGAATTGAGGGAGTCAGCTAGAGGACGCACTCCATATCACTGGAAAGAATGGAGTGTATAGCCGATGAGTCGTGAAAGAAGTGAGATATTGTTGTCTGAAATGATGTAATACTCTCTTGATCTTGTCAGATTCGCCTTGAAAATTGGATTGACATCTGCCAATTTAACTTTTATGACATCACCACATAAGAATCTGCTCACCAAAGTTAGAGTTGGGGGGGACCTTCGATTGCAAGATTACGGTCAAAATTAGTAGGCGGCCACCGAGCTACGTCGACTTCACGTTGATCGCCTTATGGACCTCCAATAGACATCGGATCCGATATTTGTGCTTCTGTGATTTTGGTTCCAATATTTGGAAGGATCCCAAAGAGCCCCTTGTCAACTCCCACTGTGGTATTCTTCTGATCACCATATGCTAATTGAAACGATTCGTCAAAGTGATCAGCTTGCGGAACATCTGCAATGTGAAGATGGTGCATGAATTGCCCTGGCAAGTTTAGAGCTCCATTGCACTGGTCCATGAGTGTACATCTATGGTGCAGGATGAAGTAAATGTGATTGTTCGTTGCTGAGTCCTCTTCTTGAAGGACCAATATGCTCTGCCATAGGCCGAATTGCGTGTTGTTGCATATATGAGCTTGGGATATGTGCCATCAGTAGCAATGACCCTCGGGCATAGAGCTCATGTGACGCACCCAAAATATTTCCCTGGTAAATTCCAGTTTGCATGCATGCTCCAAAAACTCCTTGCAACTCTGTACTTGTTGCAACGAGTGTGTCAATTGAGTCTTCATCCACACCAGCTGCTCCAAAATTGTTTGATCACTCACTGGACAAGTATCCCCAAAAAATAACCGTCCATTTTCCACCGTTTGTACTTGGTGCTCAAGTAACTGTATTTGCTCAAACTCCAAACTCACATTTGTGGCTTCGTCAAAGATGTTGCCCTCAATATTTGCGTTGCTTGGCCCGACATCAGGAACTAGATTGAGATGTTGCTGACATGAAGCCATTGAGTCGTTGTCTATTGCGAGCTTCACCAAGACATTGTTGAGCAACTCGTCTGATTCGCTCTGATTCAACTTTCTGGATGCAAGAACACCGCATTGACATGACCCCATGCCCCAAGCAACAATTGTGGATTACCTATGTTGATGGCCCTCATCCCGCATGTTACAACACCGGAATTTGTCCACCATCTCATCGTAGCTCTTGTCACGCTCCTCAAAGCGCAGATTTGCAAACCGCCTTATGCCCTGGTCCATACTGCAGTTGTTGTATTGACTAAGCCCCACGTGGGGAAGAACATAATGAGCAGAATGTTGACATCACATAGCGTGGATAACTCGTATGCTTTCTTGATAAGCCCCTGACGCCTAGGGTCACTCCGACATTACAACCACAAACTCCACCTCCAGTAATTCTCTGATCGCAAGAGCCTTTAGGCTTTTGCAGATAAGCTGCAATATCTTCGTAATGGAAAGCCAACCTCTGTCACTGCAGAAATCGAATTGAAAACAAAGAAGAGGGCCGTCACAATTAACAATAAAGAAGCCTCAGTTAGCTAAAGTTAGCTTCAGTTATTAGTGACTCAAGTCAGAATACCAAAATAACAATTGTAGATAACTTAAGTTGAGCATGCAGTTATGCTATAGTTATCTCAACTATTCCTCATAGTCAATTCCTGGAATAGACTTTGAGTATATAGAGGGAGAGCTCAGAGGGTGGAAACACAGCTGTTGTGGTCCTTTGGTTGGGTGACGAGTTCTCAACAATCTATTTCATCTTTTATCCCTATTCTTTGTCGAATTCCAACATGGTGTCAAAGCAAGGTTTTGTGTAAGAGTTAGAGGGGTATGAGTACATGATTCACAACCTAGAGGACAAGAGTGCGTGATCCACAATTATAGGCCAACCTATAGGCTTGAGTGCTTGGTGTTGGGATTTGAAAGTTTGAGGGTGTTTTATACTTGACAAAACATTAAATTATCATCATGACATCTTCTGCTAATCATACATGAGTAGAGAAACTAGATGGTCACAATTTTCATACATGAAAAATTAAGATGGGTTCATTTTTCATGAGAAAGATCTATGGGAGATAACATCAGGAGAAGCGGTTGCACCAGTTCAAGTGCAACCTGAAGATGAAGTTCATTCTTCATGAGAAAGATCTGTGGGAGATAACATCAAGAGAAGTTGCACCAGTTCAAGTGCAACCTTAAGATGGAGAGATCATAGCGTAAGAGGAGCGCAGGGATCACTCCTGATCAACGACTTTTTGAGAAGAAAGATAAGCTAGCTCGAGGAACTATATCGTTGAATGTGGTTGTTTCAATACTTCATCATGTTGCACATGCTAAAACTGCTAAAGAAATAACTTGATAAGGAGTTGATTTTCAACACCCCAACTTAACGAGTAGGTTATCAAGTCAAACATTTAACTACTCCCATCAAGCCTCGAAAGCGTTCATGCTTCTTAACACTAAGTCTTTTTGTCAATATATCTGCAACCATGTTGTTGGTGTTGCAATGTACCAATTTGACAACTCTCGCTTTAGTTTTTTCTCGTACCAAATTCTCAATATGCTTTGTCCGAGCTTGAAAAGTCGGATTCTTCGAGAGAGCAATACATCCTTGGTTTTCATCATATATGGACATGATATCCCATTGTGGATGACCAATACTTGAAAGAAATGATAATAACCACATACTTCCCTTACGGCTTGGGATGCAAGCATATATTGTGCAATTGTAAATTCATCATCATCTGATACGAGAGAAAACTGAAGCAGAAGTTATCAAATTAGTATATTGCAACACCAATAACATGGTTACAGATGTATTGACAAAAAGACTTAGTGTTGAAAAGCATGAACGTTTTCGAGGCTTGATGGGTGTAGTTAAATATTTAACTTGGTAACTCGTTGAATGAGGAGTTTGGAAATTAACTCCTTATCAAGTTACTTCTCCTCAAAGTTACTGTGATGACAAGTTACAATGCAAATATAATAGTAGTGCTGACAAATCACAGTTAACAATAGAGATAAGCCTCAGTTAGCTAAAGTTTTTAGTCAGAGTACCATAATAGGAGTAGGAGATAACTCAAGTTGGCTAGGGAAGGGCCTTGCTACAATTGTTTGCAAGGTGAAAATGCTCACATTGTCCTAGTTGCAATTCTCCATATTTGTTTCTATTTGATGACAAAACCTTTACAAGAATTAAAGATTCGATTGGCACATGATACATGAAGCGGAGAGGAAGATAGCCAATAATGTCCATATGTGGGTTGTGCAGTTGTTCCAGTGATACCATTTATAGCATTGTTTTAATGCAGTTTAAAAATGAGCCGGATGCCAAAGCTCCTGTTGCATAATTTGTTTCCCACTTTTTTGCTAAGAAACTTGTATTTATCACACTGCATTATAACAGGTAAAGCAGAATGCAACTTATTGTCATGCATTGTATCATAATTCCTATTTGTTACATAAGTCACACATTTCCGGACCTGCCAATTGACACATATAAGTTTACTCGTTTCCAACTTAGAATTGTTACTCTCATTATCACCCGACCATTCCTCAGTGTGCAGTCGTATTTGGGTATATAATACAAACTTGCTTAGTCACAGATGCATATGTGTGCCATAGTGAGATTGTATGCATCGACTATAATGGGGTCTTGCAAACACACTTATTCCTATACCTTGGTGCCATGCAATGTTCACTACAACAAAACACAGTAGTTATGACTGCATATACGACTGCCCAACAGTCATAAATGCGGTATAGGACTGGGTTGACAGTCATAACTACCGCGTTTTGTTGTAGTGGTTGGAAGTGTCAAGGCAGCCTTGCATTGACACTTTGAGAGTAAAACAAGACACTAGCTCAGTGGTAGAGCATCCCACCGGAATGGGGGAGGTCCTCGGTTCAATCCCTAGCCTGACCACACTCTAGTGGGTTTCCAACATGGTATCATCACCTAGTACGGTTCCATCTCAACTAAGATAGACAGAAGAATTCATGAGGATAAATCATTAACATGAGGATATCCATAAAGTATAAGACAAATAAGGCATACTTACGTAAATCTAGAATTGTCGGAAAGTAGATGCCCAAATGTCATGATGTCTTCTGACCAAGTTAAATATGTTTAGAGACTTGATGGCACGAACTACTTAACCTAGAAACTAAGAATGTTATATCTTTTAAAGAAAGATAGGTTATGAGATAGGGTGGATTTGTTACAGGCCACTAGTACAAAAAACGGGTTTCATGACACTTTTTTTTACTGTTTTCATGACTCTTTTGGTCATTTTGACTCATTTTTTACTCTTTTGCAAAGACTCATGCAGTCCGTGTCGTTACGATGACTCTAATATCCGCGTCATGAATATGACTCTGGGTGATATCCCCTTGTGAGCAAGATACATGACCCTGAATTTCGTCACGTCCGTGACTGTTTTCTAGCAACACACGGCTCTCCCCGGATTGCGACATGTCAATTTCAGATGATGACAGGTGTAGGGAAGACGTTATCTCGCACGCATGCCACAACGGGCCACATGTTCACGTTGAGCGATACCACGTGTTGAAATCTAGCAACTTTTAGAGAGTCATAAATCTGACTGTGGATGCGTTCGTGCCTGGACACTCTTTGTATGGTATCAGGTAGGAGTGGGAAATTATCCTGGTCATAAGCATGACCAGCTTGGTCATGAGAATGACCATTTTATAACTTTAGGTGGTCGTGTATCTGACTCAAGTCTCATTGAATGGCTACGTGGCGCATAATGTATGGTATGAATTTGAAATGTGAAAGGTATTTGAGTCATGAGTATGACCTCATTGGTTTGAGTTCATGAGTATGACTGGACACGTGTCACGCTTTGCATGGCTGTTGGTGCCTAGTTGGTCATGGGCATGACCCATCTCTACTCCACATGTAGTATTCTAACTGGATGGAATTTGTAATATTTACCTTAATAGTACATTTGTTTTCTGTTTATTTTGTATTTTGTATTTTATTTATTTTCAAATTAGAGTGGATAGTGGTTTAATTTGTATTATATGTTTACTGAATTAGTATATTCATATGTATTCAAATATAATACCATTTATATGTAATTTATAATATGAGAATATATCATTTTGCACAAATACACGGTGTCATGAGCCAATTGGGTAAAAAAGAGATTCGACAATTGATGGAAAATATGATAGGAAGACAATGGTTTGTTTCAAGTCTGTACAGTGCCTCCAGATCAACAAAAAAGTGGAGAGTTCAAAGAATCTAATCTCTCAACGGTAGCCCAAGTACCCAACTACCCACTGCACATATATGAATCCAAAAATGTGACAAACCGAGCACCTTCCTCCTTGTTGATTGTACATAGCATGCCTCCTTCTGCCCCATCACCTTCTGCCTCTTTCCTTACAAGAGATCATGATCGCATGTCCTGCACGTGAATGCACACATGTATAAACAAATCAACAACACTAGCTAGAAGAGGTTGTTGGTTTCAATCCACTGGTTCGTGTAAGTACTACATGAGATCTATTTAGCTAATCACCCAAGGGTAACCACATGTCAAAGTAAGAACATTACCTCTAAAATCACCGTTGAGGCAGCACTTTCAGCAGCTTATCACTCCACACCGTGACAGAATCCAGAGTGTGACCAAGTTCTGTGTGGGCTGACCGTACTGAAGTATTGAAGTATGCAAGCGGGGTGCTGGCCGTGCATACTTCATCCACACGCACAGCCACGTACCCAACAGGTACAGATGGGTATCCCTATGGGGGTGTACTGCCCTCCAAACCCATCACCAAACCACTACCTACTTTGGCTTTTGATAGGGCATCCAAAAGCCACACTCGATGGCCTTTAATCACCTGCCACAATCCACAAGCAGTGAGTCCCATATTTCACAAGTTTGAACCAAGTGGCATGCAACCAGTGCAATCATGAGAAGATGATAGGGGCGTATAGTTTTTCTCACCCCATTTTGCTCCGGGGGTGTTGGAATAACGATCTTCTGAGCTGGTGTTGTTTTCACTAGGACAACTTGCTTTCTATGTCCAACCTGCAACAACGTGGGGAAATCGCAAACATAAAGGAGATCAGCCCACTGCCGGGTGTTTTTTGCCTTACCCGTGTCATGCTACGGGGGTTGCATCCACAATGTGCCCTGTTGTGCCCTTCAACCTCATGCCAACTATGTGTCAAGAAACAATTGAACTCCCACAGGTAAATGATTATAGTCCTCATAACTGTAAGCACAAAAAAGGTAAGAGATCTTACCATATTTTTCTCCAAGGCAGTGTTTGCTGCGCCCGAAACCCTCGCTGTCCTTGGCTTTCTGCGACCATGCGGCTGATATTGCATTGTACAACAACGATATGTCAAATAGCTGTTCACAATACTGACAATGACAAACACTATCGTCAAATGTCCACAAACCTATGACTAACATAAGATATTAACATTCACTAATGCAAGGTGAGGGCCAGAGTGTACCTCCCTGGCCACGCCTTCAGCCTCTGTAGTAATAGGTCCCTGTCCATATCCCCCTGTTGTGCGTATGAATTCAGGCACATTGGGGGACTGTGCCAGTCTTTCGAGGTAGGGCCACACACTGTCCAACAGCCCAGTGTCATGTGTCCATGAAACTAGATAAACCCCAGAGTAGGCAGGATTGCGCATCCCCTTGTAAGGACTGTCGTCAACTGAGACAATGTTTCGGGCCGACCACTGTGGCATTGCCTTCCACACCTTCTCCAAACATTTGTAAAAAACAGGCTTTGATGAGGACTGCATGTTTTCCCCTTCCTCACGTTCACAGTGGGACTGATCCCATACAAACTGAAGCCTTGTAACATGCGCCCTGAATATCCAATCGACGGTTGCCCGGACATTGTGAATTTGTGCAGAGGACCAAATAGCCAATTCAAAGACTTTCAAACAATTTGCAATAAATTCACAACACCATGGTCTTAACATCATGAGCTTTGAACCACATTTCTTGGACACAGTTCCTTTTGGGACAGAAAGAACATGGTGAGTGGCATCGCACAACAATCCATTCAAGTCCAAAATCAATAGATGTTTGGGTGTAGGAGGTTCAAATTGTGCAGGTAACATGCCCTGACCCTTGCTCGATGAAGTAGGTGATCCACGATCACTATCAACTGGGTCTCCGTTGCCGTTGACTTCTCGCACTGGAGAAGGTGACCGCATGGACTGTGAACCCTCCACGTTCAGTACTGGTTTACTGCCAACCGCCTCAATCATGTTAAAACGTGAGTCCAGAGGAGTTGACACGGTAGGGACATGTGTAGCTCCATCTACCACGATAGATGAGCCTACACGTGTGTTGCCATCGGAACAAGGGTCAAGCTTCAGGCCAAACTTCATAGCCAAAAGCCTGTTGAACTCCTTGGCTTCAGACATGAATTTCCTCATGTCCGCCATACCTCCCTCCAACAATGACACTTTTTCTGCCAATTCGCGGATGGTGCTTGTCTTGTCCTGCCAAACAAACCGTCAAATGTCAATAGACATACTACAAATGAAGGCATAAACAACATAATATACTAAAATGAACAGCCTCTCCTTTCTTAAATGACTCACTCTAGGGCTAGTGGGCTGATCACCCACTTTGCTCACTGATCCCTCTTGGATCTCTTGGAAAGAAGGGGTCCTGCCAGTTGACATAGCCTGCATGTGCCAGAATATTCAAGTATTAGATTACACATGTGCACAAAAATTGCCTGCATTTCCACATTTCCCATATAGGCACTACATCAAAAAGGGGTCCACATCATCAACAGCGCTTCAGGTTTTGCAAGTGAGGTCCTTACCAGACGAACTTCAACCCCATTCTTTCCACCGGGTCCTGTCTTGCTTTATTTCTTTGCAGCCTTGTTAGCAGCAGCCCCATTCTCAGAAGATTTCGGAAACTTCTCTGTTTGCCAATAAGCCACTAGGCGGTCCCACTGTGCATAACTCACAGTCGTTGGTTTGCCTTTCCCCGCAAGTCTGTGTGAATAGTTTTTAACATGACCCCTATTGTCTTCCTCACAACCACAACATCTAGCTGAACAGGAGTGTAAGTAAACATGCTCTTCATTGTCTTGAATACGAGATCCAAGTCAGACGCGCATTGTTTTCTAAGATGTGAGGAAATATCTAGCATGCGAAGGATTTGCCCTTTAAGGGCATTCTGCCAGCGAGTTCGTGTGGCTCCAGTTGGTGCCCCTAATTCAGTTAGCTCTATCATTAGAGGGGGTCGAATTTGTTGGTCCCCTCTCCAAGCAGCACTTGCATTCATAGCAACCTGCGCAGCTCGCCTTGCCCTCCGCTCTGCATTACGGATGTCCTATGGATGCATAACAGGTTCTTCCTCCATGTAACCCTCCCCCTTGCCAGCAATATCATTATCAGGCCACTGCATGTCCAGTATGCCCCAGTTCTCTTCTTCCCCTACTTCATGTCCATACACATCTGCCTCCCCATACTCATCCTCATCAAGATGCACTGGTTCCTGGTATGAGTTATATAGGGGACCTGGAGGTCGGGGACGGGGCCTGCCTCCCATTTGTGATGCGCCTGCTCCTCTACGGGGAGAATGGAAAACATGGCCAGCATACAATGGTTCCCCCCCCTCTGTTGTTCCAACCTAATTGACTGCTAGAACCACATACATCACTATACCTTTCATGGGGGTGAGGGGGTGGACGGACTGGGCGAGAACAGCCTGTTGGATTTTGAGCATGTCCCCCTTCCATGGGCGCAAATGTGCCACGCGCAGGGCTACGTTGAAGGGTCCCAGCAAATTGTCCTCTCCCCCGTTTGCTTCTTGACTGCCACATTAAACATTACGCATTAAGTGGACATCTACCAACATGATCCAGGCAAGACACTCCCATTGCAAACCCTGACTGATAAATCCACACATCAAGTCTGCATTTGGAATTAGCACAACTAGAGTATTTTCAGTACTTTCCAGAACATGCTAGATCAATTGTTCCCTTTTTATGTTCATATCCTCACAAGCAGAAGCACATCACTTTGGTGTTTGTAATTAGGTTTTTCTCATGGGATTGCACCAAATCACCAATGCCAAATGGCCAAAGCCCTTACCACCTATGAAGCAAGACAAGAGAATGTAGGTGTAGTGGAATGACCCAAAATTTGGCGAAATCATCTTTGCTGAACCTCCCAAATCGAACTGGGGCTTTTTGATCTCTGCTCTGGCATATCAACACCCACAGTGTGTTGTCTACATTATGGATCCAAACCCAAATATGCACCTAATACACATGGAGATGGAGCTTAGGGTTAATGTGTGTAGGAGTAGCACTCACCACGGGTGATATGTACTGCTATGGTGCAGGACGATTGGCAGGCGGCCTTGGAGGCATTTCAACGGGTCTCTTCCCTTTACCATCATGGAGGGGATTAGTGTTACCAGTGCATTCATCGTCTGGAGGGCAGGTGCTGTCGTCAGTGTCTGAGTCGCCTGTAGTGTAGCATTGATCGTTGGGTTCTCCCTCTGCGGCCATGCTCCGTGGTGGAAGCTGTAGTACAAACCTAGATGACCGCCTTGGCTCACCTTCAACCACTAGTTTGCGTGGGGCCCGCTTTCGCACTGCCTTTGTGGGCAACGCTCTCTGCAGCCTGCATACTATCAAGCATGTTAGGACTCAAGCTAGCTGGTAAACCTCAAGATGACAAAAGAATGTGAAGTCAATTGAATTTCTTGGGTTCTTGGATTTTTGGCGCAACGAATGCAATCAAAAGTTCCCGTGCAAAAAATCCCCCCTAAGTAGCACTCTTCTTCCACACAAGAAACTCTCATACATGAGTGCGGGCCCTCATTCTCACCTGCTCGGCAGACTCTTTGTCATTCTACCCTTCCGTAAAGGAGGTACTTCCCTCAATGACGACGTGAAGGAGAGTGAAGGGTTGAGAAGGGAGTGTGTAGGAAATAAACCCTCCTTGACATCTCTGTCTCTAATCTGTCTCTACATAGACTTGCGAGGGCCCTTCTGTCACTCCAAGGCGCTACAATCCTCTTACTCAGCTTTCCTAGCTTACTTCTGCTGCCAATGTGGTTACTCAGAATCCCTAGCTTACTCTGCTGCTAATGTGGCTAGTCCCAGTTCTTTGAACTTTGCTTTCATCTCCGCTACATTGGCTGCCCTTTCCACCTTGTAAGCCGTGAGAGTTGAGCGACTTCCATTGGCCATTCGGTGACGATAGTGTGCAGGTGTGCGCGGGTCAACTTACGCGCCCAAAACCAATATTGCCACTATTCCTTGCCTACAACTGCCAGTCATGTACAGGCAACCATGTTTTCCAGGTAGAGTGTTAGCAGAAGCAAGACTTAGAAGGAGAGATGCGCACTTGTGGCAGAAGGAGGATGCCCTTGCCAGACGACAGGGATGGAAAAAACTACGGTGTTGCTGCTGCGTGTGCCACAGAGGGAAGCCGCTACTAAGAGCTACTGTCAAGTCTCACATGCTAAACTATGGCAGGGACCCGTACTTGCACCAGACTCGCACTATGCAGGTACGGCGCACCATGACTAAAACTAACATTCGCATGACCGTTTTGAGTCATGTCGATTTCCCTTATAATGTCGATCGATCATGCACTGGTTTTTTAAAATAAAACATGGAATTGCAAATACTATTTTATATGTACTGAAGTATAGGAAACATTGACGATAGCATTGGTTTAATTGACAGGATGAAGGGGAGCAATTTTCTAATGAGTCCTCAAATGGGGACTACTCTACGGGCTCCTTGGCTGGGGCAAAATCCATTGACAATGACATTGAGCTGGACGCATCAGACGACAATGTGGGATTGGATATTGCCAGAGCACTACAAGAGGCCTTCGAAAGAGGAGAATGCAATCCGCAGAATGAAACAAACAATGTGAATGGAGAGCAACCATTTCAATTTGACATGAGTGAAGGCGATTCTGATGAGAACGACATGAGTGAAGACGATTTTGATGAGAATGACATGGGTTCAGATCTAGATCCAAGACAGATGGATGGAGTATTTGTGGATCCCCAACATCAAAAACTGATGGAAGAATCAAAAATCAAATTATACAGTGGCAGTAAGCACAGTCGTCTTTCTGCAACAATGATGATCTTGAACGAATGCGCAACACACGGTTGCTCCAACTCATTTGTTGATGAGTTCTTGTCTCTGCTGAAGAACTCCATTTTACCTCATGGGAACACCCTACAAGTCTCGCATTATGAGGCCAAGAAATTGATTTCCCGATTGGGATTGGCGTACTCGACCATCCATGCTTGTGAGAAAGGCTGTGTACTGTTTAGAGGGGCGCTTAAGGATTCACTTACTTGTCCTAAATGTAACAGCTCCAGGTATTTGGTGGGTCGTGGCAATGTTCCAAAGAAGGTGTTACGTCATTTTCCCCTCATACCGCGATTACAAAGGTTGTACAAATGCAAGAGTATTGCCGAGCTACTGACATGGCATCATAAGAACACCAGTACTGATGGTCTAGTTCGGCATCCCGCAGACTCAAAGGCCTGGAGTCACATTGACAGTATGTGGCCAGACTTTGCAGCTGAACCTCGCAATGTACGCCTAGGCCTTGCTTTGGATGGTGTGAATCCATTCGGCCAACGATCGACAACATGGTCAACATGGCCAGTTCTATTGTTTAATTACAATTTGCTGCCATGGTTGACAACAAAAAAAATCTTCACCATGATGGCATTGTTGATACCAGGTAAAGAATCAGTAACAAGTGCAAACATAGATGTGTACATGGCGCCATTGGTGGACGAGCTGCAAATTTTGTGGAGCACAGGCGTAATGGCACACGATGTGTCTAGGCCCCGATTTCAGAGAGATTTTCAGTTACGGGCTATGTTGATGTGGAGCATTCACGACTTCCCTGTGTATGGGTTGTTGGCTGGCCAAGTGACAAAAGGGTACGTAGGATGTCCCAAATGCGGCCCAAATGTGGACTCGCGTTATTTGCATCATAGCCAAAAATATATATTTGCAGGTCACCGCAGGTACCTTCCCTGCTGAGGCGAGCCTTCGTGGCTCGCGGGCCCGCCTCTCTCCTCGCCCATGCACAGCAGGATGTCTTACCACCGCCACAACCATGCATACAGAAGGTAAAAAAGCTTCAATGGCTTCACGGAACAGAGGTCAGCTCCCCCCACTGTGACAGCAGTTGATATCAAAAGGTTTGCCATACAGTATGCAGAATGGGTTGTTGTAGGCAATGGGAGAGCCAGAGGCCGAACATCCACAGTACCAAATCCTTCCAAAGCTAATGGGGTGAAACGACGGACGTGTCTATTCGACCTACCTTACTGGAAGGTAAACATTCGGCTTTCAAGATCAACATGCATTTGCCTGTCATTCAAGCCCTGGTCCTTTACTGATGATTTGATCTCTTCAGGAATTGCCGCATTTGTCTAATGGTTGTACACGTTTTGCATCTATGTGTAGGATCTTCTCATTCAACACACACTGGACCCTATGCATTGCGAGAAAAACCTCTGTGAAAACATAGTGAAGACTATCCTTGGAAAAAAAGACACTTTGAAATCTAGGAGGGATTTGGAACGAGATGGGATCCGACAGGACTTGTCGGTGCGACCCCATGGAAGCGGAGCAAATACGGTGTTAATGCCAGCAGCCCCTTACGTCTTGAGTGCAGAGGAGCATAAATCTTTTTTGAAGATCTGTCATCGTTGAAGGTGCCCACCGAGTATGCATCTGCATACAAAAAACACGTGGAGGATGGAAAGTTGACGTATTTGAAGAGTCATGATTATCACACACTAATGCAACAAATCCTTCCGTTTTGCCTACGTGGTTTGATGGAACCTGGTCCACGACGCGCCATAATGCGAGTGTCAAGAGTTTTCAGGAAGCTTTGTTGCAAGGTTGTAGATCCTGCAGATATGCACTCTCTACGTGAAGAGGTTGTCATCACGTTGTGTCTCCTAGAAAAAGAGTTTCCACCTTTGTTCTTTGATGTCATGACTCACCTGCTGGTACACTTGGTTGATGAGTTGGCTATCTGTGGACCTGTAAACACGAGGTGGATGTATCCGGTGGAGAGGGCAATGAAATACCTCAAGGGATATGTTCGTAATAAGGCAAAACCTGAAGGCTCCATGGCAGAAGGGTATGTATTGGATGAGACACTAGGGTTTTGTACCGAGTCCATGGCAGATTTCCCCGCAACCAGGAGGCGAATTTGGGATGCCGATGAGGACGAGGGAGTGGAGGGAGTGGCTTGGGAGGTCCTCGAAGGCGCTGGCAAAACTCGCAAATTGGATGTGGATTTGCGCAGTCTAATTCACGATTATGTCATTAACAACCACACGAGCATAGCTCCTTGGATTGAGTGAGTACTATTCCTTAGCACTTTCTGGCAAGTTTGCATGTGTATGAATTTCATTTCATGGTGGACAATGACAATTAATTTACAAAATTTGTGCTCTCGATTGCAGGAAGTATGAAAAAGCCCAAGCAGATGTGGAATCAGGTCGGTCTGCTTCTTGGGGAGAGGTACTTGGCAACGTAGAGCCTGGTCACAACGTTGAGAACACAAAATATCTTGTGCATTTGCAATTACTGCCTCCTTTTCAATCTTGGTTGGCTCAGGCTATAGAAGATGATGTGGCTGCAGGAATGAGGGATGATGAGGCGCTCTTGGAGGAAGTGATTGATCTGTCAAGACCCCCGTCTGTGAATGCAGTGTCATTCAAGGGACTGAGTGCGTATGGGAACCACTACAGGGCCAGCACAGTCCGATCTAACCAGTTGGTCACATATGACAGTGGGGTGAGTTCTATGTTTGAACATGAGGACTGTCAAGTGCGCTATGTGCATTGTGAAGGAAATATTACAAGTGGAGTATGGCAAAACTAACGTTGTCATCTTCATTTGTGGGTTTGTGCAAAATCTGTGGGGAGGAATGCCTCCATGAAGAAAGATGAGTTTGGGTTTACCCTGGTTAATTTCAAACACATGTAACCGGCTAATGATCAACCCTGCTTGTTTCCATCACAAGCTGAACAAGTTTTTTTTTCAGATTGTGTGCAAGAAAAAGGATGGAAGGCTGTGTTGATGTGTCAACTTCACTATCGGACAATACAGATAGCAGTGGCATGTCAGCTCCCATTCGGCTCATTGATGATGTTCGAATTGGTGGACAACCATGTATTCGCCCTGTCCTTGCAGTAGAGGTCACTGAAAAAGCCATGGAAGCTCTGTTCAAGACCCCCATTGGGAATACAAAGGTTCCTGCACAAGAAAATGATGAAGCAAACTATGAGGAACATTCAACTTCAAGCAGTGAGGATGAAGACAATCTACCTGATATAGACTTGTAGTTAGTTGCTGCCCTTGACGGTTGTGGTCTCCAAGCTCTCTCAGCTTTGCTTCATAGATGTTTCTCTGCATGCAAGTGAATCCTTATGTGAAGGTAAGTCCTTGTTGGCATAAGCTCGTGTTTGTTTGACGTCTTGGTATTTGGAGCCGCCAATTCGATTGGGGATATTTTACCTTCTGGCAGATAGTGGCCTGTCATACTGGGGGGAAATCTGAGCAACAGCTGCTGGACTGTACAACACTTGAAACTGTACTTTTGACTCGGACCTATCTGGTTGGCCATTCAGTGACTTGCAGATATTATCCTTCTGTGCAATCTCGTTTCCCCATTTGCTATTGCTCTGTGGTTTTGCGATTAAAAATTCAATTAGGAGAATGGTTGCCAATTATTCCTCACACATGGTTATTCTCAGTGTTCGATGCTCCGTGATATGGTCGGACTACTGACAATCATATTCTATCAGCAGTGTTTGTGCCATCTATATTTTGAGTTCATTTATTTTGTTCAATATACATGTACACAGTCCTGATACACTAGCAACAATAGAATTTGTTTTTCCTCCTCGACTTAGAGTGGCGTAGCTCGCTACACTCCCGCTTTTCAGCGTTTTGAGCGTGCGTAGAGAATGAATACATATGTAATGGAATTCAACCGATATTAATTAATACCCTGTGAGAGAAATCAGAATGAAGATGGCAGACTTGCACTATGCTTGAATCGAGGGGAAAAACTCCACCAAGGAGAAAAATAAAGACTCTGGACTATGCGTCGAGTGACTGGCCAACTGAAAAAGCCTTACCATGAGACTCAGATCGAAGAAGCAAAGTGGTCAGCCTCCCTCTATAAGTGGCATTTCCTCAGTAGCATAGACTCTGACGATTGGGCTTCTCAATAGGACAGGCGGCATCAAACAACGATAAATAGACGAGCTCTGCTGAAATTTCCGCGGTTGATCTAACGACTCATAGTGCGGATCAATTGGGGCAGTCGATGACATTGATCATCGACGGCTTAAAAAACCATTGTAATCTGATTATGTAAGCTAACGCTCTGTGGTATACGTACAGGAATATTCTCCCGCCTGCTCTAAATTCCACATTCCTTGGCAGTAGATTATGCCACGTGACGGACATCGCTTCAATCATCCAATGTGTTTTTGTTTTTCCACATTTATACTAAATAATATTTATCATTAATTGGGACACCAAATAAGAGTCATGCAGACGACTACACCGTGACATTATCCATAGTCAACAACGTTTGACCACGCTCCAAAATCTCTAGAGTCAGCTTCGTTACCCTTTAAAGGCATACGTGTGACTTACGATCACTACTCTTCTTTGGTCAAACCACGTTGACCTGAATTCCAAACTTTACGGAGTCGTTTAGTCATATACCCGACCTTTTTTAGGCATATCCATGACTTCTTCGTGCTTGTCCCACTTTAAGTCATGGTTTGAGTCATGAAAACCATGACTCTCCAAAAAAAAGAGTAAAAAAAACCATGATTTGGCGTAGTGGTCCCACCTGGCGATGTTGTACTAGAGGGCTTTACTTCAGTACACCCTAGACCAGTGCAAGTTCAGTATTAGGTTGGGAGGAGAAAGATAGAGCATCTCAAATGCTTATAATATGCCCCATCATGTACAACAGCTGCTAAGTTGGGCTGAATTACAATCAATGTATCAAAATAAATACGTCATGAACAAAAGACTACTTAAAATAAATTATGTCAATTTTACAATGATTGAAGGAGAAAATTTATCATCTGATCTTCATAATTTGAAATTGCTTTTGGAACAATTAGCCTCAGTGGGCTGACATATACTGATGAGGATAAAATAGAAACCTTGTCATATGATCCAGTAGTCATGACATTAGAAAATATTGTAGGACTAACGTTTCTAGATATATCATCAAGATTATTAAATGAAGACATGAGGAGTAACAAACATAATGATTCAAGGATGCAACAGTAATGTGTGCTAGCAGAAAGTTAACTCAACAAGGAAATCCGAAAAATTCTCAGTCAAAAGAAAAAACATCTCAATTGATCAAGAAGAGGAGAAGTTTGCAATTACTGCAAAAAACCTATACACTATAAAAAGGAGTGTAGGAAATTCTTGGCAGACAAAGCCTTGGAAAAGATCAAAATTGAACACAGTTTATTATCACAAATCTCACATAAGTACAAGTTATTTTGAAAGTTGTATTTCCAAATATGAGGAAAATTTCATCTCAGGTCTTGTATAATAAGACATCACAGGTCATTTATTACCTCAAGTTTGGTTTTACTAACGAGCTAGTTTTTATCCAAGTACATAATTCTTGGAGCTAATTCCAGAGTCAATCTCCAGAAATCAGTCAGTGCTACAAGGAAAAGAAGTGGAAGTATCGAGGCAGCTGATGAAGATCAACTCAGGAGAGTGTACCAAAGTTCGAGAGCTCAAAAGCTCTGATACCATGTTAAATAACGAATCACTCATGGAGTAAATAGAATGATGACAAAGCATAAATTTGTATTCCTTTATACATATATCACACTCTGTCACTCTTAAGACATACAATCTCTCTTACAGAGTTCCTGCTTTATAGTTGTAAAGAACATCGTGACATGCAGTCCTTTTGAATCTTTTGATGTGAAGCGTCCTAGCAAGTGATGTAACAATATATATAACTACCTTTAACTATTAGACTTATTATCCTAGTGGATGTTACTATCATACTAACACCACCACTTAAGTCCAATGTCTGTTAAAGATGAAATCTGTGTTAACATGTCATTGCTACTTTAACACTTGTGAATCATAATCATTAGTTGAGTTGAACTTTGGTATACTCCTCTGAGTTGATCTTCATTAATTTATCACTGTCACAGCTGCCTTGATATTTCTATTTCTTCTCCTTGTAGCATTGACTGCTTTTCCAGAGATTGACTGTGGAATTAGCTCCAAGAATTATGCGCTTGGATAAAAACTAGCTCGTTAGTAGAACAAAACTTGAGGTAATAAATGATCTATGATGTTTTTTACAAGACCTGAGATGAAATTTTATTCATATTTGGAGATACAACTTTCAAAATAACTTGTATTCATTTGAGACTTATACTAATAAACTGTGTTCAATTCTGATATTTCCCGAGGCCTTGTCTGCTATGAATTTCCTACACTCTTTTTTATAGTATCTAGGTTTTTTGCAGTAATTGCAAACTCTTCTTCTCTTCTTGATCAATTGAGTTTTTTCTTTTGACTGAGAATTATTTGGATTCCCTTGTTGAGTTAACTTTCTGCTAGCACACATTACTGCTGGACCCTCAAATTTTGTGGAATCACGGTGTTTGTTCCTTCTCAAGTCTTCATTTAATAATCTTCATGATATATCTAGAAACGTTAGTCCTACAATATTTTCTAATGTCATGACTACTGGATCATATGATTCAGGAAGACTGCCTAACAAGGTTTCTATTGTATCATCAGTATATGTACCCCACTGAGGCTAATTGTTCCAAAAGCAATTTAAAATTATGAAATTTTTTCTCCTTCACTCATTGTAAAATTGACATAATTTATTTTAAATAGTCTTTTGTTCATGACGTATTTATTTTGATACATTGATTGTAATTCAGCCCAACTTAGCAGTTGTTGTACCTGATGGGGCAAATCCTAGACATGAATTTTGACAGTTTCTAATGTAAGCATTTGAGATGCTGTATCTTTGTTCTCCCAATCGAATACTGAACTTGGACCGGTCTCGGGTGGATTTGTTAGTCCCACCTATTGATGTTGTACTAGAGGACTTTACCTCAGTACCTATCACCAAATCCCATCACCTGTCTTTTTTTAAAGATATAACATTCTTAGTTTCGAGGTTAAGTAGTCCATGCCATCAAGTCTCTCAACATATCCAACTCGGTCAAAAGACATCATGACATTTGGGCATCTACTTTCTAACAATTCTAGATTTTTTAAGTATGCCTTATGGATATCCTCATGTTAATGATTTATTCTCATGAATTCTTCTGTCTATCTTAGTTGAGAGACTAGGTGGCTCTGATACCATGTTAAATAACGAAATCACTCATAAAGGAAAAAGAATGATGACGAAGCATAAATCTATATTCCTTTATATATCACACTCTGTCACTCTTTATGACATTCAGCCTTTCTTACAAAGAAGAGTGTTCATGTTTTATAGTTGTGAAGAACATATTGACATGTCCTAATGTAACAATATATATAACTACTTCTGTCTAAGAGAGACTATCTGTCATAAGAGTGACAGAGTGTGATATCTATAAAGGAATACAGATTTATGCTTCGTCATTCCCATCTTTACTCTATGAGTGATTTCATTATTGAACATGGTATCAGAGCCAAGGTTGTGGCGGTGGTCAGAATGGGTGGGCATTAGCAATAGGGGCTATGCCTTGAGGGGGAGTGTTGGAGGTGTCAAGGCTATAGCCCTTGCACACTACACTTTAAGAACAGAACATGACAGATAGCTCAGTGGTACAACACCCCACTGGAATGGGGAAGGTCCTAGGTTATGCATTCATTGTTTTTTTCTGCTAAGCCACAGTCACAAGCCTCCTCAATCTAGGGTCCACTGTCATATTGCAGAAAGCCGAAGTTGTCTACAACTAGTTAATGAGCTAATCATGGCACAATAGGCCAGAATCTGAGATAATGTACATCTCTAATAAAACATTTGTTGATCACTAACTTGCCATAGGCCCTTTATTGAGACAGACACCTCCAAGTCAGTCATAACAAGGCAACTACCCATTTTGTAACGAGGCAATCTATGTAATGCCATTTCCTTCTATGTAACAAGGCAAGCCCATTTCCTTTGAACGTGGAAATCTGACAATCTAACAAAATTAAATAATGACTGGGGCAGCAACATCACATTTTTACCAAATTATATGACATTCCACAGACCCATCCAAACATCTAGGATTCAGATTTTGGGTACAGACGGGTGTTGTTCTGGTATCAGGTTTAGGACATACAAGACTGGTCCTGGTACGTATCACAAAACTTTCATACCAGTTTGGTCTATATATTGGTGGATGTATTTTTTTTTCCAGATACTGGTATGAGTATGAGTATCATGACCACCATACCAGCTGGTATGAGATATTAATTCTGGTATCATTCCAAAGCCATTACAAGTTTATCAAATAGTAAGTATCAAGTGAAAATGAGTACAATGCACATAAAGAAGTAAATATATATAAATACAAGTATGTAGGCACATGTATACATAAATTAGTATAGTACACATACCAGAGTAATCGAGGAAGACGGCCGGGGAGTCCTGGTATTGTGGCTGGTATGAAAGAACTGAAACCAGCCTGGTCTGGTATCTAATACCAGTGCATATACTAGTACATATACCGGTCCTTCATGTATATACCACTCCAACACTGGTACAGACCAAGCCCCACATAGACTACCAAAAATAGTTAACCAACTTCATGGCATGTAAATGGGAAATCCGATGCCCTGCAAGTTCAAGTAACCTGGCTCTCGGTGGTGTCAATCGGTTGCTGAAGGTGTCCTCCTGGTTGCCCCAGATTCCCTGACCTGCACACAGAGTTTCGAACACACCAACAAATAGTTATTAGTTCACACTGACAACGGCAGAAAAGAGAAGAACTTAAAAAAATTGATTCCAGCCGCAAATTATGGTGTCACTTCACCCCGAAGGATTACTGCCTGCCGTTTTGAAGTTGGGAACTGGGGCAATGCAGTTGCCCAAACCTCTCCCAAGGACTTGAACGTCCGCAGGTAGGTGTCAGGTGACCAGTTGACCCAACAATCCCCTTTCTATAGCTAGATTGGCAATGGTGGGTGACATCCAACAGGCTTTGAACCCATGGCTGCTTGTAAGGCGGCCTTGTGCCCTAACCACTGGGCCAATGGAGCATATAATGACAAGCCACCACTGGACAGCTCTGAGACGGGAATCTGACCTGCTTAATCATTATCGAGCCAACAATAAATTAGTTTTAAGAGCTCTTTGTTGAATGATTTAAAGATTCAACCCCTCTACCCCATACAGTCCAAAAACGAAGAGCGATCATTTGCATTGCCTGATTGGTGCCATTGCAGTGTGTGCTGGAATTTCTTGTGAACAAATCAGAGGATCAACCTCTCTTTCCCACCCTCCAAAAACCAAGAGGTGTCAACTGCATTGCCTGATTGGTGCCACTGTGGCTCCAGAGGTGGCCCCTTGTTGCAGCTCAGGTGGTAAAATAGAAGCATTTCGGTCGAGTAGCCTTGTCTGCAAGTCAGTCTGACTACCACCTCTCCTGGGCTGCCCGCTTCCTGTGCTGAATGCCAGTCCTTGTCTGCCAGTTTGAGGGGTTGCACTAGGGACCCCTAAGACCCTCCCTTGTCCTGGAAATCTCTGTAGCAATAAAAATCACTGTTGACGCACGTAAGCAGCTTAATTGCAGAACCAGAGTGTCGAAGAAAAGGTTGAGTACTTACACCTAAAACTAACTTAATGGTGGAGGATCATTTCTACGCCAAACTCTGCAGATAAGGCACCTAGGATGTCTGTTGCAAGTGACAGTAGATTGGGACTACCAAGCTACTACGCAATCTAAGTCTTTCATAAGAAATTGCTGAGACTGCAGGCTCGCTCAGACTTTAGCAAATCTCTGCAAATTGCTGACCAGCCTTCACCGAGAACATAGTCACATGTCACCAGGATCAAGTCATAATCCTTGCATTGGGATCTGAATGCTCCCACCTCACAGTAAGTTTGTCAAGTTCAGCGCCATATGTATTTCAAGACACGCCCCCAAATCTATGCATGTGTGTCCTCTCACAAGAGTCAGATCACATACACCCCTCCTAATGTCTGATCATACAAGTCAAATCCGAAAGAGGTGGTGTTGTCCATAAAGAGCTCCAGGTTGCAGCGAACCTCATCTATTGGAGGCTCCCGAGGTTGTGGCATCCATGATTGCAAGCTGCCCACTGCCCTCCCAAACACTGGGCCACCGGCACTGCTGCCCATGTAAACAAATGCTCAGTTAAACTTGAGATAGATTGCCATCCACCGTATCACAACCTTCCCTTTCCTCTAATCTTGAGAAAGACAGTCACAGGGACACAGACGACTTCACATGACAGCTATGCTGTGAGGACAGATGATCTTGACTCAGTTTGATTAGTCAAAATTCAGTACATAAAATATACAACGGGTACGGAATATACCTGGGTAATGAATATGAAGGAAGAGAAAGAGAAGTGCCAGTGCCGCCTCCAACAATGAAACCGGGTCTCCTTGCAAGTGGTGCCTGTTAGATTACCGACCTCGGCTATAAGACTGGGAATGCCTCCACCTAGAATTCCCCCCTCGTCTACTTCCGCTTCCTCCTCTTTCCGTTTTCCTTCTACAACGCCCCAGGAAATGCAACAAGGCCTATGTGCACATAGGCAGTTGGCAGCTCGCCAACTCATTTCCGGTTCTAGGAAAACATTGGAAAAGAGGCAAACTACAAGATGCTGTTGGATGTTTAAGTGACCTCAATATGGCTCTTTCTAACACAACTGCTAGTATGTACGTAAGCACATGATACGATTGCACCTCTCGACTAGTCTCAGCTGAAGCTCAGGGAAGCAGTTTGAAGCAAGCAGCTCGATGAAGCCAGCTGCTTCCTGTACTAAAACTCAGGAGCTTAGCCATGTCATTGTACAGTTCATACATATGTGGAAGTTTCTATCTTGACTTCCCCTTCCCAAGTCAATTGAGATCAGAAATTATGAAATACCCAGGTCCTGAAAAACTGCTTCTGCAGATTGTTCACGAACACAATCGTTCGATCTGAAGTGGTCCTGTCCTACTTCACCGCGGCTTACTTGCAATTCTCATTGCAAGATGAGCGGCAGACTGTACTGATCCTGAAATGGGTGAAGTCCCAACGAGCAAACTTTGTGAATTGAAAAATGGACAAGGAGCTAAAAAAACGAAAACTCACAAGGACTCTTGACACTTCAATGGCTGAATATTTTCCAGAAGGGAGCATCAGCATCTTGAAGATGCCAAATGTATCTGCGACCAGGGTGCACATGTGTGCATTAGCATTACAACAAGAGCTGGACTTCCAGATCTGTCTTAAAGGAAAGATAGAATGCTAGCTAAATCTGTGATTAGTTTCATGCCGGGTTTCACGCCCTCTTTCAGGTTGCTACCCATGTCAGTTTATCTTTAGTTCCTTTCGAGGAGCTCCGGTACTGGGTGAACAAAGAACCCATATGATCACCCTGAATTTTCCCATCCACATGTGGACTTCAAACTCTCCCTCTCACCTCCAAAAAAGTGCTCGAGAAAAGGTTTGAAGCACGAAAGGGAACAGACATGCAAAGCCAGATATGATGCCGCTAAGATGACCGAGCAGTGAGGCCCTAGGCATTGTGAGCTGCAACAGTATCATGAGCACCACTGGATACCTGCACACCACATTCTAGCCTCTTGGAGTGAGAACCCCAATGACAGCCTACTAGATGAGTCTTTGCAAGCTAGCGACATTTGATAGTAACCCTTCCAACAGTCAACTCAAACTGATAAGCTTTGATAGGCTAATACCAACTTGCAAGCATATTTCTGCCCAAAGCTCCGATATCAGCAGTCTGGTGTGTGTAAGTGGTACAAAGATTCACCATCCAAGTTACGAAAACAGACCAGAAAGATTACACTTGGGTGCTTGAAGCTCTCTCCTCTCAAACAAGCATACACTTTCCCTTTCTATTGGTTAGTCTGGCCAATTTGCCAGATCATAGTAATATAGGCTGAAACAGTGAATCATTAGGAGAATCCATACCACTTTGCTGGCACTGTGAAAAATCCAAAGACACTGCACACAAACACCACTCACTCAGTCTACCTTTGTGCTTTCTGCAGCAACAGCACCATATAAAATTCTGTAGATATAAATTGGGCCAGAAAACAGAAAGAGGCCACGCATACAGAGTGCATGGTTGACCGATGCACTGCCCCATACCACTAGAAGGATTCCAACCATCTGTGGGACACCTAGGTAACACATGGATTTTGCATGATCTAAAACTTAAAGAGTAAAAAAAGTACTAGCTCTTGTCGAGAAGAGCTGTAAAGTGCCATGTGACTGTGTGTGAACAGAGCGAAAAGCCAGCCATGGTGATCCAACGCTGGCCAAGCAAGAAAAAAGGCATTTTTATGGACAAGGGTAAATATAGCAAGGAAAATAGAAGTGGGCACCTGCGATTCGGGGATGCACTTAGGCTGGTTTCAATGACAACCATAGCAAAAATGATACCAGAGAAGCCAACGCCACATCCATCGAGCAGGCTCTGATACCCACGTACAGGGTTGTAGGCTGCCACATAAGCTAGCAGAATCTGAACAAGGGCATTGCTGGAGGCTAATAGAAACAGAACGTGGAGATAGCGAACAGAGCCTAGGAGCCGCTCCAGGCCACTGCCGATGGGGACCAATGCCAGCATGTTGAACACAACGTGTAAGATTGAGGCGTGAAAGAGCACTGATGTGTACGGCCTGTACACTGCATCCGTGCCCCTGGTACTCTGAGAGTTAGAATTCAAAACTTGGGGTTTACTTTCAACCAAACACCTTATCTGGTATCAGCGGGAACCTTATGAAACTAATGAAGTCCTCAATTATCATTCCATTCTGGAACACTCGCAGCGCAGGAGCCAAGCATTACGGGGATCCCATAGACAAGATCAAGTGGGCCACACCTTGCAAATGGGTAACAACAGCTGATGGCGAGAAGCAGACTTTGCTGAAGGAATCATATCCCAGTAGCAGTGTAGCAACATAAACAGCAGCACACAGCAACACCACTCCTGCTGTTACAGTTGGCACTGATGCCCACCACTGGCTTGTTTGGGTGCTCAAGTTTGCCTGCCACCCACCAACATTGGCTTGCTTGGTTGACAAGATGAGCCCAAATCCTCAAAATCTCAAGTCCCATAGTGTGATCAGCACTTGGGTCAAATTCTGCTATAATATCAGGCAGACTTGTGCGGATTTGTGGACACAAACGTCCTTCATAGTGTTGGATGAGTGATTAGCATGTGGACGCATCTTAAGTTATGAATCAACTTCCTGCACCGAGATTGTTGGAGTCTCACCCAGGTTCAAGCAAAATGAAAAAGCGTTACAGGCCAATTGTACGATATTGGTGGGAAACCAGAACATACTTAGGGTTAAGGGGAGAATTTCGATCTTCGATTTCCAAACGAAGGCCTGGGATGTTCTGCTGCAGCGCACTTGTGACAATCAGTATACATTATGGCATACCTGTTGAAATTGTTTGAGGATTTGTCCGTGACAAATTAACATAGGTAAGCATTTCAGTGTGACGTGCGGGAACTCTACTTCCAACGTGCGTCTGAAGGGGTGCCGAGGCTAATGTCTCCAGAAGCTTTGATCCTAGTTCCCACATCTTGCTGAATTTCATCGACAAGTCTTCAGGCTTGCAGGACAATGTTACGTAACTCCGACCAATCCAGGCTTTCCCAGACTCAGAATACTGGAAAGGACATGTGCCATAAAATCTCTACAGTAGTAACAGGGAACCATTTACTTAGATGAGGCAAAATGCCATGGGAAGTGAGAGAAAGCGAGGGGGAGAAGGCATGAACCTCTGTGACAACGTTCCTCATATCCTCGGCCGCCTCCTCCCCCGCCAGCTTGGCTTGCTACCTTTGCAGAAGATGGAAACTGGGAGGGACACACCCGCGCCCAACAAATACTAATAAATCACACACACACCCACCGACACTCTCCTTGTGAGCACATTGAAAGCATAACACCATCACCAATCTGGCAACCGTGAAAGCTAGAAAGAGGAACTACAGGAGCTAATTCATGGCCGCCTGCGCTCTCGTTCAACACTACTGAGAATCCAACCACCCAAGAGCTGCAATTTGCAGGACCCATCAACGGATTGCTCACGATGTCACTCAAAACGTGAATTAAGAAAAGCTGGCGCTGTTTCTTGGCTTGGTAGTTCCAAGACCGCAGCCCATTTGGTGGTCCACTGGCACGTGGCTACATTGAGGCCGGAGATCTGCAATGCAACCGCCTGCGCCGGTGGTTGTGCGTTATCGCATCTCTGTGCTTAAGAAACACCGGACTAGATTCGGACTTGCGGATAGAGAGAGGGAGAGAAGAAGAGAGATTGCGGAACCCAGTTGGAGGAAAGGAGCAAGAGTACAGCTTTTGTCGCAAGAAGGTTTGGGGGAAGAGATAAGGAGTTGGGTTATCACAGGATTGATACTATCATATAACAAGCGGGGCCAGGGGGGATGGTGTTCTCACAGGTGGTGTCTGGTAGTGCTGCTGGAGCAGAGCTGGTGCAATTACCTCGCTTCCAGGATTTCCACACCGCACATCCACATAGGGGGAAAAACCGCAGTGTGATAAGGCTGGCCAGCAGCAACAGGAATCAAATTACATGGAGGTGGCAGCAACGATGTCTGGGGCAGCGAAGGATTGAAGAGAGGGGAAGGAGGAGGGGGGCGGTAGGGCCACAATGCAAGGCGCCCAGCATTGGAGAAAAGGAATTTCATGAGGTTGTGATCAATTCGGATCTGCCCGTGCTGGTGGACTTCTGGGCAGGTTGGTGTGGCCCTTGCAAGCTCGTTGCGCCTCTCATGGACTGGGCTGAGAAGGTCACCCACTCTGCCCTATCTGTGTCTATTTGACCTGAGCACAATTTACAAGAACAACATTTTGAACCTGTATCCTGGGCTGCAAAGCTAGCATCATAGCTTTTAAGGACGTCTCTCTGCCTCTTTTCTCTATCTGTTGCCAGAAAAGCCACAGCATTTGTTGTCGTTTTTAAAGAAATGACAGTTGTGGTGCTACCGTGACAATCTTTGTCAAAATCTGGAAGGCGGCAATCCACTTTAGTTTCGGAGGGAATTCCCAGTTGGAGCAAGACTGCAGCAATAGTAGTGGGTACCATTTGGCTCTTTTTTCTGCTCCTTGCAAACCAGGTGCAGGGTAGCTCTATCTTTGACTGTGCTTCCTGAGAGCTGGAAGTTATCACTATGAGGGTGTTAATAATGCAAGTGTAGCTGGGCTGCCCAATTTGAGCAACTCTGTAGTATGTGGTTGCTTCATCTTTCAGCCTGCTTGTTGTCGATTCCTACTGTTTTCATCTTAACGAGGGCTTTTGAGGGTGCAATCTCTCCCACAACGCAAGAGTGAGGAGCAGAGATGCACCCTAATTCATGAAAATAGTACCCCAGCATTCCAGTTTGGAGGGATAAAGAAAGAGCTTCACTACTTATCACTGTCTCAATCATACAGTGGTTTTGATGCCAGAAGGGATGACCCAGTGTGTTTCAGGTCAAGAAGGGACAGACATTCAATGCATTTCACCCTAACCTAATGAGAGCTTGAGTCTTCTGGTCAGCTCCTGGTTCTTTATGGCATAGACCTCTCAGTAGTACTCAAGTTTACAATATATAAGAAAAGGCCCAGGCCCTCCTGATGCCTAGTTTTTGGGCAAATCACACACAGCAGATTGATGCTTGTGTGAAGGGATTTCTAGAGGATATCTGGAAACCCGGATTAATTCTATATATGAAGGCAAGTCTTACTACCAACGTCAGCCCCTGACAGAGGTAGGTTCTGTCCCTTTTGTTTCCGCTCAAACTGGGCGCGGGGTCAATGCCACAAGGCTACGGCAAACAATGTCTTATGAGTACAATATATAAGAAAGGCTAAACAATTTAGTGGAAAATAATGGTTGCCCCCTAAATTTGAGTAGATACCTTGTGCATTGCTCATTGGGGATGTGCCTGCCTTTGGCAAGTTCGTCCTGGTGATATAACCAATGGGATGTATGAACATTATGAGGAGAATTGCTGCTAGAATCTAGTTCGTTGTTGACCATGGTTGTGGATGCTTTGCCGACTGTCTGTGGTTTCCTTATGCTGGCAGGAGTACCATGGAAAGTTAAAGGTCGTGAAGATAGAGACGGACCACAATCAACATCTGGTGGAGGCGTATAAAGTCTACGGCTTGCCCACCCTTCTTTTGTTTCAAGGAGGAGAAGTGGTCCCTGGCAGCCGGCGAGAAGGGGCCATCTCAAAAGCCAAGTTGAAAAATTTCTTGAGTGAAATACTTCCAGCACTTGCAGCTACTTGAACCAACTTGGGTGTTGCCTAGTTTTTATTGGTCCTATGCAATTCCTGTATAATGATATTTGTCCAGAATGCTGTTCTCGCACTTGCAGCACCAATGCTGTCCCAAGGCTGAGCTCTTCTCTTTCCTCAAGCTCTCTGCTCTTACTTTCACATTGTTACAAGCATCAGTCAGGTCATGGGAATAACAAGATTTCTCTCTTGCAGTTTGCAAGCCACAACAGATTGCGTAATTCAATTTAGTGTAAGATACAGTTGCAAGCTGTGCAGTCTTGTCTCTTGATTGTACGAATCACTTGAACAAAATACTTAGATGGTTCACTCTTGAAAGAAATCCAAGCTAAAATGTTACTTGCTTACAAGCTATAATGTGGTTTCACTTGTAATGCCACCCTGAGATCAGCTTCCCCCAAGGCAAATCAACACAACCTACTTTTATGCAGCCCTTCACAACAGTTGCAAATCCTGTTGTTTGCTGAATACAATCTGGTTTCTCAATTGTAAAATATGTTCCTCATCAGTGCCTTGAGATCTTTGAAAATTGAAGAGCCGGGTGACCAGACTGCCGCAAAAAACCAGACAGCGCCCAGTAATACCTGATTTAAAATTAGAGCCCGACCTGAGAGAGAGCATTGCTCCTAAAAGCAAGCTTATGGAGGTTAGCAAGTAAAGACTGGATACTACTATGATCAGAAAGATCATGAACAATCAGATTCCCTAGGAAGGAGTGCAACCCTCCAGGCTGCAACCAGTTAAGACCCACGGATTGACCCCAAGAGAAAGGGGAACAGGGGATGACTTTAGAGAGCAGCCCAACGTACTTGGACCAATTAACCCGCAGCCCCTTTGCATCTGGGAAAAGAATAAGGCCTCACAAGCACGAGAGAGATTTTCCCAACAAGAATTATTCAACAGGCGGACATGGAGACCTTTATGTTACAGCAACCATCAGGGAAATTGACCCTCCATCAATGTCTTGCCTGCTGCCCCAGTGTAGCTGCAGCAACGAGAAATAAGAAGGCAATTAACACGCATCCTTGCCTTACTGAGCTCTCAAAGGGGAAGGATCTAGAAACAATACCATTTACTATCACCTGGATAATACCACTATCGAAGACCCTTTCACAGTCCAGCATTTGGAAAGCAAGATTCTGGCTGGAGATTCCACATGGCTCAGGGCCGGCCTCATGAGCAAACAGAATGTTATCTAAAACCATTCTGCTTTTTTTAAATCCCGTCTGCTCAGACCTATTTTGGGAAGAAGGCATGATTGACCTCACTACTCACTACAGCCAAGGCCTTCTCAATGATTTTGCAGGAGGAAACATAAGGATAACAGGATATGAGTCTGAAGGCGGAACGAGGGACAAGCAGGCAGCAGCGGGGGAGACTGGGCCCCCCCTTCGGACCAAGTCCAACCCAATTCTCAAACTAGTGAATTCCACCACAAGTGAATCCCACAGACCTTGCCGTTATTAGGGCAACGTGGCAGCCTCTGACCTCAGATAAGGGGGTCCAGGCGCCGGGGGGACGCCACGTGGATTTTGGAACAGTGCCAAGTCGTCAAATCCGCCACGTGCTCCATCTGGGTGGTTTGGACGGTGGACGTGGCGAAGTTACTATAAAAGTCACTAGTCACTACGCAGACACGAGGCCCCGGTGTCCGGTCACGAGTCACGAGTTTACCGGTTGCTGACCAGCAGCCTACTTACTAGTAACTTACGACTCTGTCTGCGAGAAGAAGAGAAGAGAGAGCGAGGGAGACGAAGCAGCGCAGGGCAGCAAGCCACAGCGTCGCTTAGGTTTGCTCCATTGCCACTCCTCTTTCTGCGGATTTCTCTTTGTATTCTTGTCTCGGTTTCGGGTTCTTACGATGCCGTTTAGTGTCTTTGTTGCTGGGGTTTCAGGAAATTAGATATTGAGCATATTGTGCGCAGGGTGGACTTTTTCTTGTTTCCGATCCTGTAATTGGGGGAGGAAGGGAGGGAGGGGGGGAAGGGGGGGAGGGATGTCGTGCTATGTGTTAGTGCTGTAATTGTCTTACTGGGATGGAGGTTCTGCCTATAACGCCACACAATGGTTTGAGGCTTTTGTGGTGGTGTGAACACGCACTGAAGGTGTCTTTATCGATGCTTTGTTGTTCAGGAAGTGGGGTTGAACGTAATCTCTGTTCGCTGGAATTTAGGCCATTCAGATATAAATTTCTTAGTACAAAGAACGTACGTTTAAATAGGACTTGGCGGGGCAGTAGGAGCTTGAATAGTTACTGAATATGGGGCGTACCTTGCAGCTGAAAGGAGCATTCGTTCTACTGCACTTCAAAAGAATTGGTTTGAATCTGTTTAAATGTCACCAGGAATGACGTCAGCATGGTCAGGGAGGGACCGCAGGAGTTACAGTCTGCTTGAAATCCGAATTGCAAGTAGTATATTTATCTGTTCTACAAAGAGTTCCAGTGGAAAACTACTGGAAGGAAGATAATATGATCCTCGGGGACTGGCTGGTCACCCTGAAGGTGGGGATTCTGGCAAGTTCAACAGGAGCTTCATGTCTCTAATCAATTTTCCTCTTCTCTGTCATCTGACTGGGGATCTATTGTACGACAAAGTGCACTAGTTGTGAATTTATATGCCAACTTGTGAAGCCCCTTTAAAGTAGGAAGTGCACGATGGCAGGGATGTCTGAGATCTTGGATCCATTACAATTTGTCGAACCAGAGTTCCTGTTGGAGGACCCATTTGCTGCTGAGGAGGGAGCTAGAACACTCCCGTCACCATCCGCTGACCGAACTTGTGATGTGCTGCTTTGGTCGCTAGAGCAAGTTAGAAGTTGGTTGGAGCATAGTGTGCCTTTCGAATATGCTCGTTTGCAAGGTGGTATTTTTGGCTTTGCTGCAGCATTTTAATTTAATTGCCAGAAGATAGTCATGGAGTGGCCTATGCTTCTGGTTTTGTTCGTTCAGGTTCATGCAGATCAGACAGTGGTCAAGCCCTTTTGCTATATGTTCACATGAGAAAGTAAAAGTTCGTAGGGTTCAACACAATACTGGCTGCTGAGCATACAGCTTGTTGATATGGCTGCTATTGGGTTGAGTATGCCATGTAGAGCGCTGCTGGCTTTCCACTGTTGGAGCCCATGGGAAAGTCTGTTGTTCCTCACTAGTTGGGATAGCTGTCAGTGGAGACGTTCTTGGACTACCATATTTCTTCAAAACCAGACAATCATTAGTGGGAGGTGTGGTGTCTGTTGCTATCTCTCTTCTACATGCATTATCTCAGTTTGATTCATAGATCCTTCAGGGGTAGTTTTTTATACCTTCGGGGTCGATTGGATCAGGACAAACATTGTCTGTACATTTAGAAAAGTAACTCTACCACTGGAGGTGGTTCCATTGGTATCTTTGGTCAGCTATAAACTGTCACAAGAGGGGAGGGTTTGGTAATGATGTCTGTTCACTGCTGCTGAGTCTGTATTTGTCTCTCTGTTTGGGCAGAGTTGGCGCATGTGTTTTATAAGGAAGGTGTCGATGGCTTGAGCCTGCTGACACTGCAGCGTAGCCACCGTGCCTGTGTTGGAATGAGTGATTCTGAATGGCTCCTACTTAAGGTTTGTGTCTGCTGGCTTGCATCGTTAGCCCAGCTCCAGCTCTCAGTTAGTTCCTTAAGTTGTCTGGCGTTACACCAGATGGGATTCACTATATCCTGATTGGTACTAGACCTGAAAATTGTATTACTTTCAAATCTTAGTGTAACTGAGTGTGTCACTGACTTTTCCTTGTGCATTTTGTTGCGCTTTAAGATCATCAGGACCAACCGGCATTACCAGTCTACAGTGTCTCTGAAGAGATGACAATGAAATTGGCCAGGCTGGCAGAGATGTATTAATGAACGGTGGATGGATGCGGGTGGCAGGCAGCAAGAAGGTGGCTCATGGCCCGGGGCAATAGGCCCTCGACCCCTCCCTTGAAAGCAATCACAGCTCAAAATACTTCCCTCATGACACCCCCTAGTACACCACCAAGCACCAGGTATATTGTGCAAATGGCCTTTTTGCAGTCAGCATTGTCATTACAGTCTGTAGAACCAACTTGGTGCAAAAATCAATAATCCACAGCACCTTCAGTTTGCTATAGAGGCTAATCTGTAACGTCTGCTACAAAAAAATAGCAGCTTTTTATATATAAATGACCTTGTTTTTCTTCATCATGTTACATGGGCTTTCACTGCCTCTGCTTCTGTTGCTGTCTGCTCTCCATCACCTGCTTTAAGGCATGCGTTGCATGCATGCTGACAGTTGGAAGGCAGTTGTGCAGTGTCTGGAGCCTAGTTTAACCTTGTCATTGGACAGGACATCGGTTTGAATTTACTGAGAAGTCACCTTTGGTGTCTGAGTAATATGTTTCCCTTGGCACTCACAGTGGTTTTGTCAGTGGAACCTTTAGGTCAGCTGATATGTTTTGTCTGTCTTTGAATAACAGTGGCGGGAGCATAAGTAAGAGTCAAGAGAGGCCAGCACTGCTATCCCCTCGAAAGCAGTGGAGTATCCCAAGCCTGAAATGGGTCTCTGCAAAAGATGAGCAGGTTGGCATACCATGGTATGACATTGCCTGCTGGTTTGTTTTTCTTTCATAATGAACTTGGTATCCAATCTGCCAACTCAACATATGCCACTTTGCTCCCCAATGTCTTACTCATATATCATGTAGATTGTGTCCATGTGGATGGGCGTGAAGATGAGCTCCTTCCTTTTCCTGTGCAGTTAGAGGCTTTGGAAAGGGAAGTGCAGTCGTTGCGAGGAGAAATTGTGAGTTCAGAGGAGAGGGAGACCACACTTCAAGCTCAGTATGTCCATTCCTTTCCTCCACTCCCTCTCACACAAGACTTTGACAAGCACCTTCTGCAACTGTTCAGTGTGGAAAAATCCACATCTTGAGATAAGAGTGTGCACCACTTAATAGGGGGTTGACTAAGAGTTATGATGTCGTTGTCAAACAGAGTGGACCATGTTGATGTAGTGCTTCGGACTGCGCAGCTTGCAGGCTACCTTGAAACACGTATGGTGAGTTCTACTTCTAATGCAAACATAGTTATTGAAAGACTCATCTTTTTGGTTATAGGCAGTTTCACGAGTACCACAAAATGCACCACAGTTTGGAAAACTGGACCCCCCTGTTATTTTGGTGGTGGGTTTTACAGCCATAGGGCACTCAACATGAGCGAATTACCAAGGAGGACAGACCGTAGAGTCAATCAAGGATTAAAATTCTCTTGGGTGCCCATCAGTGTGGGGGTCTTTGGCAGAACTACTCACAGAGGGGAGGGAGAGTTGGTTTAATAGCACAGTGCTACTTGCATGATGAGATTGGAAACATTAAAGTTCAATCTAAGGGAGCCCCTGTTACAAGTTGCCTCAAAATCCGACACCACCACCCTACATCTTGGAGAGCAATGTGGAGTGATGCATTTGATATCCAGCTTAAAGCAGGAGCCCTGAACTTATAGGTGGAGGCCTGATGTCTTGGGCAGAGATGGAAGGCTTTGCCAGGCGAACCACCAGTTGACGAGACCGACGTCGATGATTGGGTGCTCCGGTTTCTTGTGTTGCGTGGCTCCTCTATCTGTTTCTATCTCCGTGCAACAGGTCCGTGCTCCTTGAGTGTTGAATTCCCCATGGATGCAAGTTTTGGCCTGCCTTGCCGTTTATGCATTTGACAGAGGTACAGACACATAAACACATATATACGAAGACAGAGAGGTTACTGCCATCCTTTTAACACAGGATATGACTGATTCAGGCTACCTAGTTGTTATCCATGTACACCAAGAAAGATAGGAAACTGGAGCAAAGTCTATCTGACAATCAAACATAACACAGCCTCGCAAAGTTCTAGCATGTAGATCAATGCATGAGGAAGTAGTACGGAAAACCTGTCAGCTTATGCCCTTGACCCTAGGCCATGTCTGTCAATCTCTAGTTTCACCCATCCATTTGATAGAGCTTTCCTCCCTTGATATATGCAGACTGAACTGCTTCTCTTTTTACCCCACACCTTTGAGGCGTGGAAAGGTCCATGGGAAGAGATCATAGGCATTAAGGAGCCACCAACTCAAGCCTTTTAATGATATGAAAGTTGCATGTGGTGCATCGTCTCACGCTCAGAATTGAGAGAGGTCTAAGGCTGGCATGAGGAAGGTCTTGCACTAAATGAAGCTTTATAAGCTAAATCCTCGATATCTAGGATCCGGCCTTCGGAAAGCATGAGTATGGACAAGTGGATAAAGGCAAACTGTACGAAGAGAATGTACTCATGCTGTTCCCTGCGAGGGTTGGCTTGCCATATAGCCTTGCAGCCATTGGCCCCAAGAAAGTGTACTCATAAGACGACGTTTGCCGTAGCCTTGTGTGGCCATTCACCGCGTGCTCGGTTTGTGCGGAACACGAAGGGACAGAAACTACCTTTGTCAGGGGCTGACACCAGTAGTATGACTTACCTTTGAAACAGACAATTGATCCCAGTTTCCCAGATATCCTCTCCAAATCCCTTTACACAAGCATCGATCTGCTGTGTGTGGTTTGCCCAAATAACTAGGCCCCAACAGGGCCTGGGCTTTTGGCTCAGCCTCGAGACTTTCAAAGTTGGTAAACAGAGGTACAGGCACAATTCCCTGGATGGATTTGAAGAGGACATCTCTCTGGTGAGAGTACCCAGGTGAGAGTACCCATTGACCCCAAAAGAGAGAGAGAGAGAGAGAGAGAGAGAGAGAGAGAGAGAGAGAGATGCTGCTTGGCGTAAAGTTGCAGCTGTAGACTTGAAGTGGGAAGTTGCAGCTCCACAAGTTGTTGTAGACTTGAACTCCCCGAGAGAAAATGAGCGAAGATTGTGCTCATGGTGTAGATGCGAAGTGCACAATGTGTGATAGAGGTCAACTCGTATAAAAGGATCTTGTACATTGAAGTTTGGCTTTCCAGAAGTTTGTTTTTGGACGTTTCAAATTAGGGGCTAATGTGGGTATTGAAAAATGATTGCAGACCTGAGACCACAGGGCACCATAATACGGCATGATATTGTGGAGGCAGGCCCCATCCCTCAGCAACTACACCATCAGGGTGACCCATGTTGGTCTGCTTTCCAAATCACAACTTGTCATGGTCTACGGCTCGAGTGCTCCTCAGTGATGAAGCTCCAGGTGTCTTTTCTGTTCTCGCCTGAGATCTCGTTTTGTAGCCTCCATTTGAGATTTATAATGAGTGTCAAAAGTTGGTTTCTGAGGATGGTAGGCCTGATGGATGGCGGTTGGGTGTTGTTTGGTGAAAGGTGGAGTGCTGGTTGTCAGCTATATGTGCAGGCTACAACTATCGCAATGATACAAAATTGAGTCCACCTGTAGAGAGTTCTCTTTCATTTTCCGCTGCATGGCTCAAAGTTTTACCACCTTTGCAAGATTCAGATCCACACAATGGGTATGCTGCCGTTTCTCTGGTGTTTGTAGAGCGAGGTCTGTCCTTCCTTCGGGGCTCAAGAATGCGCTGTTTTAGTTTTGGCTTTTCTCAGGTGTGGAGAATGCTGAGCTCGTCATGTCTTATGAGCTGAAACCTATTAATCAAACTTTTCATTCATGGTGCTATGTATCAAACACTGATTCACACTCTTTTCTTTTGAAACAGTGAAGAAGGTGCTCTTTTTGGAGAGGATTAGTTGGCGTTGCAGCATGCCCACATCTTGATGATTCAATACAACATGCACCAAAGTCAGGGACTGAGCTGGCATTGCCGGAAGGAGTTGGAAGCGGCCTAGATGAATGCAAGCCAAGGAATGTGAGGTGAGGAAAGAATGCGAAAGAAATTCAAGTGACCCTCATGAAGCCAGAGGCAGGTTTTAAGCACCTCCTTATATTGTGCTTAGGTTACAGGTGCAAAGGACTTGGAAAGTGGACTCTGCCTGCAATGGCCGAGTTGCAATTTTGCATAATGTCACCCATGTCAGCAATACATCATTACTTCAGATGGGGACAAAAGGATTGGAAGATCGGTCAGAGAACAAGCAGATTGGCTATGAGACTTAGACCCGTGGAAGTGAAGCTTCCACATTATACATATAAAGAGTTTTTACATCCTTCTTCTAAGCTGAATGAAAGCCATAACATAACAGAGGCGGAGGTATGGGGTATAGTCACCAAGTTGAAAAGTATTAAATGCCACCTTCCTGTGCCTGCAAATTACTGGGGCACTGCCACTATCAGTATATGTAATACTAGTTATGCCTCTTCAATATACACCCCCTCCCCCAGTTAGCCTTGTATATGTCTGTGTAGGCTTGGTTGGTGATCAGTTGCGTTCCTTCCACCTTTTAATTCTTAAGGAAAAAAGTTGGGAAGTCCACGGGGCCACTAAACCCATCTCCTCAAAAGACTCAGATCTCTTTGGAGGTCTTCAGAAACATAGACAATGTTGTTCATGCAAAATATTGGGATCATTGACCTTTCGATTTTAGCATGGTGTAAGTTGAATGGTCTGCTGGACATTCAGTTAATATCATTGTCTAATGAAGTCTTCACATGAATGGATGTCAAATATGAACCAAGAAACTAAATGACTTAATGACCCAGTTTCTCTTTTGGGGGCAAAACTTGATTGTTGTCAAGCTTTCAGCAGGATCTTCCTCATTCCTACCTATACTTCCAGTTGATTTACAACTCCTGCGACAAAATAAATGCTACTGTTTGACCATTGTGATCACCACAATGGCCGGTTCAGAGGGAGTGCAGCACAAGCTGTGATACTAAATGACAAATTTCAGATTTCAAATGGACTCTTTCCACACGAAAACATTGGCGAATTGTGAACATTTCTGGACTTGCGTTTGACCCATGCAGGTTTTTTCATGCCTGTTACCTGTTTCACCAGTAATCCCCACAAGAGCAAACCCCCTCTTGGAAGTGGTGAAAGCGGTATGCATCCCGGACAACAACTTCTCTCTCAACAATCTTCGAGATGAACTTGGTGGCAGAGTGGCAGTCACCACAGACCCGAAGATTCTTGATGATACGGATAGGTGTCCCAGGGGCTGTGCTGATGAGCCCAAAAGCAATGGCCAGCCTCTCACTGTGATGGCACAGAGAAAATTCCTTTTGCTCCTCCTCCAAATCGTACAATGCAAAGCGTGTGTCAGGTTCGTAACCGGCCTCCTTCATTCGTCCAGACAATCTCCTCAGCTCAGCATGGATCTCCTCAATTTGTGGATGCAATTTGTCTTCTGCAACAAACGTATGCACCTGATTGTCAACCTCAATGGAGCTGCACCCTGGCTCCTTTCTGATACCTCTGTCCTCCATCATTTTCCTCACCTTTGCTGCATCATCCCACCTGCCAGCTGCAGCATAGACGTTTGATAGCAAGACATAAGCTCCAGAGTGCTGTGGCTCCAACTTCAGAAAACCTTTGGCAGCACGTTCTGCTAACTCCACCTTGCCATGAATTTTGCAGGCACCAAGCAAAGCCCCCCACACCAAAGCATCTGGTTCAATGGGCATTTTATTGATGAACTCCTCTGCCTCCTCAATCCGTCCTGCACGGCCAAAAATGTCCACCATGCAGCCAAAATGCTCAATTGTAGGTGTAAGGTCATGATCTCCATTGATTGAATCAAAGTAGTGACGGGCTTCATCCACGAGGCCCACGTGGCTGCATGCAGAGAGTAACGATATGAATGTGATACTGTTCGGCTTAAATCCTTCCCATTGCATTTGTTCAAATAGTTGCAAGGCCTCTCTACCAAACCCATTCTGGGCACATCCTTTGATCATACCACTCCATGAGACCAAATCCCGTTTAGCAATATTGTCAAACACTCGCTGCGCATCTGTCATACTTCCACATTTGGCATACATGTCAACAAGGGCATTGTCTAAATTAATGTATGATGCAATCCCAGCCATGATTATGTCAGCATGGACCTCTTTTCCCTTTTCGAGGGCTCCTAGGTTGGCACATGCATTGATAACACTAATGAAAGCGACGCTGTCAGCTGTTACACCTTCCTGTTGCATTTGTTTATAGGTTCTGAAAGCCTCTCTACCATGACCATCCTGGGCATATCCTGCGATCATCGTACTCCATGAGAACACGTTTCGTTTAGCCATACTGTCAAACACTTCACGTGCATCCTTCATGCTCCCACATTTTGCGTACATGTCAACAAGGGCGGTGTCTAAAATAATCTCTGGTGAAGTTACTGCTTTGATGATATCAGCATGGACCTCCTTTCCCTTATCCAGAGCTCCTAGACTTGCACACGCAGTCAGAACACTAGTGAATGTGACCCTATCAGGCGTCACCCCTTCCTGTTGCATTTGCTCATACATCTTGAAAGCTTCCTCACTACACTCATGCTGAACATATCCTGCAATCATCGTACTCCATGAGACTACATCTCGTTTAGCCATATTACCAAATACTTGGTGTGCATCCTTCATGCTCCCACATTTGGCATACATGTCCACAAGTGCGTTCTCCAAAGTAATGACGGGAAGAATGTCAGCTTTCATGATGTCAGCATGGACCTCTTTGCCTTTTTCCAGGGCTCCTAGGCTTGCACATGCATTGACAACACAGATGGACGTGACCCTGTTCGGCATCCACCCTTCCACTTGCATTTGCTTGTAGATCTTCAAAGCCTCCCCACCACACCCATGCTGGGCATATCCTGCAATCATGACGTTCCATGAGACCACATCTCGTTCAGGCATGTTGTCAAACGCTTGACGCGCATCCTTCAGGCTCCCACATTTAGCATACATGTCAACAAGTGTATTATGGAGATTAACATACGGTGGAGTTCCAGCCTTAATGATGTCAGCATGGACTTCTTTGCCTTTCTGCAGGGCTCCTAGGCTGGCACATGCATTGAGAGCGCAAATGAATGTGACTTTGTCGCGCCTCACCCCTTCCTGTTGCATTTGCTCATAGACTTTGAAAGCCTCCTCAGCATGCCCTTGCTTGGCATACCCTGCCATCAGCATTGTCCATGAAAACATATCTCGTTTAGGCATTTTGTCAAACACTTGGCGTGCATCCAGCATGCTCCCACACTTGGCATACATATTGACAAGGGCGTTCAACAGAAAGGTGTTTGGCTCGAATGCACTTCGTATAATGTGCGTGTGCACTTGCTTTCCCTCTCCTAGGCATTTCTTGTTGATGCACTCCTGCAAGAGACAGACATAGGTATTCGAGTCTGCCTGAAATCCTGGTTGGCTCAAAATGTGCAGCGCCTCTTTCAGTCGTCCTGCCTTACATAAAGTGCTCACATTCCCAATGCCAGAAAAGTTCTTACTAATTCCCTCTCTCGAGCCTTTTTGCAAAGCAGTGTTGGTGGTGGATGTGCTACCACTGCCACCAGTCTGTTGTCCAACAAAGAATTGTGCCTGATTGAACCCTGCCATCCTGCATGACTCAAAACTCTTAATAAGCAACAAATGCTCTTAGACCACGGAAGTGCACAGTAAACTCCATCCGTACATTTGTAAGGAAACCAACGAAAGAGAAGAAGGATCACAAAGAACATCCTTTCTCCAAGAATTTGGTAAACCCATCTAACAATCAATCAGATAGAAGAAAGAAGAGACCGTTTAAGAGAATGTGGGAAAGACGGAAAAAACATGAAGCAGCAACAAACGCACAAGACTGCATCCTTGTACCTCTCAGAGAGACATTACAGTTTACAGGAGACCAGTTCTTGAATAGCAGTCTAACACTCAAATGACCATTACAATTGTGAAAAGACCTTGCCAAACATGGCCTTTGCATTTTTAGGGACCTCCTGGAGCGAAAAACGTCCGTCACGAGATTCCACAATTTGCCCCAGGGCTCAGCGTGGAATGTGGATTCTGGCCACATATGGTGTCTCGAATGCAAGACATTCTTTATGACAGGTCAAAATCCTGGCCCTAGAACTTTCCAGGATTTTTGACCCCTGGGGACAGTTATCTCAAATCCTGTAAAGTTCTCGGGCCAGGACTTTACCTGTTACAGAAAACACAATGGGCACTAAAAAAGAACACCGAAAATGAGGGACAGAAACTTCAGACTAATGTGCAAGATCTAACCTTTATGAACTCCAAAATACTTCAAAGAAAGATCTCTTCATGAGAACATGATTATTCCTACATAGTGACAGAGGAATAAAACTACCAAGCTGTCTAATCATGGATTACATAGTATGAATTCTATCTATTTGCGAATGAACCCATAAACCATACCCATTGTATTCTCCACCTGGAGCATCATGCTGTACACTGACAATAGCACCATCCTCTTCTGCTTGACCTTGTATCCTGGCAGCTAGTTCTGCTTTGACCCAAGGCGGGGTTGATTGATTCTCAATCCAAAGGACATCTTTGGTGCCCTTGCGTCTGAAGTCTGGTGATCTTGGATGTTTCTGTGAAAATGACCGATGGGCAGCTGAGCAGCCGTAGCTCTAACCACAGTCTCGCATACACCAAGCTATAACCACCAAAGCTCCACAATCATCTCTTCAAACATCAGGCCACAACTTTGAATAAACAAACCAACTTCAATACTATGGTTGATTAACAACAGACTGCTCCAGCAACAGTGCAGGTGTAACAGACCAAGACTTTGATTGTCATTAATCAAAGCAACTGAAACCAGGGTCCATTCTAACAAGATAGATCAAATTTGCTTTTCATGATGAAATGATCAATTCCTATTTCTTTTAGGCTCACCTTACTGGACCTGTTGTCCCGCCACTGTGATGGATCTGACATGAACTCCTTCCAAAGCTGGTCTATGCTTATTGATTGGTCTACATGCAAACACCAATAAAACAAGTCCCTTAGCAGCTCGCAATTGTGGACGGCCTGTTAGTGTATTCTCTCTCTCTCTCTCTCTCTCCCTCCCACCCAAAAGTCTATGGCAAACGTCTCATGAGTACATTCTCTCCCCCCCAAACTGGGCGCAGGGTCTATGGCCACAAGGCTACGGCAAATAAAGTCTTATGAGTACATCTCTCTCTCTCTCTCAGAGATTCAGAGTGAGTGAGTACTCATAAATACCCATAAGACTCAGATTCTACTAAAAATTATGTAAGCAATTGCAAGATTTGTAAGATTACATCTTCACAAATCTGAGTTTTTTGCAGGACTCATTAAGTTTCTATGTAAATCCTAGTGTCCATATTGACGGAGCTGGATCACGCCCAGATTTATGATGTCATTAAACAAAACAGGACTCAATCCAAATAATCTAGACTGGACAAGTCTTGACATGACTAAAACTTACTCTCTTTCCGTCTAAACTGGGATGCGGGGATTATGGCCACAAGGCTACGGCAAACAAAGTCGTATGAGTACATTCTCTTTTAAGAAACAGATTGTTATGTCCTGGACTTCTGTGTCATCTCTGTGGTTCCCAAAGGACTAAATTACCGAATGATGTCAAAATGCTTGCGTTGGCTACGTGCGAGCTCCGTCACAATTCTCACCATGAGCATAAACTTGGTGGGTGCTACAGCAGCAAGCTAGCCATGTACGCCTCTCTCTCTTTCTTTGGACTCTGCCTGGGGGAAGGTATGATTGTGTCAAAGTGGACCCTAACCCTACAGGACCTTAGCGCAGGCGCCGGGATTTTCCAGGACGACTTTCAGCCTCGCTCTCTCTCTCTCACACACATGTGATGGATAGAAAGAAGCGGATTATACCACAATACAATTCAGTGACCCAATACGAAACTCATGCTACTACCTTTCTTCTCTGGTCCTGGAGGCTTGGTAGGAGTCATAGCCATCCATTGCAAGGGTGCCAGGTCGAGGCGGATGCCCATTTCAGCTCCACGGCTTGGCCGCTCAATTTACTGCACAATGTCACCACCCCACTGCAAGGACACGAGTACTTGATTATGGCTTCCCCCTGTGTGCTCAGGAGAGCTGTCATTCCTGTGGCTCAAATCTCCAACGAAAAAATTCTCAAGAAAGAAATCTCTGTTCAATGCTACGCTGGAGGCTTTGGCTGGATCCTCCATCATGACTGTCAAGGTTACACTGGAGCAGATGTCGTCATAAGCTGTGTTTGTTTGGATTTTTGTCAAGCCCTCTTTCTGAAGTGATCTCTCGGAATACAGAAATCCTGATTCAGTTCAATCCCTGATCACCCTGCAGGGCTACCCACCCACTTCCTGTAAGAGAGAAGAGGGAGGGAGACAAGGCAGTGTGGCAAAATTGATGCACACATTGGGTAAGTAGTTCACTTAGCGAGGCGTGCCATCTGGCCAAATCGGGGCTTCTGTATTGTGCCTTCAAACGCGAGATGATCATAAAGTAATGTATTTTCTAGGATGAAATACCCATGTCCCCCACATTTAATCATCCCATTAGCACATATAATACAATACCTTTATATCTTTCCCTTTATGCAACCTCTCTCTCATTTTGGCGTGACTGATCAAAACCGAACGTCTCTCCTTCCACTCCTCACTCACCCAGTTGATACCAAAACCGAACGTCTCTCCTTCCCCTCCTCACTCACCCAGTCGATACTGGGTCGATTACTGCTACCTAGTTGTAGCACTCCAAGGTGTTTCCATTTTTTAGTGACCTGGTGCTACTATGCAGGAAGCTCCATTGCAAACCTCACTTATGAAGGATGTATGGTCAGGAGCAAACCTGGGTTTCTGTCGTTGAGACTTTGTCAGGAGGTGATGCTAGATCTGTTTGATTGACTTTGTTGTCTTTACATTTCCCTTTCTTTATGGGGATCAACACTCAGAGGTTCTTGTACTCTTGTACAGTCACCTCAATTCAGTCATTTATAAAGCTTTGCAGAGTGAAGGATTGTGCAGGTTGAGATTTAATTTGACCATTTTGTAAGCATTATAGTGTTACGAGATGAGAGACATTGGAATGGTGACGACATCATCCCTGCGCCCGCTTTTTCAACCCCTACATGTGGTGTACCTACTACCCCTGATTTGATTCATTCACCTTCACTCCTGTAACAAAAGAAATTGACAAATTATGACTTCCACCCTGAGGGGTTTCATGTGTGTCACTTGTTTCAGCAGCAAGTGCCACAAGGACAAACCCGTATTGGCACTGATGGAACACATAGTCATCCCCGGACCCCTGTTGATGTGCCGAAGAGCATGACCACAGCAAGTTGTGGGGAAAATTGCCTTTGGTCCTCCAAATGATGTAATACTTGGGCACACGTCAGGCATATATACCGGTCATCTTCATCCATTCAGATACTCTCTCTAGTAGGGCATGGATCTGCAGGGAATGTCCTAGTGCAGGCATCTGGAGCCTTCCTCCGTTTCTCTTGCCTTGCTTTATCCACCCACCTGGCAGCCGCAGCACAGATGTCCGATACCAGCACAGAAGCTGCTATGGATCACTCTTCAGAAGGGTGTGTACCACACGTTTCGCTACTTCCACATCACTGTGAATTCTACAGCCGCCAAGCAAGGCCTTCCATACTGCAGTATCTGGTTTGATTGGCATTAAATTAATTAAGTCCTCTGCCTCATGCAATCGCCCTGCCCGGCCAAGAAGGTCCACCATGCATCCAAAATGCTCCACTGTGGGAGTGAGGCCATGATCTTGACTCATAGAATCAAAGTAGTGATGGCCTTCATCCACTAGGCCCACATGGCTGCATGCAGAGAGAACAGATATCAAGGTAATACTGTTTGGCTTGAAGCCTTCCTGTTGCATTTGTTCAAATAGATGAAGGGCCTCCCTACCATACCCGTGCTGGGCATATCCTGTGATCATTGCACTCCATGAAACCACATCTAGTTCAGCCATGTTGTCAAACACTTGCTGTGCATCCTTCACCCTCCCGCATTTGGCATACATATCAATAAGTGCATTCTCCAAATTAATGCATGATGCAATCCCCGCTTTCCTGATATCAGCATGGATCTCTGTGCCCATTTCCAGGGCTCCTAGGCTGGCACACGCTTTGAGAATACAAGTGAATGTGACTGTGTTGGGCATCACCCCTTCCTGCTGCATTCGCTCATAGATCTCAAAAGCCTCCCTACCAAACCCATGCTGGGTATATCCTGTGATCATTGCACTCCACGAGACCACATCTCGTTTTGCCATATTGTCAAACACTTGACGTGCATCATTCATGCTCCCGCATTTAGCATACATATCGACAAGGGTGTTCTCAATAATGATATTTGGAGTAACCCCAGCTTTGATGACGTCAGCCTGGACCTCTTTGCCCTTTTGTAGGGCTCCTAGGCTGGCACACGCATTCAGAACACAAATATATGTGACCCCATCAGGTGCAACACCTTCGCATTGCATCTGCTCATAGATCTCTAAAGCCTCCCTACCACACTCAATGTGAGCATATCCTGCAATCATTGCACTCCATGATACTACATCTCGAGTAGCCATGTTCTTGAACACCTGGCTCGCATACTTCATGCTCCCGCATTTGCAATACATGTTGACCAGGGTATTCTCCACAGTGATATTTGGCACAATTCCACTTCTGATAATGTCAGCATGCACCTGTTTGCCCCTTTCTAGGACTCCTAGCTTGGCGCATGCATTGAGAACACAAATGAATGTGACTCTGTCAGGTGTCCCACCTCCCCATTGCATTAGCTCATAGATCTCAAAAGCCTCCCTACCACAACCATGCTGGGCATATCCTGCAATCATTGCGTTCCATGAGACCACATCTCGTTTCGCCATATTGTCGAACACTTGACGGGCATCTTTCATGCTCCCACATTTAGCATACATGTCCACAAGGGCAGTCTCCAACTTAATATGTGACACAATTCCAGTTTTGATGATGTCAGCATGGACCTCTTTTCCCTTTGCGAGGGCTCCTAGGCTGGCACATGCATTGAGAAGGCAAATGAACGTGATCCTGTCAGGCTTGGCACAGTCCCGTTGCATTTGCTCATAGATATCAAATGCCTCCCTACTTTGTTGAGCAGCACATCCAGCGATCATGGCATTCCATGAGACCACATTCCGTTGAGCCATATTGTCGAACACTCCATGCGCATCCTTCATGCTCCCGCATTTAGCATACATGTGGACAAGAGTATTCTCCAAATTTATATATGACACAATTCCAGTTTTCATGATGTCATCATGGACCTCTCTGCCCTTTTTGAGGGCTCCTAGGCTGGCACATGCATTGAGAATGCAAATGAACGTGACCCTGTTGGGCACCACCCCTTCCTGTTGCATTTGCTCATATATCTTCAGAGCCTCCCCACCAGACCCATGCTTGGCATATCCTGCAATCATTATGGTCCAGGTTAACACATCTCGCTGGGGCATTTTGTCAAATACATGGCGTGCATCTCCCATGCTCCTGCACTTGGCATACATATTGATAAGGGTGTTAAATAGAAACATGTTTGGCTTGAAACCACTCTGGATCATGTGGGCATGCACCTGCTTTCCCTCTGTCAGAGCTTGCATGGTGATGCACTCCTCCAAGAGACAGACATAAGTATTACAGTCTGTCCAAATGCCTCCTTGGTCCAACATGCACAGCACCTCCTTCAGGCGTTTTTCCTTGCGTAGGGTCCTCATGTCCCCACCGGTACCAGCGGAGTTCGGACTGACTCCCTCTCTCGGTCCGTTTCTTAAAGCAGTAGTGATGGTGGAAGTGCCGCCCTTGCCACTAATCTGGTGTCCAACAAACAATTGTGCCTGATTCCAACGTGCCATCCGGCATGGCTGCAAACTCTTCCTTATAGACATTAACACTCAAACTGCCATAATCTATCTCAAAAGTTTGAATTGAGAACCCTTCTGGAGGACAGTCTTTTCGGATATCCGGACCACTCCTGTTGGCAATTACCTGTTTGAGTTGGGATGTTTGAATCGTCATCAAAACAACACCCATTATATTCTTGGCCTCCAGCTGTATGGTGTACATCGACGATAGGACCATCACCAGATTGCGCCCGACCTTGTGTCATGGCTAGCTATGCATTCACCGATGGGCGGCTCGCACTCCCAACGTCCTCTCTGTGCTTATATCTGTCTGTTGATATTGACTTCTCCGCAATAACCACAAGTGGTCAGCTCAGTAGCCATGGCTTCATCACAGCCTTGCATGGACCAGGATAGATCCACCATAGTTCCACACGCATCGGTTCAAACAATAGGCCACGAAATGCGCACAGGGTTGCAGTTTGTACCTTTCTTCGTTTTCCTGGGAGGTTTTGGAAGAGTCACAGCCATCACTTGCAAAAGTCCTGGATCCGTCATTGGCGAAGCGCATGCCCGTTTCGGCTCCACAACCTGTCCCGTTAATCTGATGGATGATGGCAGGCATCCCGCCCTGGCACGGGGAAGAGAAGACAAGGCCTTGGGTACGGTGTCCCCACGCACCAGACGCTCTACCATCTCCGTCCGAGAGCGAACAAGAAGCGTTACTTCGCACCAGTCTACCTTGCATCCAACATAACAACGAAGGAGTGCGGTGATGATCCCAGGGGAGGATGGGTCGACGCCCACATGACTATGCAGATGACCCATCTGCAAATTCCCCCTGTCGATTGAGGAACGGCCAAGTAAGCAGGGCGTGATTTGAACGAACCTTCTCAAAATGCAACAAATACTCGCGACTTTCTTCCCGTTCCTGTCACGGCCTGCGAAGAAGATGAAGAATTCGTCAACGCCTGACACTCGGTGCGGAATGTTAGAAGCTGTGCGGTGGTAATGGGCTTCCAAAGACAAGTCTGGAGGGTTCGGTATGCCTTACTCCATCCCTCTATTCTGTAGTAAGAGACGAGAAGTTAAAAAGCTTTGTGGTCAAATGACGACAGAGATGTTCAGTGAAGGGGCTGCAGAAGCAGACATTGATCTTTCTGATGGATATCATGCAGGGCGGTGGGTTTTCAAGTCTGGAATCAAACCGAGTTGATTGTTAGGCACCAAATTCAGGACAAGGTTAAGAGATTTGGCACGTCCTTCATCACGAGTTCTTCCTATGGAGGGCCAACGGATAGTTTATCACAGGGACAGGGAAGCATCAAGGGCACTTGGAGAAGAAGTGACGATGCGAGAACGCTGTGCAAGGAGGGACAACTGAAGGACGCAGTGCAGATGTTAGATTTGATGGAACACAAAGGTTTTCGGGCATATTCCGAGACCTGTGCGCGCCTTTTGCAGGGATGTGCTAAGACGAAAGCCCTGATAGACGGCAAGAGTATCCATGGCCACATCGTTAGAAGTGGATTTGAGCCAGACATCTTCCTAGGAAACACGCTTGTCACGATGTATATGAAATGCGGGAGTGTTGCGGGTGCGCGGGAAGTGTTTGGCAAGATGCCCAAGCGAGACGTGATCTCGTGGAATGCTATGATTGCAGGATTGGCTCAGCTAGGACATGGAGAAGAGGCATTAAGACTCTTTCAGCAAATGCAAGCAGAAGGCGTGAAGCCAAACAAGATCACCTCCGTAAGTATCCTCAACGCATGTGTCAGCCCAGTGCCCCTGGAACAGAGCAAGACAGTGCATGCCAGCATCGTCAACGCTGGATTGGATTCAGACGTCCGTGTTGGAACTGCCCTTATCTGCATGTACTGCAAGTACGGAAGGGTGGTGGATGCCCGCAATGTGTTTGACAAAATGCCTGAGCGAGATGTGGTCTCATGGAATGCGATGATTGCTGGACTCGCTCAGGAACGGGATGGTGCAGAGGCATTTAAACTCTTTCGGCAAATGCAACAAGAAGGCTTAAGACCTGACGAGGCCACTTTCATCAGCATTCTCAAGGCATGTGTTAGCCCAGCAGCTTTGGAACAAGGCAAGCGGATACATGCGGGCATCAGCCAAGGTGGATTTGAATCAGATGTCCGAGTGGGTACTGCTCTCCTTAGCATGTATTGCAAGTGCGGGAGTGTGGTGGATGCGCGGCAGGTGTTCGACAAAATGCCTAAGCGAGATGTGGTGTCATGGACTGCGATGATTGGAGCTTCTGCACAGTATGGTCATGGCGAGGAGGCTTCTGAACTCTTTCGGCAGATGCAGTGGGAAGGTGTGAGGCCAAACAAGGTCACTTACATGAGCATTCTCAATGCATGCAGCAGCCCAGAAGGTCTGGCAGAAGGCAAGCGTCTCCATGAGAGTATCATTAAAGCTGGATTTGAGGCAGATGTTCAAGTGGCGACTGCTCTTGTTAGCATGTATTGCAAGTGTGGGAGCGTGGTGGATGCCCATGGATTATTTTTCAAAATGCCTGAACGGAATGTGGTTTCCTGGACCTCGATGATTGCGGGATCTGCACAGCAAGGTCGTGGTGAGGAGGTTTTCGAACTCTATCAGCAGATGCAGCGAGAAGGCGTACACCCAAACAAGGTCACGTTTGTTAGCATCCTCAATGCATGCGCCAGTCTAGCAAACCTGGAAGAGGGCAAGAGGATCAATGCCCTCATCAAGGAAGACGGATTGGAGTCAGATGTCTGTGTGGCTAGCGCACTTGTTGACATGTATAGCAAATGTGGAAATTTAGCAGATGCAAGGCAACTATTTGACAAGGTTCTTGAACCAGATGCTGTGTTGTGGAATGCAATTATTTCCGGATATGCACAGCATGGCTATGGGAAGGAAGCCCTCCAACTTTTTGAACAGATGCAATCAAAGGGGGTGGAGTCAAATGAAGTTACATTCATTGGTGTTCTCTCTGCATGCAGTCATATGGGACTGGTGAATGAAGGTCATCATTATTTTTTGTCAATGAGTCGAAATCATGGCATCATCCCAACAGGAAAGCACTATGGCTGCATGGTTGACCTTCTTGGGCGTGCAGGGCACTTGCATGAGGCACAGGAGTTTATCAACAAAATGCCATTCGAACCAGATGCTCCTGTGTGGGGGGCCTTGCTTGGTGCTTGCAGAATCCATGGCAATATAGAGCTAGCAGAGCGAGCTGCACAATCTGTTCTTAAATTGGAACCACAAAATGATGGAGTGTATGTGCTGCTTTCAAACATCTATTCTGTGGCTGGCAGGTGCGATGACGTGGCAAGGGTGAGAAAAGCAATGGAGGAAAGAGGGCTTATAAAGGAGCCAGGGCGCAGCTGGATTGAGGTTAATAATAGGGTACATACATTTTTTGCAGAAGATAGGTCACACCCACTAACAGAGGAGATCTATAACGAGTTGGAAAGATTGACTAGGGAGATGAAGCAGGCAGGATATGTGCCTGATAAGCGTTTTGTCTTGCATGATGTGGATGAGCCCATGAAGGAACAGGCTCTCTGCCATCACAGTGAAAGGCTGGCCATTGCTTTTGGACTCATCAGCACGCCTCCTATGACACCTATCCGCATCATAAAGAACTTGCGTGTATGTGGCGACTGTCACACTGCCACCAAGTTCATCTCCAAGATTGTAGGGCGAGAAATCATTGCAAGGGACGTCAACCGCTTTCATCACTTCAAAAATGGGGTGTGTTCTTGTGGGGATTATTGGTGATGGTAAGGGAAACAAGTGATAAACACAAGGTTTTTTCATATGTTCAGTCTCCCCTCCACCCCGCACCCCCAAGACTCCACTATTAACATGCGGCAGGGCCTCTCATACAGTCTCTCCCCCCCAAAATCACTGCACATAATGGAGGGGACCAGCAAGTATGTTGGCACATGGTCTACCTACAACCAGCTTCGGGAGGTTTATACACTGCAGGTGCAGTCCTGTATACTTGTACCTGCACAATTCTGGGTGAGGAATGACTAGGGGCGTTGCCACTAAAGGGCAGCCAGGGCTCAAAGACTGATGTGTTCGGATCTGATTTGGCGACATCAGAGCGCTATACATCATACAAGGTGCATGCAAGATGTGGGAAAGGCACAAGGTAAAGTACGACAACAGGGACAAATGGCAGAAGGTAAGCAGAAGAGGAAATTTTCACCGCAGATTTTACGCATCCAGACACACAGGACATCTTGAAGTTGCCACAAATTAGTCCACCATTTATGTCATTTACACAATTTATGTCTTCTCCTTCAAAACCCTGAAGCAGAAGCAGAGCCTCAGGGCAGCCCTCCCCCTGGACCAGCCCTACGCGCATCCACTCCAGAGCTTGGCCTAGATGACTCTCTGATCCCTTCACCACCTGCCTGGATCTCTAAAGGGGATGCTTGTGGCTTCTTCACTTTCTTCTAGTGTTGGAACTGTTGGGCTGTGCACAAAAACACTCTTTTGTCTAACCAGTGTTTCCATCCATATCCATATATCCACCCCCTCATGTATCTTAGGCATGCAATTCGCCGCATTCAGTCTTGACCTCTACAAGACCTCTGAGCTTGAAGATCAGGATACTTCTTCCTGAATCTTTCTGATACCTTTCTTCCAACCATTGTTGGTGCAAAATTTTGCTTACACTTGGCGATTTTCTTATTGTTACTCTTCTAATACACTTATTTGATCCACAACAACATCACTGGAATCTCTGCTCTTCTAAGTGGAACTGTAGTGGAATACATCTGAGTAATCGATTTGAAACCCTTTTCAGCTCTTGTGACAGACAGACTCGATTCCTTGGGGATCACCTCTTTAGGTGCAAAGCTTTAAACCCATAATGACAGGGGTTTTTCATGCCTACTGCTCTTTTTGCAAACCTCTGAACAATCCTAGATTTTCCAGGATTCACAGCTCAGGGTCAACCTTCCTTTCATGTGTGTTGTTTGTATCACCAGTAATCCCCACAAGAGCAAACGCCATCTTGGAAGTGGTGGTACCGGTTGCCATCCCGTACAACTATTGCTCGCCCAACAATCTTTGAGATGAACTTGGTGGCAGTGTGGCAATCCCCACACACCCTAAGGTTTTTAATTACATGGATAGGAGTCCCTGAGGGTGTGCTGATGAGCCCAAAAGCAATGGCCAGCTTCTCACTGTGGTAGCAAAGAGAGAATCCCTTTTGCTCCTCCTCAACATCATGCAACACAAATCGTGTGTCGGGGATGTACCCGGCCTCCTTCATCTGCCCAAACAATCTCCTCAGTTCAGCATGGATTTCGTCAATTTGGGGATGCATTTTGTCTTCTACACCAAAAGTATGCACCTGGTTGCCCACATCAATGCAGCTGAGGCCAGGCTCCTTTCTGACACTCCTTTCCTCCATCATTTTTCTCACTGTTGCTCGATCATCCCACCTGCCAGCCGCAGCATAGATGTTTGATAGCAATACATAAGTTCCAGCATTCTCTGGCTCCAACATAAGGAGGCACTTTGCCGCACGTTCCGCTACCTCAACATCCCCATGAATTCTGCAGGCGCCAAGCAAGGCCCCCCACACTGAAGCACCTGGCTCGATTGGCATTTTGTTGATGAGGTCCTCTGCCTGAATCAATCGGCCTGCACGACCAAGAAGGTCCACCATGCAGCTAAAATGCTGCAATGTAGGAACAGCACCATACTCTTGACCCATGGATTCAAAGTAGTGACTGCCTTCATCTACCAGGCCCCCTCGGCTACATGCAGAGAGAAGAGATATAAAGGTGATGCCATCTGGCTTCAAGCCTTCTTGTATCATTTTTTCAAATAGTTGGAGGGTCTCCCTACCACCACCATGCTGAGCATATCCTGCGATCATGGCACTCCATGAGACCACATTTCTTTTACCCATTTTGTCAAAAACATGACGTGCATCCTTCAATTTCCCACACTTAGCATACATGTCCACAATGGCATTCTCCAGAATGATATCGGGTGCAATTCCATTTTTGCTGATGTAAGCATGCACCTGCTTGCCCTTTTCTGGGGCTCCCAAGCTGGCACACGCATTGAGAACACAAATGAATGTGACATTGTCGGGTGGCACCCCTTCCTGTATCATTTGCTCATAAATCTTGAAAGCTTCCTTGCCATACCCATTGTGAGCATAGCCTGCAATCATGGCATTCCATGAGACCACATTTCGTTTAGACATATTGTCAAACACTTGACGTGCGTCCTTTATGCTCCCACACTTGGCATACATGTGAGTAAGGGCCGTCTCCAGATTCATATCTGGCAGAAAGCCAGCTTTGGTGATATCATCATGGACCTCTACGCCCTTATCCAGGGCTCCTAGGCTGACACATGCATTGAGAATGCAAATGAATGTGACCCTGGTGGGTGCCACTGATTTTTGTTGCATTTGCGTGTAGATCTCGAAAGCCTCCCTTGGACACCCATGCTGAGCATATCCTGTGATCATGGCATTCCATGAAACCACATCTCGTTTTGCCATTCTATCGAACACTTGACGTGCATCCTTCATGCTCCCAGATTTGGCATACATGTCAGCAAGGGCTGTCTCCAGAATAATGTGTGGTGCAACTCCTGTTCTAATGACAGCAGCATGGACCTCTTTGCCCTTTTCCAGGGCTCCTAGGCTGGCACATGCATTGAGAATGCAAACAAATGTGACTGTGTTGGGCATCACCCCTTCCCTTTGCATGTGCTCATAGAGCTTAAAGGCCTCCCTAATGCAGCCATGATTCCCATATCCTGCAATCATTATGTTCCATGTGAATGAATCTCGTTCGGGCATGTTGTCAAACACTTGACGTGCATCTACCAGGCTCCCGCATTTGGCATACATGTTGACAAGGGTATTAAGTAGAAAAAGTTTTGGTTTGAATCCACTTTTAACAATGTGGGCATGGACCTGCTTTCCCTCTGCTAGGCCTTGGATGTTGATGCACTCTTGCAATAGACAGACATAAGTATACGAGTCTGCCCAAAGGGCTCGTCGGTTCAAAATGTGCAATGCTTCTTTCAGTCGTCCCTCCTTGCAGAGTGCCCTTAAATCTCCAGAATTGCCAAGAGGGTTTTTGTTGATTCCCTCTCTTGGTCCCCTTTCAAAAACAGTGGTGATGGTGGAGGCATTACCCCTGCCACTAGTCTGATCTCTGATGGACGTGTGTGCCTGATTTGACACTGCCATCCTGCATAACTGGAAGCTCTTACTCATATGCTGAAACTCAACCAATAACTGTGGTAGCCCACTTTGAAAGAAGAATGTACCAACCCTTTGTTTTGGATGCCTGAAAGCATCAACAAAATAATACCCCCTACATTCTCGACCTGCAGGTCCATACCGTATAGAACCATCAATAAAATGTCCTTGAAGTCGTATCATAGAACCTAGCTTTGCTTTCACCCAAGGAGGGTTGACCAACCCTCACGCCAAAGGACCTCCTTTGTGTGCTTATGTCTGAAGTCTGGGGATCTTTGACTTCTCTGTGGAAACTGCAAGTAGGCCCTAGCTTCAACTTGCAGCTTCACATACCCAAAAGCAACTCGAGATATAATACAGTCCAGAAAACATGACCATGAGAGCTTGGCCTCAGTCACAAGCCCTCCTTCCATGCCCTGAATGAGGATAGGTCACCTTATCAAACCTGCTGCCAAGGCATTGTGAAGGATATGAGAAGAGCTGCTGGCAGAGCTTTTCTATGGTCATGATTGCTTGTCCCAAATCCAAGAACTGCAAAGAACGTGAGAACTTTGATCCTAATGTCTCCTTCCCTGTTGAGGAGGCCGAGTGCTTAGGCATACATCTTCAGCGGAGAGAGAGGGGAAATTAATTTTTTTAAAGCTACAATGACATTTACTGTAAGCCAAGGTGGACCGGGGTATGGCCAAACCAAGTCGTGTATATTACAACCTCTGCGTAACATTCGTGGAAAGAAGTGATGGAGCTGAAGGAAGCAGGAAAATCCTCTGAAGCCCTTACGTAACGATAAAGTGCAATTCTTCGAAGTTGGAATGGGTCAAGCTGGATCGCTCCGCGACACACAATTTTGAAACCCAAAGAAACCACCCAGAGGGCTAAATATCGATACCTTTCTGCGGTTTCCCTGCAGGCCGGGAGCACCATCCCTTGCAGGGATCTGGGCCCCGGAATTGCCAAAAAGGATGCAAAATTTAACTCTGTGGTCTCACCAATTAACCTGCTGCCTGATGTGAGGCCTCCCGCTTCTTCACCGCAAGAAGACGACATGGACTTGGGTGTTGTCCCCGCCCGCTCGCTCATCACAAGAGCGTCGGAGCACCCTGCCTTTCCTGTGCCCGTGGTGGGTTTCCAACAAGCAATGGTGCATCCTCTTCAGACTAGAGAAATTCTCACGCAGAGCCTCTCTCGCATCTTCACGGACTCTGTAGGAGGTGATGCTCTCTCTCCCTACTGAGAATCACGATAACAACAGATGCACAAAGCACTGGCTTTGTCTTTCAAGGGCATATTACTCTCAACCCGTTCAGTCCTTACTTTGGGAACTTTTCGTCCTTTGCACAGTCGCCTCATGTAAGTTTGTAAATAAAGCTCCACAAGGTTTCATGAAATTGTACAACAGCTCTCAATTTCCCAAAGGCCGAGGGACAAGGAGGAATTCGATCTTCCCCTTCGCTCATGACACTTCCAAACGAAAACGGCTTCCACTGCTCTTCAGGAAAATCCGCATCTAACCAAGGACTTTGGTAGAAGCTTCAATAGATGGAAACTCAGGATCATGTCGGGGAGGAGTATCTTGAAAGCCATAATTCTTGAGGGAGACAACTAACAACCAATGGTTTTGGAAACAAACAACAAGCTCTAGATGTGCAAAAATTCTCAACAAAGCCAATTTCGAGGTGAAGGTGTAACTGTTACACCAACAACTTCAACCAGCAATTCAACCGGTGCTGGTTCTGGAGCTACAATTCTCTGAGCCCCATAAGCCATTGAGAAACCTCTATTTCGACATCCAATAAATAACTGTAGCCATGCATATTTGAACTTCCTCAAACATCCACTTAAAAGAATAAATGATCATTATCAGCTGACTAAACCTTTCCTTCACTCTACCTCGAATCATCGGAATGTAAAACAAGTAATTGGCACGCAAGAGACCCATGAATTAAGACACTATGGGGTAACTGAATAATTCATGTGGTGAACAATACAGTAGCAATACCAAGTATAGAACTACAGAATTCAAATTTTCAAATCACATCAACATTCCAATTCCCCTCCTCAGATTGCCATTTTGCCGACTGCTGCAAACAAACCACAGATACCGATTAGTTTCGATCCAACAAAACTCTTGGCAAATATACCTGCACTAATAGAAGCCACCAAACCAAAAAAAGTGTGCCTCCTACCTGCATTACAGTACCACACTAACTTTCTTAGGTGTGTACATGGAAATTCCTCTAAAACAAACTAAACTTTTAGTGAAACAGGCAGGCTCTTGTGCTCTGACAACTTGTGCACATGGAGGTCGCAGTTCTCTTCTACTACTAATGAGCATTTCCGAAAACAACACAATTACGGTGGAAAGAATTATGCAACTGCTTGGGCACCTATGATGCTTGCACATTGAGAAGATTGCCGAGATGCAGTTTGAAGGCCATTCTCCAGCCAATGAAGGATAACAGGAGCCATCAAGTTGTGGGACGAGTCATGGTGGACATGCCACGCCCATGCAGCACAGACCCTGGCATGCTGCCCTTTGTCTCAATGCCTGCCACCACACCTCACACTTGAGAACGATGGCAATCCAGAAGAGACGGTAAGACCAAAGCCAACAGCAGAGCAATAAACATGCATGCCCAGCAGGGCGGAGTCGGCACCAGTTGCTTACCCACCACTGTGTCGAAGTGGGCTAAACTGAAAGCTGAAACTACTGAGAGACCAACACTATAATGCCATTTGGAAGCAGGTCAATTTCTGAAGAAGAGGAAACTCCACAACTTCAGCTAACTGCGGGGTCAAAGCACTCCAAGAGGATAATCCTGACAGCACTGCACCATCCTACAACAGCATAGAATGAAAACACACCAGAACTCTCGTCTGTGAGCTCCACAACAGCAGCCTCTTTGCCTGCCTCAGAGCCGGCAATTCCTTTGCAAGTGAACAGGGCATTTTCATCCACAGTCAAGTAGTTGTAGGCATTGTACACATCATCTGCTGTTGCTACCTCAAACAAATAGGGCAAATCTCGGATGCAACCCACATCCTGCCACCAACAACAGCCCACCATCAATTAGACCTGCAACCTTCCACAATCCTTGCACCCTCACTATACAGCAAATCACTCCGCTGGTCTAGATTCAGTTATTGAACTCTGTCCGCTCAAAACGAGACTAGCAAAACTACTCCAGCTACCCATCTCGTCAGATACGTCCCCTACAAAAACTGATGCTTACGCCAGTCCTTCCTCTTGACCTGTAGCTCCGCAAAACCCCTTGCTACTATAGGCACACTCTACCAGAACTTTTCAGTTCAACTATCTAGAGAGACTGGGACATAACTCTTTGGGTAACCTAATGAGTGCAGCTGCTACTTTGTCCTGTCCTTGAACCTCAAATCCATTCTTAAGTCAGCCAATTGACGCATCCAAGTATGCTTACCTTCCTACTTACGGACGGAGCCTGTAGATGAGTGAGCAGCCCCAACCAGTACGTGTTGTCTTTAGAATCTGACTCGTGCCTCATCATCAATGTTCTTTTAGCCTGCATTTCATGATAGGAACCCCTCAGTTGAGAACTTGTCCATCAAACATAATCCTTAAGATGAAGATGTTCAACCTCAAAAGACCTGGAAAAACATGATGAACCTCCTTCGCAAAGCATATGGAGAGAGTTGAGAGAGAGAGAGAGGGAGAGAGGGAGGGAGAGAGAGATTGTACTCATAAGACGTTGTTTGCCGTAGCCTTGTGGCCATTGACCCCGCGCCCAGTTTGAGCGGGAACAAAAGGGACAGAACCTACCTCTGTCAGGGGCCGACGTTGGTAGTAAGACTTACCTCCATATAAAGAATTAATCCGGGTTTTCCAGATATCCTCTAGAAATCCCTTCACACAAGCATCAATCTGCTGTGTGTGATTTGCCCAAAAACTAGGCCTCAGGAGGGCCTGGGCTTTTGGCTCAGCCTCGAGACTTTCAAAGTTGGTAAACAGGGGTACAGGCACAATTCCCTTAATAGATTTGAAGAGAGCGTCTCTTTGGTGAGAGAACCCCGGACAGTGTATCAGAAAATGAATACTGTCTTCAGATTGCCCACACAACGGGCAATTGCACTCTCCCTTTCCTCTCTGCTTCTGTTTGCTGTTCAAAGGTAGGCTTCCTGCCCTGAGTTTAAATTTCAGTCTAGTGCCGAGAGTGGGTAGACCCTTGAGGTCATCCAAGATGTCCTCCCCCATGTCACAGACTGGAAACAAGTTCAGGGAAGTTTTCTGCCTAACTTCATTTTCATCAGACAATCTCATGGCAACAGACATGGCTGAGGACACTACAGCCTCTAAGTCAGATTTATCCAGCAGGGTCAAGATCTGCGGATCCAGGTCCAGGTCCTTGAGGATCTCTTCTACTCTCTTCTGCCAGGACTTAGCCTGTTTGACAGGGCGGTCCTGTTTCCAAGATATAGAGTCGATTAATTTAGGATATCTGGTGTTGGGCATATGTTGCAGCTGACCCCACCATCTGACCTTGAATTCATCTCGTCGGGAGCTTAAGGACGGAATGCCAAACTCACCCCGAACAGCCACATTGGCTGTTTTGGAGCATGCTGACATACACTCCTTAAGCACCCCCACTTGAATGGATTCTAGAGACTTAGCCTGGTTGGAGTTATCAACCCATATAGCAGATCCGTACTCCAAGGCAGGTCTAATAACGCGACAAAGCATGGTTTTCTTAACCTCAGAGTTGACCCAGGGAGAGAGAGAGAGAGAGAGAGAGACCCGATCAAGCTCGCGCTGATTCACACGGCTACCATGAAGGCCTTTCAGGACGTTCAAAGATGCTTCAACAGCAAGTTTTATCTGTAGCTCGACCCACCCATTCCAATATCAGCTGTTACTGACTTGTCCACCGGCGGATATGCAATCAACCTAAAAAACAGTGCCCATCTTCAACACTACAAGCTAGTACGATTGGAAAACTTCACAAAGTAAGCTGCGATTTGTAGGATGTCCAGTCTACAACTGCTGACAAGAGTACTCTTAAGACTGGCACACAAAAGTTAGAGACAGGTAGATGCTGCACCTTAGCAGGGGTGGAGGTCACAGATATGACAAACCAGCCTGCGTTCAGCCGGTCGAATAAACTAAGCTCGAAAGATACATCGTATGTCAACCCTAACGCATCCCTTACTGTAGTGAAGAGCCTGCATCAATCACTTCATTGTCATCCAACCAACTCAAAAGCCACGGCACCAACACACAGGTGGCACCAATCAGAAGGTGTATTGTTCCGCAACACAGCCAGACAAAGTACCACTCCGAAACTGAAATGTTGCTCACTGTAGCAGCAACCATGACAAAGGAGTAAATGAACCATACAAATAAGAGGCTGTACAACCCAGGGGGAGAAATTGGTGGACTCCCTAAGATAACTTATACATCCTCCTATGTAAACAGTTCTTTGCAGACTGGGTCAGTTAATGGTACACTGGAATGGACTTCTTGTAACTTACCGAGCATTTATGATCTCTGCCAAAAGAGTCAGTGCCACAGAAGCATACAAGGGATGACGCCGCCTTTTCCAGCAAAGGGTGCCACTATTGTCTTTGATCACTTCTACACCTGGTGGGGCCAGTGCACATGCTTGCTCCTCTGTTTTTCAATCTCGCAATTCAGCAAAAATATTAGTTCAGATTCAGCTAGAATCAGGGATTATGTAGTCATGTTATATCTTCGTTATGTGCAAGTGCATGGGACGTGCCAGGTTGTTGGGCCTGACTTCCACATGCTTTGCTAAAGCAAAAACACTCATGATTGGAAAGTACAATCCATATTCACAAGACAGAAGACAGAAGCAAGCAAACAAATTTCCAGTGACCATCTAGCAGGCAGGTTCAGTACTCGAGATTAATTCTAATAGACATATGTCTCGAATAGAGTCTACAAATTGGAATTTCGCATTTAGAGAACCACAAATGTGTGAAGCCCATGTGTCTATGGCAATACAAGATAACAGGAAAGTCGTTCAGCATTTTGAGCACCATCACCAACAAGGCATAAAGTAGTCTTATAAGAGACACACCTGATAGTGATGTGGGGACAGGCTCAATGAGCGTATTCAAATCTCGACCATCAGAAGTGAAACCCCACCTATTTGGTGCAGCACCAGCTATATAAGCACAGGCCCGCTCATCTGTATCCCTGAGAAACAACTGCATCCACAAATACAATAATCTATCCGTTACAAGCCACAAACGGCCAATCACACATGCGACAATACAGCACAGACCAATGATCGAAGCTTAGAAAGAACCCCTAACTAAAAACCACAGGAGCCCTTATATCTTGGGTGTGGCCAACCCAAATACAGTGTTTAGAAACCCCCACTCACTCTACACACAAAATTAGACACGGGAACAATTTCCCCCAAAATGATCTTCCTACGACATCTCAATGCAACCAACCGCTGAACAGCTGGGCTCAAGGTAATAACACCAAACACTCGTCACAAGAAACCAGGAGACCATGAAGCTCTAGGGATAACTACATCATGCAATATACATGATAGCCAACAAGCACATCAAAAAGAAACTCACCTGTTGATGGCGTAGATCAGCCGAGGGGGAAATATCGATGCGCACAGGTTTCTCAGCTGCTTCGGCAGCTTTGCAAAGGTCATCCGCCTTAAGGGCCACAGTGCCTAAGTAGTCAAGTAGACATGCCTCAACTTCTTGCTCTGAGAAGTCGCCTACTACACACACCTGCACCCACATCCATTTGGATGTCACATCCTACCCAGCAGAGCACTTTTATCAACATACTAACCAATTGCAGACTTTCAGTGATTGCATAAGTGATGTTGCCCACACACACCTCCATATTTGAAGGGACCAACTGTTGCATCACTGCCTCCCTAACAACTGGTAGAGACAGCTTCTCGATGGACTGTGGGGATGGCTCAACAAAGCGCTCTTCACCCTTGAACATTGCACGCATCAACCGGTGTGCAGTTGCTCGTTCCAAGCTCTTAGGCATTGCACGATAGTGTGATAAATACAGCTGCTTGGCCCTGTCCAAGGCATCTTCAAGCCAAACATTGTGCTGCAAGTCAAGGGAAGTGCATCATGTTAATATCCCCAGAAACTGCATGTTTAAGGATGCAAACAGGCACATTACAATACTAGAAAATGAGTGGACCAACAAAGTCAAGACTTGATCAGCTTCAAAAACGTCCCAAGACAATCAACATCAGCTAATGAAAATAATTACCCAGTTTTAGACTGTCATTTCTGGAAGACCATCTAGGAAGGATGAATACCTCTAGCACCATATGGAGAAGTTGGAAGGTGGCACGCATGCCGCCATCACGTAGTGTGAAGTGAAAGTCCATGCACATAAACTCCTCGTCTGCCTCCAACACACAGTTGATCAGGTTGCCTACACAGAAAAGTTCCACCTGGACAACCCCACACCATATCAGCCACATGTGAAGCATCATACCAAAAACACCAAGCTTGCCAAATTGAATAGAAGGCCTTCTATCTGCCCACATTTTGATCATTTAGCCATTCTCTGCCAACAGAACTTCAGCTGTGTAAACATCTTCTTCACCCTCATTCACCAAATGCGATATGAGCTAGGAGTCATATGAAGCAAGCAATGGTGCAACCACAAACTGCTACTTTCGTGACTGACTAGTGTGATGAAGGTACAACCCAGTTCACCTGTTCTCTGGAGAAGCCACCAACAGCACCACCCTCGCTGAGGGTACGGACGCCGAGAGCAACAGCCCCAGCAGCATCTGGAGTTTCCCGGGCTCTTCCCCCGGCTACTACCAGCCGCATCACACCTCCCTTAGCCTCATTCTGTGTGATCTGTCATTGTGCCCACAGCAAAAGACAAACATTTATCGTCATAACAGAAGGTGATCTCCATTTAAACACTTTAGTGCATTACTCCAATCATAGTCCACTTTAACTAACAACAGTAATGAACTAACACAGACTCCCACCTTGTAATTTACACGTATGCCATTTGACAGACGGCGTTGAACTACACCAGTTGCCTCATCCATGTACTTTAGCATGTTCCCGTGCTCCGCAATGGGAAGAAAGCTCGGCTGCCTCCGCATCCGCAGCGCTGCCAACTGAATAGGGGAAACCAGCTCCTTTGGAACATCAAGCTGCACAACGATAGGAACCGCCATCAACAATCACAAATTCACCTCAATTTGACTCTTTTCCTTCATCTATCTACGTGTCTCTCTTTCCTCTCCCTATATCACAGCTCACTTTCACAGGCTGCATCAAATATTTGAAGCTCAAGGAGTTGACTTCTGTGAAGACATCAATATCATCATCTCCGTTCTTCATTATGCACCATATACACAAAGGTAAAATTGTACAGAAAACAAAGAATGCCCACCTCTGGTTCAGGAGTCAAGGGCTCATCAAGACCCTCTGAAATGGCACTAAGAATCGCCTCGGAGGAGATGTTGAAGCTCACATCTCCTACTCCCTCCACATGTATGGTCTTAGGCACACAAGCCACAATAGCAGCAGGTACTGGAGCTGTGGCCTGCCCAAACTCAGCTATATACGCCAGCATGGTCGCCCCTGCAGCATTGACCTGCCACTCCCACCCCTTGCATTCAGGAATTGAGCACAGGGCTTACAAACAGGCACAGTGAGTTTTCTGTAATAAGCACCTAATAGATCGCTAATAAATATTTTTGTAAATGTATAGATTGAGACAGCTAAGGATTCTTCACCTTATTAGGAAGCTATGCTGCATATTTCTCTACCTTCTCAACTACACCTTCCATCCAAATACAGAAATCAAAATCTCCCCAGGCATCCAATGTGATGAGAGCATACATCTTCCAGTGTGACGGTCTCGGCAACAGCCATGAGGCTTTCGTGGCCTTGCTGCTGATCCATAACAGTGTGGGAAAGAGCATCACTCTCCATGATGAAGTCCAGGTTGTCGATGGATGGTACATTATCAATCATGGCAGCCAAGTGCTCACTGTCCTTGAGCAGAGCATTCAAATAGCGTGCAAGCTCTCCTCTTGTCACTCCAAACTTATGCAACCTCCTTACCTGCAACCCAGCGCAGCTCACCATATTACTTACACAATTCCCTTCCACTAAACTGAAAGCCACAACCCACCTTGGGTAGCTAAGATGAAGATGTAACAGCGATGGCAATGCCAAACCAACCTCTTGAACGCCAACTTTGACAGCACCCTCCCAATGCCTTGGTTCCGCAGTCACAGTGAGAGTGCTCACTGCACAACCTTCTCTACCAGAATCACTGTGATCCAGCTCAATTCCATTGAAAGGTGGATTTGCACTCTGCCAAGACACACAAATAAAAGTTGATTTTAACTCACATTATTTAGTCAATGCAGCTACCACTATAACAGACGATGGTCACATCAAAGAGAGAGAAGACATGAAGAAAAATAGAAGGTGAAAGAGGCGAGCACTCAAATGGAAGGCCCTCTAGCACAGGGGACTGGAATAACCATTTCTCATCAACTGAACAACCCAAGCCCAGCTACAGATAGACAAATAAAAGCCATGTAGCAATGTAAAATAATAGCCAGGAGCCAACAACTCTGCAATTAAAAATGGGGGATTATGTGAAAAAGGAAATCTCCATGCAAAGCCAAAGGCACCATGGATGTCCCGTACACCTGGTAAAAAGAAAACATCTAATATTTTGCCTTTTCATGTGTTCTCACAGCTCCATGACAATATCATTCAAGTGCATAAACTCTTAAGCTCCAGAACCACAACTCGGATAGGCAACATCATCAATGTGCATCAATCGAAGGGCTTCCATGCGAAGGGGCAACTAAGTTTGGCACACCTTGTATCGAGTGTTGATACGAAACTGTAATGTTGATAGAACAATACGTCGCATGAGAACATCCCTCAGATCTGAATACCGTTGCACTCGCTGTACAGGCGTCTGAATAGAAAAGAAACACCCTCAACCACACAGTGAGCCACCAAACACTTCCAATGCCTTTCCCGACACGACAACCCTGCAAACCCCTTTCTATGCCAAATCCTTTCAGAGGATGGTGAACACAACTACCTTCAGGTACTTACAACTGACCTTGCTGCACTAGCCAAGGTTAGGGGACTCAAGAAGCGTGAAGAGAAAACACATACTTTGCAAAACAAGCTGATGGAAAAGTTCTGGAGAAGCTCATGTTGGAAGACAAATGGACTCTTTAGCTGGCTTCCAGCACCTGGTAGTGACCAGCTGTGCACCACAGGTGGCCTCACTGGATGCCTTTCCTTGAGAGTGGGCAATGTTGCAGCAGTGTGGGGAGTAGTTCCATTTGCAGTGGGTGCAGAAGGGTGTATTCCCGCAGGCGTCGAGCCAAATTGTGCCTGCCACACACCCATGTCTGTCAGCAACAACACACTACGATGTGGGATTTCACTGGACCAGGGCACACCTTGTTGACATTCACAATATCACCAGTCGTGGTCTTGCTCATGGGACAAAGCAATAAAGTTGTGGGATGTCTGGCTTGTGTTTACGGCCACCAAGCCAAGAGTGGAATCTTCTGAGAAGTCTGCCTGATACCACAAGTATACACATTATTGTTCAACTGTAGACAGATACGAAAGAGCAGGCAACATACCTCAATCATCTCCAGAGTCCGACTAACACTCCCAATGTCCCCAACAATGAAGAGCGTAGCATTTGCTGGAAAGTACCATCGTTCATGGAATGCTTTGATAGTCTCAGGATCCCAGTTCTGTATTTGCTCCTCCAGGCCAATGGGAAACCGATATCCCAGCATATTTTCTGAATGCAGTTGTTGTAGGAGCTGCAGTTGCAATCACTGATACATCAAGCCAACTGCCTTCAAAGTCTTGGGACTTTTACCACGCGGAGAATGCTAGGAGTGTTTCATAAAAATATGTAGTTGGTTTAATACCATGAAGGGAAGTAAGAAGCAGCAAGCACCTGACAGTCAACCCTGTACTCGATGGTGTTCATCATTTGAAGCTCTGACAGAACAGCTCTGCGCTCTTTCTCCACCCGCGATGCAAGAAACTTCGGCTTGAAAGCAATCTGTTCATAAGATGAACACTTGGGTTAATGTGCTCCACATGCCAAGTACTTTTTCCTCCTTTCGCTGTGAATAGAAATTGAATCGATTGAAAATAATGTTCCAACCCTAAAGCACTACTGATTCCACAGCAAGTGGGGCTCTGCACACATCCACCAGGCACTGGTTGTTTGCACAAGATGACCTTGCAGGCTTGCTCAAGATAAGAGTGCAATTTCAGCCACCCATAAGTGCAAAGCTAGAAAACATACCTCATGCAAAGCCTCCAACACAAGTGGAAGCAATGGTTCATTTGAGCCCTGTTCACAGTACAGCATTCAGACAGTGTAAGCAATCAGTCTTTTGTCAAGTAGCACAGTACTCGATAGCTGTCATTGGACTCGGTCGGAAATGGCATATCACTGGCAGTTTCTGAAATTTAAGAAAAGGGCTTGCAAGACACTACTAACATAAATGTGATGTCATCATACACGACAAAATTACCAGGCTTTCTATTCAGGTCAAGGTACTTTATAAACAGGACTGAAAAGGTCTTGTGAGACACTTGCCAGCCTCTACTGTACCCCAGCATGTTTCATAGCAATGAAATTGAAGCAGAAGATGAGAGGGTCATTTGGATATGTAGTGAAGGATCAATTACACTACACACACTTCTAATCATGTAAAACTAGCAGAGACTGAGTTGCACACTAGCAGTTGATTTGGCTCTGTAGGTGCATGCCTGGGCAGTCACAGGTGAATGGACGTGGAAGACAGTATGATGGAAGTCTGTGTAGGCATTGGAACGAGCTCCAGTTCCCAAAAGCTTCTCACGCTTCTTACTCCCTAGAAATGCCACATGCTCAATCATGTGAGCAATGCCTTGCTCGTGCTCGGCCTCATCCACTGACCCCACATGCATCTCCATGTGTGCCTCAAACCTGCACACCCATCCTGTTGGTCAATTTTCTCTTAGCTTTCTGTACAGGATTGTTCCCACCTATACCAGTTTTCCAGAGTCTACTTGTCTACCAGCAGCATTGCTGATGATCAAAGAAGATTCAAATAAATACAAGACTCGTTCCTGCTGACCTGTTGGGAGGAACCTTGTTAGGTAGGATCACATAACGAAGACCATTTCTCAACTGGCCGCGGTGAAGCTTGGGATGGGACTGCAGCTTGGACATCAAAAAATCACCCACATCCACATCTCGTCCCAGCGTGGTCTCCAGCGACAAAGACTTTCCTTCATGCTCCCGGACACCTTCCTCTGACATCCATGTTAAATTTGCAGCATGTGGCTCATTGGGTCCTGTGGTGGCCCGCACCTTCTGCTCACAAACATCCAGGTTCACTTACGCACTTTCTGGAGTCTGGCAAGCAAGTGAATCATACCTCTACAGACCATTTACAAATGTGAAAAATTGGGAACACTCTACAATTGGATCAAGATCATTCAACATCTCCTTTGAACAACATCTTTGGTGCGGATAAATAGATCCCACTTTCTCCATCTAACAACCCCCGGACCTGGAACTTTGGTTGGAAACTAAAAGTTGACATTGCAATGACCAAACAGAACAGAGGTCAATCAGCAACTTACAAAGAGTCCTCCTTGCAACGGACCCTTTCTCGCAGAGTTGAAGCCTTTAAGTGATAAACCTTCAGGACTTCCCATCCAGCCTAAGGGTGCCCGTTGTCTCAACCTTGGTCTGCATGTTCCACATACTGGAGGGGTCCGTAGCCATGGCAAGTGCCTAGAACCCAAACTTTCCTTGTGTTGAAGCTTTGCTTGCAACTTACCTTCCTCCCCTTGCACCCATCTGCCAAAGCCCAAAGTAGAATTGGATTCATGTTCCCAAAAGGCTCCTAGGAAGGAACTTGGTTTGCTTCTTTTGGACCTTGAACTCAGAGGTGAAAACTGCATAGAAAAGAGGAAAGGAACCAAGAATGGGGAATACTCTATTGTTAACTGCAAAGAGATACGCAGCCAGACTGTGTCTTTGATTGTTATCAACCAAGCAAAAACTCCGCACAGGTGCGCAATGCATTTTCTACTGCCGCGAAAGCCCAGCACCTCCTGTTAGGGATGATCTCCACAATACTGGGAACAGAGGCGTCATCCATTCACTTCCCAGTGTGTCCGGGTTTTGCCATACGCAATAGAACAGTGATCAACGGGTCCCAGAAATCTTACTGAACCCTAATTTTACCACCATTTGGACTCAGCACCCTGATATCCAACGCGTCCTGGCATTCTACGGATATTTCCCACTGCAGCCTCGGCCATACCATGCAAGCTCTCTACCATCTACCCAGTCTTCCTGTAAGTCCCCACAACCAAGTTTCAGGCAACAGCCTGCCCTTCACTTGAGTCAAATGCGACTCTGCCTTGTAAATTTGAAACCTACTCAAAAACCCCAGTCATTCCCTCACTCCTATGTTTCCCCCTGACAAAAGGGACAAAGGCAATACACAAGCATAAGAGATGAACATCAAACCTAAGTCTTGAGGAGGTGATAGGACAAATAGGTCGTCTGCGCCTGCCATCTTGCTGGATGGATGCCAGGGTGATTTGGCAGCAAGCAGCAGGAAGCGTGGTACAAGGCGCCGATGAGAAGGACATTCGACCATCCTGCTGCACCCGGCCGCTCAGCACAGAAACGGCCAATGGAGCAGCGGGCACAGCCAGCACAGTCATCCTGTGCACCCCTGAAGAGCCTCCTACTCTTCAATTCCGCCACCACTCCCAGCCTTTTCCCTCAAATTTCTGGAATTAAGTTCACCTCCTCTCCCCTCCTCGCCACCAATTCTCCACCTAATCTTCGCCCTGTCCCTCCATGCTGCCAGGTAAAACCACAGCCCACTTCAGCCTTTTGGTTCCTCCACAAGCCCAGCACTGTATCAGATACTTCTTCAGTTACCAAATTCCTCTGTTGGGTTTTCTCTACCTACACAATTCTGTGAGGTGGGTTCTCTACTGACAAGATTTTTCAAACGTGGGTTGCCTTCCCTTTGCTCAAAATGAGCAGGGCACGCAAAGCTGCCCTCAGGATCTCGAACTGGTGCAATGCACTGCAGCCGACCTTGTGCCGTGTAATCTCGGGCTCCCACCCTTTTCCAAATCGGTGACACTGCCGTTCTTCCTTGCCCCCAAACAAGTGTAATGCCACCTGATTGCCAGTCCAAAACAGTTGGTGGATTGCATTTGGCAGCCCAGTGCTAGAAAGGGCCAAGTAACCTCCAAATCAGACTAGAGGATTGTGAAAAACACTGAGTAGAGGGTCATCTGCATGAGGGCATCACATCCCACAACTCATAATATGAACTAAGTTAGACTAGATACTGTGGTGATGATGCTGATTACGACACAGCTCAGGCTTGAGGTGTCAGCAGAGCACAAAGCAGGGGCACTGTTACCCCGGATATGATGATGATGATGATGATGATGATGATGATAACAACTACTAATGTCCACAGAAAGGTCATTCATCTTGGAGACACCTCCTGTATTATATTGTCTCTTATCACTGAAGTTTGGCCTTCTTGGCAAGGTTATTTTTTCCTTGCGGAATCTTAATACAGTATGTGGGCTTCATCCGCACTTCTAAAGAAAGAAAAGGGATCAGCCTCTATGGCACCCACAATCGAGGTTAACTTTTCCTCTGTGTTCTCCTTGGGCCTTTGTCGCTCTGTTATAAAAACTCAGGGCTTCCATCCCCTTTTTTAAGAAAGCCAAACAAAAAAAAAGTGTTGAGGGTAGAAAAGAGGGCCACGACATGGCATTGTCCTTGTTGGGAGTTTTTGAGTTGGCCTTATGGGAAGCCTTCGCACACATGGCAAACAGACAACTTTGAACCCATGAGTTATGGTTCCTTTTCCAGGATCCATCAGCCTAAAGCTTAGCCCCCTAAACTTAAAGGGTTAGATGGAAAATTGTCGGGTACTTGACATCTCCGCACTCACTTGTCCATAAGCATTCATATTGTTGACCTTACTGTATGGTTGAATAAACTAAGTACCTAATGGACAGGCCCATGCAAACTTGGGGGGCTTACTTATTGAGGGGGCTCATTCAGCTCAGATGTTCTATTAATTAGTATAGCTTCAAGTTTCAAGTGATCTATTCTAATCTATCAATAAATAAGCCCCCCAAGTTTGCATGGGCCCTGTCCCTTAGAGGATGGTCCAGGAATTAAAAAAAGGGATATATAGTAAGCTACAGAAGGATTTGAAGAAATAACCATTTTGTAAGGGGGTAAGAAAAAAGATAGGTAGGAAGCCGACAACTATTAAATGGGGGATGGTTTTCAGGCGACAAATTGACGTAAGTAGAGTACAGGTGTCAAGTGGTGGTTTCTAGGGGTGACATGTGCGGGGCAGCCTTCTAGAGAAGTCCCCACCGCTTGATGGGGTCGTCCAGGGCCGCCCTCCTGGGAGGGTATGTAAAGGAGAAGCAAACTCTCTTCCCTTGCCTCTTAGTACTGATTTACAAAGTTAGTAACTATTTTAGTGGCTCTGCAGAAGCAAGGCCCCAATAAAAAGACGCAAACATGAACCATAGCTTCTATTCATTTGTAGAACAGCTAGCTTAATAAGTGGCCACGTTATGGGTTATCATTATATTCACTCATTTTACTTATGCAAAAATAATTAATTTCTTGATGGTATGCATGGATACACAAACCCACATAAAACACATGAAATATTATTTACGAAATGTATACATATTAGGGTTTTTTGGACAACTATGCATTGGCAAATATTGAGACTGTGATCTAACTGCATCCACAAACTCCTGCGTAGTCATATTACTGAAATCCACATCTACATCTACATCTACATCTTCATCTCTATCAACACATATATTGAAGTATCTATTTTGTTCTCGCTCTAAAAAAATTCATAACACATCGTTGAAACTGGTATTGTCAAGTAGCAACATAGTGCGCCATAAATCCTCGCACTTTTTGTATCGGCAGTGGTTTTTAAAAGAATGCAACAAAAACATAAAATTTCCTTGTTCTCAACATTGACGATAGACAGCCATCGAACGTTCCAGACAAGTGTTTGCCAAGCTTATGGTGAATTTGATACATGAAAGCTTCTTGAGCTATGCAGAACCATACATAGCATACAATTATTTGTCTTCTTCTAAATCTGCAGCACTCATCTTTTTGTGGAAAAATTGGAAATGACTCAGTTGTTCGTAATTTTCATATATTCCAATATAAGGTCTATGCAAATGATCTTGTCTTAATTTTTTATACATCACCGTATGACCGTAAAGTCCCATCATATACAGGCTTTGATTGAAAGGTGAAGTGGCTCTTAGTTACACCGGCCCGGCCGGCGTCGTCTCTCTCTAGGCTTTGATCGATTTGTTCACATGTATACAGTTGGACAACGGGTAATGTGGGTTGGAGGGCAACATAATATGGTGGGGATTTGACAGCACGTCCTGCCATAGTGTCTCCCATCCGGGTGACACGACGACTTACACCGGTAAGTCTCGCATGCACCTTAACTCCCACTAGATGTCTAGTGTGTTCCGATATGAACTATGTAGTGGGTAGGCAAAAATGTTGTTTTCTACTACAAGGTGGAGGTTTTTCACTTGTTCACGCAGATGGTGTACAATTTAGGATGAGGTATATTCTATGGCCTTACAAAGAAGCTCCATGTGTGAATTGTGGATCTTGGTGAATCTCTGCTTTTCATCCATCATCCTGACATAAGGGAATAAGCCGTGAAGGTTCTAGATAATTGTGCCGGCCCTGCCATGTATGAGTAGAGCTCAGAATATTGTTGCCTCATTTCTGTTCATATCCCTGCCGCACCAACCTTTTAGCTTAACATGTTTTAAGTGCATATTGTTAATTTTAAACATGCGTTCGCCTGCCTCTGCCCGACTTCCTCTCGCCATTTTCTCGCGCCTCCTTCCTTTCCGCCATAGCCAAAGGAGCAACGATGAGACAAGATGAGCCAGGACGGGCCAATAGCACATTTGGGCCAGGAGCACAATGCTACACATTACTCGAGGCTTTCAAGGACTGCTAGATCAGGTTTTGGTAGCTCGAGCTGAGGAGTCATTTGGGTTGGAAGGGTAAGAGAGGCCACTTCGTCGCTTCGACTTCAGTTCTATCATTTTGCCAATTGCAAGAGAGAAGGTTCTGATTTAATCTCGGAAGTTCCTTGATCTCTTTTCGATCTTTGCCAGTGCACTTCACTTTCAGACCAATTGGTCTGTTGTGGTCTCTTTCCAGATCTCCTCCCAACATCATGAGTCTGCATCGCAGGTACTTCACCTGCATGCGAATCCACTGCCTCACCAGCTGCACTCTCTGACGTCGTAGTTGTGGTGGACATGATGCAATGTAGGAGAGGGGAACAGGAGCACTAGAGCAAGAGGAACTAAAACCAAAAGAGAGTGCGAAGGAGAAGGCGAATGGCGAATGGTGAATGGGAATGACGATGGCAGAGAATGGCGCGGGCAGCTGCCCAAAAACGGCGTGCCTGTTTAGATTTAGCACTAGGGGGGTAGTGCTAAATTCGCTCTAAAGTAGAAAGGAAGTTTTTAGGATAGATAACTATAGTTATGGCTAAAACATTTTAAACATGTCAGTGCGGCCGCGATTTTCTATGTAGCAGTAGTTAGTAGGAGTGTAGCAGGTGATAGTAGGCTGGTGAGGCGGGGGCCTAAGGTAGTTTACCCTTCCCTACTAAGCTATGTTCTGGTAGAATGCCGCCAAAACAACAGAGAACCTCATGGATGCACTGAACTGAGCCATACAAATATGAGCTTTGCATATACTCACAAATTTGGCCAAATTTCACATTCGCATTGGGAAATTATGAAAAACATTGGTGTATTTTACAAATGGATCGCTCCAACTAACCTCCTAATTTTGGGTTGACCAATTATTTCCTGTCTTCTGGATTTTTTATGTGTGGATGCCATAGTCCACATTTAGAATCTAGTCCACATCGAAGGTGTTGTCATAAAATTACATACCCAAACATGGAAACCAAAAATCAGGGTTGTTTTGTTTGTGAAATGCGGGTGTAAAAGTGACCCTCCATAGCCTCCCAAAACAGGTCAGGGCTCCTTTCAATCTTCAAATGAATCATATTTCCTGAGTCTAGTCAATTTATGGAATGCAAGCATTTACACTAGCTAGATTGTCACGTAGATTCTGAATAAAGAATTCTATGATTGTGCCAACTTTTATGTTAGTATATGAATTCTGGGTTCCTAGAGCGGCCAACTTATGCAAAATGTTGCCTAAATTGGCAACATTTCTAACCAACTTGTAGTGTGGTCCATCCCCTCTATATTGGTATTACACATACTATTTTAAGAAAATAAAAATATGAAAATAATTACAGAGCTTATTTATACCTGAGTACCTAATGTCATGGAGTAAATTTCTTATAGTGGATTTGTGGATTTGTGCTCAACAAGGGGATTGGTATATGCTCGAATGGAGGCAGGATCACCAAAAACGGCAATAGGGTACCCATGTTTCCATGGAAATAGAGTATGACACACAAATAATCAAATGGTTAATTCAACAATCTAATGTAGTAAGGCACACCACGAATTTCACCAGCAAAATAAATCAAGAATCTAGATTTTCTAGGATTGTATTTATAAGAAAAACTAGATGACATTCTCCATGATGAGGTCTCACTTGACGTTAAGTTGATTAACTTCGCTAATGAGATTTTGTGCGATTGTTGTGGTAGATCATTATCCCACAATTTCGTGGGCGAAACAAAATGAACGGTGACTTCTTTCGCATAGTAGGGACTGCTATGCGCGACAACATCACAAGATGGAAAATACAACCACACCAGACATTGTTTATGTAATTGGCCGTGGTTGAAGTAATTGGGCCGTGGTTGAAGTAATTGGCCCTGACAGAAGATTCCATACGCCCTAGATGTGTGGCTTGTGCCCATGTGATCAAACATTTCGAAAAATTTTGCATTTTGCATGGCGTGACACTTTAGTTTCGCCTAAGTATCTCCAAAAAATATTCTGGGAATTTTTGGGTATATCCTCTTCTGCTCGCTCCCTAAGGCGTGAGCCTGCATGCTACCCCTCTCACACCATAAAACTGCTTTCCATAAAACTGCTTTCCATAGAGTAGTTTTGATGTTAGTTGCTATTCGAGAATTGCATATGAATAGATTTAAGTGAAACCCAACTAGTCTTGGGAAAACTATTTTGACATTATTTCATAATATATTTGCACACATTGTTCTGTTCAACACAGAATAATTTCATCCATTTGGGGTTCTTAGGCAACATTCAGTGTCGACTGGGAAATCTTTCAAGAGAGATTACATAATCTATATCTTCCTCTTAAAAAATGCAGAGTTTTGAAAGCAAAAATAAACTCATGTGGTGTTAAGCCTACCCAAATAATGTCCATCCACGCGAGGTAGGCAAAACTCCAAAAATGCAGAGTTTCGAAAACGAACGTAAAACCACGTCGAGTTAAGCCCACCAACTAATGTCCGTCCATGCAAGGTTTCTCATGCGAAACTTAGGAATGCAAAGTTTCGAAAGCGAATGTAAAACAACGATAAGTTAAGCCACCCAAATAATGTCCGTCCATGTGGGGTTTCTCATGTGAAACTAAAAATGCAATCACCACAGATATAAACAAAATTCTACAACCTCATGTAGGCAAAAATAAAGAAAATATAAAAAGCATTCGCTAACCCTGATTCTGGCCGTGCCTCTCTTCGTGATTACGTTATTGTATTCTAGCGGATAGTCTTTCGGGACTCGCCTCACCACCCTCTCTCACGCCTATAAATTAAGCGCATGGTATCGCTTGAGAAGAACGGTGTGAGCACAATCCTCGTTTATAAGGGTAGCATGTTTAAGATGTTTCTTATTTGGTGTGATTTGTGTCACATGAATAGTTAAAATAGTTTCGCAGTTTTTGTCGGGCGAGCACATTCTTGTTTCGCTGTGGCAAATTCTTTGAGTATCTAGGGAATATATAGAATATGCGTTCATGCTCACATGCTACCCAACCTCCCTTAAAACTCGTTGGTTAAGCATAACTTAGTCATGGCTCATTAAAAAGAAAAAGGATGACACCTCCCGAAGGAAGCGTAAACATGACAACCACATGGCGCATACAATCAAGCTCTTCTCCATGGGTTTGGTGATTAGGGACAGGTTTTGGCCCGGTTTTGGTAATAGACTTCTCACAATTCTGGTCGCCCTAGTCGCACAGCCTATGGCCACAACAAAAATGAACTGTACATGTACCATGATCACATTGCATACTATAGAATCCCTCTATAGACTCTGATACATGTCCATAAATATATAAGAAAGGATGAATTATGGATTTTAGTGGACCTTAAAAATTAATATAAAATAAAAAGGTGGCCTTTTAGTCTCCCCACTGATGCTATGTTTAGCTTTTGCAGGATGCTTGTTAACATGCTTGTTTGTAGTTCCTACTTTATGATTCTTGCAGTCCTATAGACTGCATATACCTTGTAGGAGAGAAGAATCGCCACGACCTATTATTTGCAACTGGAAAGGACCACACAACTTAACACTTTCAAAGCTCTAGCAGAGAAATTCTGTATTGGGCAGATTCATTTTCAACTATTGTTTGGAGTGTGGATCTGCAAATGCCTGAGTATGTTCTGTGCATGCTTGGATCACAATCTACTCAACTATTCTGCCATATCCCCCACATGATGTTGACAACTCCATCAGAATAAGAACATATTACACATTATAGAGAGTACCCCAAATCAACTAGAGAGTACAAACAAATTTCTCTACCATAAGAGAGGTCAGGAGCAGAATTGAGTCTCGATAAACAACTAACAACAGGCACAAGCTTCCCATCTCAGCTTATAAAGAAGAAGCACAAACACTTGCATGGATATGTTCACAGACCACCTCATACATGCTTATGAATGACAGCATCCAATAACCACACCTGCCTAAAATGTGAAGCAGAATGCCCCTCGACTGACACTCAATATGCATTGGAATTTATCATGGGACCCATATACAAGGGTTATGGTGGACTGAATCAAACATGATAGAAGATCAATCGAAACCAATCTAAAACACCTAACTGTCAAATCCTTCATCATCATCAGGAAGAGGCTGTGCAGCAGCTTCAAGCAGTTGTGCCTCATATCTGCCATACCGATAACCCATTGTCAAAATTGGCAAACAGATCTGAGAAAACACAACTAAATCATACCAAAAGCTATTGCGAAGGGAGGCGCAGGAATTTAACTGTGAGTTCCTTGGATCCATGGACAAACTGTACATGAACAAAACCCGAAGTTCAGTGAAACTTACTGTTGCTGCGCAATAATATCAATGTGAACTTCCGGGGGGGCTAGAGCAGGGGATTCCACAAAGTGCAAGTTCACATCCCTGTAGGGGAAGTGCAACAGCCAAGTCAGACAGTGTTCTTTTCAGTTGAGCACAAAACCCAGAGACCTATCAAGCAAGATCAAATATAAACAGTCATCACTAGATACAAGAATAACCAGCACTCTTGGAATGAAGACCTACCCGGCAAGCTTCCTGGCAAGGTACAGGAAGGGTTTCTCGAAGTTGTAGTTGCTTTTAGCAGAAATCTCGTAGTATTGCAGATTTTTCTTCCTATGAAATGTGACCTGTTTTGCCTTCACCTGCCGATTTTTCACATCAACCTTGTTTCCACACAGCACGATTGGAATGTTCTCGCAGACCCTGCATACAGAGAGCAATGAGATCGACAGAAAAACTTGTTGAGTTTCTTAGCTTAATGGATTCAATCTCATCAAATTCAAGTTCAAGAATTCAAGTGACTACACACATCCTCACCTGCAAAGATCGCGATGCCATGTTGGAACATTTTTATAGGTAAGGCGAGCTGTCACATCAAACATGATAATGGCGCACTGTCCATGGATGCTGATGACAAACACAACAGAAGAAAAAAAGGTTACATCACTGCAAAAGGAACTTGACGTAAGTTGGTACTCAACACCCAGTAAACAAAATAAATTGGAAAGTTCGGAGAATGTGTTTCTTACTAGTAACCATCACGAAGGCCTCCAAACTTCTCCTGCCCAGCAGTATCCCAACAGTAGTACCGGATCCGCCCACAGTTCGTGAAAAAGTCGAGGGGGCGCACTTCCACACCAATTGTGGCTGCAAACCATTACTAAACTGAATGAGAGGCCCTGACGAAAAGGTATCATGACGGTCTGTACTGAAAATTATCACCATGAAATCAATGTAAAGGAGGTTGCGGCCTCCACCTGCGACAAATTACACAAAAACTCCCCACAGTGAGGAAAAACTTACGTTCGTACTTCTTCTCGAATTCACCAGTTAAATGACGCTTCACAAGGGTCGTCTTCCCTGCACACACCCCAAAAAAGTCCTTTACTTGACGTGCATAAGTGCATGCTGCAATACTCTTCTCAGGAATAATAGTAGCTTAAGCTCCTGAACTCCTCTGCGGCCTTTGTACACGCACTCTAATTCAAGAATAGCATCTCTCCATGTCATGTAGGAGCATAGCATACCTGTGCCCCCATCACCAACAATGACAAGCTTGAAGCTTGGACAGTTATCGGGAGTCCGCTGCCCTGGCAAAGCCTTCAAGACAGAAAACTCAGTTTAGCACAAACTATACAGGTCAACTCAACGCAGAAGAAAAGGCTAATCCTACAGTGTCGTGGACAAGGCACAAACTACAAATTATCTTTTATTCATGCTAACCAGCAGACCGACGTAGACAAAGCACAAGCTTTCCAGAGATAGGCCATCGCTAATTACCCAAGAGCCCACCAGAGAACTCCCGAACAAAGAAAGCAAAATACCACCATATGCGACGGATCACAACACCGAAAGCTCTCTGTTGCAGGGCATATCTAAAATTTTCTCGACAAGTAGCTAGAGAACTCTCCCAGCATTGATGAAGAGAAAATACCATCACAACGGATGATCACCCAGTCCAAAGAGATGGAGCTTGCGCTTGGAGACGACGCGAGATCCGAACCTTGAGCGTATGTGAGAAACGGAGTTGGGTGCAAGGATGTGTTTGTGCAAACACTGAGAGTGGCTACTACTGCAGTCTTCCTCTTGTGACTTGCTCTATTTATATGACATGGATATTGCAACTATTGGAAATTATCTCAGCATTCCAACTCTTGTGGCATCTGCGGCCCTACCCTAATATTCAGACTAGGGACAACCCATTTACCAATTGTAAACTAGAAGATCTTACCAAGCGCAAATGAACGATTCCCTTCCCCTCTCCCCCAATTCAAATGGTCACTCTCCGAGTTCACCAATTGAAGCGCACCTGAAGAGCAGCCGGACAAGTGACTCACTTTTATATTCACTGAGGTGACTGCAGTGCCCAAAGTAAAAGGCTTGAAGTGGAAGTGGGCCCCCGACTGCTACGCAGCTGTGACAGAACAAGAAATAGTATTGATGGATGACAAGTACCTACTTTTATCCATGGCAATGACCTTGAACACAGAAATCTGTTGCTAGAGACTCCTGCTACCGCTAACAATGCAGCTGGAAGGTGAAAGCACCGACTCGGAGAACCCACCTAGCCTTAGTATTGAAAACTTTCAACCCAAGCCTTTGAACATTCAACCCGTCTCAAACTCCAGCAAAGCTTGACATGGCATGATCTGAAAGAGAGAGGCCCCACCATCGGCAAGATGTTCCTCCAGACTTCCATTGATTTGACCCCGCCCTGTCACTACGTCACACGCTATAACTGTTTGCCATCCAGAATTGAATAGTGTATCGCCACATGCAGCCCGCTTTCCGGACACTCAGCTCAACTGTACAAACTTCAGCATGTAATTGTGTCCACACTGCAGGTACTTTCACCACAGTGACATGGATGTAACAGAAAGCGTGAGCAGCAGGGTGCAGAGTGATCGGATAAGGGGCGGGTGCAGGTACCGAGGATCGGGGGGGGGGCCAGAGAAAGCGCGTGAAGCAGCTATCAAAGTCTGCGTAGAGGCAACGCGAGCCTGCCTGCCATCCATTGCGCTGTGTGTGCGATATTCTTGTCTGCTGATCACTCCCATGCGGCTAACTAGTCGTCCTTTGCCCTCCCGCGTTCATCTCACGCCACCCTTCTATACAAATACAAACAGCGCTGTGCCTACTTAGCTGAGGAGATGGTGATTAAGTAGGCAACACAACTGGAGAACCCTCCAACTTAGAGCACAGCCAGCTGTGAGGGTCGCTTTACATTAGGGTTCTCAATTGACAGCCCAAATCAGCAATTGGTATCTCATTTTGGGTTGTCAAGACTGCCCAACATACGCTCAAAATTTAGTGTTTTTTTTTTTTCATTTTTCCGTAATCGCAGGCAGGGCCACATGTGAATTCTATCCAGTGCCCATGTGTCGAGAATAACGAGGTGGCAGGGCTAGAAAAGTTGCTACATTCCAGGTGGCACATTCTAACTGGTCCACGTCTGCAAAAGTAGGCTCCTAATTCTCAACTACTGGTGCTTTTTGGCGAAATTTCGCCAGCAAAAAAAACACTACTTAGTCTCAAATCCAACATGAATGAAAGCCGGAATGATCTCCGGCATGTGTGAAGTGCTGCACAAAAACTGTGTGAGAAGCCAAGTTGGAAGGTATGAGGTGCTACAGGAGGTGCTACAGGAGGAGGAAGGTGAAGGCTAGTCAAGACGGGCGCTTTGAGGTGTGATTGGCAGTTCTGGGTCAGATTTGAGAACCCACAACTGGGGAACGTCAGGCTTTCGATGTATGCTGATTAGGATGACAACTAAGCTTGGGTTCTGAATGGGAAATCTGTGTTAAGGCTCCAGAGCCCAGATTGAAAGTCTCAAATGACTTAGCAATTGCAACCAGAGCCAAGTCGACAAACTTGAAGGGTAGCTTTCGGGCACTTCAATCTGGGTTCTCGTTTGGGCTGTAACTTAGGGTGAAACATCTACTGAGACAATTTAGGAAGACCATTGATCATGCATCCACTATGATTCTAGGTATTATGCTTTTCAGAGTTCAACTGAATACAATGAATGTGTGTATAGAGATTATAACCTGGTGGGATAGCATAATGTCAATTCAAGCAAAAACTGGGGAATTAGGCAACCGAAGTGAGAGTAAGTAGACAAGGTGGAGATAAGTTAGTATGATCAAAGCCCAACTTCCCAACCATTCAATCCTTCAATCATACTCAAGTAGCAAAGAGATCGCAAGCTTTGATAAAGGTCAACCCTTTGCATCATAGGTAAGATTCACAAGCTTTAATAGCAGGTCAAACCTTTACATCACAGGTCAATAGCCAACTCAAAATGAGAACAAACTCGAGATCATGCTAATGTGCTTTAGGTAGGATAAGCAAACATATCCAACAATCTAAATTTAACAGTCATCAAAGGAGTCTACATCGGGATTAACAATGCACCTTTGGGTTCATATCCAATTTTGTATCATCATGGCCTTGTGGATGAAACCAATTTTCGTGCATTGGAGCCATTTTCTTGTCTATGCAAGCAATTGGCTAGTTCATTGTTGGGTAGATAGGCTACTTCCTATCGTAGCTCACCACCCATCTCCCTAGCAACCATTACAGCTTTCTTGGGGCAATGCCAAGAAAACAGAAACTATCTGAACCCTTGAGATCTACCAACCAGTATGGATTGGAATCTATCAGGGGACCCATAAGGAGCATCTGGACTATGGTTCCCCTACATGGAGACTTATCAAACTTCGCAAAGAGCGGATGAAAACAATCTAAAAACACCTCTAGCTGTCAAATGCATCCTCATCATCATCAGGCAGAGGTTGTGCAGCAGCAGCAGCTAGTTCCACCTCATACCTGCAATGACAATCAAGCCACTGTCAATAAGGGCAACCAGCACATCATGACAAACACACTGAAAGCAACAGGAGTTGGAAATTGCGCATATGAGCAACCCCAAAGAGCAGTGAATCTTACTGTTGCTGGGCAACAAGGTCAATATGAACTTCTGGTGGCAGTAGAGCAGGAGACTCCACAAAGTGCAGGTTCACATCCCTGTATAAAATACAAAGTGTAATCAGACAACTCTATCTCATGGAGGCATGACAGCCCCATTATCAGGAACAATTGCACACAGCAACTACATCTTCAAACAACAGCAAGGACCTGTATTTCAGGACTAACATCCGAAACAAAAAACACTTTCACAACTTGCACGACTGTATGCAAATGGAAACCCTACCCAGCAAGCTTCCTGGCAAGGTAAAGGAAGGGCTTCTCAAAGTTGTAGTTGCTTTTGGCAGAAATCTCGTAGTACTGCAAATTCTTCTTCCTGTGGAAGGTGACCTGTTTTGCCTTCACCTGCCTATTCTTCACATCAACCTTATTTCCACACAGAACAATCGGAATGCTCTCACAGACCCTGCATGCCAAGATCCAGTCAGTTTGAAAGAATGGACCTGCCTTCAATTCACGACTCAATGGATACAGTCTTGCCCTAACACAAAGCCACCCAGAATCCAACTGAAAACACAAAAACATTTTCACCTGCAAAGATCACGATGCCATGTGGGGACGTTTTTGTAGGTGAGGCGCGCAGTCACATCAAACATGATAATAGCGCACTGTCCATGGATGCTGATTCACAAACAACCAAGGCAGAAAAAGAACAGTCATGTCACTAAAAAGAAATAGTTATGGAACAAAGGAACTCTGGCTCTGCAAGCTAAACCAATTGAAGGAAGATGATAGACTACATTACCAAGAAAGTGCATACATTGGTACACAAATACAACAGTCAACATAAGTTGAGAGCTTCTTACTAGTAACCATCCCGAAGACCTCCAAACTTCTCCTGTCCAGCAGTGTCCCAGCAATAGAACCGGATACGGCCACAGTTGGTGAAGAAATCAAGTGGTCGCACTTCCACACCGATGGTGGCTGAAGAACATTACAGTTAAGTGAGCCATCATTTCAAGTTTGCTGACCACTGAAAGAAGAAGATTGTCCATACATGATACGCCCTAAGAAATCACATGCAGCACTGACAAGTATCGATTGGAGGAGGGAAACTCACGTTCATACTTCTTCTCGAATTCACCAGTCAAATGACGCTTGACAAGCGTTGTCTTCCCTAAAGACGAGCAAACACATCGTTAATTTCGAAGGATGCAATCCAACAATAGAAACTGAAGCTCCTAAAGTTCCCTGAGGCCTCCCTACACGCAGTCGGTTGCAAGAATTTGTCTCTGTATCGGTAACGAGAATATAGGATGAACGTAGTCTTAAGTACCTGTGCCTCCATCACCAACGATGACAAGCTTGAAGCTCGGGCAGTTATCGGGGACCTGCTGCCCTGGCAGAGCCTGCAAAACAGGAACCTTGAACTCAGTACTCTGACTAACCCCATAGATACATCGCAGGTGAAAGCAACACACCAATAATACAACGCAAAATCTGGCACAAGTGCCGTTAGAAGCTCTAGAAACCAATACAGCCACTCGAAGCCGTCTGCCAGCAGAACACCGAACGTCAGACCGTTCAAGCACCCGAAAAACAATAGAATAGTTAGAAGAAAATCAGCACGCTCCCAGTTGTTGAAGACTTCTTGCTGAGACATTGTAGTGTCGATTCAAAATACAGGACAAAGCTCAGACTCTGAAAGATGAGAGCTGTCCAATATTCAAGCTTCAAGCAAACAAAAGAGCCTCAAAAGGATGAGGATTACCAAACTCACACATCGACAGCCAAGCTAGAGCCAGTAGACAAAAGCATACTCTATTCCGCCATAGGTAATCGATAATTATCCACATCATGAACTACAGAAACACGTCTTCAAATCGAGCACTTCAGACAATGAAGAGAACCACGCCCCGCGGCTGATCACAAAGGCCAAAGCTCTCCGATACAGGTCTGCACTAAATTGACAACAGAAAACAACAAGAAAACATCCCCGAAATCGTTCAAAAGGCGGACAAAATCCAATGGCACGCTCACAATCACACAGCTCGAGAGCAGTCTGCTGTAGGTCACGATCAATCCTTCCGACACAGACAACCACAAAACTACCATTACACAGCCTGGAAGAAAATGACATACCATTGCAAATCGACAGCACAAGCGAGCGCTCCCTCAGCTTGCAAGAGTTGCAAGAGATGCAGAATGCGTGAGGTCCAAAGACGCAGGGGAGAACAGATCGAAGAAGGACTTGGGCCTGCGCGAGAGAAACACGAGCAAAAGAGCGAGAGACGAGGCAGAGCTCTGCACAACTATTTGTACCCACCGTCCTATTCGCCAGCTTCCACGCAGCCGTTGGATCTCCTCCACCGAGATCTGTATGGGAGCCGTTCGATTACGGAGCATCGTAACGCGTGTATAAGCCCTAAAACCGTGTTGCTACGTGTTGTCCCATCAGCCGCCCGATCTAAGATCGACGCTCTGCATCTTGCCAATTTGAAAACCGAGGTCTGGAAGCCAGTCCGGCTTTCGGAGCTATCGAGTTTCTTTTCTTTTCTTTTCTTTTTATTTCGGCCCTTGAAAAGTTTTTTTAGAGGAAAAATATGATTTCAGGAAAATAAAATAAAACAGTAAGAGGTGACGGGCGCGTGGAAGTAACGCGAGCCTGCCCGCGCTGCGTTCGAATCACGCCACGTTTTTCCTTACCTGCCCATGCTCACCTGGTCTGCTGCCCGGATTAATATTGTTTATTATCAGTAAAATCGTATTGTGAGAAAGCGCATGCAACGGACCATCCATGGATGAAGAAGCTTTTCATTCGAAAGACGTACTCTGTGAGAAGATACCCTTGTTTTGGCTGAGATAATTACTAATATAATTACTATTAGGCCTGGGCCGCACCTGCCGGTTAGCTAACCGACGGCTAACCGGACAGTTAAGTGACCGGCCCGATAGTTAATTAAGGACCCGGCCGCACCTGCCATCTAGTTAACTGGGCACGTCGCGGTTAAGAAACCGTGCTGCTGCCCGGTTTTCTTTCCTGCCCGCGCGAACCACTTTCTCTCCTCCCGTGTTCAGCCTCCACGGTCGTCCTTGCAATCATGTTTCTTCACTCGTACTTCTCTACTTGGTCACTGGCATGGACGCTTCTCCCTGCGCCGCACAACTGCATTCCAAAATGGTGTCTTTTTTTTTCCACATGAGTTGCGAAGCTTCCCCGCTCAGCAAAAAGGTAGTTTTCTCTTGGATCAAAGGCTGATACATGTGTTGTATGCTTCAGTTTCAAGTATGTGGCACAAGTAGACACCGAATGCCGTGAACATATGTAGGTCTTTAGCTGAGAGTGAGGGGTGGTTGGTTGTGTGGTACAGGCATATGTGCAACAGCTTGAATCAAGTCGCATCAAGTTGAATAAACTTGAGCAAGAAGTAGCTTAAGTTTAGGGGGTTGGATGTCATGGCAGTCGGCCTAGGCAGGTAAATGACGTTCACATCAAGAGGAGGTTGTGCGGACTCTCACTAACACGCTGGAAACTGGAAATGTACGTTTCTCCTTTACATTAATGAAGCTGTTGTGATAATCATAATGTGAATGCTTCTGCTTGAAGCTAATTTTATGGTCTGGCTTGTGGAATTTGAGGGGGCTTGACAAGGAGGGAGAATACTGAGTTGGGTAATGGAAAAATGCATGCAGTTACCACACTTACTGTTTTATGGACTCCAAGTACTGGCATAACATCCAGTGCACCAGCAACTGCTCATCAACTTTTTAGGTAAGATGTCTCTCTTGCCCTCTGATTGTAGTAAGCGCAAGAGGTGATTAATCAGACAAATGATTTACTGTTCGCTGAATTATTGTTTTCACTTGTCTGAATCTGAATTACTGTTCTTGTATATACAAGCCCGCACAGCAGATCCTTAGTTTTCCTAATCGGATCGGCCTCAGCTTGGTGCAAGGAACCATGTGCAACCCACACTTAGCCCATAATCTTACGTAGTAGGCGGTGTTTCCAGGGAATGGTGAATGAGCACACTAGCTTTTCATCAAACTTATAACCAGACATGCTTTACAACATTCTACGTCATGATAGTCACTGAATTCTAACCAGCTTCCAACTATATTAATGTAGGTCAAGTTTGGTGAGTTCATAACCAGCCCTAAAGCCATCACCACTCCTTGTGGTGTCTGTGGTGTCTGTGGAAGACATGCTACACTCTCTCCTACACTCTCCCTTGCAATCTTTGGATTAAAAAAATGAAACACACACTGCTTGCAAGAGCCTCTCCCCTCTGCATTCTATGCCGTCGCGAGCGCCTGGCCTGCAAGAACCTCTCCACCCTCCCCTCTACACTCTATGCCATCGCGAGCGCCTGCCCTGCAAGATCCTCTCTACTCTCCCCGCCATCGCGGGTGTCTAGCACCTGCAAAACCTCTCCGCCACTGCCCGATTTTTAATTGTTGACCGAGATTTAACACCTCCTCCATGGAGGTGTTAAATCTCGCTCTCTCCCCGTTACATCGTTTAATAGTTGTTAATCGGCCGGTTATCTAACCGGCTTCTTAATCGGCGTATGCGGCCATCTCCCTGCCGCTAACGTCCATTACCTAACTTTGATTGACGTACTAATTGGCAGGTGCGGCCAGGGCCTTACACTATTAATATATTATAATATAATACTACTCTATAATATACTATTATACGGTATATTATACTATTATCACTATTATATTATGGTTTGGATGGATACGTGCATTGTGATGCCAGCCAGGTGATCCTGGGCTCGAATCCTGCTACCATGTTGGGTGGTATTATATTCTTCCCCTTCCCTGGGCTGAACGTTGTGCTTGGCGCTCATGAGGTTACTAGGAAAGAGGTCACATTTTAAGTGTCCTGATTTGTGAATTCCCTTTTATTGAAAAAAAACATGCAACTTTTGTATTACAAGGGGCAGTTGCTCCTTCCAGTGACAGAATGTACTCATAAGACGTTGTTTGCTATAGCCTCTTCCAGTGATATAGGAGCGCCCCTACCTGTCGTCTTCTTCTCCACTGGTGAATGTGAGCATTGCAAAGGAAGTGTCGAATGAACATGTGGTTCAGTAGAAGCAATCCTCACGACAAAAAGGTACAACATGGCATTGTCGTTGTTCCAATAAAAGTTATGAATTATGAACTGTAGTTTATATGAATGAAAGACAGGTGCAAGCATCCAAAACATGTGGAGGTTTCGTAATGCAGATTATAACAGTAGGTCCGACATTGAGGTGTGAGATCTGTATCCCCATGTGACTGCAGAGATAGAAGTCGAACTGTGTTGGGTGGCAATGACCGAGTCCACCAGTGAGTGTTTGCACAATGTTATCAGTATGATCTGACTGAAGAAGGGAAGAGAGTGGAAGAGGCCAAGTGGTCCATAGCAAGACCAAGCATGCACGTTCTGTGATGGTTCATCATCTGCAGGCTTAGAACCTCAACCTAGGGACTCACAAGCCTACAAACCGCACCCATGTATGTGATCAGAAGACTCTGATAGCATTCTCATTAGAAGAACGAGTGTACTTGTTACTGTTTTGCTTACTGTACCATTCCTTGCATAGATGTTGTGCCTAGAGCAGAAACAGAGAGAACAAGGCTCATGGGTCACAGTAAAACAAGGCCAAGGAGAGAAGGAAAGACACCTTGGAGAGACTTATTCGGCTGGGGAGGGTAGAGAAGGGAGTGCATCAGGACAGTGCATAAGAAGGTATCACTGTGAAGTGATATCATTTACAGTATGCCTGGCAAATTTTATTGATAGCATGCGTAAATTCTTTTTGTACTAAAGAAAGGCTACTTGGGAGATGAGAGCTAGTGTTGTTAATAAGAAGATGCCCAGGCACACAATGCCGACCATTGAAGGCTTATTTACCCATAAGTCTTAAACCCGAAACCGTAACAAATAGTATTGAATATGAGCACCGTCTGGGGTTTCATAACGTAACATAGCTCTACTTAGTATAACTCGCATGTGTGGTACTCCACACAGTGTAACACAGACGAGTGTAACCCTCTTCAGTGTAACTCATTGTGGTTTAACTCCAAGTGTAACTGCAATGTAACTATCAACAGTGTAACCCAGTATGTAACCCCATAGAATATTGTTGTCAGTGAGTGGTGTAACTCTAAGAATTATAAGTCAATGACTACAGTGTGACTACAGGGTCTGGGTTAGTCTGTCGGGGTTACATGACCCTTCAATACAGAGTAGGAAGACGCTGAAGTTGAGCATCTTTAGTCGCCAACACTAGCCCCTGTATGTGTAACCTATATATGTGTAACCCCTCTATGTGTAAGCAATTTAGGTGTATCCCACCCTGTATGTGTAACCCCTCTATGTGTAACCCAATTTGTGTGTAACCCACCCTGTATATGTAACCCATGGACGTGTAATCCATGAGATAGATAATCATTCCGTTCAACCTATGTTATGGACCAGTGTAGCCCTCCTGAGTGTAACTTGTTGTTGTGTAACCCCAAGAAGTATGTATCCCGACCACATGTAACCCCCACTGTTGTCACCCCATCGCATGTAAACCCTTGTACATTTGGGGTGCATGCTGTAAACCCCGATGCTACATCACCCCATCTTATGTATCCCCACGACACGTAGCCCTTGTATAGGCAACCCTGCCCACTGTCACTGTGCACAGTGTAACTCAGAACTGTGTAACCCTCTTGAGTGAGTGTAACCCAGAGTGTTGTAACTCCAAGAAGTATGTAACCCGACCAGATGTTACCCCCACTATTGTGACCCCATTGTATGTAACCCATTGTACATAGCCCTCATGTATGTAACCCCATGTAGTATAACTCTGAGAACTTCAGTGCACAAAAACTTATGTGCGAAAAAACAAAAAAATAAAAAAACAAGTGCGCATAGTTGAGGTGGGGTTACATGCCACTTCATGTAACCCAATAAGGTGTAACCCCATGTAAGCCCATTGCATGAAACCCAAACTGTGAAGTGTTACGAACAAACCACATAGAAGCAAAAAATGCATCAAGAGACGCTATTTATTTCTTTGGCCATTTGACCAAGTCTTTGTCCATCGTGTCACACAGCCAACTAATCATATGAGTACGGGAAGCTATCACGGTTGACTCGTCAAACCAACTTGCAGTAAACGCCCGCCTATGACGGGTTCGATCTTCTGTGGTTTTCACATTGAACTTCCACTCCAAGTAAAATTGCACAAAACAAAGTGCATAATAGCCGCACTCCCGACAGCTCCGTTGTTGGGGGACACTGGCCTCAAACCATTACATCCTCTCCATGACGTAACTGAAGTCATCAGATCCAGGCATGCAATCAAAGAACGATATGGCAAAATTTCGTAAAATTCCTTCAATGAGTTTGGGTCAGGCAATGGTTTTATGGGAGTCCAAATGTATTATCCGACCTCGGCGCTCTAAAACAGCAACTCTCCAGTGATCACTGCAACACAAACAAAGCCGTAACGTCAGAATAGAAAAAAAAACTCTCTAATGAAACCCATTGTGGTGTAATCCGGCAGTGGTGTAACCCAGTAGTGTAACCCTTTGTACTGTAACTCTAAACGGTGTAACACAACTAGTCAGCAGTGCAAATCCAAACTAGTGCAAACTCAGTGTAGAATAGAGGAGTGTAACCCAACATGATCAGTCGACGCTCAAATTACTTACTCGAAGACAATAGGGATGACAACCACGTCCACAAGATCTCGATTCTTTGTGAACACCATCCCTCGGGCATCCTGAGTGTACCTTTCTTGCACCAACCCAAATAGCGTCTGCAGATCGTTACCATTGGTACGCATGACATGCCACTGGAAAGGAGCACAGATGACAAACTCAGGTGCGATAGCCTTAAACAATTTGGCCTCCAGAAGTTTGTTGTAACCCGAGAGCAATGCATCTGTGACAGTTGCTCTTATTTAATACATCGGCTCAAAATCTGTCCCTTCCAAGTAGAACTGTAACGGGGTAGAAGCCAGGAAGACATCGCCATAATTAAACTTCACTTTGGGCGCCCGAGGAGGGTCCGACACCATTCTGAACTTCGTCAAGTACTGTTGTTTTAGTCTTCACAACAAACCGCACATTACGAACATTACGATGCATCATACAAGAGTTATAATCAATATTCGCAATCAGAGAGGATCAAAGTACAATGAGGTACCTCGAACGCTCCCACAAGTGCTTGGCAAGGACCTCTTGCTGCTGGACAACGTCAACCTCGAAGACCCCTGCACTTTTGCCTTTCGATTTGGTTCGCTGTTTTTTGGGTGCGACAAGAACATGTACTTCTTTGTCAACGCTAGGGGGTTCAGCCAACCGCTTTCTTTGAGCAGGCGGCCATTTTGACCTGGGATTCTCTGCAACCCTGTCAATGCCGCCAGAAGGGAGAATTTCTAGGCCAGAGGTGACAATGCCGCCGGAGGGGGAATTTATGGGCCAGAGGTGCCTTGTTCTGAGTTTGCTGCAAGTGCTGAAGACTGCACTCCCTTGTCTGAGACGTGCTAGGGAGGTGACTGACCAAAGGCAGAAGTGTCACAGCTCACCTCCTCGGTGCTGCCCCTGTCAGTGTCACCCTTATGTTCAGACCCCTTGTCAGAATCACGCTTCTCAGTGTCACCCTTCTCTTCGGCTACCTCCTCAGTGTCACGCTTCTCAGTGTCACCCTTCTCTTCGGCTACCTAGTCAGTGTCACTCTTCTCAGTGTCACCCTTCTCTTCGGCTATCTCCTCAGTGTCACTCTTCTCAGTGTCACCCTTCTCTTCGGCTACCTCCTCAGTGTCACGCATCTCAGTGTCACCCTTCTCTTCGGCTACCTTCTCAGTGTCACTGTTCTCGGTGTCACCCTTCTCTTTGGCCGCCTTATCAGAGTCACTCTTCGCAGTGTCACCCTTCTCATCAGGTTCCTTCCCAGTGTCACCCTGTTGAGTAACAATCTTATGTGTGTCACCCTTGGCAGTGTCACTCTTCTCCGTGACACGATGCTCCGCAACATCATTCTCTTCGTGACTCTCCACAGTGAAACGCTTCTCAGTGTGACCCTGCTCTGTGTCACCCTTCCAACTGACAACCTCCTCGGTGTCACCCTTCCCCGTGGCACCCATGTCGATGTCACTCTTTTTTGCATCAACCTCCTCAATGCCATCCTTGACTGTGTCGCCCTTCTCCGCACTGTCACCCTCCAAGACCATGTTGACTAGCGGAAGAGCGTCATCTGTCGCGACTAGTGGTCGTGGCAAAGAAGTGTCACCCTCCACGACTAATGGTAGTGGAGTGTCATCCATGGCAGTGTTACACTCACGGACGTCTGCCATGTGGGTTGGCTGTGGGGTGTCACCCCTACTAGTGTAACCCATGTCAATGTCACTCTCAACGGAAGTTGCAGTGTTCACGAGCAATGGTGTGTCACCCACGACAATGTCCCTCATGGCAGTGTCAGCCACACCGGTATCCGTAGTGTCACCCTGAGGTGCAGTGTAACCCTCCTTCCCTATTGCTCCTCTCTGCGCAGTGTCACCCTCAGGTGCAGTGTAACCCTCGGTTTCAGGGCCTCCTCCCCTTGCAGTGTCACTGTCGCGCACCTCAATTCGGTAAGCTCCCCCTCAAGTCATAGTTACTCGCTTTGATGCGCGCGCCTGACTCCCAACCTGGCCGCCGAGCCAACTTGGAGCTTCGGCTGCTCACCGGGGCATAATGGTCCCCCTTTGTTCTCCCAAAGAACCCTCCACCGATTTGGAACCAGCGGGAATTCCCTTTGGTAGTTGGCAGTCCGGAACAGCTCCCCACTCTTTGGTCGCTTTCCGGCTCGCTCGCTTACTCACTAGTTTTTGGTCACCAACGGGCTTGCACCGTTCTCGGGGTTACTACTCCCTCTATATACTTCTGTAGCTGTCTGCGGGGGTTTCACAACCAGCCATGCCATTTTATGGCGAACCACCACGAAAACCCTCGACTCTCGGTGAGGAGTCGCGGTGAGTCTTGGCCCACTCACCACGGCCCCTATGGACCGTGATGAGTCCCAAGACTCCCCACGACTCCCACCACGAGGTCTCCGCCCCCATGGTGAGTCTTATGTCACCCCCACTAAGTCCCGCTAAGCTACCACCACCCCTTGTGGAGCCACCCCCACCGCAACCCGGTATGCGGGGCTCCACCTAGTGAGCGCCTCTGCCTCCTTGAGTGCCTTTGGGCACTCAAGGGTGCTTCAGCCCCCCATACCTATCGCTGCCGCTGCCCCCACCACAGGGGCAGCCCCTCATGTGTCCCGACCCCCTGCCCTCAAGGCAAAGGGCCGCGACAGTCACCCTCCGCATCAATGTGACCCATGAAGGCTCGGTGACTGTCTGTCTGCTCAGTCCCCCGGACAATGTCACCCTCAATACTGACCACCTCCTCCAATGTGACATGCTGTGGCGCGAAATGACTTGGATCTTCGGTCTGCATCATTCGAACAATGTCATTTTGAGAAAGGTTGACCACATGATCCTCACAAATACTTACATTGCTGCATGGAGGGTTCAACCCAGCATCTCCAGATTCAAAGTCATACACAGACTCTGGGTCAAGCGGGTCCCCAGTTCTTCGATTAAGACCTCCAAAAGAAATGACTGGGGCTGCGGACAAAGAGGTTCGCACTTGGGGTGTTCCACCTTGATGTATCATCTTCAGTATCAGTATCATAATTCACGGGCAAATCCTGCGTCAAGTTTGCTAGGTTCACCCCTAAGTGCAGCTGGGTTGAGTACAATTCACCAACCTGCGACAAAGATACAACGGCAGATTGACTTGGAATGATGTCATCGTCATGTACATCGTCGCTTTGCGGGGCGGAAATTGAATGAAGTCGAGGTTTAACCATCTCTCATCATGTAACACAGAGGGCCCATCACTCGTCTGCGCGCCCCCTGTATCGCATTGTGGAGGGGCCCCATACACAACTTCGTGAAGCTCACGTTGAGCCTCAAAAAGGTTTTTGAACGCATTGGCGACTTGATTGGTCATGAGCTCGGACTCATCTGCATCGGGGAAAAGACAAAGGTTTTTAGTCGTGGAACAAGGTTTTTGAAAGTGCAAGGGTTACACTATGTAAGGGTTACACTGACTAGGACAAGACAGTGGTTCGGATTACACGATGTGGGTTACACCACCCTGTTAGAGACAGTAGTTTGCAATGGGTTACACTACGGGTTTACACTAGTGATTACACAACGAGAGGGTAACAAATCTAGGGTAACACATCGAGGGGTAACATTAGGGGTACACTGATTACAGGGTTACACATAGCGAGGGTTACACTGAGTACAGGGTTCCACATAGCGAGGGTTACACTGATTACAGGATTACACACAAAGGGGTTACATGACGAGAGGGGTGACAGTGGATGGAGTAACACTTACAGAGATACCAAGGCACTACAGACCCAAGGTCTCTCATATACTGGATGCCCAAATGCGCATTGAAGTCCATTTCTGTTGGTGATTCGCTGAAGAGGCCACAACACCAAAGCTGGATAAATGATTATTTTTGATGGATCGCAAAGTGATGGGCGGCACGACGACGGCTTGCCTTGCAAAACTGTATAGCTTCGTTGATCTTAACTGACCTGTCACCCCACTCTTCTGTACTCAAACTCGATTTTAAGTCCTCAAGCTCAGAATCCAAGGTCACAATTCCGTCACCAGGTTGTGCAAAGTACATCAGACTAAAGCCGTAATACTCATCGACCAGGTCCTTCACCTTTGAGGCCGTAAGAGAACTTTCCAGAAGGTCAGTCGTGAACCCCAACCTGGGATGCGTTTGGGAAACTGACCTGCCATGATTTCTTACATCGTTGTGGGCCAGAATTCTCAAAAGGAGTGGTGGCGGTCCAATGTGCGGTTTGGTGAGATTCTCCATTTGACTGATCAATCTTTCCGCAAAATAGCAAGTGAATTCCAATGGATCTGGAACAACCAAACCTTCGATTCCATCTACAGTAATAGTGATGACAAGAGGTTCTGGCATCGTCAAGGTCGGTATTGCCAACAGCTGGTTCGTCCATCGTGTCATCATCATGTAAGGCTTGGCTCTCTCGATGGACTCGTGTAAGTCTCCCACCTTTTTTCTTTTTCTGTTTTGGCATGTCAGGATGCCCAATGCTCTCCAAATACTCCTTCACCTGATTCAATTCCTCTATCATTAACGGACCATGATCCGGCTGGGCTGTAAACACCTTGTGGGCAGCAACAACACTATCCATATCATCGCTTCTAAGATGATGTCAAGCTCCCTGCGCAATACAGCGTGAGGGGTTACACCAGAGAAAAGGGTTACAGCACGAGGGGTTACACATGAAAAATGGGTTACAAGGAAGGTGGGCTACACGGGGTTACACAGAGGTGGGTTACACACCATAGGGATTTTTAAAAGGGGTCCTCTGTAGGTGGGTTACACTCTGGGTTACACGCCACAGGAAAGACAGGGGGGGTAAAACAAAGGGTTACACGGATAGACAACAACCCGAAATTTGAAAACAGAGAAATGGCAGGGAATCTAACTTGATTGTCCGTCGATAGAACCCAACTTGATTTTGCAGCTGTCGCATGGGCTGCGCCCTCGCCTCGCGCAACAAATTCTTGGAATGCCGGCCAAAACCCCTTCTCATTGACATTCAGAAATGGGAACTGAGGAATAAGGCCATGCGGTAGCAGAAGGATTGAGCCTGGAGTTCGCTTTCGCAAGATGAACCTTGAGCTCCGGTTTCCCCAGTTTCCAATGTTGATTTTCTTTGCAATAGGGACAGGTAGAGGCGGGCTCAATCGCCGCTTGTCTCTCTCATTAGGAACCTGCCGAACAGAAGGACCAGGGACAGAAACAGCAAGAGCACCAAAAGATGGAACCTCTGTAGCAGAAGTAGCCGAAGAAGGTACAACAACAGGCACTTCAATAGGATCTGCAATCTCACCCAAAGCCACCCTATTTTGCAGAATCCATGCATGATATGCATCAACAGAAGAAGTTGGAACAGAATTCACCACATTTTCAACAGCCATGGCATGCTTGAGCTCCGCATCAGGAAACGGTTTTGTTCCTTTCGGTCTGGCCATACATGCGGCCGTTCATCGACAATATGCCGATTCAATCTGCTCTTATTTACCTTTACTTCCCCATAGTAAGGACATTTGAACTTAGGCCGGCCCTTTGCTCCCTCCACCTTGGCCTCTCTAACGGCTGGTTTGTCGTGCTCACAAGTGTAGGGTTACGGGTTACACTCCGCTATTCCGGGTGACACCGGGATTGCAACTCATACACGTGTGAGTCAGTGCGGATATAATTGATTGCAAGCCTTCTCGCAACCCTTTCCTATTCTTCCTGCACTATTTGCTATGCGTTCTTCAGAATTCTCTTGGTCTTGTCTTGCTCTTGCTCTTCTCTTCTCTTCTGTCAGCTTTTTCTTTTGCTATGGCTGATTGTTATCTGTTCCCTGGAGAGGCTATTATTCCATTTGAAGAGGGATGGCGAATGAGTTCGCTTCTGGTACATTGAGCATGAGCATGCTACAATGATCGCGTACTGCCACACCAACACAGCCCGTCACAGCCGACACAACCACACAGCCAGTCACAGCCCGACACAGCCAAACACAGTCGCACAGCCAGTCACAGCCCGTCACAGTTTCACACAGCCAGTCACAACTTGACACAGCTGTCACGATCATAGGAAACGGAGAGCAGGACAGGGAACGACTGTGGGGAACAACACCTGCAAATGGAACATGTTAGTTCACGGATGACGGTTAGTGAGGGAAACGGTTAGAGCCACGGGTAGGAAGATAAAGGGAGAAGCAAGGACTGAGAGAGGGGGATTCTTGGAAGCACTTCACGGGGGGAGGACTTCTTGGGGGTCATGCATGAGAGGAGATCGGGCGGAGAGAAGAATGGAAGCAAAGATGGAGAGCACGACAAAGATGAAGAGATGATTAGTAGATGCTTGTTATATGCAAAGCTGTAGTGATATTGTAGAGCAGATTATAGACACAATGGCTTCGGCCTGATACCTGATAAATCATAATCTGATACTTATACGATACAATCACACTGTGTAGAGAGATCTGAGTGAAGCTGTGGAATGAATGGATGAGTTGATGGAAACCAATAGATTGATGAAGCAAACTGATACTTAATTATCAATGGTAAGGTAGCTAAGATGAATGCGGAAAGGGAAACAAATAGGAAACACCCCCATGATACACTAGCTGTAGGTCATGACTGATTGTTTTGCGCGGGCTGAGTACTTAGAGATTTCCAACTCTTCTATCTTGGAGTTTCCGCCTCGGATAGCGAAGGGATGGGTGAGTAAAAGCCGCGCGACATTTGGCGACCATATTGGGGAATTGAGTCATGAACAACCAGATGTGATAGGCATCTGGTGGGATCATGGTGGTTGGACCATTAAAGAATTTGAAGTGAATCAAATTCCCTGTGGAACGAAGGAAGAAAGATTGTCCAAACAATTCTTTCAAAGGTTCTTGGAATTGCCAGACGGTTGTAAAGAAAATATTCTTAAGCAAGTGCATGATGCTGCTCCGGAATGGGGTCTGGAGAAAGGAGTGATAAAGATTTATCAGGTAGCCTGTAGAGGAAGAGCACGTTGGTTACCAACATTGGTTTATGTGATAGCATTGCTATCCATTAAGCGAGTAGAGTTTGAAGGCTGGGAAGAAAGAAAGGTGAATGTTTATACTCATATGCATGAAGAGCTTGTACTGGTAAAGAATTGGATTCCAAAGGATATTTTGTGGATCAAACTCACACCAAGAACAGCTTTCCAGACTTGTTTGCCATATGGTTATATGGTAACGGAGACTTCAAGTATAGCCAAGGGTGCATTGAAGCTTGAAAGAAACCCAGGCATATACGAGAGATATTACAGAAGAGAGTTTTGGTTATTGCCACATTAAAAAGAAATGAAAGACATGAGACATGAGTGATGAAAGAGAAGCTAGACGCCAGAGATATTCAGCAAAAAGAGAAAGCTATCTGAAAGCTAATTATCCATATCTTTGGGAGAGAGGAATAGACATAGGGGAATCATCTGGACCTCTCACACCATTAAGATCAAAGAGTACATCACCCATACCGGAAGAAATAGAGTTGGATGCCACTCCTTCTGTTTCTTGGCAAGAAAGATTAAGGGAATTGGTACAGGAAGAAGATCAATCACGAGGTGAAAGATCTGAGGTACATCCCTGGATAAAAGATTTGACAGAAATCTTTGATAAGAGTTGGCATGGAACACCAAAAGCAGGAACTCCAGTTTCTGAAGCGGAAGGTGAAGAAGGAGAAGAGGATGTGGCAGAGCCAACGGAGAGTTCAGACTCTCCAACACCATTACAGTTGAGTTACATGAGTGAAGAAAAAACCCAAGGGTAGAACTTGGAGGATGAAAACAGAGAGAAGAAATTGGAAGAGGAAGAATATGAAGAAGTAGACCCAACAGCTGAGGTTGAGACTACAACCATGACATCCCAACCCGTTGGACCTGGATCAAGTGGAGCACTTGGATCACAGGCCAACGAAGGTGTCGGCTCAGGGGGATCAGGCGGGCTGCCTGGATCTGGCTCTGGGGGGACAGGGAGTGTGGGAAGTAGTGCAACTGAAGCTGGGAATACTGTGAATATCGTGGGGCCGGAAGCAGGGAGTGCTCAAGGGCCACCACTTGGGATCCACCACAAAAACAAAAGGTCCAGAAGGACCAGCACCAGCAAGGGTGCCAGCACCTGTCAGTGGGCAGAAGGTAGGGCCACAGATGGCGTTACAACCAACACGGGCAAAACCACCCTTTCCAATATATTCAGGAAAAGGGGATCCCGATGTACACATTAGCCAATTTGAGCACATGTGTATAGTGAACAATGAGAATGGCGATGATGCCAAGATGAGATTATTTCCTTGTTCACTTATCAAGAAAGCAAGTGAATGGTATGCAAGATTCCCTGATAATCATTTCCTAACCTGGAATGGCTTGAATACAGCATTTCGAAATAGGTTCAGGACAAGTAAAACTGAAGATGAAGTGTATGGAAGTTTACAACAGTTAAAGCAAAAGAAGCATGAAACTGTTGAGGAGTATATGGAAAAGATGGAATTGATGATGAAAAAGCTGGCTGCAGTACCAGCACCCGGTTTACAGAAGACTTGGTTTGTGAGTGGACTAAGACCAGAGTTGCAAAAGAAAGTGGATATGTTACCCCATAATACAGTGGAGGAGGCATTTGAAACTGCAAACAAAATTGAGCAATTGGGAATGCTCAGGAGAGAGAAAAAGGATGATGAGGACTCTGAGGATGAGTCAGATGAAGAAGAAGAGCAAGAACTAAAAAGAAAGAGTAAGAGAAAGGAGAAGTTGAAGAGGGATAACTATGAAAAAAGATTGGAAGAAATCTTGAAGAAGTATGCCACAGAGGCTGCAACACATTGGAGGAAGGGTGTATGGTGTGCAAAGTGCCAGAATGAAGGCCATACCACCACAGAATGCCACATGAAGGAGAAACACTGTACTATCTGTAAAATGGATAACCATTCTACTGAGAATTGTTACTACAATAGAAGGACAGCTGCAAGAGAACCTAGGCAAGTAAGGGTGCATCAGGTGCAGCCCCAGCCAAGAAGAAACAATGATCAGGACCACTATGGTAGGTCTAGTGGTTATAACAATGGCATGGAAGGGAGAGGTAATTCAAGAGGGAATTACCAAGGAAATTCCAGAGGCAATTATCAGGGTAATCCAAGGGGGAATTACCAGCCCGGGAATCAGGATTATAGAAATAATCCAAGAATAGACCAAGGGCGAGGAACCAATGGTGAAGAACTATGTTACTACTGTAATCAGCCAGGACATCGCAGGGCAGCCTGTTCATTCTGGATAAGACACCAGAATGAGATGAGAGCTCCTGTGAATGAGGGCCCAGTGGTGGCAGCTCACATGGTTAGGCCATGTGTTGTACCAGAAGTAAGTACAATGATAGTAACAAGAAGTAAAGCCAAACTAATACCTCCAGTAGTAGAGGAAGAAGATGATAATGAAGGTGGTAATGATATGCCTGAAGATGAAGAGACTTGGAAAGATGAGAAGGAACTGCACAAGGAAGTGGCAGATACTATAAGGGAAATGCAGAAGAGTACTGATATTCCTGTGGCAGATTCCTCTGATTCTGATGGAGAAGAAGAAGGGAGTGAGGAAGAAAGGAAGAAAGAAGATGCAGACATGCAAAGTAATGAAGAGACTTTGGCTGAAGTAATATGCCAGATCAAAGCAGAAATTACCATTGGACAGCTATTAGCTGTGGCACCTTATTGTAGGCACAGGCTGTATCAAGCAATCAATCGAATTGCCCAGGAGACAAGAAACACAGACCTGAACAGCAAGGTGACCAGTTATAATGTGAAGCCGGAAGGGCGAGAAACAGTCATGGACTTTGATGATTCTATGCCAGTAATCCAATTGAGAATTGGAAGCACAGAACTAACTGATGTACTGATAGATGGAGGTTCTGGAGTAAATATCATGACAGACCAATTAAGGAAGAAGCTTGGTCTAAGTAACATGAAACCAGCCCCATTTACAGTAACAATGGCAGAT